>OU612094.1:164783626-165501023 GCA_914767995.1 Thecocarcelia acutangulata | reverse complement strand
GTTTTACCATAAGGAGAAGCTTGAAAATTAAAACTTAGTATATTAATATTAAAAACAAAAGTTTCAACAGATATAGTATAATATGAAAATTAAAATTTCTTCAGCCCAGTTATGAATGCTTTATTTCCATCAACTTAATCTTCAATAAAAATTCGTTCTAACAAAGGAATACATATTGATATAAATAAAATTTTTTAAGCCTTTCTTTTTGTATTATTTTTTAAGCTCCAGTTTGTTTTCATTCTCTGCCAATAATAAAACTGGAGAAAAACTTTGGCACATGAGCATACTGTGTATGCAGCACTTGTGCAATAATACGAATACAAAAACCATGAACAACAACAAACAATAAATTTTATAAACAAAACTGAAGTAGAAAATTACTTCAGTGCTTGACCTTCTACTTTAAATTATTTATTTTATTCTATTTCAGTTGGTTTTACTTGTGTTTGGTTCTGTATGTTCCAAAGGATTGTATTACAGTATTCGTTTGTGTTTTGAATATTTTGGCACTGAAGTGTTCGTTTTGAAATGTAAAAGATGGATAGTAATAGAAAATATTGCGATGTCTTGTAAACATTTTTCTTTAGCTTGAGTACGTACTTTTTTCCACAGCAATTTTGAATGTTTAAATAAAGTAAGGAAGATTGTGTTTGTACTCAGAGACAAACTCTTGTGGAATTGTCATTCATAATTGGGATTAGTTTAGTTATCAGACTTTATATAATTTTCTACACACAGCCGAACCGAAACAAAACCAGGCAGCGTAATATTTTATACTGATTGAACAGAAATAACTCAATTTGCTAAAAATTTTACAAAAAATATTATTTGTTTCTGCAAACTCTAAACAACAAAATGTTTACCGACAAAAATCAGAATTTTCAGTCGTTTAGAGATATGTTTCGGTATTTGTGTTCGTTACGTAAAATTTATGTTAGCATAAAAAATGTTGAACGCTTTAATACGCTTGACGCTTTTGTTTAGGTAAGAGTGGTGTAACAAGTATGTAAATAATGACCAAAACAAAAAATAGATATTTAAAATTCAAATAAAAACGTTGAACTAAAAGATACTTACTGCTTCGCCTTTTCTTAGAAAGTAAAGAGTTTTTGCTTGCATTAGACGTGCTGGGCCCATCAAAATCGTCATCCAACCCTGAACCTTCCGAAATTTCAACATTCTCAATTTCTTCAAGATCTTCATCGTTACCGATTGCCGACATTAACAACTTAGATACACGAGTAACTTCTGCTACAGGTACTGAAACTCTATATACACCTTTGTGTATATCTTTGTGATGTCCCATAAAGTTAGCAAGCTGATCTACAGTGGCATCCTCTACATTTAATAACGATGTGTGAGTTGCTATGTGTTTTCTTAGTGATGTTCCTCTTAAGCTTTCAGGGAACTCTGCCCCACATTCTAAAGAAAATTGTTTTAGTAATGGACAAGCTCTGCAATATGGCTTCGAAAACTCCGAAAATTGTTTGTGAGCAAATATATACTCATTATCCTCTATTATTCCAGCTTCAGATCTGTGTTTAATTATTAAATCAATTGCTTTCGTGCTTAAAGGGCTAAGAAGTACACTAACGGTTCGGCCTAACTTTCCACGTAATGTCAACCGAACAAATTGTTTTGCCAAAAGAATTGACTCTTTAGACATATTTTCAAGCAAATCCTTTTCAACGTTTTCTGTTATGATCTGCTTGTTTAAATAATTGTTAATCGTTAAACGCTCTATTTCCCCAGCACGTCTCCGATTAAAAATCTGCACAAATATTAACGTGGCTTTAATTAGAGCATCCCAGCAATTTAAATCAAAATTTTTTTCCAAAATTGAAATTGCATCGAACATTTTTTGTTTAAGAAATGAATAGAGTTTTTTTATATCATTCATTGATGGTAATACTTCTTTTTTTATGCGTTTTTTATTGCACTGATCATCGACAGCTTTTTTGTTTATAAGCAGCGGCGTTTCTTCCTCCCATAGCAGTAAGAAATTTTCGAGCTCTTTTATCAAACCTTTTAAATCTGCTTTTATAAACTCTGACCTTTGCTTTGATCCACATTTTTTAATTAACGAAGTTAAGTTCTGTGCAACAGCAGGCGCTCTAAACCACATTAGACTTTCATCCCAGCCAGCTACCGTTCGCAAAGCTTTTATACAATCATCGAATACACGTGGGTGGAAAACATCCTTCAACTCACGAACGCTGTTATTTATTGCCTTTATTTCTATCATAAATCTTCCCAGTAATCTTAATTGCGATCTGATCATATCATGTTGATGTGCCAGTGTATACTTTTCAGATAGTTTATTTGCAAATTTTATTACAAGTTCATCATACCTTATACTTTTAGTTACATAATCATTTCGCAAAATTGGAAATATTTTTGTTCGGACGGTGTAGTTTGCTACCTCGTGCATATATTGTGTCAACATTCTACCATTTGCCATATTATGTCTTGAGTTTTTATTAATCTTACTACATTTTGCAAGATGGATTCTCAGTGTGCTTTTAGAAAAAAATCCTTTGCAGTTTCTACAACATATGTAATCGTCAACGCTATTTTGGGATTTGGCCTGCTGCTGCCTGCTTACAATAAGTATACCACTGTTATATTCGCTTGATGTATTATGTAGAAAATTTCCTTCTTTTCTCAGCTCTGAAATAATTCTTAGTCTTTCTTTAGATTTAAGTGGCATGCGGGATGCTTCTTCAACTTTTTTTTCCGTACTGTGTTTTAAAAACAAATGCCTTGCTATTTTACTTTGCAGTGTTTTACAGAATATGCAGAAATATTTTTTTACTCGGTCACTATGCGGCACACTCACTACTGGCAATATCAAATTTTTATTTACCATTTCCACATTATTTTTTGAATTCAATTCTAAGTTTCTAGGGACTGATCCGACCGTTGTATCTAATGTTGTGTCAGGTAAATATTCTGAAACTGAAGCATTGTTAACAGAAAACGAACTATCAGGATTTGTTTTGGAGGTGGAAGAAGCTGCAGCAACTTCAGAACTGGAATTATGTAACGAAGCTTTTCGAAAAGACTCTTGTTCGTAGAAAGTAGAGTTTTTATTCAGTAGTGTTGATTTTTTTTCCAGAGCATGATTCAAATGTTCTTCTACGAAATCAGAATAAACTGGAGCTGTAGGTGCACAGTTAGTTGGCATTTGTGTTCTAGTTGCTGCTGCTGAACGGTTTAAAGAAGCTTCATATCTAATATCAACAATTTCAGAACTGGAATTATCTAACGGAGCTTTTCGAAAAGACTCTTGTTTGTTGGAAATGAAATTTATAACCGGTGATGTTGGTTCTTTTCTCAGATCATAACTAAAATGTTCTTCGGTATTAACTGCAGATGTTGTAGGTACACAGTTAGTTTGAAATTGTATTTCAGTTGCTGCCGAGGAAAGGTTTGAAAAAGTTTCGTATATTATATCAGCAATCTCAGAACTGGAATTTTGTAACGACTCTTGTTTGTTGGAGGTGGCAGAACCTTCATATGTAATATCGGCCACCTCAGAACTGGAATTACGCAACGAAGCTTTTCGAAAAGACTCTTGTTCGTTGAAGGTGGAATTTATAATCGCTGGTGTTGCTTCTTTTTCCAAAGCACGACTAAAATGTTCTAGAAAATCGGTATTAACTGCAGATGTTGTAGGTACACAGTTAGTTTGAAATTGTATTTCAGTTGCTGCCGAGGAAAGGTTTGAAAAAGTTTCGTATATTATATCAGCAATCTCAGAACTGGAATTTTGTAATGACTCTTGTTTTGTAACGACTCTTGTTTTTCGAAAAGACTTTTGTTCATTGAAGGTGGAATTTATAATCGCTGGTGTTGATTCTTTTTCTAAAGTACGACTAAAATGCTCTCCAAAATCGGTACTAACTGAAGATGTTGTACGTGCACAGTTAGTTTGAAGTTGTATTTCAGTTGCTGCCGAGGAAAGGTTTGAAAAAGGTTCATACGTTATATTAGCAATTTCAGAACTGGAATTATGCAACGAATCTTGTTTGTTAGAGGTAGCAGAACCTTCATATGTAATATCGGCCACTTCAGAACTGGAATTACGCAACGAGGCTTTTTGGAAAGACTCTTGTTCGTTGAAGGTGGAATTTATAATCGGCGGCTACCTTGTTTTTTGTATCATGGTAGCAAAGTGGTTACTGTTTTCATCTTAGTGTCCACACCTTCGATAATATGTGAGATGAGAACGTCAAATTCAATCGCAGAGAGAATTCCGTTACGTGTAGACTTAAAATCAGTGTTATCGCTGTCATATAATAATTTTTATGAGAGCGTTCTTATGAGAAATCTCATGGCAACGATCTTATAATAAGAGCTGTCAAAAAAGCGGATGTGTATGTGTTTGTTTACATAACGACGCCATTGCAATTTTACCGATTATTAGTTTTGCAAAATATGTTTTAAAACACCATTTTAAATGGAAAATAACTTGTTTTTACGCATTAAAAATATACTATAAGTGGTTTATTTTGTACAAAATCTGCACATATACAAAATTCATATAATATCCTATTGATCGCAAAGATGTGTTTTCTTCTCGGCGTTCAATGATTTATGAATTCGTATAAGATTAACAAAAATACGTGTACTCCTTGTTATATGCTGTTCAATCATACCCTTTTTATTTAATTTAATTATCAGTTAATTAAAAATTTGTTTAAGTGTTCATACATACTTAATATTGCTAATGCAGTTAACGTTTGACAACAGCTGACAAAAAAGTTGTTTACATTTTGATTGTGAATATTTCTTCTCAAGGCAGCTTTAATATGATAGTGGTATAAGCACAGCTGTATTTCGTTTCCTTTGCGTATATTTGTCAAAAACACATAGACTTCCTTGCTTTTTCAAACAAAATTTTGACAACTGTTCGTAAATTCTACCAACAAAATACATGTTGATGTTTGTTGGTGTTGTATATATTGTAATTCTATTAAAACTGTCTTGTTTCTTGATGTTGACGCGCCATCTTTTGTTTACATTTGAGTTAGAGCGCTTTTACATTTGGACAGACGATGGGCAGACAGACAAAATTTGAGGGTGCTGTAACAAAAATTTTTGGTGGGGGAGAGTGTGTAGTACACGTCTCCCTGTACTAGACATTTGTGGAAATTTTTTCTTTCTCCTTTTAAATTTTCGCAATTTTTCTCATATCAACATCAACTTCATATAAACGCACTAGCTGTGCTTAAAAAAACAACAACAACAAAAAAGAAAGAAAAGAGAAACGAAAATTTCTTTCTGTCTATTAATTTCTTAAATGTAAAAGGTTTAGGCAAGACCAAAAGAGAAATGAAAAAATGTCTGCCCATCGTCTGTCTAAATGTAAAAGCAAACTTATAAAATTTAAACAAAGTGTGTTCATTGGGTATTATTGTGCTAACTGAACACGGTTGCCACAGGGTTGTATATTTAATTTTACTAAATATTAGGACAATTAATTGTTAATTGGCAATTAAGTTAATTAAAATTTTGTATGGGTAATTAAAATCAATTAAGGCGTTAATTGCAAAATTGTAATTAAAAGTGTATGTATGAACATCATATTAGACATTAAAATGGACATAAAGAAATTCGTTCTCTCTTTCTGCCGACGTTTTGTCAGATATTATCTCAGAGTAAATCGCAGTTGTAGACAATAGGTATTGATATTGATTGATAAAAATATACAAAATTATAAGCGATAAAATATAGATCAACTTATTTGTACTTCTTTGATCACGTTGAAATAGTTTTTATACTCTTCACAAAAATCTTAAGGGTTTGTGATTCCGTTTGTAATTTCTACAGTTTTTTTTGCGACCCTAAAGTATATATATTCTGAATCAGAATTAATGGAAAAGTCGATTAAGAGATGTCCGTCTGTCGGTCGTTGAAATACCGTTTCTGAGAAAACCATTAGACATAGAAACTTTTTTCTTCCACCAATCTATTGGTCCATCGTGCCATGTGTTTGCTATTGAAATTCAGTAATATCAGTTCACGTATAGCTGAGATATATTAAAAATTCCGAAAAATGTCATGAATTTTTGCAATTTCGTATGAAAATTTACAAAAAAAAAATTGTTTGTTTTGCTTCAAACTTCGCACGATTATTAAGCAAATCGGTCCATATATACCCGAGATATAGCCTAACCCGGGGTTTTCATGAAAATGTCGCGTAAGCGAACTTAAACAACTTTTTTTTTGCTTAAAATATGTTCTGGTGATAAAATTGGGTTATATAAATATGGAAAATGAAAATTTCCGATATCGGTCCATAAATACCCGAGATATAGCCTAAACCGAGTTTTTTATGAAAATGTCGCATAAGCGAACTTAAACAACTTTTTTGTTTTTGTTTAAAAGCAGCTCTGGTACTAAAAGAAGGTTATTGAAAGAAAGGGAACGAAAATTTCCGATATAGGTCCATATATACCCTAGATAGAGCCTAAACAGTGGTTTTCATGAAAATGTCGCGTAAGCGAACTTAAAACAACTTTTTTCGCTTAAAAGCAGTTCTGGTAATAAAATAAGGTTATATAAATATGGAAAATGTAAATTTCCAACATCGGTCCACATATACCCGAGATATAGCCTAAACCGGGTTTTTCATGAAAACTTTTTTTTTTGCTTAAAAGCAGTTCTGGTAATAAAATAAGGTTGTGTGAAGTTTGAAGCAAAACAAACAACTTTTGTTTTCAAAGATGTTCATACAAAATTGCAAAAAAAAAATGGATTTTTTCGGAGTTTTGAACATATCTCAGCTATACGAGAACCGATATTACTAAGTTTCAATAGCAAACCCATGAATCGACGGGGTAAAAGAATGGTGAAAGAAAAAAGTTTCTAAGTCTAATGGTTTTCTCAGAAACGGTATTTCAATAGCGGTCAAGCGGACAGAGGGACATCGCTTAAACGACTTTTCCATTAATTCTGATTCAGAATATATATACTTAATATGGTCGGAAATGAGAATTGTAGAAATTACAAATAGAATCACAGACTTATATATACCCTTTAAATTTTTCTGAAGGGTATAAAAAGTAAATTAACAGCAAAAATACAATAACCTATAACTATAGCAATGATAGCCACAACACTCATACATTCATGGTTATACGCCTGTATTAGTAGCAGCAAAATATGAAGCATATTTTTGAAAATCTACTTAATGAGACCTTACATCGTGCAAGTCTAAACAGCAGCTACTTTCGTGATCTTTGTTGATTTGTTAACAAAGCATCAATAATATGTATGTTTTAGTGGATTTGGTAGAAGATTTTCAATAATTTTTTAGATTACACGTTAGCTGATAACATGCTTGTAACATATCTGATGTATGACGTGTATTTAAAAACATATGTACCTATGTACTATACACTCAAAATGAAAGGCATTGCTACTTTTTTGTTTTCCTAATCAATGTAATTTATAAACTCATTAGCTCAAAATATGCGGTATATAAAGTAGATCGCTGAGAAACACTCCTCATGTACTAAAAGTCTCAAACATTTGTATCGTACACTGAAAAAATATTTGCTTCATATTTCTAATGAACCCCATTCATTAGATAATTTTCATTAACGGAATGAAAAATTACATTCCATGAATGAAGATTCATAGCATTAATGAAAATATTCATTGAAATTGATACTTTAGCTTTCATAATTTCACTGGAAAAATTTCATTAGATTTGTTAAAAAAATTTTTTGAAGGCTGGGTGCAAAATTTCGTAGATTTAGTAAAAGTGAGATAATAAATATATTATAACTATTAACTAAATGACAAAATAAATTATTTTATACAGTAATTACAATGTAAAAAATTATTTTTATAAAAATTTCAATAGTTTTTTAGTTCTTATAAAAATGTTCATTATATTAACTAAACTTTTCATATTCATAAACTAACTGTGTTTTTGACAGGTATTATTAGAGCATTTTTCTTTCTAAATTCTCAACAATTTATTTATATTGTTGGGATAAAAAGTTAAATGTTTGAGAATATCTTTCAAAAATTTCCAAAGTCTACTGATGATTAGGGTAGCTCCTATGAAATGTTGACATATAGATAGCTGGGAAACATAGAAAACAAGCTGTTTATAATTTTTTATTGGTATCAATGTTAGAAGCTAATATGGTGAATAAAAAACTCAATTGTATAAAAAAAATTGTTTAGTTTCTTTTCAGTAGCACAATTCTAATGAAAAATATCATTAAAAAATATTAATGAAACTCTTTCTTAAACTAATGATTTTATCTCATTAGAATGAAGAAAATTTTTCACCAAATTAGTGAAGATTTTCATTGGTTCAAGGAATGAATTCATTGCAATAGTGAAAACATTTCATAAAAATAATGTAACACATTTACATTGGCCTCATTAAACAATTTTTAATGAAACAAGAATCATTAGTCCAACGAAGGCCATCATTGGTCGAAAAGTAATGAAAATTTTCATTAGATTAATGTCAAAATTCATTACATTAATGAAGGAATTCTTTTCAGTGTACATGTACCTACATATATCCTCATGAAAATCTATGTACATATGTAATTGCACTGATGTGCATTTCAAAATATACCTACATATATACCTATACATACGAGCAAAAGAATACCTGTTGTATTAAGCATTGCTGATGCTTGTGTTCTCCTCATTACAATTTATAAACACATAAGTTCAAAATATGCGGTATATAGAGCAGACCTCTGAACAAACACCCCTTACATACTATCATTTGCATATATTTATATATTACATGTATATGCTTCGCAGAACCTATATATTTATTTGTACTAATATGTATTTAAAAACATACATATTTATACTTACGACCAAAGTTATGCATATAATAATGCGTTGGTGTTGTTTGTGTTCTCCACATCAATCCACATTTTAAATTCGTAAGCTCAAAATATGCAATATATAGATTAGAATTCTAAAGCAACACTCCTCACATGTTTGTATCATAAATGTATCATCTTAGCAACATCTATATATGTATTTGTATTAATGTGTACTACAAAATATACATATGCATACATACAGCCGATGTATTAACCTGTCTTAAAATATACGGCATATAAAAAAGCGCATTCAAGAAACCTCTCATATACTGCAGCTTGCAAATCTTCGTAACATGCATGTATAAGGAGAAATTCAAGTTTATAGTATACGTGTGTATGCACTGCTATATATATATGTATGTACATACATATGTAAATATTTCTACTGATCTTTTTCCCCTAATATACATATATGCTCCCTAAATATGCAGTATACACAGCAGATATCTTCAAAAACATTTTTGCTACATTCTCGGAAATATATATGTATGTACATACGCTAAAACTAATACACTGAAATCATTACTCTTGATTGTTCCAAATTTCTCCACATTTTAAAAACTTAAGCTCAAACTATGCAGTATATTTATAGAAGAAATCTTCATAAATACCCCTCATAACACATATTTGTTGCATACATATATATGAATAACAATAAAAACAAAAATGTACATATGTACTTATGTATGTGTGTTTCAAAACATATATAAGTGGACATACATACGCCCCATATAGTACAATAAAAGAGTTGTTGTTTACAGTAACTGAAAATATACGGTGTATTAAGTAGAGTTTTGAAAAGCAAATACTTACATATAATTATATAGTATAACAATGAATGAGGGGAACGCAAACTTATGAGGATCTTATGTATGTAGACATAATCTTAAAGTATACGATATACAAATAAATATAATTACGTAAGCAAAAACTACGTCTCAAACTAGCTGATATATCAAAATCAAAGTGCTCATATTAATATTACACAAAGTCGTAAAACAAGAGAAAAAATGCAAACGTATGGTAGCACTGCTTCCAATTATTTTAATTTAAATTCCGAAAAAATAGTACTTAGGAAATTTATATAGCAAAAATTTCTCTTTAATGTGATAAAATACATATAGTGTGATCGATCGGCATTAAAATTGCAAAATCTATAAAATTTGAACAAAAATTTAGCATGTCCTAGAATTATACGGAAGGCTCGTTTAAACTATGCAAATGTGCCGAAACTATATGTTAAACCAAAAAACTGTACTGAAATTATACAGCATGCATATATATATATATATATATATATATATATATATATATATATATATATATATATATATATATATATATATATATATATATATATATATATATATATATATATATATATATATATATATATATATATATATATATATATATATATATATATATATATATATATATATATATATATATATATATATATATATATATATATATATATATATATATATACATATATATATATATATATGCGAACATTATAGCCAGTTCACCAATCTCGACAGAGCGCTTGCGTTCGTAATGTAAGGGTTTGTCTAACTTTATTCTTTGCGAATGATGTGTCAAAACTGACAAGAATAATAGTAAGGTAGGTAAATAGCTTTATTCGCATGCATTTACTTCCAAATTGGTAAAGTAACAGCTATTTTATTAGAACAAAAATTTAAAAAGCATTACGCGTTCATTTACTTATTACTTACATATAGACAATTTAATGACACAAAATACATGCTCGTACTAAAATTTTGTCATAAAAACCAATAAATACAAGCGCTTGCACTTGTTTGCCAACACACTTTATTCTCATAATTACAATTCCAGCATGTAAGTGTTCAACTATTAAAACGTTTCTGCACGAGCTGCGGTAGAGTCCGGGAAAAAAGTTTGTTCGTTTATTTTATTTGATATTGTATCAAACAAGCAAACAAATACAATAAATAAAGCAACTTCATTACACGCTATAGCAGGCCGCTGCATGCACGCACTTAAATGCACACACAAACAAACATAGTCGGCACTCAATCTCTGAAATAACAATAAATATAACAATAATAACAGCAAAGCAATTAACACCAAAAGTACAAAACAAATTGCATTTCAATAAATAAACATTAAAGAAAAGCAATGCAGAAATGTTTTTTGTTCTCTCAGTGACCCCCAAACAGTTCCACCTCCATTTTTTGGAGCATCCACTTGAAAATGTGTTAAATTAATATGAAAAACAATAAATACATTTTAAGGCTTTACTTATTGATGTTGTTTTAGTTGTTGCTCTCATGAAAGTTCAACATAAAAAACAATGAACTGTTTTTGTGGGTCACCGCACTGCACCATACACTCACACACACAAGACTGCATACAAAATGAATTTAAATCACACATACAAACCCAAATGCTTTTGTGGATTTTTTAAAGGCCACGAGGAGAACAAGGCAAACTATTAAAATTAAAAATAAATATTAGTTATTGCATTTTCTAAATTATGGGGTAAATATTATAGGGTGCAAAAGTTAAAGCACAAGTGCACAATAATAAATATGAGATTTCGAAATTGTATAATTTAAGGAGTTAAATGTCAGAACGAATAATAGAAAATATAAAGAATTATAAAACGTATGTTTAGCTTTTATACATAAAATTAATATTTGCAATAAAATATAGAACTAATTCATCAGCAGAGCAGGACTTCAAAGAAAATAAAAATCTAGTATGACATCGCCTTGAAGCCTGGATTTGATTATGGGAGTGTACGAGTACATGGTTAGAGTTTGTCATTAAGCACTTTTTATTTTAAAATTTAAACAAATAAAATAGGTATTCAATACCACAAAAATTTGGTTTCCGTACGAAATGTCATGGCTATTCAACAATATACATAAGCTCAATTCTCAATCTTGTGCATTTGAGGTTGCATATTTCCGCAATTGTAAAAGTGACATTTTTGGGTGTATTTTGTTAGTTTAAAGTATATTACAAATGCAATGATGCAAGGCTATTTGCACAAGATTGTGAATAGGGTTATAATCTTGTGCAAATGCTGTTGCATCTTTGCATTTGCAAAGTAGTTGGGTATATTTTAACCTTATACTAAGAAAATACGAATGTATTAGCTCTATTCACAATCCTGTGCATATGTGAGTGCAAATGTATAGTTTGCACTACTTTTTGCAAAGCACGAAATTCACAGCTGATTGAAAATTATATATATATATATATATGGTTGTGTCATACAATTTTTACTATATACATACATATATATATATATATATATATATATATATATATATATATATATATATATATATATATATATATATATATATATATATATATATATATATATATATATATATATATATATATATATATATATATATATATATATATATATATATATATATATATATACCGTACTGGACAATTCAATGGAAACTTTTCTAAAAATTTATTTATTTATTTTTAGAAGTCGAAAAGTCATTCACTCTGTGATTCTTCAACCGCACGGTCGTGTTTTTAAAAAAGTGAACAAAAAAAAAAAACAAAAAAAAAACAAACCAAATAATCATTGTGCTTACTTTATTTATTTTTAAAACTTACATACAAAAACAATAATATATTGTATTAAATTGTAAAAACAAGAACAAATTATTTTAAAAAACAACGGGAAAATAAATTCATCACATTTCAGTAACTAAACAATAAAATCAATTTCAATAAAACAAGTGCGGTGGCAGTGCATTGTTATTGTTGTAATTGTGCGTGAAGATTACCTACCCAGTAGGAAAAAAATATACATTAAAGTTTTTGTTTTCTGTATGAGTAATTCCATCAGAAATAATTCTGAAAAAGAGCCTAGCGCCACCAGCAAAAATATATGGACTTCTGAAGAAGAATCTATAAGGCAATCATTGGACAATTTTCTTTCTACAAGAGATAAAATCCGCTCCTGTTCCGGCTCGCCTAACATAGATGTTACAACAGAAGATAAAAGATCTTCTACTCTAACTAATGCCAAATGCCAATAAACAAAAAACGCAAGTAGGCATGGATAGGTATATCACCATCACCAAACGTCAGCGAAGCCCTAAATCTGCTCAAATTGCATCCAAATCTAAAATCTCTAAAAATGCCGACACCGCTAGACCAACAGATCAAAACAGATTTTCCATTCTTCAAACGGATGAGCCAACAGCATCGTCAAAAAAATCGTTTAAACCACCACCAATTTATTTAAGAGAATCTGCCTCCAATGAACTGGTAAGAAAAATTGTTTCAGCAATCGGAGAAAATACATTTAACGTTACCTCCATCAAGCACGGCAATATTAACGAAACTAAAATTCAGGTTAACCATGAAAATGACTACCGAAAACTGTCTGACGAATTTGAAAAGGAAAAAAAAGCTTTTTATACTTATCAGCTTAAAAGCGCTAAAGGTCTTCAAGTCGTAATAAAAGGGATTGACCCTTGCGTAGACATTGATGAAGTTAAGACCGGTTTGACAGACAAGGGATTCAAAGTAAAAAATGTTTTAAACATCAGAAATCGTGAAAAGATCCCTCAACCCATGTTTAGGGTTGAATTAGAGCCAGGAGATGTGACTTTAAGGAAGAATGAAGTTCATCCTATATATAATATAAAATACCTTTTACATCGTAAAATAACCGTAGAGGAACCGCATAAGCGCTTAGGACCCGTACAGTGCCATAACTGCCAAGAATTTGGCCATACTAGGACCTATTGCAAGTTGCCTACAGTTTGTGTTGTGTGTGGAGAATTCCATGGTACAGCACAATGCAATAAGCCGAAATTCGACCCAAAAATTAAAAAATGCAGTAATTGCGGTGAAAACCATACAGCTAATTATAGAGGTTGCTCCGTCTACACCCACCTCAAGCGCTCAATGAACAACAAACCAATAATTGCTTCTAAGCCACCACAGCAGACTCAAACTTTTTCTAATAACTCTTTTCCTCCGACACGACAGTCAACCGCAGACATAACCGTTCAAAATCAAAAACAAATTTCTTATGCTAATGTAGTTAAGTCTACATTCGCAAACCCGAATCAGGAATCTAGATCTCAACCGCCCGATCAAAATTTTAGTAACCTTGAGGCAACAATACAGACCCTAATTCAAACTATAAACACTTTTACGTCGTCTATGATGACGATGATGCAGGAAATGGTGAAAATGCAATCCACCATTTTGCAGGTTATTTCGAAAAAATGATTTGGTTAAAAATATGTTTCTGGAACGCGAACGGCATCCGCCAACACAAAAATGAACTCGAATACTTCCTGATGGATAAGCAGATCGATATAATGATGATTGCAGAAACTCACTTGACGTCAACAAGCTTCTACTATACGATACTAAAGACCCCCGTGGAAGAGCTTGTGGGGGCTCTGCAATCTTGATAAAATCTAGGATAAAGCATTTTTTGTTGAACGACGCATGCGAGGACTATCTTCAAGCAACTAATATCTGTGTGGAAAATTTTCATTACAAATTGGTTATTTCATCGATTTATTCGCCGCCTCGATTTTCAGTGACGGAATCACAATATTCAAGTTTTTTCAACTCATTAGGACCTCGTTTTATAGCAGCTGGAGATTACAACGCAAAACACACTTTTTGGGGCTCACGTTTAATCACACCGAAGGGTCGAGTGCTTTTTGATACAATTTCTAAAATGGGCTTAGACGTAATATCAAGCGGACATCCCACTTACTGGCCGACTGACCGGCGAAAGATTCCTGATGTGATTGATTTTGGAGTGGTAAAGGGGATCCCAGTAGAATGGATGCAAGCTGAGCCTTCGTTAGACTTGTCATCGGATCATTCACCAACTATTATTTCAGTTCGTTTTCCCCAGGAGACTTGGTCCCCGATTAACAATTTGCATAGGACTGTCACCCGAGTGAATTGGCTGAAATATAAAAAATTTTTGAGTACCCATTGCACTGAGAATATTGTTTTAAGAACACCTGAAGATATTAATGCGTCACTAAGCAACTTTAGCGAAAACCTTAAACAAGCCGCTGCATTTGGTTCTAGCGCTTATTTAACACGCAGAAACCTTCAAAATAGAACATATTCTTCAGAAATCGAGCAACTTGTGTTAGAAAAAAGAAGAGTTCGACGAGAGTGGCAACTTCGCAGATCTCCGCAACTAAAAACAAGGCTACGTGAGTGCACAAGTCAGTTAAGAAATTTGCTTGCAACCCAAAACACGGCTTCTCTACAAACGTATTTAGAAAGTCTGGATGGTACTCCTCAGTGCGACTATTCTTTATGGCGGGCGACTAAAGGTTTAAAAAGGCCAGTTAGAGGTAAGCCGCCCTTGCGAGAACCGTCTGGTGACTGGGCTAGAGATGACTCGGAAAAGGGTAATTTATTTGTTAACCATTTGAAAAACGTTTTTACCACAAATAGGTCTGACAATGCAAATGAGTTGCCACCTATCGTTAGTAGACCTCCTGTGCCTTTAAGATTCAATTTCCAAGAAATTGAAAATGCTATTGGCAATCTAAACCTTAAAAAAGCTCCAGGTATGGATAAAATCAGTAACAAAATGCTCGTAGAGCTGCCTCGTGTAGCTAAAAAAATTGTTCTTTTTATTTTTAATGCTATTTTACGGCTTGAGTATTACCCTGCAGAGTGGAAGGTGTCCATGATAACAATGGTTCCTAAGCCAGGGAAGGATCACACGAAAGTAGAATCATACCGTCCAATAAGTCTATTGTCAACAATATCAAAACTTTTCGAAAAATTGCTAAAGGCGAAGTTGGATCCAATGCTTCATAAGGTTGAATGTATTCCTGATCACCAATTTGGTTTTAGAGCGAAACATGGCACCATTGAGCAAACACACAGGTTAGTTAACGTCATAAGAAAGGCATTTGAAGATAAAAAATATTGCTCTGTCTTATTCATCGACGTCTCACAGGCTTTTGATAAAGTGTGGCACGATGGACTAATGCATAAAATAAAGTTTAACTTACCTGCAAACATACATAACCTTTTGAAAAGCTATTTATATTGTCGCCAATTTATAATAAAAGAAGGCGATTTCATAAGCCCCGCCCAGCCTATTGAAGCTGGAGTTCCCCAAGGCAGCATATTAGGGCCTATCTTATATTTGATCTACGCATCTGACATGCCGATAAGCACCAACATTCACACTTCAACATTTGCAGATGATACAGCATTCCTTAGCATACATAGTAACCACCAGCAAGCATCAATAAACTTACAGGAACATATCGACAAACTAGAGAAATGGCTCAAGCTTTGGAAAATCAAGGTTAATGAACAAAAGTGTGCCCATGTTACATTCGCACTGCGTCTAGTAACATGCTCACCCATTACTATTAACAACAAAGTAATACCTCAACACAGTGAAGTCAAATACCTCGGTATTCATCTTGACCGTAGACTAACATGGAAGACGCACATCGAGGCAAAAGTAACGCAAATGAAATTGAAAGCAGTGCAAATTAACTGGCTAATAGACAGAAATTCGACTTTGAAGCTTGATTGTAAACTTTTGCTGTACAACGCGATTCTAAAGCCAATATGGTGCTATGGGATTCAATTATGGGGCACAGCCTCTGCATCTAACATTGAAAAAATTCAAAGAAGTCAAAATAGAATTCTCCGTAGAATTACAAATGCTCCATGGTACGTTAAAAACTCACGAATCCACGCAGATCTGAACGTACCTTTTGTGAAATCTGAATTTGTGAAGTACGCGACAAGGTATATTAACAAACTTGAAATCCATCCAAATCCACTTGCAGTTAATATCCTTAACTTTGGTGGTCATACCCGTCTGAGAAGGAGGGATACTTTGGCTACCATTAGAGCTCTAAACAGATGACTGAATTCTGAAATAATATTCGCATAAAAATAAATTTTTGTCCAGCACTGGCAGGACGGAAGGAAGGAAGATTTATCCAATGCAGTTTTGAGTGAATGGCAAAAGGTACCAAAGGATACAATTGACAAATTAATTGGGTCAATGCATCGTCGCTGTGATGCAGTAATTAAAAACAAAGGATACCCAACAAAATATTAATTTTTGATAATAGGCCGAAGGTTTTTATTGGAGTAAATTTTAAGTTTCCATTGTTTTGTCAATACCTCAAAATTTGATACTTTTAATTTTTCTTTATAATTTTAGAACTACGTTATTTTTATGTTATTATTTTTTTGTTTATATATCAAAAAGAATCTATAAAATGAAATTCTAAAATACTTGTCAAGTTTCTTTAGAAATAATTTTTGATTTTCGACTTCTAAAAATAAATAAATAAATTTTTAGAAAAGTTTCCATTGAATTGTCCAGTACTGTATATATATATATATATATATATATATATATATGTATATAGTAAAAATTGTATGACACAACCACAAAGTAAACAAAGATGAAACAAATAAAAATGTGTTTATCTCCTTAATTTTTCTCCTGGCACTTTGTGCTTTTATTCGCAGACAAAGCATTTTATTACTTCAAAGGCATATATAAATAGAAGAGAGCAATGGCTCACTTTTGCTGTCTCTGTTGCTCCGAAAATTTAAAAACCTGTGGCTGTGTTCTGTAACTTTGGCGAGAAGTTCTCGCGTCGAAAACTTGTGAAACAAATTATTCCATCGTTTCTCGAAAAGTGAGAAAAAACTGCGTCTGTAACTCATGTCGAAAACTATCCAAAGTGATTACGTCATTACGTTAGAAATGTCTGAAAATATAAAACGAAGCCGACATGCAATTTTAAAAATAAAAGCGCCAGCCACAATAAGCACCGCCGCTGACCAAAAATTACTAAAGCTAAGAAATTTTGTTCGACGGCGTCATATTATAACCGCCGGCTGTTCTAGAAAGTGTATGGTATGGCTCTAACGTTTGCATTTTATTTACAAATACATACATAAGTACATACATACTTATGCACAGAATTTTGTAAGATTAAAAAACAATTGCAATTTGTGAATTCTGAAAAAAACATTATAAAAGTGTTACAATATACTTTGTTGGGTCGGAAATTAAAATTGTAGAAATTACAAACTTGTACAAGTATTCCCTTAAAACTTGTTGTGTGAAGAGTATAAAAATTAAATAAAAAGTTGAAATAAAAAAAAATCATTCTAAACTCTGTAAATAAATATATCAAACTTAATTTAACGGCAAAATACTTATTTTTGCAGTATTATTAATCATATAAAGATGATTATTGTTATTTGAAATACTATCTCACAGCCTTTTTATTTGCGAGAAATAATGACAGTTGAAAGCGGGAAATTGTTTCGCAAAAGTTTTACAGACACAGTTTTTCTGTAAAATGGCGAGTAATTTCCTTACGTGACAGCTATTACTCACCAAAAAAGTTATAGCTACAGTTTAGTGAGAAAAGCAGCTGTTTGTTTCAACTTTGTTTCATTTCACACGTTTCAGTCGAAAAGTTTCTCTTGGCGAGAGTTACAGAACACAGCCACTGATTTTATTTTATTCATATGTCTGTATACTTTGTGATATTAAGCTTACCACAAATAGAACACGCGCTTAATATTTATATGTTTAATGAATATTTGATATAAGGAAAATCCTGCACTTAGAATATCGAAAACAAATCGCCAATTCGTCCATGATATCATTTTTTTGTTTTTTGTTATTGATTTAAAAAACATTACAGTTTTTATGGTTTAATAGACACTGAACATTGCTTATTTGCCTTTGACTTTTTAACATTCAATCAAGAGGTGATTTTCAAAACCATTTTCATTCTTCTTTAAAAAAAACAAATTGCGAACAGTCCTTAACACGATTTAATTAAATCGACAAACATTGAAATGAACAAAACATTTTGTAAAACAAAAGAATCTATTGAGCCGAACAGGGCTGTTTGCTTTTGTTGTTAAAGTGTTATTCAGTTTAAGTAATTAATTAAAAAATGTTGCTCGTGTTTTGCGCTTTGACTAAAGTTTTATTTTATTACTTTCTTGGGTATTTGGGAAATGAAGAAAAAAAATATACTCAAAACGAAATCAAGGTTGGTAGTGATTTTTAGAGCGTTCTCTCAATGCATTGAGTTTGTAGTTATTTTTATTTAATGATTTTAACGTTGATCTTTTTCATAGACATTTTTTGAAAACAAATGAACATTTATTTACTTTAAAAAATATGCACTTATGAGATCCCACAAAAAAATTTGTGTAAATGCTCCAAAAGCATATTTATTGTGTTTATAATATCTTTGCCATTCAGCGATTTTACAAAACTGTTTTCGTGGTTTTTGTGTGGAAAAAAATGGAACCTTTTTCTATTTATTTCTCGCCCTTTTGGCAAAAGTTATAAATTTATGCAAATTAAAGATGGCGGTTTCCGATTATTTTTTTAATTCCGTATCCTCTTCCTTGCAAACAATATTAGAACTCCAAATTGTAGAAGTTTTTTTTTATGGTTTTCAGCTAATTTCCAAAAATTGTTTAGTTTTTTTTTTTTGTTTGTATGCATGTGCCAAATATAAATTTGTTTGTGTTCAATCGTATCTGCTTATATATAAATTCAGTTTTGACTACAACCACACTTTTGCCACAGTAAAATTCAATGCATTAACAATTTTCTAATCAATGGAATTTTAATTTTTATTTATAAACATGACTTCCGTTCGTTCGTTCGCTGGCTGCGTATGACTTTTGCTTATGTTTGACTTAATTTGTATAGTGTGTTTGTGTTTATATTTGTTTATGTGATTGTAATTTTATTGGGATTCGCATTTTTTTCTGGCATGTGAATTTGAAAGCTTTCGTTTAACCACGTTTTTTATTGAAAATTTTGCGTTTTGCCACATTTTCCTTCCATTTATTGTTGTGTAGAACTAAAGCAATTGCTTGGTATTTGCGTGGTGTAACAGGGCTTGTATATTTATATCGTTGATTGTGAAAGTGTAACAAATATTTTGAACAAATATTGTTGGTGTTAATTTTTTTATATGTTTATTGGTTTTTAATTTGTATTGAAATTATGTATTTGTTTGTTTGGTTTCAGTATGAACGTGTTTTTATTTGATTCTGTGTGCGTGAGCTCATTTCAATTGGCTTGTAATTTGTTATACGTTATTGCCGGGATGGTAATAGATTTCCGTTTTTTTTCTTAGAACATATAAATTGTAATTGTGTGAATTCGTAGGGAGAATAAATTAATTTTTAATTTGCTTGCATTGAAAAAAAATATTAAAATTTGTTCTTCTTATTTGGAATTACTATGAACTTGCAGTAAATTAATCCAAGTCGCAAAAAGGTTGTTTCTAAAAATTTGTGATATCTAACCGATCAACTAACAAATCATTTGCTGCTTTTGCTAATATTTTGCAGTGAATTTCACATAAAAATTACTTTAAAAAATATGCTTTTTTTATAAAATTTTCTCTTTATAACTAACTACTTACTTTACTAAAACAAGAAATGCATTAAAAAGTTTAATTACTATAAGAGAATTGTTCAATAGAAAAAGTGAACTTTTGACATTTTTCATCCTAATTGTGCTTGATTGGCGATGTCCCCAACATATCGCTCCTTTATTGCAACATAGTCATATCTCAAAATATTAGCTTTTCGAGTTAACAATGCAGAATTGTTAACAGTACTTCCTTTTATATTGTGGCAAAATTTTATTTAAATTACCTTTCCTTTAGGAAATATTTTCTAAAAAAAATTTCTAAAACTTGTATGGAAACTAAAAATTTGAAATGTGTTTTTCTAGAAACAAGCTTTTTTGCATTATGACTATGTTGCAATAAAAGAGCGATATGTTCTCAGACGATTTTTGCTTATTTGTTGATTTTCTGCTGTTGAAAAATAATGGATCAAGAAATTTGCGTCAAACTTTGTGTAGTGTGGAATTAAAAGCTCAGAAGCACCTAAATGTTGGGTGTACTCATACTAAAAATAAATGTTTAAAAATGGTAGAAGCTTTTCGAAGATGGTTGAGAAGATGTGAGTGTGGATGTACTGAAGCAAAAATTTACCTAAGTACCACAAAATGGCATGTAAACTTGAAGAAATGTTAATATATTTACGTTTACTTAAATTCACAAACATTTTTAGTTATTATCATTTCATTTCTCTGAAAAAAATAGTAAAATTTAAAAAAATGTCTTAAACGTTAAAATGTTAATATATTTACGTTTACTTAAATTCACAACATTTTTAGTTATTATCATTTCATTTCTCTGAAATAAAATAGTAAAATTATAAAAAATTTCTTAAACGTTAATTTAATAATACACATCGTTATGAACGTAATCTTTATGGGACACTAATAGGTGTAACACACTTACACTCATAAAATGTTGAGTATATTTCTAACAAATTTTTTAGACGTATCACACGTTCGTGTCCCATAAACACCACATTAAATAAAAAATGTTATTCAGGTTTTATATAATAAAATCTAGAACTGAATTTTATTAACAAAATTTAGTCAAATACAGGAATATTTTTTGTTGAGCTTTATAATTTTTTTTAAATTAGATTTTTGGTTTCTGCACATTTGTACATCGGGTTTTAAGTTCGAGTTTTTCCTTTCTTAAGTTTCTTAAGAAGGAACTTTTTACAATACAAATTTGTTGTAATCAATAATTTTTGTTAGAAGAAGACCAGGAAAATAATCAATCTTTTTTTGCTGGGGGACAACTAGCAGTTTTGTAGCCGCTTCACTACTCATCAGCCTCTGTTTTCGAATTTGAACTCGGGTCATGACGCATCATGAATGGCCGCCTTAACCACTCAGCCACCGAACCATTAAATCACTCTCTGTGTATATTTATCGCATATTGAATCGCGTATGCATTTTGTTAATTGGCCGCATTGTTTGTATAGTAAGTACCTGCTGTCTTTCAACAAGCGGTATTTATCTATTTAGTTATATATACATATCTATTTTAATAATTCTCGATACTAAGAGATGTAATTGTAAATATAAATTTATGGATTGTTTTTTGAATTTCACTGCTACTTCCACTATTTCGAATGAAAATTTTCATTTTGAACAGTCCTCATATATAGCTTTAACCCGAAAACAGTTAAAACATGTAGCACATACCAGAACTTTATTTTTGGTTTTATGTAGATTTAATAGTATAAGTAGTAAACTCAGTTGGTTATTTTTAAAGAGTATGATATAAATATCACTTTGGTGCGAGAGTTTTTAATTATATAGAAAATTTTAAAATAATTTTTGGCGAAAGATAGATTTGAACTTGAGCCTGAAAATAAATAACATCAAGTAATATCGCAAATATTTAACTTATATCCCAATTTTTTAAATAAATTATTGAGAATTTAAAAGAAAAGTGGTCTAATAACACCTTTCAAACCAAAAAAAAAAGTTTCCTTGTCTACTGAATATTATGAAATGTCGACATGGATACAGCTAAGAAACACAGAAAACATGCTGTTTGTTTGTATTTTTTTTACTGCTCGCAATATTAGAAATCAAAGCCAATTCTATATAGATAATACAGGGTGGCCCAGAAAGACCGAAGTGGTGTGAATTGCTTATAACTTTTTATTTAAGAGATATTTTTTTAATTTTTTTTTTTTTAAATACATTAAATTTATGGGGAATATTTTTGGATTAGTTATTAAAAATGATATCCCGCAAGTGGTGGCCATATTCTGCTTCGCACAAATGTGCTCTTTCCAACACATTTTCCATGACCTTTCGCAAAACTTCCGGTGGTATGTTGTTAATTTCTTCTCGAATATTGGTTTTTAACTCCTCAATAGTCCTAGGCTTATTAACATAAACTTTTCCTTTTAAATAGCCCCAAAGAAAACAGTCTGGAGCGGTTAAATCCGGGGAACGCGGAGGCCAATTAAAATTGCTGTTACGAGAAATTATTCTTTCACCAAAGATGTCGCGTAAAAGAGTCATTGTGGCCCTCGCAGTGTGCGCTGTGGCTCCATCCTGTTGGAACCATATTTGCGGATGGTTTTCCACGGCTGGCCTTACAAAATTTTGCAACATGGCCCGATATCGATCACCATTGACGGAAATGGCGACACCTTGTTCATTTTCAAAAAAAAAATGGGCCAATGATCCTTTCTGAAGAAACACCGCACCAAACGGTACACTTAACTGGGTGCAATTGTCGTTGATGAAGTACTCTCGGGTTTTCCGTAGCCCATATCCTACAGTTTTGCTTGTTAACGAACCCATTTAATTGAAAATGGGCTTCGTCACTCATTATTAAGTTATGAATAAAATTTGGATTCTCTTGTGCTTTTTGCTGGAAATAAATTGCATAGTCAAGTTGTTGCTGGTAATCTGTTGGTTTCAATTCTTGGACAAGTTGAATTTTGTATGGAAACAATCCTATGGTGTGCAAAATTCGCTGCAGCGACGTCCTTGAGAGGCCCAGTTGTGACGAACGTCTCCTGGTTGATGTTTCTGGATCCTCCCGAATACTCTCCTGTACCACTTGAATATTGTCAGCCGTGTGGACAGTTCGGTGTCTGCCGGGACCAGGAAGGTTCCTTACTGCTCCTTGTTCTCGAAAATTTGCAACCAGACGGTTTATTGTTGACTGAGAGGGTGCAACCCGCACATTAAATTGACGACGGTATGCACGCTGAGTCAACACAATGGACCGTTGATTTGAAAAGTAAATTTCAACAATTTGGGCACGTTGTTCAATTGTGTATTGCTCCATTATAAATTATCCAAGTCTTCTTTACAAAATACTGAAAAGAAAAGAAAAAAAAAATTATAATAAAAAAGTTATAAGGAATTCACACCACTTCGGTCTTTCTGGGCCACCCAGTAGTTAATTTGAACTGTGCTACACATTTTCCAATTGAGACTGAAAATAAATACTTTAATTTTCTGTCCACAATTGATTTTTTTTTTTTTTCATAAATAATTATTTGCGTTTATTTGCCTCTTTACTTCAGTGGTTGTTATTGTTTTAATTGATTTCAATACAACTGACTTCAGTGATTATTTATTGCAGTCGTACTGTTAATGTCAGAAAAATATTTGTTGTACTTTTCATTGCAATTAAATTTATTAACTTTTAAGTTGGCCTTTTTAACACAAAAAAATAATTTAAATCAACTGTTGCGGTGTATATTGATGGTTGTATGGAACAATTTACAGCTTTATTTCGGCTTTTATTTATTTTAAATTAAATTCAATTTATATAGAACACTTAGACCATGGAACAATTCATAAATGATGGAAAGACGCTTAAAATGATTTGTACTTATTCAGGTCAAACTAGTCACTAGCATTTTTAATCGTAGAAGAGTCTACTCGTTGTTGATCGTTGTTGATCGTAACGAGAACATTATTTAATCGTAGCAAATCTCTAGCTGGGAACAAACTATTGCACGAGCTGATTTTTCTGTCAAATTCTTGCGCGACACTAATATGATTATATTATTCGTATGCGGAATAGTTTAACAACCATCTCTACCGGCAACTTAGTCAAAATAAAATGTATTTTAAGCCAGTTTTTTTACAACTGATACTGACACAACTGATTGACACTTAGATTATGATCACTTATTATCAATGAAGATACATGACTATTTTAAAATGGCGACGCCCTAGTACAGGGTGGCGCATAAATAACCTTTCGATGTTTTTTGGACGTAATTTGAAAAAAAAAATTAAAAACTTTGATTCTTCTTGTGGATTATTTTTATTTGGTCTTTTAATTTTTTTACATAAAGTCGAGAATATGATGTCATGTAAATGGTCGCCACCACAGGTGATTGTCATTTGAGCCCTTTTTATAGCATTTTCCATCACATTGGCCAAAACTTCCGGCGATAGGTCCTCACATTCTTGACGGCTATTGTCTTTAAGAGCTGCAAGAGTCTGAGGCTTTTTGACCTAAGCCCGCGACTTCAAAAAGCCACACAAAAAGAAGTTTTCAGCGGTCAAATTAGGCGATCTTGCTGGCCAGTGCAGATCGCCAAAAACGGGAGATTAGGCGCTCGGGAAATGCATCCTTCAGCATATCGATTGTGGCACGTGCAGTGTATGCCGTAGCACCGTCCTGTTGGAATCACATGTTTTCCAATCCCAATTCATCAAATTGCGGCAAAAAGAACTCGTTGATAATTGATCTGTAGCGCTCACCATTCACGGTAACCGTTTGGCCTGTGACGTCTTCGAAGAAAAAAGCTCCGATGACTCCTCCAGCGAAAACAGCACACCGTACAGTGACTTTGAGCGGATTTAATGGCTCTTCGTGGGTTACACGTGGATTTTCAGTGCCCCAGAAGCATAAATTTTGCTTACTTACGTACCCGCTAAGATGGAAATGGGCCCATCACTCTTGATTATTTTTGATGAAAAATCATCTTCCTTTTGGGGTCAAATAAATAGTCACCAATATTCCGCGTTCTGCAGCAGTGTAACGTAAGATTGTTTAATAACGTGTATTTCGCATGTGTTTACTATACAAATGTCAAAACAGAACTGACATTAGGGGCCAATCGCAAAATTTATAGCATTTTCTGATTACTTTTGCGCCACCTTGTATGTAGTCAATTGTCCGGCTCTGCATTTCTTTTGAAATAACTTAAAATTTATTTCCCACCCTCCGGGGAGCACGTTTTACCTTGGTGTCCTCCTAACCAGGGCATCCCGCTTTCTGGAGCGGGATGGAGAGGTGTATGAATTCCTAGTTTGTTGTAGCAAATAAATCTTTAGGAAGTCGCATGACTTATGTTGTGTTGCAACTCCGAAGCACATACCAAACGCTATTTGGACAGGGATCGTCAAAGCGCCCGGAAAATTCTGCTTGCAGATTATCCCGGCGCTGAGCATGATTGAGGTGCATATTTTGGCTGAAACGTTTTGGCTATGGTTTAAACCTAAATTCTCAGGAACGGGAATTCGTTCCCTGATAACTATGGTACATGCCAGTTTTTGGGAGCCAATAGCCCCCGAGATGCTATTGTCTTGTAGCAGATACCAGCAAGGTAAGAAATCAGTAGTGATCGTTAGGCAGCTGAGTTGGTTAAAGACTGATGCTCTGGCAAATTGCATTCTGGAGGGACTAGAAGGCACAAGCTCTTCATCAAGTGGTTTGTCCACATGGCTATAAACGTATGGCAAAAGTTGCGACTTGTGTGAGCCTTGCAAGCAGTACGGGGGCGCAGGTGAACCGTGAATAATTCACCCCGTGGAGTTGGTCCATCATCAGATAAGGCCGTGCTTGGCAGATGCTGATGTAAACCAATGGCTCATTTTGTATATAACTAAGCAGGATCTTAACTTTTTATTTTAATTTTCATCCATTGTCCGCGTAAAATATTAGCAAAAGTTTAAAAAAAAAAATTTATTTTAAAAGAGAACAAAATTTCAACAAAAAAAATACATTTTTCGAAGCTTCTTGCTAGTCTTTAGCATAATAATTTTACGATTTTTATCTCACTGAGCCTAAGCAACTTCCAATTCATATTGAAACTCAGTCAGAAATCCGAATATCATGAGTTGTATATACAAGAAGAAATACCTGCGATCTCGAAACTATTAGTCGAGAACTCTACCAACTTATAGACAACCAAAGGGAACAAAGAGAAACAAAAAGAAAACGCTGCACTAAATGAAACAAAAAGTAACTGAGTAGAGTAAATACACTTTGATTTGGGAAAGTTTTGTCCTACATTGCAGCTAGCTTGCTCGTAGGTCAAAAGAGTGAATTGATTTTATTTGTAGTCGAATACCACTGGCAGAGATGTAGATATTGCCCTTTGAAAAGCTTTCAAATAGCAATTTGCATCATAACATTTGTAAAATGATCGAGAACATATTTACTTTACTCATCCGCATTTGTTCCTCTGCAAGACTAAAAGTCCTAGTTTATATTTGCTCTACTCGTATGTTCATTTAACCGTCAATTGCAAAAGCTGGAATTAGATAACGAAAGCAATCAAATAAAATACAAAAATGATAGGACGTACGATAGCGTACAAATGTACGCTATTGCTTCAATTTGCAATCTCAATTGCATAAGGCTGTGGATAGAGCTATTGTTGTGAATTTGTATGTTTTTTATATAAAATATCTTGGTTTACCGGACAAGTATATAAAAGCATTTTAATATATTTTCTCTGAAAATTCTAATGAAATTTAAATACCTCAAACAAAATAATGATTTACCTAACAAATGCTACGGTGGACGCTATGCGGCATAATATTAATACTCAGAGTCAAATTTATACGAATATTTATGGTTGCACATGCAAACACTCATCCGCTTTAAATATTTAAATTTTCATTATATGTTACGAAAACTACAAAGTTTTGGGAAAATCTTAACTAATTCCTAACGCATTATATTGCACAATATGTGACAGCTGCACACATGCCCGGAGTGACACAAAGTTTATAAGCAATGCTATAATAAACAAACTTTCTTGTAGGTAGAGTTTGCATAAAAAATTCACCAATTACAACGTAAACTAAATAGAAACAACATCCCTGTATGCAACCGAACTGATACAAAAGTCCTACAAAAAGTCTAAAGTAACATCAGCCGAAAGTATAACATATTACAAAACCACATATGTTGGGGGTTGGCAGTGACACCTTCCAACATTGTTAAGCAAAGAACAAACACTATTACGTGCTGCTTTGAAAATAAGAACAACTTCTGAGGTCAATGTGCAGATCTGAACACAGCCTTATGTTTGTGTATGCATACATGCGTACATACTTTTAGGAAACTCATGTGTCTGTGTAGTGGTTACACAAACAAAAATTGCTGATAACTAAAATATTTTTAAAGATGATCCTTTTGCACGCATGACCATGAGTACCTAAATTTTTGCAACTAAAGATTTATGGCCTTATTCATTAAAAATTGAATGTTTCTTAAACCTTTATTTGACAATTTTCTATAGGATATGTGTCAAATAACTGTTTAATGAACATACAATAATTTTTATGAATACGACCGTTAAATTTTTAGTTGTGTTGCCGATTTAACCCAGAAATGCTTGCACAGTCCAATATATATGTTGTCGGATAATGCCTAGCTGAGTACAAGTTAACTTTTATAGACTAATTTTAAACTATCTGTAGCAAAATGGAAAACATCTTTTAACTTTCTCTACTACTGTCAAGATCATTGGTAATGACGCAACAAGACATTTGAAAATGCCAGAAAGTCATGGGAATGATTCAGAAACAAGTACGAGTTAAACGGCGCGTTTATTTGTTTATGAACCACTGCTTCCAAGGCAAATAGGAAAGGATTTCTGCGTCGCATTGTGACTGTGAATGATAAATGGGCTCATTACGATAATCTCAAGCGCAGAAAAGCATGGGTATATCCCAGCCATGCTTTCAGTTTGACGGCCGTACCGAATATTCACGGTTCCAAGGTCATCATCAAGGACTGAAGCAATCAGAGGAGATCGTTATCCTATGTTATTAATGCGTTTGAATCGAGCATTGAAAGATAAATGGCCGCAAAACAGCGAGAGCCACACGCATAATAAAGTGAATTTACAGCCAATGCTTGACTTCATGTTTCGAAGGAGGTCCAAACATATTTGGAAATGTTGGAATCCCTTGAAATATCACTTGTTCCGATCAATGGCACACGGCCTCCCTTACCAGCACTTTCAGTCTTATGAAGAAGTATAAAATTGGATCAATTTGACGATCGCTTCAAAAGATGACCGGTTTTTCAACGCGGGACTCGTACGCTGCCCGAAATAGTACAATAAAGCCTCGAATTTCGAAAAAAACGGCAGATACAAAATTATACACCTACACGTAGCAAAAAAATATATGGTTGACAGGACAAAATTCTAAGGGCAACATACTATTGTTGAATTATATGATTGTTGCCGACAATATTATATTTTTGTATTCAAAACGCAATTGACATGACTGACTATAGTTTTGTTAAAAAAAATTTATATATAACTATACTATATTCTACTTCAACATTATTGTAATAGTAAGTAACCATACTACAAACTGAAGTTACCATATTAATATTACATTCAACCATATTATCATACCAAACAACCTCACTTTTTCATAAATAATCATTAAGCAAACATAACAACGTCACAAATAGTTTTATTGTTATACAAAAATGCTATAATATTTAACACAATGCTCATACATATAAAAAACTTAAAGCAAAGAGATAGGGTGCATATTATAAAATAACTAATAATAATTCGAAAAGAATAATATGGGATACATGCGTCTGATTTGAATTTAGGCAAAAATTTTCTCCTTGATATATTATATGCAACAAAATAAAATTAATTATTAACATTTCATCTGTGATTGCAATTTAAAATATCATACATAACCGTATAAAAATTATTGGATGTTACATAGCATTTAAGCATACTATGTAACAGCAGCACAACAATAGTATTATGTATATTATGATGTATTGTACGGTTGGCTACATAATAATATTGTTGGCTACCACCCGCTCACATAGGTTTATATCTTAGTACACTAACTTATTTGCACGATTGCTGAATACGTATTTATTTATTTTTTTGTTAAATTTTAAGTTTCTTTTTTCTTTTTTTTTTTTTTAATCAACAAATATATTTTTGTTTTTAATTAAAAAACAAAGAACACATATTTTTAAGGCAGCTTTAATAGGTAGTGGCAGAATTACAATAAATACAGCACCAAAAAACATCAACATGTATTTTGTTGGTAGAATTTACGAATAGTTGTCAAAATGTTGTTTGAAAAAGCAAGGAAGTCTATGTGTTTTTGACAAATTTACACAAAGGAAACCAAAGACAGCTGGGCTTATACCTCTACAGTATTAAAGCTGCCTTACATATTTTTATTCCAAAAAATATAAAATAAATATAACAAAAATGTTGTTAATGATGGCAATAGTAAATTTATTTTGTAAACTTACATATGTTGCATGTGAATTAGTTCATCATACATTTGGCAAAAATAAATTCTTTGGTATTGGGCGTGATGAAAACTATTGTTGTTTTGAAAAAATTTCATAAATGCTATTATCGGATGCAACCATGTCTTGAAATTGATAGATGGTAACAATAGAATTACGGAAATGCAAACAAAAACATATTTATTGGGGAATTATAATTAAATCCATAATAAACTTTTTCTACCAATAATACATAACGTTATAGAGTATAAACTATTGTTGCTGTAACCATATTTCAAACTGCTTTTTCTTTGCGTGTATGTACCTTACGATAGAACTGAAAAAATTTAACTAACAGGTTCTCGGCAGTTATTTTTATTATAAAAATTCTTATTATTTAAGATGGGCAAAACCGAACTCAGAACTAAGAGTTAATAACATAGATATATTTTTTATAATAAAAAAATTCCACTATTTACCATTTATTTATGTAAATGTTAAAAGTAATTATTAGAAATTTTTTTTATCAGAAATACATATGTACACAAATAATTTTTCTGGGAATTGAAAACTCGTCAAACTTGCATTAAGTGAATAGTCAGATAAATATGCATAGCATAAAAAAAAACATCATTAATAATTTCGTTACGATATTATGATTGCCCCTAATATTTATCTAGTGTAACTTGTCTCCTAAATGTGTTTTTATTTTCAAGACTTTCTGAACAATTTGTTTTTTGATAATTAAATTTTAACAAATTATTTGACAGTCTTTTGGTCTTTGCTTTATCGACCTTTCCTTTCTACTCGCAGTTCAGCTCCATTACAACATAAAAACACATGTGCTGGCAAACTTATCTCCGTTTCATTTGCGTATGTATGTTTGTAGGGATGTTTGTGCAAAAAAAATAGTTTTTATCTAAAATTCAACAACATAAATTTTGGCTGCAAAATTCTAGTCAAAATCTATAAATAACACATGGTTTTTGTTTTCAGTATCATGGTTAGTAATAAACTATTGTTGGTACTCGAAAAATACTTTTTGGGCATTTTAAATACATACTTGATTTATTGATATAAACATTGTTTGCGAAGTAATTTAATTAATTATTTCAGATAAGTGGCTAAATACTTTATGTATTAAAATACTAGCTTGAACTTTTGGATATAATTTATAGTTTAGTTTTCATAAATTCAAAGAATTTTTTAAAGTTTTTTTAAGCGGAATAAATAAATCAAATTTTGTTTGCAGCCACCACCAGCACATACGGGTACATTTACATCGCAATACAACATGTTTAGGTTTTGTAAGATAAAAATATTTTGAAACTCGGAATACTCGGTACTTAAGAATAGACAATAAAATTACAATGTAACTATTTTTCAAATTTACACTACAAATTAAAGTAGAAGTTAATAGCATGATATAAAATCCGTTTAACTAATCAAACAAAGCCAAATATTCGTTCGAATAATTTTAAAATTACTACAATAAAATCGTTAACGAAAAAGGGTGATATATTTTCGAAAAATAAAACACCGGTAAGATATGCTGTTCAGTTGACGCCGTCTCTAAAAGATCTATCGACTTTATTTAGTATAATTGAAAAACAGAAACTTATGTTAATTTTTCCGCAGTTAGAAAAAGGTGATGTATTAACTGTTTTTTATTATCTTAACCAATTATTGACGCACAAACAAACGACCGCAAATGCTGCTTCATCTGTACTCATGGATGGTATAAATATTGAAGAATCGAATGCTCTTGATGTTCTTGGAATGAAGATACAGAGTGATGTTCGCTGGACTGATCATATTTTTCATGTCTCTAAAGAAGCATGTACTTCACTCCATCCGATCTCCTTACTATTTATAAAACCTACATCCGACCGAAAATGGAATACAACTCTCATGTTTGGGCCGGTGCCTCAAAGTCTATTTTGGGGTTACTCGACTGTGTGCAGGAGAGGGCGAAGAAGCTCATCGCTGACAGTAGGGTACCCAACTCTATTGACTCACTGGAGCATCGACGCAGTGTGTGATGCGTTACTCTGTTCTATCGATACTACAATGGATTTTACTCTGACGAGATTAGGGATCTTGTTCCCGAAACGCGCACATTTTTACGTAGCACGCATTCATCGTCTAGAGCTCACCCATTTGTGGTCGATTGCCCGGGGAATCGTACTACGCATTACAGAGAGAATTCGTTTTTCAGCCGTACTCTTCGTCTGTGGAATAAGTTGCCTGCAGACGTGTTTCCTGTCTGTTATAACGTTGGAAGGTTCAAGTCAAATGTTTACAAACACTACTCCCTCTTTCCCCCTCCTCACAACCTATTTTCCTAGTTCTGGTACAATGCACTGCATATGTAGGGGTCATCTCCTGAGTACTGGTCCAATATAAAAAAAAGACCTGTAAGAAGATACAGAAGATCTACATGTTTTCACAAAGAACAAATAATATGATTAAGTGAAACATTTTCTACCTCCTTTAACCAGAACAAGTAATATAAATTTTTGTTTAACAAAGTAGTCTCAACTGAGATGCAATTATTTTTAAATTATTAAATGACTCTGCTCGCAATATCTTTACTAAATGTAATTAGCACGAAAAGTGTCTTTTTTGTGGTGTTTTCCTATCAGACCCACTGTTTATCGCTCCATTTTTTACAGCATTTTCAGCGTGATTGTACAAAGAACAACGTTCGGTTAAGTTAAAAAATGTATTCGATTAATAACTTTACCTTTGAGATTTTGTATTCTTTTAATATTATATCCAGCTTATATAAAATTTCTAATAAGGCGGTACAGATATTTAAAAGCAAAATCAACAGTGGAACCCTAAATAAAACACATTAGAATTAACTTCCTTAAGTTTTTCACTTGGCAAAAAGTTAAGTTGTCCACAAGACAAAATATATGCTTATAAAAAAGTGAGGACATATAGTTAAAATCCGTGTTTCTTTTCCTATGAAAAATTAAAGCAACTCCTTGTATTCTCAAGATTGTTGGCATTGCACACAATGTGTATGTTTGCCACACATACATATTATGTGCCTGCACAACACAAATTATATATTAAATATGCTACCCATTTGGCCGCGTCATGCACGCTTCGTCGACGGTGGCCAATTTATTCGTGCGCGGTAATAAGAGTTATTACTTACTTATTTCAACTTTTCTTAATCTCAGATTGAAGGAGTGAAATAGTCAATAACAGAAAAAGACTTCTTTATAATTTACAACGAAACAATTTATGTACACATATATATGACATTTGTAAGCAAAACGATAATAAAATGCAATTTTGTTCAAAAATTGAGTTTTTTGTGTATTTGTTCAATTAAGTTAATGAAAAATTATTATAAAAAAAAGCCAACAGTATAGGTACAAAAGCCTCTTTTTAATTATTGAAGTGTACCAATTGTTTTGTCTACAATTTTTAATTTATAGTTTATAGTTTGGCAAACACATTTAAATTGTAAAATATTTTTTGAGTTTGCGATTGTTTAGTTTTTTTTTTTTTTTTCTTCTGAAAACATTCAGTGATGCATCATCATTATTTGCATGAAAAAGCGTTTGGCATAAAACTAAAGGCCTAACCATAATGTGCATAGATAGACTGGCTTAAGCTTATGTTAAAGTTTAACGAAAACTATGTTAAATGCATATATGAATGAAAAACGACTTTTAGTTGGCCATAATGTACTTATATGAACTTAATGATTTTAAACCCATTGTTGCACAACTGCGTAGTACTTGTGTATTTTCTAAGTAGATTATATAAAAAAGTACTGTTAATAACAACAAAGTATTTGTACGCAATAATTTCCAAACAAAAATTAAAAAGAATTTTGTGGTAATTGTTTGATTAAAAATGGAAAGAAGGCTGAAATACATTTTTATTAAATTAAATACGAATATGTTTGTTTCTGTGCTTTAAATTTTTCTTTCTTACCTTTTTTACACATGTTGTAAAACTTTGACGTTTTTAGACTTTTTTCAATATAACTGAACTCTTTGCTCTTAATAATAATTTCAATTGTGATATATCCATACTGTTTTCCAAAATCTTAAAAAGACGGAAAAAAGTAAGTATCATTACTCTTCTCCAAAATCTTCGAAAGACGGAAAAGCATCATTACGGCTTAACATCAGGGTTGCCATTTAGCGCCTTTCGCGCTAGTTTTAGCGCTTTTCAGTATCCTAAATACCGCATTTTTTCATCTCAGCGGGTTTTTTTATTTTTAATAAACAAACACAAAAACTGCGAAGCTTTTTTGCTTGTCTGCAGTAACACCTAGGGTCTGCGGCAGGACTCGAACCTGCGACCTCGAGACTGTTGGTCGAGTACTTTACCAAAACAGCCACCCGCTAAAATGGCGCTTTTTATACACTTACTTAAGAAAAATCTGTAGTGAACTTTAAAAATTTAGAATGTGATATTGACTCTGTATTGAATGAATATTGTTATTTGGTATAAACAATTGAGTTTTATTCACTGTAGTAGATTCTAATACTGATGTTAATCAAAAAATTATAAACAGCTGGGAAACATAAAAAACAAGCTGTTTATAATTTTCTGCTTTACTCAATTGGATAAATTTTTGTTCTCTGCTTCTTGATACTTTCAAAAAACAAATCGTAGCAACCAACAGTGGTTGTTCATTTGTTTAAAAGGTGTAAAGAAAAGTACAGACGTGTGCAAAAGAAAATGTTTGTTTTTTGTGGTTTGACAGGTATTATTAAAACATTTTTCTTTTTAAATTCTCATTAATTTATTTAGTTTGTTGGGATATAAAGTTTAAGAATATCTATTTCTTATTTTTCAGCTAAAGATACTTTTATTTTTTATAAAAATTTCAGCAGTATTTATTTTCAATATTTTGATAACAATTTGTTATCATCGTCAGGGGAAAATTAATATGTTGTATAACATATTAATTGAGTATTATCATCACTTCAAATAAAAGTACGCTTCATCGCTAAATGACATAGTGCATTATAAGTATTTCGAACAGAACCATGATTTTCAATACAAAATTTGTACAATTTCGAAGCATTGACTTGGCATCAGTATAAATCGAAATGGCAAACCAATTAAAAATAAACAGATTTACAGCTGACAAAGTGCCCGCCAGTTAAAAAGTCTAACCAACGTGAAGTTTTAAACCTCCATAAAATACTCTGCATTAAAAGTGGCCATTGCAACCATTCATATATGGCCCAAAAGAAGATGATAGTAAACGGTTGAAGACACCATCGTGTGTTGCGGTATATGGCATATTTTTTAGCATTTCGGATTTAATGCAAAATTTGTTATTTATTATTTGCTACTACTAGAAAAACATATCTTGTTGATAATCTGATCATCGTCGTACCTGATGAACAGGACCCTTTGATGAACAGGAGAAAGTTCATGTTCTCCCTGAACTATTTGCAAAGTAGGCAAGTATGCACTAGTATATATACTTGTCTATTTTGTCTTTTACTGTTCTTCATTGAAGGTAATACACTAGATCACTTAAGTTCATTATCAAAAATGTGTAAATTTTGTTTGCATTGGCGTCAAATCAAATGTCATCCACATCAACCTGGACAATTGGGTAAATACGTAGAACATTTCTTGTTGTAAAGATTATGCACGTAAAAGTGGAAACACATGTACACCTACAAAAGAGCATATACGAGTATATGTTGCTGAACATGCAGTGTAAATTTTATGTTAATGTTTAATAGTATTATGTTGTTCTTATTATTATTGAACATGATTTAATTGCATGTACGAATTGGAATATGAATAAATGAAATTTGCTGGCATGGTTCAATTCGATACGATTGAATATATCGCAGTTCAAGTCAATACGTTATGTACGATGTGATTTAAGTCAAGTCAATTGAATTCGATTTGTTTGCTGCCTGCTCTCCATTTCTTTTTTATCATACGAGTATATTTTTTCCTTATTTTATCGTTGCATTTTTGCTAACGCGTAATTTACTCTTATTATGCGGTACTGAGGTTTTGTTGTCGTATTTTTCATCTCCGCCATTTAATGATGATGACGAGGTTGCTGGTAAAACAAAATACAAAAAGTCATAATGAATAAAACATTATCCAAGCACACATATGTTTTAATCAATTTTCTGATTTTTTACTACTTAATGTTTTTCTTCCTTTTTTTTTAATTTGTTTATGCTGTTGCTCTTGTGTGCGTATGTTTTTATGGGGGTTTTGTGACAGGTAATTTATGATATTTTACTTTTAACTTAATTAAAAAAAACATTATTGAATTGGTTGCAATACATTCATTGTGCATTTGTACAATGTATTGAATTTGTGTGTTTCTGTATGCGCTCTTATATATGCAATTATACAAATAAATGCTTTATAAAATATAAATTAAATTTATTACTTTTTACGTTTACGTTGTTTTTGCCCTACATACAGTGGAAAGTAATATTAAAAGCTTGCAAGGACAAAAACGAGACAAAGCCAAGCAAATGTCAATTATTAGGACTTTTTCTGAAGACAAACATATTTTTACACAGAAATTTTTACAGCGCGCTTAAAATATCTCCATCATAAAATTAATTTTCCAACAATTTCATTTATTTTTCTTTTGGTACAACATATACATTAGCGTCAAAAAAAAAATAATTTTAAAAGTTAAGTTTTAAGGACTGATATTGATTTTGAATAAAACACAAATAATTTAAAAATTATCGCATTCCTTTCTATATCGTTCCATTATGTATGGGACCAAATATCGGCCAAATAGCAACACACATCTCCATCCGATGGTCCAAATTTTTGATGACGTTGATGCAAAATTGAGGTTCTAATTGAGGTTCCTTTAGCCCTTGAATTGTTGCTGGCTTATCGATGGTCTCCTTTTCTTTCAAATAACCCCAAAGAACGGATATCACATGATCTTGGCGGCCGATTGACATCGCCATCACATGAGATAACACATTCATTGTATTTGTTGCGCAAAGGAGCCATTGTTTCGTTAGCTGTGTGGCAAATGGCACTGCCCTCTTGAACCCATATCCATATCATCCAACCCGGGCCATAAAAAGTTCGTTATCATGTAATGATACCGAACATGATTCGCAGTAACCTCCTGACCGACCTCATTTTGAAAAAATACGGCTCGATGATGCCACCAGCCTATAAACTGCACCAAGCAGTCACTCTTTGTGTGTGCATTGGTTTGTCGTCAATCACTCTTGGATTATCCTTCGCGGCAATTCTGTTTATTGACGAATATACTGAGGTTAAAATGTGTCCCATTACTGAAGATGATTTTCTTCGAAAATTTGTCGTGCGAAAATAGGTAAATGCAATCACAACTGAAATCCAGAATTGTAGTGAAAACCTCTAAAAAATAAACAGTTGCTTTTTATATTTCAGTGGTGCCACTTACAATTGTTTTTAGCTTTTTCTATAGCATAGGTTATACTCCTGCAGAGTGGAAAGTGTCTATGGTTACTATGATATGAAATTGTTCAAAACTATTCGAAAAATTGCTAATGGCGAAGTTGAGTCCAATATTGAACAATGTGGGATGCATCCCTGATCATCAATTTGGTTTTCGGGCTAAAGACAGCACCATAGAACAAACGCACACACTAGTCAATGTCATAAGACAGACCTTTGATGAGAAGAAGTGTTGCTCAGCTCTATTCATTGACATTTCTCAAGCTTTTGATAAAGTGTGGCAAGACGGCTTGATGCGCAAAATAAAGTTGAGCTGGTCTGCAAATATTCACAACCTTCTGGAAAGCTACGTATACGGGCAGAAATTTGTTATCAGAGAAGGCGATTTTATAAGCCCAACTCTGCCAATCGAGGCAGGAGTTCCCCAAGGCAGCATACTGGGGCCTCTTATATTTGATATACGCCTCTGATATGCCAACGACATCTGGAATCTACACTTCAACTTTTGCAGATGACACAGCATTCTCAGCGTTCATGAAAACCATCAATTAGCTTCACGAAATTTGCAGGAATACATTTCAATATTAGAGAAATGGCTAAAACATTGGAAAATCAAAGTTAATGAGCAAAACTGTCCTTATGTTACATTCACGCTGCGAAAAAAAAACATGTTTGCCTATTCAAATCAACAACTCACCTATTCCGCAGCATAATGAATTCAAGTACTTTGGTACTCACCACCAATTAAATATATATCGGTAAAATCACCTATTTAACGCTCTGAAGGCGGCAAGGGTTCCTTTCTTCTCAACCGAGTCTGACCGCTAAAGTTAAGTATATTTCATACAAGAGGGTATGTGTGAAGTACCCATTTACTGATATACCTTGTCGCATACTTTGAAAATTCATCTTTTACCAGTGGAACACACAGATCCTTGTGTATTCGGGAGTTTTTTATGTACCATGGAGCTGCAGTAATTGTTCGAGGAATTTTGTTTTGTCGCCTTTGAATTTTTTCAATGTTTGACGCTGAGACGGTGCCCCATAATTGAATTCCGTAGCACTATATAGGCTTTAGGATCGCATTGTATAACAAGAGTTTGCAATTTAACTTCAAGGTAGAATTTCTGCCCATAACCCAATTTAATTGGGCAAACTAAAACTTTTTGTCTAGCATCGGCTGGACTTAGTTAATTTTTTGTATTTAGTATTAAGATTTGAATACTTATTGTTAGTTCACTTTGTAAGGATTCAATAAATAAATAAAAGCTAAAAAAAAAAAATCTTATGTAGCAACAGCTACAATGAATGGTGGTCGTGTAGTTTTGTAGCTGTGTTGCCATGAATTACTCGCTCGCATAAAAACGGGTTTATTTTAATTTTGACGTTTTGTAGTCGGTAGTCTGCTGTGATGAATGTGTTTAATGCATAATTTTTATACGTGAAAAACACAGTTTGCTTGTCTACATTAGATATGAAACGCCGTTAAGACATACTGTTAAAACATACCTTTGACGGCCCGATTGTTACATGATGGTGTACCCGTTTGTCATGATTTTTCATTATTTCAACTTCGTCAACAAGAGCATATCATCACTTTTTATGTCCTTTTTTACAGTTTGAGGAAAAAGTATGTTTTTATTGCAAAATTTTCAATTTAAAAAGAGAATTTGAATTTTATTTTTGGCAACATCTTTTAATTTGAAACTATGTTTATTTTTTTTCATATTAAAATGTCGTTTTCAGACAGAGCTTTTAAAACAGACGTCTTAACAGCTGTGTCAAGACGGTAAGAAAACAGTAACATTTGCAGTCTACACTAGACAGTAATCAGTATTTTGCTGTTCCTGTTAGTGTTTTGATGTCAGGTGTGGACAGCACTTAATTGTTTTTGTTTCTAGATAGAAAGCTACATATGTACAAATTCGAATGAAATAATTTATTTTGGAAAACTGTTAAAGTCAGTCAAATGTTTAAATAGAGCAATTGTAATTAAAATAAAGATTGTTAATTAGTTAGGTAAAAAATTAAGGTTCGCTGTGGGGAAGAAGGAAAGTTATCCGGCTCAGTTATCGTCATTGGCTTAAGTGATTTGGGCCTAGACTAGTCCCAAAAAATCCAAGAGAGCAAATTTAGCAGAGACTAATAATTGAGTTTAATAATTATTTATTTCTACTTTTGGAGTATAAATTAATCCATGACGTGACCGAAGAATAACTTTTCTAGGCCGTCTTAAAAAAATAATAAGTACATCCTTTACTTTTTATTTATTTTGCTACACTACAAATGATAATTGTGATACAATAATGTTTGTTTTACAAAAATATTACCTTTAACAGCCATTATTACAACTGACAAATAGTTAACATTAAAATTTTTTCCTACAGATAATTTTTTTTTGGTTATTACAAGTTAACATTAACCTGAAAAGTTACTGATAACATAACAACAGGTTCATCCACATGATGATTTTCAAAGTTAGCTTTAAGCATTTGAAGCTGCTTTTTTTTTTTTTTTTTTTTTGTTAAAAAAAATGCTGTCTTGTTTTTTACCGAAAATATTGTAACTTCAGATACAGCAATGGGAAAAATTTAATGGTGACTTTTCGTTCAAATTAACTAATCTTAAGGGTAACTATCAAGAACTTTATCGTTAAGTTATAATAATGGCCCTAAGAGTTTGATTTGAAGTTATTCAGACTTTTAAAAGATAGTCTTTTTTTTTATTTTTTTAAATAAAATTTTTTATATGCTACAAAAATAAAACAAATAATTAAGCATATGGGAAGAAAACGCATGAACAATTTTCCTAAAAATCTATTTAACTATAACTTCTTATAATAAAAATATGTAGTTACATTTAAAATAAAAATTGTTAAAAATTGTGTTAAAGCATTTTTTCATTTCTTTGTTATTAATAATCTAAATTAATCTTAAAGTACTAATTGAAAGTTTCTACTTAAACTGGGATTTGGGAAGACTCGTTACATCACTAAAAGGTGGGGTAAATTTTTAGGAACAATTTCAGTTTACAACACAAAAAAAAACTTAAAATTAAAAAAAAATTTAATTACATAAAGTTGTGGGCTTAAGAGATCCATTATTAAAAAATTTTCTTGTATTTTCACATTTCAATGTCTTTGGTGGAATCTGGCTTTAATTTCGAACTTAATTTTAATTCATATATTTTATCTATAAATTTTGTCTTTGGTAGGTTTAGAATGAGTTTGGTTAGCACTAAAAGTTAATTAAATATAAACTGTGTTTAATAGACAAATTTTTTTTTTCTTTCATTATTCTATAAAAAATTTTCCAAAAAGTCCATATCGAAGTTATTGCCGAACACTTGCTCAACGTTTTCATTATGTAAATTTTTATTAGGCACATTAGTAACAATTTCATTTGTTGTCATCAATGACGGCCTGGTTGTTGTTGTAATCATTGTTGCCATCGATAATGAAGATGCTGTGGATGATGACGACGACGACAGCGGCGATGACGCTACAGCATTTTTTGTTGTGCCAACAGTTACTGTGGGCTTGTCTACACTAATGATACCAATGCCGCTGCTGGCCACAGCAGCAGCCAGCACATCAACACATGTTATTGTTTTAGTTGGCGTTGCAGCTGACAGCAGTGTTAATGTTGCTGTCGTGCAGGACTCTGGAGAATTTATATTTTGGACATTTTTATTAGCACAACAGCTTTCATTTTCCTCATCCATGTAATCAAATGTTTCGGAAAGCAGCTTTTTAACATACTCAAACGAAACAAATTCATTTGTATCTTGTTCTTCAGCGCCAGTTGTGTTTGTCGCAGGATTTTGGTGCGGACGATTGGTGTGTGTTGCATTAGTGCTGTTATTGTTGTTGTTGTGGCATGGTGTGCTAATCGAATTTGTGGTTAAGCCATTTGTTGTAGTTGTGACTCTTGTATTATTCATTACATATTTATTGTTATTGTTGCTGTTAGTGATTGCGGGGGTGGCGCTGCTGCTGGTGCAGATGTAATTTGAAACAGTACTACATGTTAATGTTGTTGATGTGTTTCTTGCTTTGGTCTCATTTATTTGTTGTTGGCAGTTTGTTGATGGTGATTTTATTTGTAACAATTGCTGAAATTCATTTAATTGATTAATATTTTCATTGCTGTTGTTGTTGCTGCTGCTGTTGTTTTTGGTATTTCTGTTTGAAGTCGTTGTCGTTTTGTTACCCGAATTATATGTGGCTACAGCAGTGGTCACTGTGGTTTTATTTTGATCACTCTGATTGTTGTCAATGCCATTGTTGCAACAATTTTCTATTTGATTGTTTCTCGGGTCAGTGTTGTTGCTGTTGTTATTATTATTGTACTGCTCAATGGTAACAATACAATTTGACAGCTCATTAAAGTTCATCGAATTGTGATTAGCTGCGGATAATAATGATTCAGTTGCTGCTGGTTTTGTTGCTGTTGCATTCATGTGCTTGTGTTGTTGGTTTTTATTATTTGCAGTATTATAATTTATATTTGTTAATTTCTGTTTGCTTTCATAATTACTATTTTCCATTTTGCAATTGGATGATAGAACTTCAGTGAAACTGTTACTACGTTGCTTGTTGTGGTTACTGTATTGTATTTGCAACGCAATTTCTTGTGGCTGTTTATTAGGATTATTTTGGTTGTTAGTAGAAATTTTGTTTTTAGTCGCTTGTTGCAGTGAAGATTCTGAATGTCTACGAGTTTTGGCATTTGATTTTTTATTCGCGGTTGTTGTGGCAGCACTCGAAGATTTCCGGCGTCCCAAATGACCGTTAGCATTGCGTAAAGCATGGTTTTTCACATGTTTGCGTAAGCTCGATGGATCTGTATAACGTTTTGTACAACCAGGCAGTTGACAGGCATAAGGTTTCTAAAACAAAGGTAAATGTTTTATAATTAAGTTTGCACAATTTGTATATTAGTTTTGTATTGAAAACAAGAAACATTTCCAAAGAATTTTGTGTTTTTATAAGGAGGAACACGGGAGTAGTGTTTGTGAACGTTTCGCTTGCTCCTATCCTATAACAACATGAAAACACCAAAACAAATGTCAACACAATGTTTAAAGTTAATTAAATTAGTTAAAACTGATCAGAACCCAGTGTATATAGCTTTGACACTGCTCAGACCAACCGAAATGAGGCCAACACCTCTCACACTGCAAGGTAATAAATTACATTGAAAAAGAATAAATAATGAATATACAGAAAACACGGACGAAGAAAAGAAAAAAAAACACGTGTTCACAGGATTGAAAACAAAATAGTACTTATTCCTATTCACTACTTATTCCGGTGCAAAAAAAATTATAATGAACATACACAAAAAATACGGAATACAATAGTTAAAAAGATTTACATCAGCACCTGCTTTTACGGGCTTGTCTAATGATGGACCAATTACACGGAGTGAATTATTCATGATTCACCAGCGCTGCCGTATGGCTTACCAGGTACATACAGATAGCAGTTCTTGCCATATTGTGTGTGAATACGCTAGAACCTCTTATTTTGTGTGGTTTGGGGGAAAAGAAAATACATGAGTCGAAAAATTATGACGGATGGAGGTAAATGCCTTTGCATCGAAGTCAATGGTAGAGCAAAGCAGCAGAAAATCTACACAAAGTTTCATAACTGTCTGTGAGACGTTCTTAGGGGTAACATGTAAGGCCGACTTCCACTAATATTTCTGCCTCCAAAAATTTTTGTTTTTAGCTTGTGCAGTGCATTGTACTAGAACTAGGAAAATAGGTTATGAGGAGGGGGAAATAGGGTGTAGTGTTTGTGAACGTTTGACTTGGACTTGAACTTTCCAACGTTATAACAGACAGGAAACATGTCTGCAGGCAACTTATTCCATAGACGAAGCGTACGGCTGAAAAACGAATTCTCTCTGTAATGCGTAGTACGATTCCCAATCGAACACATATGGATGAGCTCTAGAGGATGAGCGCGTGCTACGTAAAAATGTGCGAGTTTCGGGAACAAGATCCCTAATCTCGTCAGGGCAAAATCCATTGTAGTAACGATAGAACAGAGTAACGCACCCCACACTGCGTCGATGCTCCAGTGAGTCAATAGAGTTGGATACCCTACTGTAACCGATAAGCTTCTTCACCCTCTCCTGCACACGGTCGAGTAACCCCAAAATAGACTTTGAGGCACCAGTCCAAACACGATAGTTGTATACCATTTTCCATAAGGAAGTCGGATGGAGTGAAGCACATCTTACACCGTTTCAAAAAACCGAGGCATTTGAACGCTTCTTTAGAGATATGAAAAATGTGTTCTGTCCAGCGAACGTCACACGGTATCTTCATTCCAAGAACTCCAAGAGCATCCGATTCCTCAATATTTATACCATCCATGAGTACAGATGAAGCAACACTTGCGGTCGTTTGTTTGTGTGTTAATAAACAACACTGGGTCTTACGAGCGTTGAAGACAACCCTGTTTTTACGACCCCATTCGGAGATTAATAGAAGATCACTATTCAGTGAATATTTAGCCTCTTGGCAGCGATCTCTGATAGGCTGGGCCTATAACTAAAAAAGTACGAGTGGCAAATGCTGCCATCATCCGCGAAAGATTGGATAGGGTTGGAAGTTTGATAGAGAAGGACATAAAAAGGGATATAAACCGAGAAAAGTCATCACCGACGCCAAAAGCAGCAGTGCAGCATGCCACACTCTGTCAAACGCTTTGGAAATATCTAGAGCTACCACCTTACTTTCACCGAAATAATGAATTGAGTGGCCCATTTCTCCGAAAGATATGCCATAAGATCGCTAGTAGAGCGACCCTTACGAAATCCATAATAATCACAATGCCTACAGTTTGACATGGTGTGACAAATGGACAAACTGTGGTATTTTCCCATGAAAACAAGTTTAATATTGACGGTCCCAACGGGTATAACTAGTACTTCCATGATATAAGTAAGAAGGCATTGTTTTTGAGCCGCAGAAGCAGCCGAGAGGACGGAGTAATGCTATGGGGTGCTTTTTAGTACTATGTACCATAAAATTGGGCTTTTAACCTATTATGGAGGAAACATTTTCATAATTTAATGATTTCTTCCAATCCATACCTTGAAGGTACCAACATGAAAACACTCCAACACATACTGCCAGAACAGTAAAAAATGGATTAATCATCAAGGTGTTCCACTCTTAGATTGGTCCCTACATTTACCAGACCTGAGTCCAATGGAAAATATCTAGAGTTTACTAGCAAGAAAAATTTATGAAGAAGGAAAGCAATTTGAGACAATAGAATATTTAAAGGATGTAATAACGGAAGCATGGAGTGGAATTTGGCTAAATTACTTAAGAGTCATTATACAAGTGGACGCCAAATAGCATTTTTGAGGTTATTTCTAAAAACTGCGTCAGTAGTCATTACTAATTGAATGCTGGAAGATAATAATTTTAATTTTCATAACCTAAAATTTAAAAATGAATTACAGTTTGCTTAGTTTTAAAATATTGCTTATTCAAGTGACACACGAAAAAGTAGCAAAGGAATATATGTCTTTAAATAAATGCATAATTTTAGTATAACAAAATACGTATATTTTTTATTGCTTTAAGAAACTAAAGTTTTGCAAAAAAAAAAAAAATCTATATTAAAGTTAAAAAAATTTGGTTGCTTATTTAAGTGGCAGGCAGTGTATATCCAGATATATTATTTTTGCTTATATCTGGCCATTTCGAGGACACGCAAAAATGTTTTAGTGGTCATTTTAAATCCACCATTACAAACATTTAATTTCGATTTAAAAGCCTTTTTCATCATGACATGGCAGACGTTGTGTTATTTAAATTTCGAAATTATAAAAGGGAATATAAATCCATGTTATTGTTGTTGTTGTTGAGCACCTGTTTCAAAATTTAGGCCCAAAACAGCAAAATGTCATTATTCATGTAGTATATAAACTCCATGAATCCTGAAAAGCAGCACAAAAATCATATTGAAAAACATTTTTAACTTGTGCGTAACGCATCAAACAATTGTGTTCGTATACAAACAATAAAAGTCAAGTGCAGCAGCAAGCTGTCTCGTTAAATAGAAAAACAAAATTTGTGTTATTTTCGATTTTAGAAACGAAAAACAGAACTAAGGAAAGTAATGATACTTGCAGATGATTTCAAATGGCATGCTTTGGTGAAATGCGGCGGTGCTCGTGCAAGGACTGTATTCTTGTTGAACGTATGCGAATATTTTACTTGTCGCATGTTATGCAACTGCACACATAAACAATAAATCACTCACATGTAAAGTGCTTAAAACGTACAGCAGACAACAACGCGAACGAAAAATATGACGATTGACTTTCAATTTTACATTACAGCAGCTTTAATACTCTTCAAATTCCATTCAAATTCTCCGAATTAAAGATGTAAAATTTAAGCGCTGAATTTCAAAACAAAGAAGATAAAACTTTGAAAAAAGTTCTCATTACATTACACATCTGAGTGTGTTTCCTTTTAATTTCTAGCGGTACATTTTTAACTACATAATTGTATTTGCATATTTTCTGACACTTACCGTATCGTAGTGTGTCCTTTGATGCTTAGCGCGATCTGAGCTGTTGCTGAATGCTTTTAAGCAGCCTTTGTATTGGCAGCCATAAGGACGTTCCCCGGTGTGTGAACGTTGATGGATTTTTAAGTTTTCCAAACGCGAAAATGCCTTATTGCAGCCAGGAAACTGTTAAATAAAACAAAAATTAAGAAAAAAAGATAAGTTGATGGTGGCAAATGACAAGGCTAACAGTAGAAAGCTGTTAGAAAGTGAGTTTTTGATATGCAAATTAATGTCGTTGATGTTAATAAAGATGACAAATTTACTTGCTTTCTACTTATTGAATTGTAAATATAAGTCGTACGTTCTTATATGTATGTTTTCCTATTTCATGTGCTTTATATTATTTCCATTTTACATGCTACATAATATATGCATGTATGCAAGGTAGATTTAAAGCTGCTTTACATGTATATATCCTGGAGTTTAAGGAAGTACAAAAAAATGAGACTTCTTTAAGAGGTACAAACACAATTTTCACAGTATTATTGTTTTATTTTTGGTTTGTTTCAATACCAAACAGAACTCAATGGGTTATTTAGTACAGTGCTCGGCTAACCATCTGGTGGTCGAAGATTCAATTCCTTCCAAAGACGCTGAGTGTTACTGCAGAAAAAGAAAAAGCGCCGCAGTTGTTAAACTCCATATAGCACTAACCCATAGCTTTCAGCTATGATCAGATCGGCCCAGCCTATCCCGTACTCAATCTTTGAGTTGTAAAATTTTGTGTAACGAAATCCTGAAATATACTAGGGCGGATTGATATTGAATGTAGCTAAGTAGAACACAAGTTTTTTTTTTCAAAAACCATTTATTTCTCAACATAGTCTCCTTTTAGCTTAATACAATTAGTAAGACGACATTCCAACCTTTTATACCATCTGAATAATACGATCTTGGGAACCCCTCAGTTTCGGTAATCAATTCTTCGGTAATCAATTCTTCGTATGAGCGAGCCATTTTTTCAAGTTTGAAAACAGGAAAAAACAGTAAGTGCTAAATCTGGACTAGCATCGTATCTAACGCTGTGTGAACCGGTGCGTTGTCTTAAAGAATGAGCATATTTTTCTTTTTTAAATGTGGTAGTTTTTTCTTGATTCGCTTACGTAATACGTATTAATTTTGTTAAGAACAATTGTTCTTCAGTCTAAGTTCTGAAGTTTTATCTTCATTGCTGTAAATGTTGCTTTTATTCTTTATTTAACAACATATGGCACTAGCACAGCTTCATCTGATAGAATACATTCATAAAATAAACTTTTTATGAAAAACATTTGCCGTAATGAAAATATTTATATAACAAAACAAGGTAAAAAATATTAAATGTCATTATTAAATATCTTTAAATGGCATCACGTGCTACTTTTTGTTCACATATGACTTTTTAACATAAATCTACATTTGTATATGAAACTCAAGGAAATTTTGAACTCTTTGCACTTAAACCTTAACCCTTCGTTTATTTTTTTTATAAACATTAAAAATGTTGCCTGTGTATACTCGTACATTTGTGTAAAATATGTGAACACAGGAAAAGTATAAATTTTGTTTTTAAAATAAACACACAAAAATTAAAGTAAAGAAAAAAATTCTTTTAAATCATTTTAATCATCATTTACCAACAACAAGGGAAGACTAATGTAATGAAATGAAATGTTATCTGTGACAGCTGTTCACGTGTAGCACAAATACAACTGACTTCTAAAAACTTATTTGTAAATATGCATGTGAATGTATGTGTTTTTGGGAAAACATTTAAGCAAAATGATGAAAATTATTTCATTTACAAACAATAATTTTATTCAGGGCATTCCACGGGGACAACAGACACATTTTGTAGTAAAAAATTTTTAACTTTTAGGTACTGCAATCAATATTACCGAAAAATGGAAGTAAATAAAAGTAGATTTTAATAATATGTATATGTAGACATACGAAGATACATTTTTTGCGATTGGAGAGGGGAAATGTCCAACGCATCATCAGATACTGTGACCACGCAGTATCCGGTATGTGGGGCTTGCACCCACTAAAGCCCCTCTCTTTGTTTTGAGCCTTGTCTCCCTCCGGTACCGCTTTCGCATTGCTTCAGGATGGGCTTCTCCTTTGTTCCTACCGGATTGAACTTGTCATGCCCACGTCTATATCCTGCTTCTTGTCTCGTAGGATCTTCTCAATATAAGGTACTATTTGACTCCATTTCCTCTCACTTTCCATCATAGCTTCTACGACGTTTTCCGGTGTTATTTCACCACAATTCTCCTCTAAGTCCTGTCTTTCCTGCCTCCAGCTGTCACATCTGAAGAATGTGTGTTCGGCATCGTCTACGCAGTCATCGATCGATGTATCTGTGTTCCCCATTCCTTGGAGGTATTCCAGAAATACCCGTGTCCAAAAAGCATCTGTGTTATATAGTTATCTCACCATGCTTTCTGTTCACCCACTTGTTTATATCGATGATCAATCTCGCTGTCCATCTGCCACGTAATTCGTTGTTCCATCTTTCTGCCACTTCCGCATAGTATCCGCCCGTGCTGATCTTGCCGTTGCTGTCTCGCCAGTTTGTCTTCGCTCTCCCCACAGCTTTTTACGCTCTTCGTCGAAGAGGTCAATCGTCGTTGCCATTATCGGCTTCCTTTTGCTATATCTTGGTCCGTCGATGCTTGCCATCAATCTACTGAGCGAAGCTGTCTCCTGATCAGCTAGTGTTGCAGCATTTCCAGCTGGGTTCTGAACGTCGGTCTGGAATCTAGCCTCAGGCCTAGGTATTTGATCCATCTGCTTGTCCTAATCGTTTCGGAAAATACCCGAAAGTCCACTTCTAGAGCAATGTGCTCCTTCTTTTCCGTGACTAGCTTGAGGCTGTGAGCATCCAACCATGCTTTAATTCTAAGCATTACCAGATTCAGCTTGCTCTGCACATCCTGCATGTTACGACCCTCAATTACAGTCACAATATCATCTACATGCCCAACCAGGTACGTATTGCTTGGCATCTCGGTACGGAGAATATCATCGTAAATGATATTCCAGAGCCCAGGGCCTAGGATTGAGTCCTGGACTTCTTCAGTTATCTGCCTCTCATAGGTTGGCCCAGCATTTACGTATGTGAGCACGAGTCGCTCAAATAACTGCTGACCATCCTCATGATGTATGTTGGTGCTCTAAATCGCACTTCTAGAGCAGCTATCATATCATTCCAATTTGCGCTGTTAAATGTGTTCCTGACATCTAAAGTTGCCAGTGGGACGATGCGTCTACAAAAATGGTTTCCCGCTTACGTCTTACATATTCCCTCTATAACATCTTCGATAGCACCTATCTTTGATCTTCCAGATCTAAAGCCATGTTGACTTGATGATAATCCCCCAGCCCTTTCCAACGCTGTATGTATCCGAGGTTACATAGGGGCCTATACGCCGACGGAAATTCCGGATCTCCTTTTCCTTTACTTATTAGTACAGGAAGATATATTATATGTAGTTAAATTTCGATATAATGAATCTAAAGGCAATCCGACAATATTTTCATGGGAACAATTGTTTTGATAGCTTGTTGGCGAAGGGAGTGAAGAGAATGATATTTTTTCCACATACTTTTTCAACCAGCTTCCTAACCACACAAGCAGTTCACAACCAATACAAACATACGGCAAGCAATCAAATTAATACAATGTGTAGACACATACACGCATGTTACAGCAGATGAATTAGTCTCGTATGTGATGGATTAGAACAAACAATTTTGCGACTAAAAATGGGTTTCGTGCACCTGTCTTTCAGTGAAACGTTTTTAAAACAATATTATAAGATATATTCTAGTATTAGTTTTTTGTAGTTAATATAAATCAGGTTTGGCGAGGAACATAGTAACAGCAAAAAGCAAGAGTATATTTTTGAAAAGCTACGTACTAAGTTCTTACTTCAGTAAAATCTGAAGAATAACTAATTTGAACTTCGTTGAATTTTAAACAAAGAATCAACCGATTGCATTCCTCCATGGTTCGCATGCCGATAATTATATATATGAGGGCATCTCAAAATTTTTTGTTTAATTTCCTGAATATAGAAACTAAAGATTTTGGCCGGCACTGTATTAAACTCAAGAAAGCTAAAATACCTTAGAGAGCTATGAAATAGTATCGACTTGTCAATACTTATATTTGTATATTTTACAAAAAGTGCAGATTTCATTTATTATTGTATATATTTTTTCGATTTCCAGAATTGAATCCGAATTCTATTTTTTTTATACACAACAAATAATTAAATGAACGAAATATTGAAAATTAAAGTCAGCTTTAATATTACACAACTGATTCCCAAAACTAAATGTTCGTAAATAGTCTTAATTGCTCAATGGACTATATATGAACGTAGTACAGTAGACACTTGGAAAAGCTAAGAAGTTTTTTCATTGGAGGTATTTCTTAACACTTTCGAATTTCTTACTTATCTGTGATATGAAATAAACATGGATTTACACACTATATATCGTTAGGTAAAATGCAAAAAGCAGTAACTAAATAAAGTTTTACAGGAGAATAATATGTAAAATTAAAAATAAACACACTTTTCCTTACGTCCCGTTAAGTTTTGTTAATAAAAGCATCTTTGTTGATCGCAGAAGAATAAATTTTTGTCCAAACATGGCGTTTATAATATTCAATCAAAGACTAGACTTAAATTTATTTTTTACGCCTTTACATTTTAGCTAACGATATATGTATTACTACCAGTACTATTTTTATGTAATTTTTTAATATTTTTCATATTGTTTATATGGTATCCAATAATCCATATTATTTATTAGGGTGAGCCGATTTTAAAGGACCAAAATTTGTCAATATAAACCTTAAAAATACAATTTGAGAAAAAATCAATAAATTAAGATTTTGGGCACCTCGAAAACTACTTTTTTCTTGTTGTTGTAAAAAATCTATGGCACAATATCGATTTGCTAAATCGACCCACCGTATTATATTACATATAATGTTTTTTACAGTAATATGAGTATTGAAAAACTTCGTATTGTCCATTTGAGCTGCGCATATTGCCTTGTTCTGAGGTAAAAGCTCTTAACTTTCTGAAATATTATCATCATCTTGATCTGTGTATCGGCATTCCGATTCTTGCAAAACAGCTATCGTTATACGAAAATATCCACTAATATCGTCCTCTCATCTCATCTGTAAAAAGTGTTTGCGTGCACTTAACTTGGCTCAAATTTTTATGTAAAAAAAATGTTTTTTGGTACCAAAGTGTACTGTACTTCATACGTACATACATATACAAATCATGTTCACGTTTCACAACCCGGCTAATTCAAACCAAGTATGGCAGACTTTCGCAGCGCGAACTTAACGCATAGAGGCTCGTTAAGTTCGAACTGCAAGGTTTCGACCTCATGTTCACTTGACTGTTATATTCATTCCTTTTAGAACAGCAGACTAATACGCAGCCAAAGTGAAGTTTTTTCTAAATAAATAAAGTATGTCGCCAATCAACGGCTACAAAATATCTAAATAAAACAAAAATTGTGTTTTCTTTGTGTCCACTGGCAACAACCACTCGATGAGCAGCTCCATAGAACCATAAATACTAAAACATTGGTCATCACCCGGAGCCAACTATTGCACCATACAGTCTTACTGCACGCCACAGCAACCAAAGCAAACGCATCATCTCGCCATCATAGGCCCATCGCTGAAGACGTCTTCATCAGAAGTACCGCCTACCGTTACTGCCCTGCAACTTACCGGAACAAGCATCAGAATTAAGCATATAGTAGTCAGACAAGCGTCCCTTCACCCTCCAGTAGCAGATCTTTCGGTAAGTCCACTTATTTCTTTGTTATCCCCTAACCCCCGTGTGCCCCGCACAAATTACAACATTCGATGTGTAGGAAGTCAAAATTATGTTAACAACCGAAAAACAAACAAAAAAGTGTTTCAAAAAAGTTAAGCAGCGCTAGACTTTATAGAGCTCAATTCGATGATTGAAAGCTGCTTTATACTTTAGCTGTATACTTAACTTTTGCGTGAATAACTTTTACGACTCTCTTCTGCGTTATTAAAAATGGCAGCAGGAAAAATACAGTCCCATACAATCAAAGCAAACAGGCAATGACGCATAAAAACTCGTAAAATCCGATCATCTGCAGACGAAAACAGACAAGCATAAATAATTTCGGTACAAAACTCAGTGTGTGGAAAGCGCGATATAATATTTACAGCAAAAAATCGAGTGATTTTAAATTTTTCTCGAATTTTTCTTCAGATTTATTTTATTTAAGCATAGCCAAGGTGAATTCATAACAGGTGACATTGACATTTTAAAACAATGTAACAGACAAGGCGAATTCATTTTACGAGGTGGAACTAGGATTGCAACAAGTACAGCAATGCTAAAACAACATGGTGTTTTATTGTTGTTTGGGCAATTCATGTTTAAAAAAATTGTACAGAGAGTATGTACATTAGCATATACACACACAAACGCTTTACTTGAAAGTATGAATGTACGTGAGTAAAACTGAATCAAATTTTGACACTCGATGTTCTACAAGCTAAAAAAAAAGTAGAACATCTGTTTTTTTCAATTTCATCTAGTCAAGGCAGCTAGCTTTATACAGGTAGTGGCAGAATTACAATAAATACAACACCAACAAAATACATGTTGATGTTTGTTAGTGAATAGGTAAAGTGAATTCGCTTTGGTAATAGAAACAAAATGTAAGAAAGATTTCTGTACAAAGTCTGTCAAAAAAACCTTTGATAAATCTAAAATATTTGTTATGGATATAGCCGCTATTGTCAATGCCATAACTTTCAGTTTGAAAACTTCAATCGGTTTTCGTTGTGTCGTGGAATGCCCCATTTATTTAATCCTAAACAAAAATAAAATAATTTGTATATTTCATCTCAAATTACATTTTAAAAATAAAAACAAATTCTTGTTATGTGTAAAGAAAAAGTATGTTTTAAATGATTGCACAGGTTATACGTATACAATTGCATACACTGAAAAAAAACTCGGTCAAGTTCAAGCCAACGCAGAATCAATATTACAAATTTTATAAACTGTCGTAACCGGTTTGTTTTCAGAATAAATTCATTTATTTTCAAATTTTCAATTTAATACTAGTAAATTTTGCCAATTTTTTAATTGTAATTGATAATTACAATTAAAAAAAGCAAAGCGTCTTCATAACAAATGGTCTTAATAACGCATTTACACCAACTCAAAATCTAGTAGATTTGAATTGAAATCTACAACGAAATCTATATCGTTTACACCACCGTTTTTTGACATCTAGCAAGATTTCATTTGCTCAAAAATAATTTATGCATGCGGGTTTGACAATACAATATTATCAGAGACTGAATACACCAGCGTTAAAGTGTATTTTTTATTTGTACCCAGAGACTGCATACACCACATTATAGTGCAATTTTTGTTGCAGCGTAGTATTTTTAAGTACTTTTTGCAAGAAATCACAGTTGCATCGCTTGGTACTGAGTAGATTTCAGGAGATTTCGTCGAAATCTACTCATAAAGTAGATTTCATTTTGTATGGGAAATCTTCTCAAATTCTACTAGATTTGGCTTGAAATCTCGAATGAGCAGATTTCGCTTTGGTGTAAATAGGATATAAGATTACTTTTTTATGTTTTAATCTCGGTTAGAAATATAGTTTTTTCTGTCTTAAATTTTTGTTTTTTAACATTTCCTAATAATTTAAGAATACCGAAGTAGGCCGTGGTCCAGACGTTAACGTAAAGCTTTTTTGCCCAACTTAATTTTATGTTTTTTTCTTTGACAAATTCAGCTATAGAGAAGTATGTGTCCCCATACATGAGCAGGGTGTTAATATTTTTGATGCCGTTAACAAAAATAAGCGTTCAAATTAAAATGCATTTCGAGGAATTTGTGATTTTTAATATAATTGGCCATAATCAAGATTTTAAATTAGCAGGATTGCCACGTTTAGGGAACTACGAATCCACGAATGATTGTTAAAAAACCCGATTTATCCATGAAGAGTAAGTGATGAAACAGAATACATAATGAAACGGAACTAGGGCATGACGTTTTTCTCCATACGATTTGGCATAAAATAACGTCAGAGAATGCGGTCGTAAAATAGAGTCTATTTTATTTTCGCAGCGATTTTTCAACAATATTACCACACTTTTAATAAATTTCATGTATTTTGTATACAAAACCAAAGCTTTACTACGAAGAAAAATAAAAATAAAAGAAAAAGCTTTTTTAGCCTAATAAAAAATAACATTAAATGACAGTTGGTGAAGTTGCGGCCGTCGTTTCAATTATGTGCCTATTTTCTCTGCGAGTAGTTTTTGCTTGAAGTTGCGGATGTATTCTGTTTCATCATTACGTCCGCAACTTCAAGGAAAAACGACTCTAGTTCTGTTTCATCATTTACTATTTGGTGCGGTTTATGAGCTGGCGGGGTTTATTATCGCGGACGTCTTGTGTCCAATAATTAAAGATAGGAATCCGTACAATATGCAGTTGTAATAAGATGGTGCGAATTTTCACATAGCCAAAGAAACAATGGATCTCTTAATTCCATATAATATATAATAATTCGGCACATTAACGACATTAAAACAGGGTTGTCATGATCCTTCTATCAAAATAAAAAATATTAAGATAATTCTCCAATAACTCTTTGTTTCATTTTTGGATTTCGCTGAGTTTCGTTGTTGTACTAGTGAACTTATCTGCTCAGAATTCCCGTTGTATATACATAAGTAAATATAAAATACATATAAATTCAAAATAGTAAATAATTAATTAATTAACCATGCCACAGAGCTCAATTCTATTTGGAAACGGAATGGAAACCGTATTTAAAAAACAGAAATGTTTTTCGGAATGATATAAATGTTTAGTTTTCCGTTTTTGAAGAAAAATAAAATAAAATAAAATAAAATAAAATAAAATAAAATAAAATAAAATAAAATAAAATAAAATAAAATAAAATAAAATAAAATAAAATAAAATAAAATAAAATAAAATAAAATAAAATAAAATAAAATAAAATAAAATAAAATAAAATAAAATAAAATAAAATAAAATAAAATAAAATAAAATAAAATAAAATAAAATAAAATAAAATAAAATAAAATAAAATAAAATAAAATAAAATAAAATAAAATAAAATAAAATAAAATAAAATAAAATAAAATAGTGCTTTGAATCCAACGTCACTCCTTAAAGCACTGTCAAAATTTAAGCTTCTTGTTGAGCTTGACATTTGGTATGTGTACGAGTATTAGAGTTGTTCAACAATTAGACAACCTTTTACACGATAATATAAGTCGGTCAGCTGTTGATCTTATATAAAAAGCGTTTATTTCTAACACATATGAGAGACTAACTGTTCTAACACAGATTTCCGGGAGCAAGCAACATATAAAAAGTGTTTACTGCTAACACATGTGACTAACTGCTCTCACGTAGATTTCCGGTAGCAGGCAACATATAACGTGTACGTGTTTTTAAGACAAACATTTAAGAACTACGTCTGAAACTAAATGCAACTTAAAAGGTGTTTTTATGCCTTAGCAAAAGTAAAAACCAATAAGGTGGATTGATCCAGTCGTCCTCGAGTTTTGGGTTCATAAACACATTGTTGACTCATTTTTATTTACATATATTAAAAACTTGCGGCATGATGTGAACTTTAAGGAATAAGGAACAATTTCACACAATAATGTGTTCGTTATATGCGTTGTTTTCCTCATTAATGGAGTTGGTGTGTTAAGGCCGTGTCAGATAAAACATTTGCTTCGCAAATTCGCTTTAACATCTAAAATAAAACTCATACTTATAAAGTATCAAACATGTCATATACGAGTAAAGTACTTTTAACGCAACGCGAAAGGTTCGGCAACTCTTATCATTTTACGTGTTTAAGCTTTTTCTAATAGCACCAAAGCTTTATGCACTAAGAAAACAATTAGAACCAATTTTAGTAGTTCGTCCAATAATACTTCTAACTTCATAATCATAATAATCATAATAAATAATTATATATTAAAATTAAAGACCATTTTTTTGGATAAATAAACAAATCGTGAGCATTGCCAAAGTTTTTATTGTGACGAACACCTTTTGCATTACGCTTTTCTGTTAAAGTTTTAAATGTCACGCAAAGCGACAAAGTGGTCTTTAGAATGATGACATCGTCATAGAGAAAGAAGTTCAGTTTCTTATGTATGCTACACGGATGGACCCGATATGTCGATAGAAACATCGATATATATCGTTTACAACATATCTAAAATATCTTATACATTTTAGCCATTTTCTGGCTGTTTACAATACTAGGATCATTCTAAGACGGTAACGTATTTTTGAAACTGTATTTGAAAACAGGAAAGTTTTTCATAGTTTCCAAGATTCAATGCGGAGATTTTTAAAACAATGTTCAATAAGATTATTTTATGACCACATTTTTGAAAGCAAAGAGTGCGCCTGCTATCCATATCCGATCAAAACTGATTTTATTAACATACATAAGATGGCGCTCACGTGACTTTTTTGAATTTACATGAATTTTTTGAAAGAAATTTATTTTTATAGAATTAATACGAAATTTTTAATTAAAAATACATCCCATCTAGCATACGTTGCTTGTTAAACGAATTCGTTCAACATATAATCCCCAAAAGAATCTTCTGTTCATTATCTGACGAGTAACAATAACAAAAACATCTACTTTTTTAATTATCATTTACAAATTTTCTGACACGCTCGTCATACAATCTTGGAATGCTTATTAGATGATTCAAAATTTTATTGTTTTTTAAATCCATTTTTACAATATAGATAAACAGAAACAAACAGCGTACAATAGTTTTTACTTTATTGTTTGACAACCTTTTGAATATAAAAAATGCAGAGGGTGAATATGCTGGTAATTCGCGACTTATATAAAAGTATAAAAATTCGAAATTACAAAGCTAGTTCCTTGAGAAGTTGTAAGATAATATCTACACGAGTCTCAGACCATTCTCTACACGATTAACATAAGAGTCTTTTGCTGAGTTGTGTAAGAGTCTCATAGAAGAAACAGCTTTTTTAACACTTACTTCCGTGCGAGGGATCATCTGTGATTTAAAAAAATGAGCACGTCGACGATCAAAAACACCATTCATGGGATTCCCATATTTATTCATGTGTGTATATGTATGCACGTATACTAAGAAGAAATATATGTATATTTTTCTATATAGTGCTACAAGTTAAACATTAATAAATTTATAGTTTGGAGTTTTTTAATAACATTTTTAGGTGTATCGTTTTTGAACGTTATATCGGAATATCGATGTTTATCAAATATACATATCGACACTTTTCAAAAATGTCATTACGATATATATATGTATAAGGTCTGATCAAAAAATCACCGTTATTTTCAAATTGCGTAAGATACCTAAGATTTCGCATTTTTTTCTGTTATGTTGGTACGCATGTCTGTTATACATGTTGGCAATATCACCCATTTTTTTTTTCTGACAGATAAAAAGGTTAGTCGTGTTTTGGTGTACTCTTTGATTTTGTACTAAATTTTGAGCACAAACAACGTCACATGGACATCGCTCAGGAGCTGTTGAAAATCGACAACGACGATCCAGATTTCCTCAAAAAGGTCATAACTGGTGACGAATCATGGGTGTATGGCTATGACAATGAAACCACAGCCCAATCATCCCAATGGAAACATTCAGAAGAGCGGAAAAGCAAGTTGCGTCAAATGTGAAGATATTTTTCACTGTTTTCTTCGACTGCAATAGCGTGGTGCATCATGAATTCTTGACACAAACAATTCGTCAGAAACGCACAGAATTGTGGAAAAAACAATCATGGGTTTTGCACCATGATAACGCACCAGCTCACACATCGATGCTTGTGCGTGAGTTTTTGGCAAAAAACAAAACCTTTATCATGCCTCAACCACTGTATTCACCGGGCTTGGCCCCCGTTAACTCTTTCCTCTTCCCAAAACTGAAGCTACCGATGAAATGAGAGCGTTTTGCTATGATTGAGGAGATAAAAGAAAAATCAAAACCGGAGCAGTTGGCGATACCAAAAAGCGCGTTTCAGAAGTGTTTCGAGGATTGGAAAAATCGCTGGCATAATTGTATTATAATATAATAACGAATATTCGTCGAATCAATTAATAAACTGTTTGAATGGGGACCTGCAAAGGAATTCGTGGATTCAAACAAAAGTTTAGTAAAAATAATTATTGCTCGAAAACAACTATTTTTTTAAACAACAACAAAATACGATACGCAGGTTATTTTTTGATATTTATGTACGAGTATATGCATACAAATTATTTTTTCAGACAAACATTTTGTTGATTTTATTTTAACTATAATTTTTTCTGCGAATAAATAAATACTTTTTTAAAAAAATTGAAATAACGGTTATCTTTTGATCAGCTCTCGTACATATCGATAAATTTTTTTCTTCTGCTCATTGCCAGTTTGGTTATTAATGGGCATCTCTGACGGTACTCCAGGCAAAGAAAGTTAATTTTAGTTATACTTGTCCAAAGCCCCTCTTTTGGAATAAGATATGTGTGCCAAAGGAGACTACTTTTGATTATCTTTATCTGATCAATCACTTGTATGTATTTGTAACTGCAGTATAAGTCAAAGCATTAATGGATATTTACATAGAAGAACCGTTATTTTGTGAGCCAATAAGTACTCCATGTGCATATCTGAGCTTGTCTTAGACCAATTTAATTAGGAGGGTTTTTTTCTTCTGTGTATAAATGAAAATATCTTCACAAAAAAAACATGTACTTATCAATGTATATACAATCATTTTGTTTATTGGTATGTAATCCTATGAATTCGAACGAATTTCTCTTACATTTTATACACATTTTTAATTAATATTAGTGTTCCAGAAAAAAACTGTTTATCGCAAAGCTTTCAAATTCAGATAAGTAAATACCAAAAACAATTATATGTGGATGGATGGGTTGTTAATAACTTTGATTTCTTTTCAAGTTTTTAAATTTTCGTAAATTGACCAAATTGATACATTTAAACTTCTTATGTAAAATAATTCCTCAGTAATTGCCATAAAAATGATAAAAAAAAAGTAAAAAATCAATTATCTTAAACTTATTGGTTTCGTACTTACCGGACATTTATTTGGCTTTTCACCACTGTGAACTCTCATGTGTATTAGAAGTTTGTAGCGGGCATTGAAGGGTTTATAGCGTCTGGGGCATTCATGCCAAAAGCAGGAAAAATCTTCTCCCCTTTTAACGTCCACATGCCTTTTTTCAATATGAGCCACAAATTGTATTTGATTGGGAAAAATTTCATTGCAGTCTGTCCAGCGACAAACCATTGGCCCTTGGACCGCTTCCAATTCACTAGTCTGTAAGCCAATTGATTGATTTGCGTTAGTAGAGGAGATGTTTGAGCTTCTGGAGGCACAGCGTTTTCTTTTCTGTTTAGTTGTTTTAGATTTTTCAACAATGAACACTTCATCGTTATCCTCTAGAAAATCTTCGGAATCCTCAGAATAAGGGAGTTTAGCTGTTTCTGCAACTAGTTTCAAATTTGCTTCTTCATCCTCATCTGTATTGTTGGAATTTTCATTATTACAATAAAAATGATGGTTGTTGCAATCGTTTTCTGTTGGCATAGGTTGTTTGCAAAATTCACTCATTATTTCATCATTAATTTCATCCAACTCATCAATGGTCCAAATTATTTTATGTTCTCTGTTAGGTTTGTCCAAATTTAATAAATTACAATTTTGAAAATCATGTGTCAAAACACCAAACGAATTTATATTTTGCGAATACGGATTAGATGTACTTATCAAGGTCTGATTGGGTGGACTATAGATATGAGTTCTTTGCTGGCAGTCATTACAGTCGGTGTAAGAGAATGCCGTCAATGGTTCATACTTAGGTGTGCCGAAAGTGGACATCATGGAAGGCAGTCTGGTTTGTGCTACATTTTCTTGCTTAAAACTGGGCTCATAAATGACTTGATGTGGTGGTGTAAAGCCAGCATAACTAGAGTTTGTAATTTTTGGTGAATCCTGCCTTGTGGGTTGATGCATAGAATCGCTCAGTGTCAAGGACATCCAGGGATCTAGGGGAGGCGATGAACAAGGTGATTGTTCCTTTGATTGACAGTTTACTTCATCATAGTTATAATATTCTATGTCCAAATTAAAGCAATCACTGCTGTTGACAGCCATTGTTTGGCACTCTGTTAATTGTGCAGCTATTTGTGTTGCTGGTTGGCTGTTATAGGACATATCAAAGTCATTTTGTTGCTGAGTACTTTGATGTTCTGTCGAAGGTGTAAATGACATGTATGTATTGGGATAAGGTGTTTGAGGCGTGTACGGTGTCTGTGGCACTGCAGGTGTGCCATTCATATCGTCATATTGACAAGTATCAGTTAAGCGAGCAATATCTTCAGGCTCAAAACGAAAGACATCTTGTTGTGTTGGTTGTCCCTGCACTGGCATCGCTTGACACTTAACATCATCATTGGCTAAATGGTCATGGCTTTTATCCTCCCCACCAGAGTACTGCAAGGAATGCCGTTTATGAACAAAATCTTCACTGTCAATGGCCGTGCCGCTGCAGTTCATATTGCTAATGCTGCCATAAATTGAACTTGGTGTTTCAACAGCTGCAAATGTTAATTGTGAAAAGTCTGGAAAATGAGTATCGGCTGTGGCAAAATCGTTATAATTACTGACACTGTTGAATGATTTCAAATTGCAGAGCGAAGCGCGAAAACGTTCGCTTATTGGTGTTGCACTCAATGGTGGCGACATTAAATTACAATTTACCACTGTGGCTGTTGTAGCTGGAGTTGAAATGGCTGCTGTTTGTACTGTCAATGTGGAGTAATTTTCCAGTTGGCCACTGCACAGTGTTAGTGTAGAGTTCGAAAATGGTGTATAAGGCGGGGTAGAGGGATGTTGCAAATTTTGGTACATACTTAGTGTTGTCGATTTTTGTATGGGAATGTTTAAATTTTGACTATTAATTTTTAAAGTGGAAGACATTTTATTATGACTTCATGTTCTATTTAATATTTCTGTACACACATTTTTTTTTTCTCTACGAATTTAATTCAATTTACTTATTTTGTTTTTTTTTATAAAAATAATTTAATCAGTCATAACACAAGAACCACTTCGTCGCGTGTGTAATGTCATTTAGCCACGCTTTTCAATTCAATTTGTTCACTTTTGTTAATCTCTTTCATTTGAAATTATATTTTCTTGGCTCATTTGCCAAAAAAATGTTTTAGCGTTTTTCTTGTTGCTGTTTCTTGGGAAAACCCCATGCAAATAAACATTTTGAAATAAAATTATTTTTTTTCTTCACAAAAAAGTTTTTGGTGGCTTCAAGTTAACTGATACACGTATTTTCTTTTTCTTTTTAATTGTGTGTTTTATTAAGTTTAACCGATCTTTTCTAATGAGTTCTTGATCGCACCACGTTTTGTTTTAGAATAAACCATTAAATTTAAGAATTTACATTATTTAAACACACGTCTAAGGATCAGTTTTGTTTTCTCTACAGAAGCAAATAAACGACTGCAGCGCTTCCTCCCCTGACAACCATAAACGATGTCGAGCAGCAGCAACCTCTTTTTTTCTTTTATTTTTTTTTTATTTTTTAATATAAAATTTTATGCTCAACAGTCGCCTGTAATTTTCTCAGTCACCAGAAGTTGTTGCATGTGATGCTGTTGCTGTTTACTTTATGGATTTTCCCTTTGTTATGTTGCACTGATGTTTATGTATGCAAATGTACGTGTGTTTGTGCGCGGCTTTTCTTTTTATGTGTGTTTTAGGTTTTTCATTTTTTAATTCTATTACTCCTTCTCATTGACTGTTTTTACATTTAAAAATTTATTTTTTATTAGTGCATATAAACGAATAGTGTATAATAAAAAATGACCTGCTGTTACTTTTGGTCGGAAGCAACTCATCCAAATTATAGTGATCTTGTAAAAAGTTTATTTAGATTTTTTGATACTGATGTGTATCAATTTGTGCGTTTATTTTATTTTATTTTTTTTTTTTTTTTGTACGACTCAGTAGGAACTTTATAGACGTACATTAGAGCAGCGCTTGCAAAGTATTGACGTTTTTTTTATCAATATAATAAATAGTTCGCCAAACTTTTTACATTGATTCATCAATCATAATTTTATTCTCTGATAAAGACCATTTTTGATTGAATTGGTATGTATTTGAATATGTAAAACTGCCACATTTGCAATAGGGACAATCGACACCATTACATCCATAGAAAATTAGTTTTTTGGTTCGCTTTCTGCGCTGGCAGAGTCAGCATATCTTTCAAAATAATAATATCTTCCAAAATAATAATAATTAGAATGTGGCTGCAAATAATGTTCCAGATTGTGCCTTATACACGCAAAGAAAATATTATTGTGGCAACATTAGTATTTACTCTGTGATATTTCATATTGTTGCCTTTAGCATTATATTATAATTTTTAATATGGTGTAATCCCCCATAAACATATCAGTGTTGAATGTTCCACATTTCTATTATTACATTTCTATCATTTTAAAATATGGTTGAATGCAATAATAATGTTTAAAGAGGGTATTTGAACACAACAATAGCTTTTTTTATGTACAATAACACATTTCCACTAAACAACTATTGTTGTTGAACATATGTATTTATATATATATTTATTTAATTTTTTTTAATTTTGGAGCAATCAGTTTATTTTCATGTGAAGATTATATGTACATATATTTATTAATTGACGAAAATAGTCAAATAAACATTTGGAAGTAAGAAGGTTTATATACGAATTATGTAGAAATACATGTTTATATGTGTATTAATGTATTTGAATTTAAATGTATTTTAACAGATTTTTGCACCTAGGGAATACATGTACTTCAATGTTTGTAGAGCATCAAGATTTTTCCAAATTTTATAAGTTTTAATCTTCTTTTTAATATATTAAGCAGAAAAAATATATTTAATAATTTACAAAATTATTGTTTTAATTATAGAATTTATGTTTATGGTTCTATGTATGTATATATGTTACGTAATCACATAATATTACGACGTTCAACACAGAAAACGATTGATCGTAATAATAGACTTTACAATTTTTCACAATTCATATTATCATTCCCGACCATGATAATATGATACGGTGGAATATGACAATAACAGTATTGGTCATGATCCAAAAATTATAACTTTTACCAAATATATGGTTATATGATATAATTTGGTTCTTGGCTGTACTAGGTTTTGTAAATAAATTTCGTATTGAAATCATATTATATGGTTGTGTTCCTCCATATAATTCAACAACAGTATTTTGCCCTTAAAATATTGTCATATCAACCATATTTGTTTTTTCTACGTGTACGCGCCAGCCATGGCCACATGGCCAAGATTATATGTAAGCATTAACGCAAATGTTTTATCAAATAAAGCTGATTTCATTGATATTATATCTTGCTATTGTTCCAAATTGTGAGCTTATTGATCTATTTACTATACCGAAATCCTATTCTGCTACCGCATTTAAGAGAAGACACTCTCAGGATTTTTCAGATTCTGTAACGTTGAATATTTCTTAAATTGATTTTGTTTGATTTAAATTATAATATTATTTATTTATCTGGCGCACCATTATAATGTACAGTCATATAAAATGGAAGAAATTCAAACCAAATTTGTGCAATATGCTCAAAAATACTCGCTTAAAAACATTTTGTGTTAGACGAACTATCCGTTCGATCTTATTAATCTATGATTTGATTAATGCTTACATTGATTTGAATATTTATTGAAGCGGATTAAATTAGTGTATCTCTTAAAACCCTTAGGACTACTAATCAGTTTTATGTGTCGAAATTAGTGTACCGTTCAAAAACCTTAGGACTACTTATCCTTTTTATGTATCGACACATGGATCTAATCATGTAATGCGTGGGCCTGTGTTATGGTCGCTGAATACTTTAAATAACATTAATAATATTGTTAGAATAGACTGCTGATGATTTAAAATGGCTCTTAGATAATAAGGAATTGTTTAATATATTATTTAACTTATATTTTATTAGCGTGTATTGTCTACCATTGAGATAAATAAATATTATTTCATTTTAATGTGGTCTAATTTTAAGTAATTCTGCCTGTAACAGCATGCTTCAACATTCTACTTATTTGGATCTTCCAAAATTCTGACCAGGCGTTTCTCCAATGAGCCCTCCAGCAACTCAAAGAAGATCCTACGCGCTCCTAATTTTTTTTCAATGTTTCTTATAGTTTAGTAAACCTAACTGCCTCATATAAGCCTCTAAGTAAAATATAGAAATCTTGACTACTAAACATTAGTTTAGTAGTCACTTTTCATTTAAGGCATGTAAAAATATATTTTTTTAAAAATCACTTAAATTAGAATTTTATATTTAATTTTGGATCCACTAGTTCACGCCTAGAGTGTGTGTTATCACTGTAAAGCTAAAGCTTTTTAGCAATCCATATAGAGTTCAGTATTTAAATGCCAAAATTACATGTAAATCGGAAATTACCGGTGGCAACGCTGGGAGAGTAATTGAAACTAGTACTTTGCGGACAGGGTACACACTGCAAAAAGTTCCTCGTCACCGGTTTGTCTTTTTGGGACCTTCTGTTTAAACTGTTGTAATGAAAACTAAAGAATTTAAAGACACTTCGTAATATCCCATCCCATCCATCCCCATCGACGAAGGAAACAAATCCAATTATTTATTCCTTTATTATATATTTATTTATATCCTTTATTATATATATTATATTTTACCGGTGAAAACTATTAAGTGTCTAATATACATAAGTAGGCACATTTCTTAATATTTAAAATTTTTCCTACTGGCTCTTAGAGAAAAAATCAAAATATAAATTTAACGACGTGTAGTCGCAGTTTAGCTAAACAAATGACAGCAAGCGATCTTGGCACACATGGTACATGTGTTTCTTCATTCTTTTTTGTTTTTTTTTTCTTCTTTTTTGGCTTTAGTCGTTTCTTCGATTTTAAAAGCAGAAAATAATTGTTTGTAAAAAATACAGTTGACGATTTATCTTGTTTTCTGTTGTAGTGAGTGTGTCTCACTAATGCTGTCGAACTTTAGCACTATTTACTTTACTATTGCTGCAGATCAGCGCTGTTTATGTAGATGCATATGTGCAGTTTGGGAAAGGATTCATTCACTTAAGGAAAACAACGGGTAATATATTAACTATGAAAATATCTGTAAAACTTTTATAAGTAATTGGGTTTTTACTATGGAATAGTTATCTACAGTGGTACCAGAAATTTTTGTGGAAAAATCTTCATATCTCAAATACTCGTATAAAATCTTAAAAATAATGTTTGTTAATTATTACAAAACTACGACTGTTTTAACAGAAGATATAAACAAGAATCTAAAGCAAAAATTCAGCTCAATAAAATTTCCTTCCTTAATTAAATAGCACACGATATGTTTTTAACAATATATATGTCATCTTTCACAATGTAAAATGCTTACATGTCATTTGTTATCTCAAAAACACTGCGTCTATAAAAAACTTAAGCAAAGCCATCCGACAAAATTTCAAATAGAGTGTGTGTGAACTCTATGCCTTGGGAAGAATTCAGCGGCGATTGACTTTGGAGGAAATTTTAACGTATTTTATATTTTAATGCGTACATGTAGACTTACGTAAGACGTAAGTAGATGTAAGCCTACATATACGCTTGTGAGCAAATTTTACAAACCGTCTGTAAAAATTATAATTTTGACAGACATGAAAAAATACATTAGGAAACACATATTAAAAAAACAGACGTATGGGTGCCTTTAACGGTAGTTAGTAATATACATAAGTATGTAAAGGGCACATTAAACTACATAAATGCTTGGAAAACATCCCAAATTTTTACGTTTGTATAACTATTTTGCATTATTTATGGCAGTGTTTGCCTATTTGCATAAATATTTGAAGCAAGTTCACGCGAAACCCGCTTTTATTGTTGTGCGCAAAATTTTGTAATTTCAGTGAAAAATTTGCAGAGTGAAATAATAGAAGAAGAAGCACACAAAATATTTGTATTTGTAACTATACAGTTGCAAATAAATTTGCAAGGTATAGGATGCACAGCATGGGCGGAGTAATAAAGACCGATGGTAGTAACAGTAATTTTTTGCCGCGCTGTGACTAACTGTACCGACCTATGCCTTCGCATAGGAAGTTGCCGCGTAGTTAACAACGAATTATATGAAAAAACTGTAAATTGATACAGTTAGTTGAGGTATACAGTTAGCCAATGAGACAAGACTGGCCGCACTTAAGAAATAATTACGATGACACAAGGCTGTTCCTCAGCACAGAGCTGCTTTAAGACTGAGCACACCAAATAGAAAAAGTTGAATTGTTAGAATTTATAGAATTTTATAAAGATCGGCCTTCTTGGATGAATAATTAAAACGAAAGTCATAGAGTCAACTGATTCTCAAGAAATAAAGTCTAGAACATTTTCGAGTAGAAGTTAAAAGAGAAATATCTTAAGGCCAATAAACAAATGTTTATTCTCATTTGTTTATTATCAATTTATATTTGCGTACTTCATATCGAAAAAATTTTCGACAATACAATCGTCACCTGCTTTCGGTGAAAGAAAAATATGAGTTTGTATTTGTTTATATGTTTTTGTTGCAAAGTCTTATTAAAAGAGTAATTTTTCCCATTTTTTGTATATTAACAAACTAAAATTTTCACTACCAAAATAAATATACTTTTTAACAACTATCTACCGCTTATTGAGTAAACTGAATTTTATTTGTATGCACAGCAAAAGAATATTGTTCAATAAATCGAATATTGTTGCAATAAAAAATATACGTCTAAACTCGCTATTAGACAAAGATTATATGAAAAAATTCTTAGTTGCTAAAACATTTTCGAAAAAGGTTTTTTAATTCACAAAAAATCACTAAAATACTTGCTCTCTAAAAATGGGTATTTAACGAAATTTCACGCGTACAAAACGGCAAAAAATACCCGAAAAGCACCATTAGCTTATTTCGTAGTCTCAGGTGTGTCAAGGTTTGAACATATAACAATTATATTGAAATAAACATTATCTAGTATAATTAATCGCCGCGAACAAATTCTTTTTAATTTCTGTGGCTAAAATCATATAGAATTTTTTTTAAAGAATAGTAAAATGTGGAATTAAAAAACTGTATAAATATAACAAGAATAAAATATTTTTTGCACTTTCAGCAGGCTTTACGTTTTAGTTGTTATTGCTGTAAAAACAATTTATTAATATGCAAAAAGTTAATGAACGCCAAAGTACACATGTGGCGAAAAATAAAATAGGAAAATTTTATAAAATAAACAACAAACAATGCTGCCACCAGCTCAAGCACCAACCCTACAACCGATAACAACAACAACAGCAAAAAAACAAAAACTATAATAAAAACATATTGCAACAAAATATTTTTTTAGGATAAAAAAAAAATTATATTAAAATAAAGAAAAACCATAAAAAGTTTTCAAAGAAGGCAAACAAAAATTCTGCTGAGTGTTTTTGTAAAGAGGAGGATATTTTTAGTTTGAACTGTGTTCTGCTTGTTATTGTTGGTGGAGTAGCAAATGGTGTTGTTGTTGTTTATATTGGTTGATCCTAGTGTGTTGCAGTGTTAATGCAACATTGCATAAAAATGAAATGAAAAATAACACACATGACAATATGTTTTTAATTTGCAACAACACTTCTTGTTTGCAACTACTAGTTGTTGTTGGTTTCTTTTTTTTTTTTTTTTTTTTGTTTTTTTGTTCTTCGTTTCAATCCAAAACTATTTTAATTTCAAGCGCTTCGTACATTTTGCTTTCCGTTTTTGTTGTGGCCTAGCATCGTTTTTCGCCAAAAAAGATTTTCAATTTTATGGAAAATGTAGCTGTTGTACTGGTTTTTTTTTTCTTAACAAATTTTCAATGTTGAATCATTGAAGGGGTTTAAATGTTTTTTCGTTAAAATTTGCACAAAAACGTGCTACATTTACATAAGAATATGCATAAATATACTCAATATAATGTTGGAAAAAAGAACAGTGATCTTCTTAATAATAAAATAATAGTATTCAAATCGGAAAAATGTGTGACAACACTTATAACTAAGACAGGTCAAGAGAGACAATAATTTGTTGTTTTCCGTTTAAAGTTTGTTACATCTAGGACACATATATCGTGTTTTTGTACACAAGAATGTAAAAGTTGATTGCGCTTTTCTTCAACTATAATTAAGCCACGAAAATCCTTTACTAATTCAACTACTATTTCTGTTGTATTATTAACCGCTCACTCTCGCGTTTTCTTTAGCTTGTTGAACTGATGCATTATTTGCCCACATACTTGTCTATAAAACTGTCCTCAATTTGAATATGGATTTGAAACAAATTCCTAAATAGTTTTGTATGACATTTATAAAAGAAAACATTTATCTGAGACCAAAAATTTTTGATTTAACAAGACCAGACAAATAATTAAAAATTTTTGGCTCGGGGACAGCTAGCTGATTCGTAGCCGCTACACTACTCATTCGGATTTGATCTCGGGTCACGACGCATCATGAACGGCCACCGAACCATTGAATTATTTTCTGTCTATATTCATAAAGTGAGGCGGAAAGTTATTCAATGCCACCAGTTTTGTTTCAGGTCTACCTCACTGTCAAATAGAGACAACATAAATATGAGTATATGACATCAGTCAAGTAGCATAAATGCTGGCAAAACGTCCGCAAAATTCCTTTTGATATGTTTTTGCCAATTTTTTCGTAAGCTTTCAAAGTCTTGAAAAAAAAACACATATCTTGATAAGAAGGTTTTGCAACTAAAATACATTTTAGACAAAACGATATCACTTTGATATTTTAAAATGAAAGCTAAAGTAATACTACTTTGAATGAATAAATTACCTTTGACATCCATCAAGCATGGGGTATGGCCGAATATTAAATTTGTTCTGGTTATCTTCAGCAAGAAATATCAGTCCTCGATAGTCACCTCCAGTAATGTCTTTAGACAACTCAGCTTGTTAAAATTGTACCAGTTTATGAATTATTAATTTTTTAATTTTATAGTGTTGCAAAGTGCATTGCGATAAGTTGTTTTTCGTTACCATAAGAAGTAACTGTTGGTAGACGTGCTTCTTTGAATTGGCATGCATCAAGGGTTAATAACATTCTTCCATTCCAGTTACAATTTCCGCTAGAAAAAAAATCTTTGTGTTCCTCGTAATAGTAAAAGTAAATATTTTTGCGTTTCGCAACACTTTATCAATTAAAATGAAGATCTCATTTTTATTTTGTCGTTACGGCCTTTTTCCTTTTTTAAGTGACGATATTAAAAACAGCATTATACTCAAAATTACAACAAAATTTGCAAAAGCCTTAGAAAATATAATGAAATCACAAATTTTATCTCACCCTAAACAGTTTGATTATCGACAACGCCACTGTTACTAACATTTGTGACTGACAAGCTACAAGGTTCAAGCTAGATAAGCATCAAACTCCCATTTTAATTGCTCTAGATCTTTCTAAAGCTTTTGATTCCATAAATCATAAGCTGCTTATAGAAAAACTCAGAGACGGGTATAATTTTTTATATTCATATGAATGCGGTCGGTCGCAATACGTTATAGTATGGGATATGAGTCCTACAGTTGGTGTGGCTCCGTCTGGTGATCCGCAGTGCTCTGCCCTGTGTCCCATATTATTCCTTCATTTGAATGATTGTCTCGAGTTAGCTAAAAATGACAGCTGTGAAGCGTATGGCTTAGCTGATAATATATTTTTATTATTCGATATTGAGTCCAATCGTGACCCTTCTACTCATATTAAAAATTTCCTTACTTCTATAATCCTTTGGATGCATCTCAACTTTCTTGTTTATGCAAAAAAAAAAAATATATAAATCTGGGAACAATTTTAGACGCCAATATCAATTTTGGTGCTCATATTGATTCTTTATCAAAGTTTGTTTTACTTTAAGGAGACTATATTCTCTTAAGGCTTACACACCAGTAGTGCGATTCCGTAACTTTTAGCGATCCGATAAAAGAAAATTTTGTCATCAACTTTCATCGCTTGCACTAACGATTGAGTGATCCTGTAACTTAATTCTAACGATGGTAGACAGCTGTATATTTCTCTTCATTCATATAAAAATTATGTGGCATCTCTGCCAAAAAAAAAAAGCGAAAACCACAAAGAAGAAAATAATAAACAGTAAGCAAAATAAAATATTCGTTCATATGTTTCATTTATTTGTTTATATGTACACAACCAAGGCTGCTGATAATCTGTATAACTTTTTAAATTTATTAGCTGTCAACTCAAAGACGTTGTCCAATTCCCGAAGAACACACCGATTATCCCTTGAAGCGTTCAAACTTGTTTCCGAGTGCCAAACGTTCAAAAATCATTTCAACACAAAACACGCTTTAACGGTTGAAAATATTATACTGAAATTTTTGTTTTTGAAAATGTATACCATATACATTTAATATAATAATATTAATTATTTTATGTATTAATTTATGTATGTAATAAATATTTTTTTATGTATTGAAAATCAGATTGTTAACACTTAATTTCATGGAAGTAAAATTTAGTAAAAGAAATACACTTTAACGTTTGAATAAACAACAAGAAAATTTTTGGCCTTAAATATCGACAATCGGCAGTAAAACTAACAGCTGATTTTGATTGACGGCGAATATCGTTAAAAAACATGTTACAGAATAGCAAATTCGATAAAATATCGTTATAATTAGTTTAACGATTCGATTAACGTTATTAAAGTTACAGAATCACACTACAGATATTAAAGGATTCACTTAGCGCACGCATTATATTCGGGAGCATTTTCTGGTAATCTTGCTAGTCTCAAACTTTTTTTGAATAAGATAGCATTTCACGACCATGACAGAATATCACTTTTAAGAGTACATTTCTGTTTCTTATTTACTTTTATAAGAATATGAAAGTTGTTGCAGCTTGTAATTTTTGTAGAAAGATTATGTTCACTGGTTCTACTTGTAACGTACAAATTGGAATAGAGTTTACTGGATTTGGAATCAATTACCTAGAGACCTCATTATTTTTTCCATACCTAAATTCAGGAAACGGGATCCAAACTTCCTTATACACTTCTTGCCTTATATAGAAGGCAAGAAGTGCCTCTCTTCGGGTTCTTGACATACTGTTTTTTTTTCTTTTCATATAAGAGATATGCATTTTGTAAAAGTTAAAATTTGCGTGCCCATGTATAAATATATATTCAGAAGGTGTAATAAAAGTAAAACTATAAAGCAACAAGTATTCAAATTTGCGTGTTATAAATATATGCATGCAATTATATAAGTAGTTTATAGAAAAAGTAACGATAATAAATGACATCAAAATGCCTGTAAAGAAATTTTTATGCACCTGCGGCGGGAAGCCGTACCAAATTTCATCGCAAGTAGCGCGGGTTTGTTAAGATTTATTTATATATTTTTTACTATATTTTTATTTATTTATTCAATATCTATACGAAGAAAGCCTGTAGGATCATTTATACATGTGTTGTTAGTAGAATTGCAATGTTTAACTACAATTTAAATAGATAAAATAAATACTAATAATAAAGAAGAATAATTTATATTATTATATATAATTTTAATAATTTATCATATAATGAGCAATATAATAAATCGGCTCCTCAGCCACAATTAATTGGAACACGTGCTTAAAGCTATATAAGTGTGTACATGTAAATAACGAGTGATTTTTTTGCTATTATCTTTTTGGCAACACTAGTTTTGACAGCTCACCACGTTTTGTATCTTGTGTCACTGTCAAACATCTTCAGTTTGGTCTATCATTTAATCATTTAATCATTATAATAACCAAGCATGATCGTTCATGCTCTTCCTAAATTTTTTTCTATGTAAAATTTATATACAATGTTTTATTAATAAGCATTATATTTTCGCCGAAATAATTTTCTGAAATTCGTCTTCACAGCACAAGCTAAAATAAAACAAAATTCAATATACAAATACAAAAAGCCAAATCTAACCACTGTGCCTCCATAATTGGAGTAGTTCGAGTATTTTTGTATAGAAGTCGCAACATAGAGGATGTTTATTTCGGATGTATGAGTCAGGTGTTGGAAAATGTTAATACGATATGTATATACTGATTTTTCTTCTTTTTGGTTTTGTTGTGCTATTGAGTTTTCTGCGTAAATGAGATCGTGTGTAAAATGGACATACAATACACTGATATGACTGTACGAAGATGTGTTTAAGTGTTAATTTTTTGCATCTTAATAAAAAGAAATATTCTTCTTATTTTACGTTTCAGTTTTCCTTTTTTTTTTTTTGGCAAACACTTAAATTTGGCGTACGTCTGCCTTAAGTATCATTATTGTATGGCAACGTGTCATGACAAGCAACTTAATTCAGAAAAACATTTAACAGTAGCTGCAACAACAGCAACTACTACAATAAAGATCCACTTTTATGTGTTTTTATTTTGTGAACATGATGCTGTTTTGGCCACGCGCCCAATTCACAGTGACGCTTTTCCGTTTTTGCGAAAATTTTGTTTTCATTTTATGAATTTTTGTTATTGTTGTATGTATGATTTTCTTGCCACAACATTTCGTTTGTAGGTTTCTTTATTTGAGTGCGCTTCTCAGTGTGTTTTGCGACAAGTTACATCATTGTTAAAATTAGTAAACACACAGTTTAGTGTCGTATTTTGTCTTGTCGCTTTTCTGCTTTAGTATATAAGTATATACTTTTTTTTCCTAATTTTGTTATGTTTTTCAGCCAAGATCGCCAACAGTCAGTAGTGGCATCATTATTATATTATTATTATTGTTCTCATCATCTGATAAGTTCTTTTGCCATCAACAACAATGTCATTTTTTCGCAAGAAATGAATTACGCTCCCATTCACAAAATTTTCGGAAATGTGGGATTAAATAAATAAATTGATAGCAAAATTAATTTATGGGAATATAAAATAAAGAAATGTATTTATTTAAAAAGAAATATAAAATCCTATTTATATGACTGTACGAAGATGTGTACATATAATACATATATAAATAAGATTTACATATCAAACGATTTAAACACAGATTATTAAAACTTTGGCATTGTATCATAACAGCTTAATTTGAGTTAAGGCTAAAACAAATTTTTAGACGACATGGCCATACATCAAACTGTTTTTTCAAACTTTAATTTTTTTTAATTGTGTTAGTGAGAATAAACTCACATATCGATGCGAGTTTCAGGAAAATCAAAATAATTAAGATTTTTCTATATCGCAGCAGATCATACGTGTGTTCCACGTGAATAACGACACAGTCCGAACTAGTCCAAAGTAGTCCAAAAACGTTCCACGTAACAATTTTTGTGCAATTTTGAGAGAAAATGAGAGAGAAAATTTTTTCATTTCCTGTAGAAATTAGCCCGAACTTTTTCTTTGGGCAACTTCGGACTAGAATTTAATAATCAGCTGTTTTATGTTTACATACTTATAAAACTGAAAATGTAATCAGAAAATTTGCAAATTTGAAAAAAAAGTTTTTGTTTAAAAATTAGTTAGAAGCAAAATGGAAGTTTGCCCAAACTAGAAATAACGTTGAGAGGTTGTAAAAAGAACATGCAATTGTTATTTGGCTTTTGATTTTATAAATATGTACTATAAAAATCGATTAAAAATTTTACATTGCTTTAAGTTTACAGCTGTTGCCAATAATGCAAATCTTTCGTTTATATGATGTTATGCGTTTTAAGCGTCTAAAATCATTAAAATAATATAATCTTAAAAGTAAGCAGCACTTTTATTGCAAGATGTACAATTGTGGTTTTTTGCGTTCCAGCAGTTTTTTGTAAAATTTACAAATTTAGAGAGTAATTTGCTTTTTACTCTCATTAGTCCGAGATCTCGTGGAACGCACCTCATTTGAAACTAGTTTGATGTGTGTGTGCTTCATTATTTCAAATTTCAAAATATGTGTGGTTTTGTCAACGACAAGAACAATGTTATTGGTGACTAGGATAAAATAAAAAAAATAAAAAGAAAAACGTTTTTACGGAGATTGTTGATGTTTATACCAAATTTCAATTTCAATTATTTATAAAACTTTGATCAAATTTATCTCAAAAGTCAAAAACCCTCACATATAAAATGTGTGAGGCCAACTACAAAAGCGCAGCGTCAACGCTTTGCAGTTGAAGAATCCAATTTTAATAAATAACATTTGAACATACATATTTCTCTTAAAAATAAAATTTTTCAAGTTTGGTATTTTAATAAACGTGTGAACTATTTTCAAGTGTATACATATGCATATATTTACGTATACTACAAATTTTGGAAAGAAATTTGAATGAACTGAAGTTTTTTCTTTAACTGTTTGTTTAGTCTACTTGTTATGTTCAAATAATCATTCTTTAATAGTAATGAAGAAACATTATTTTTACACCCTTTACAAAAATGTAAGGGGTAAATATAAGTTTGCGATTCTGTTTGTAATTTCTGCAATTTTCATTTCCGACCATATAAAGTATACATATTCAGAATCAGCAAGAATCAGCATTGATAGAAAATTCGATTAAACGATGTGCGTCTGTCCGCCGTTGAAATACCGTTTCTGAAAAAACCATTTGACTTGGAATCTCTTTTCTTTCACCATTCTTTTACCCGAGCGATTCATGGGTTTGCTATAGAATTTCAGAGTAAGGCTCACATATAGCTGAGCTATATTAAAAATTCCGAAAAAAATCCTTTTTTTTTTTTGTATTAAAATTTTTTTAAATAATTTTGTTTGTTTTGCTTCAAACTTCACCAATTATTATTAAACATCGTGACTAGAAGCAAAAAAAAAATGGTTTTCCAGATATCGGTCCGTATATACTTGAGATATAGCCTAAACCGGGTTTATCATGAAAATGTTGCGTAAACGAATTTAAACAATTTTTTTTTGCTTAAAAGCAGTTTTGGTAATAAAATAAGGTTATATAAATATGGAAAATGAAAATTTCCGATATCGGTCCGTATATACCCGAGATATAGCCTAAACCGGGTTTTTCATGAAAATGTTCCGTAAGCGAACTTAACCAACTTTTTTTTGCTTAAAAGCAGTTCTGGTAATAAAATAAAGTTATATAAATATGGAAAATAAAAATTTCCGATATCAAAATTTTCCGATTGCTAATATTAAGATTTTCTTTATGGAAAATGAAGATTGTTGGACTGTAATTTCTGGCATTACTGGTTACTCTTATTATTATTAATTTTATGATAATTTGCAATCACTTTTTAAGTGCTTTTAGGCTAATTTAGTGATTCTATATCTATTTATTATTTCTACTTAATGGTTTTTATTACACAAAACTAGTAAAAATTACTCTTCATGGTACAACGTTAACGCTCTTTCATGCCATAGACTGTGCGAACGTCGCTACAACACGTTGGCTTGCCAAGTTGTGCATTTTGCGCACAAACTGTTATACATTAATACACAATTTCATTTCTTAAAAAATTTTGTTGAGTAAAGATGACCGCAGATGCAGCAATTGTATATATAAAATAATAGCAAATCAAAATAAATTTGTACAACATGCTCCTAAATTTTACAACTAGTCGATTAAACTACCCAAAAAAACCAAACTTTTTAATCTCTCACACAACCGAGACACAACTTCATACGACGACTCCGCACGCTCTACAATCTAATAACCAACATTGTCGTGTTGAACAACTAGTCGCATAGTCTGTGGCTTGCATAACAGCATAAAAGCGAAGCTACCTTGCACTTTACGCCCTAATTTAGGTGGCGCTTTTAAGCTGCTATGATAAGAGGCCACAGAAGTTTTTAGTTCGTCATTGGTTTTTTCATAAATCTTTAATGTACGAAAATTTGTATTGCCAGGTGAATGAATTGTTTGCCAACTATCTATGATTTTTCATTTACAAATCGTTTTTTATTTTTTTTTTTATTTTAAGATCGAACCCTGAATAAATTAGCAACTTCTAAATAAGATGATATCGAGTGATATTCTTACCAATAAATGTTAAGAATTTCTTGAAGACACATGTTATTAATATCTGTAATTATGTTTTGTTAACCTGAGTATTCACCTTGCTTTCTCCTGGCAACATATATATAGACAGCTGAAAGAAAGGCTGAAGAAAATTTAACGAATGTTTATATAGATTTTATTTATTATCGTTCCTTGAAAAAAAATTAAAAACCCAAGTACAATTTAATTCAAAAGAAATAGAATATAAAATTGTATAATTATATATTGTCATTTTCTTTTTACATTGGTTTATTGTTTTATTATTTAAATAAATATATAGATATTCAAATAATATATAGTTATTCAATTAAAAACAGCCCTTCAATATTACACAATGTTGATTCTACATTTACGTGTTTAGTTTTACTGCAATTTTCAGTATATTTTTAAGTTCAAGGTTTAAAAATACCGTACTAAAGTCAATCAAAGTTACAAAAAATTAATATATAACCATGTTGTTAACATGAAATATCATTCCAGCAACCTCATTGTTAATAAGGCAATGATTTTAATTTATTTCATATCAGAGTTTAAAATGAATTTTTGACAACAATTTGTTTCAAACATTAAAATAAATATTATATATATATATATATATATATATATATATATATATATATATATATATATATATATATATATATATATATATATATATATATATATATACATATATATATATATATATATATATATATATATATATATATATATATATATATATATATATATATATATATATATATATATATATATATATATATATATATATATATATATATATATATATATATATATATATATATATATACAGGGTGGCCCAGAAAGACCGAAGTGGTGTGAATTGCTTATAACTTTTTATTTAAGAGATATTTTTTTAATTTTTTTTTTTTTTAAATACATTAAATTTATGGGGAATATTTTTGGATTAGTTATTAAAAATGATATCCCGCAAGTGGTGGCCATATTCTGCTTCGCACAAATGTGCTCTTTCCAACACATTTTCCATGACCTTTCGCAAAACTTCCGGTGGTATGTTGTTAATTTCTTCTCGAATATTGGCTTATTAACATAAACTTTTCCTTTTAAATAGCCCCAAAGAAAACAGTCTGGAGCGGTTAAATCCGGGGAACGCGGAGGCCAATTAAAATTGCTGTTGCGAGAAATTATTCTTTCACCAAAGATGTCGCGTAAAAGAGTCATTGTGGCCCTCGCAGTGTGCGCTGTGGATGGAAACAATCCTATGGTGTGCAAAATTCGCTGCAGCGACGTCCTTGAGAGGCCCAGTTGTGACGAACGTCTCCTGGTTGATGTTTCTGGATCCTCCCGAATACTCTCCTGTACCACTTGAATATTGTCAGCCGTGTGGACAGTTCGGTGTCTGCCGGGACCAGGAAGGTTCCTTACTGCTCCTTGTTCTCGAAAATTTGCAACCAGACGGTTTATTGTTGACTGAGAGGGTGCAACCCGCACATTAAATTGACGACGGTATGCACGCTGAGTCAACACAATGGACCGTTGATTTGAAAAGTAAATTTCAACAATTTGGGCACGTTGTTCAATTGTGTATTGCTCCATTATAAATTATCCAAGTCTTCTTTACAAAATACTGAAAAGAAAAGAAAAAAAAAATTATAATAAAAAAGTTATAAGGAATTCACACCACTTCGGTCTTTCTGGGCCACCCAGTATATATATATATATATATATATATATATATATATATATATATATATATATATATATATATTAGGTTGGGGAAAAAGAAATCCATTATTTTTACGTGAACTTCAAGACTTTATTTAACATGTTTTGCATTGTCCGATTTAGGTCAAATATGCACCATTTTGTTCTATAATTTGTTGCCATTTTAATGGTAGCTTCATTATGCCTCTCTCATAAAAGTCTTGGTCCTTATTAGCGAAAAACTCCAGCAATTGATTTTCACACTCTTCCCTTGATGCCAATTTCTTATCACTAAAAAAGTTTTGCAATGCAAGAAAAAGATGGTAATCGCTTGGTGCGAGGTCCGGACTGTATGGTGGATGCATCAAAACTTCCCAACCAAGCTCCTGGAGTTTCTTCGATGATTTCAGTGACTTTGTCGACATTTTCGACGACGGGCCTGCCTGTGCGAGGGGCATCCTTAACGTCAAAAATACCCGAACGGAATCGACGAAACCAAAATTGCGCGTAATTAGCTGTTACAGTATCGGGACCATAAACACTATTCACATTTTCAGCCGCCTGACTTGCATTTTCGCCCTTATCAAAGAAAAACTGCAAAATGTACCGAATTTTCTCTTTGTTGACTTCCATCTTTAACGCCGTGTAACTCCGAACTGAACGGACAAAACAAAAAACTGCAAACGAATTCTTTTAGTGCGAACTGTTACCTTGACAACGAGCATAAATTTGAAATTGTTTGATCGATAATTTACGAGATATCGATCACTACAGCCATCTACCGAAAAAATAATGGATTTCTTTTTCCCCAACCTAATATATATATATATATATATATATATATATATATATATATATATATATATATATATATATATATATATATAGGGTGTTTTTTTAAGCTAGATAGAACTTTAAATTGTAAAAAGTAACACAAAAAATTAAATTTTGATGAAACATTTTTTTTATTTGTTTCAGTATACTCTGACAAATCATCATGAATAGACTCACGCTTGAACAACGCTAGGAAATTATCCAAATTTACTTTGAAAATCAGTCGTCGATTCGCGCAACTTATAGACGAAAAATTGTGTTCAGCGATGAGGCGCATTTTTGGCTTAACGGGTTTGTTAATAAGCAAAATTGCCGCATATGGAGTGAGACCAATCCACAAGAGACCCTACAGACTCCATTACATCCAGAAAAATGCACTGTTTGGTGCGGTTTTCATGCTGGTGGCATCATCGGACCTTATTTCTTAAAAAATGAGGCCGGAGCTCGCGTTACGGTCAATGGAGATCGTTACCGCACCATGATCAATGATTTTTTGTTTGAAAATACGGATGACATTGATCCGGAGGAGATGTGGTTTCAACAGGATGGCGCTACGTGCCATACGGCGAACGCAACCATCGACTTACTGAAATCAAAATTTGGCGATAAGTTGATTTCGAGAAATGGACCTGTCAATTGGCCTCCAAGGTCGTGCGATTTGACACCTCTCGATTATTTCCTGTGGGGCTACGTGAAGTCACTGGGTTATGCTGATAAACCAGCAACAATTGACGCCTTGGAGGCCAGCATTGTTCGTGTTGTTCGTGACATACGGCCAGCAGTGCTCGAAAAAGTGGCCCAAAATTGGACGTCCAGAATGCGCTTCGTCAAGAACAGCCGCGGTACCCATATGCCCGAAATCATTTTCAAATGTTAATGTCACGTATTGATCTTTCGAATAAAAAAAAATTTTGATTACAATTTAATTTTTTGTGTTATTTTTTACAATTTCAAGTTCTATCGGGCTTAAAAAAACACCCTATATATATATATATATATATATATATATATATATATATATATATATATATATATATATATATATATATATATATATATATATATATATATATATATATATATATATATATATATATATATATATATATATATATATATATATATATATATCACAAGCTGCACTAACATGATGTTATTTTTCTCTAGAAAACTTTCCAGATATAAACAAACATTTGTGTGAAAGTATTTTGTAACGACGCAAATTTTTATCAACGATGAACAGGTGTGTTAACAAACAAAATTGTTAAATGCAGTTGATATCTAAGAAATTAAAAGTGCAATCTGTCCTGGAATACCGCTGTTTGATGAAGATCGCGGCATTATTGGTTCATATATGTTTGAACACGATTTTGGGTAGTCGAATATTAATGGCGATCGGAGAGTATTAAATTTCTTCGGCCTGCATAAAAGATTTTTACAGCATAAATTTTTTACATAGCAATCCTATGCTTTAGATCATATCGCTCCTTTATTGCAACATAGTCAAATCTCAAAAATTAGCTTTACGCGTTAACAATGCAGAATTGTTAACAGTACTACCTTTTATATTGTGTACTACCTTTTATATTGTGTTAAAATTACTTTTAAACTGTTTTCTTTAGGAGATAATTTCTAAAAGAAATCTCTAAGACTTGTATGGAATCTAAAAATTTGAAATGTGTTTTTCTCGAAACAAGCTTTTTTTAGTTATGACTATTTGAAATATAGGAGCGATATGTATTTTCTTTACCTAGTACGAATACAAAAACGTAGAAAATATTTTACAAAAATATATAAATACAAATATATAAATACAATATATAAGAAAACAAAACAGTTTTGCCCCAAATTGTATTAGAAAAAACTACACTTTTGTTTGCTCTATATCGAAAGTTATTACATGTTAAAAAAAAGTTCATAATTTTGTATATAAATGCAGCCATTATAATTATCACAAAATCTACTTAACATTTTTGTGGGTGGGTTTCAAAAATGTCATAAAATTAATCAACGATTAAATTAAAACCATAAAAATTTTCATTTAACAACTTGTTTAAAATTCATTTATCAATATTAAATTACTGATAACCACTCACACACATGAATGCATTTTCAATGCTAAAAATCCCCCTAAAAGGAAAACAAAAAACTTTTGAAAAGAAGCAAAAAATAGGAAAAATTATTGCATTAACTATGAACAAATGGAAGTAATAAAAACAGAACATGTTTATCACAAACATACATACACTCACAACGAGTGAGAAAATAAAATTCACAGCATCATTCGCACCTAATAATCAAAATGTTTACATTATAACTACATGACAAACTCAAATCCTGCGCTGTTCTGTTGCTCACACTCCCTTTGTTGTTTGCGTGTCAGAAATTTAATGAAATTTTCCCCGTCCCAGGCTAAAAACAATTACTGTGGAGAAAGGTATTTGATGATGTATTTATTGTGTCGTTTTTTATTTTTTGAGAGAGAAATATATACATAGAAGAATAAAGAAATCAAAACAGTCGTTATACGATACCAAAAGTAATTTAATGGTTATAGTAACAGATATCGGTGGTTGGCATTAAAAAGAATATATGAATCTTCTAGGTTCTTACAACCGTATTAATATATTATATGCTGTAAATCTTGCTATACTTAGGAATATGTGAAGTGTTGTGAGTTATTAAGCAATATCAACAAGAACAACAACATGCGGAATTAAATCAATTAGGTCAACAGTACAATTGGCTGGTGTTGCGAAATGTGCAATCAGAGCAGTTGCGAAAATAACTAAATATGTCGCAACAATATTAATAAATATGACCAACAAAAAGTTGTAACTGCTGACAGCACGGTATACCGCGTTGCCTTTGAAAATGTTCAAAAAGTGGCACAAAAAGGGTATAACAAAAATTATAACAGCAGCAGCGGCAAAATTAAATGTATAAAAAGAACACATACGAGGACGATTCAGAAACTTCTTAGCCTATCAATGAAAGAGAATAGTTAGTTTGTCAAAAATATTTTTATTTTTCAATATAATCTCCTGAAACTTCAAATCACTTAGTCCAACGTTGTTTTAGCAATTATATCCCTTGATTAAAATAGTTTTTCTCAAGGTCTTCAAAATAGTGGTTTACAACTGTAATTGCATCTTCATTTGAGGTAAAACGCTTGCCAGCAAGGAATTTTTTTAGATATGGGAACAGGTAACAGTAACTGGGAGCTAAATCAGTAAAATAAGATGGGTGGTCAAGCAACTCGTATTTTAATTCATTGACTTTAGCCGTTGTTAAAACACTCTTGTGCGCTGGTGCGTTGTCTTGATGAAAAACTATTTTTTTGTATTGTAAACCAAGACGTTTTTCTCAAATTTATACATTTAATTGATCCAAAAGGTTGCAATAGTACTCTGAATTTATTGTTTTACCCTTTTGCAGATAGTCAATCAATAAAATACCTTTAAAGTCCCAAAAAACCGTTGAATTGTTTTGCCTTCTTAGGGGCACTTCCTCCAGCTTCTGGAGTATAGAGGTGGATCCATGTCTCATCAACAATTATGAAACGACGCTTAAAATTCATTTTATTTCACTTAAAATGATCCAAACAAGCTTGAGATGTTCATTCTTATGCGTTTTTGATCGACTGTTAACAAATGCGGCAGCCATCTTGCAGAAAGTTTTTTCACCTGTAGTTTTTCATGCAAAATTAAATGAACTCGATCATTTGAGATGCCCATGATATTAGCTATTTCACGCACTTTTTCGTAGATCATTTAATACCATATCATGCACTTTGGCTACAATTCCTGTTGTTGTTGCTGTTTTGGACGTCCACTACTTGGTTCATCTTCAATGCTTGTACGACCACGTTTAAATTCAGCAACCCAATTTTGTACTGTTGCTTATAAAGGAGCACTTTCCCCTAACACATACACCATATCATTATGAATTTATTGTCCCGATAAACCTTCTTTATGTAAATATTTAATGACACCACGCATTTCTAATTTTTCCATTGTAAAAAAATCGCGGATGCGTCTTTTGTGAACACCTGTTTCTATATGAAGGAGTTACCAGATCGAAACAAAATTTAACATGTGTTCATAGCAGAGATGGAAATTTCTAAAACACTTAACCTTTTTCTGTTTATACCGCGCTTTTTGTGCTAGGCTAAGAACTTTCCGAGCCGCCCTCTTAAATGTATAAAAGTAAGAAGTAAGTAAGTAAAAATCAGGAATAAACAATCAATAACATAATTTAAATAAACCTCTTGTTTTAATTCAATAAAATAATAATAAGTATTCCCTGCGATTCCTAAGGGACCTAGAGGGAAATACTATAACAGAATATTTTATTTAGTTACGTATTTCAATTCAAAAAGTCATAAAAAATATATTGTAATGAGTCATTCGGTCGCAAAACAAATATGAATAATAATGAGAATCATTAGAAATTTAGCTTGTTCTGCCATATCTAAAACAGAGGTGGTCTAGTGGCAGCATAAAAGATGGCGTGTTTTTGGTACGTAATGAGATTTTACTTCTAAAGTAACTAATTTGATAATCTTTACTGAAAAAAGCATCAATCATATGTATATACGCCATTTTGGTTATCTCGATGGTTTTTATAGTGCTGCATTATTAAAAAAAAATCTTTAATTTTCTGAAACAAATACTTTTTTTCGATTAAAAAATTTTTATTAACAAATTATTGAGAAAACATGGTTTTCAGCTCTATTTTGTTTAAAAAGTATAAAAATACAAATCTCGAAAAAAAAAATTTAATAGAACAAATTGTTTTGGCATCTCAAAAAAAGCAAAAAAGCTAGATCCAGATTGTTCCCGTCCTATACTGTCAAGTAGAGAAAATTGAGATTTTGGCCAACACTGAACTAAATTTACATTTAGTTACTGGTTTTTAAATTTTTATATAATAAGCACTCTATTTAAAATATTACACGTGGTTGTTCAGGCAAAAACCTGATCATTCCTAAAAAAAAGCAAATTAGCTAACATTTGGTTCATGTCTATACTAATTAAATATAAATTTATCCAAGTTATAGTTTTGAAGATCAATTCAAATTACAAAATGAAACTCTCTAACTACTTCATAAGCAGAATATCAAAAATGAATAGAGTACTTTTCAAATTGCTTTTTCTTTTTATTCCATCACTTTTCTAGAGCATACGTGAATAACTCTTAATTTCATAGCACTTCATCTACAAACTTTACTGTAAATTTTTTATTAATACGGATCCTAAATTTTCATATTTTATACACCGCTATTAAAATTGTTCTAAAACTACTTTCAAATATTAAAACTAAGTTTTCCAAAAAGCATGATTTCCAACTTAGGCTGTTATTGCTTATGGTCACAGAAATTAAGATTTATACGAAACGGTGTTTAAGTTTTAAAAGCCGATGTTGATTTTGAATAAAACACAAATTATTTAGGAAATATTGTATTATTTCCCGACGGTCCAAATTTTCGATGACGCTGAGGCATAAAGGGGATACTTTTGCTGGCCGAATTATCTCATCCTTTAGCAGAATTGCTACTGGCTTTTCGACGTACACCTTTTCTTCCAAAGAAAGAAGTCCAATGGTGCCAAATCACATGATCTTGGTGGCCAATTGACATCGCCACTACGGCTATTAAATTTGGCGCGCAAAACAGTAATCGTTTCGTTATCATCCATATCTCCTTATTCGGGGCATAAGAAGTTCGTTATGATCTCACGATAGCGAACATCATTCACAGTAACTGCCTGACCGGCCTTATTTTGGAAAAATACAGCTCGGGTATGCACTATCGCGAGTATGTACAGGCTGCGTTCTCAAAATTTGAAATTTTAAAATGCACCAAAATGAGGATAAAAGCGCGTTATTTCAACAAAAACGCACCGAATTTTGAATTTTTTCCTTTCATTTTTAAAAACCTGTTTTGTATTCTAAGAAGTGCAATACTTTTATATTAAAACACTATAATGAAACAGCCTTGTAAGCGCCTATTATACAATCAAACTAGGTCTGATAGCTTCGCCCGATAGTACGACTCTGTTAGTTTTATTACGATAATGTTACCTTTACAATAATTATGACGTTATTTTTCAAATTTATTATTAAGCAATATCCTTGATCCTATTTGCTTTGACCTTTATTTAATTCAGTATTTGCAATAAATTTGAAAAAAAGGAAAAAATAAAATTGAATTAAGCAATATCATTTACTACTTGTTGTCGACCGAAATCAGCTGTTACGTGCAAACGTTTTGGAGAGACTTTATAGTTTATTCATAATTTGGTAATTTCTCAATTACCAAAACAGTAGCTAATTCACAAGCTTAACTTTATTTGACAAACTTGGCTTGATCGTTTAATAGGAAAACACACTGTAAAAACAGAAAATTTTATGAAACGAAATGTTTCGTTTTCTTTCGAGAGTGTGTATAATATACAACAGCAAGATTGTCTTACTTACTCCCTGAAGGTACGTTTTCCACGAAAAATGAAACGTAAAAATTTTAGACACTTTAATAAACTTTTTTCTTATATTAAAGCAAAAAGTTGAGTTCAATTTAATTTTGTGCCACCGAAATTTAAAAAAACGCACCGAAAATGCAAAAATAGCACACCCCGCACCGACTAAAGAATTTTTTGCACAAATAATTTAAAAAAAAAAACTCTGCGCTTTGTGTTTTTTTCACGGTTTTTCCGATTGTACCCACATTTGGACGATTAAATTGACAAATCACGAAATGTACGATATGCCCATGCTCATGATAAGCCTGAATTACTTGAACGCGTTGCTCGATTGTATTCAAATTGCATTAGTCTGAAATTGAGAAATGTTACTCCTAAATGAAATGTACAAAAAAAACTTTACATTTAGGTGTGGTCCACATTCAATATCGGCCCTTAAAATTTAACCACCCGATGCTTAGTTAGAAAACTGCTGCATATTTAACTGCTACATTCCTACTTTCAAAAATATGCACTGCGATGATTGATATTCAAGCTGATATTTTATATACATACAAATAAAATATATTACCAAACAGAATCAAGTTGACCTCTTCCAAATAGAATTATTTTTAATTAAATTCAGAAGCTAACACTAAGTGCATTTTTCTTCGCCACATTTTGTTTAAATACATTGTAGTTTGGGCATTTTTAAGAAAACACATACAGATTATAATACTGTTTAAAATTTTGTAGAAACAAAAAACAATTACCTTATAATTTTTGCTCACATTGTACATTTAATCAAATTAAATATAAAATTTTTAGCGAAATTTCCATAAATTAATTAATTTAATTTGCAAAATTTTTAAAACAAACAACATGTTATTTTAAACTCATTAATTTATTTTAAATATTCGTTTGTATGTACATATATATCAACGATAAGCACATATTTGTTATTCATGATTGTGTATCAAGAAATATCATTTTGTGGAAAATGTTTTCAAAACATTTTTTTGAATAAATTCATTTTTTTTTACCACCTTTAAGACAAAACAAGGTGTTTTTCTTAGAACTCATTATGATTTAGTGGCCGGGTGAATATATTTTCTATCTACATACATATACACACACTCATTTTGTGCTTACTTACCCAGCGGTATCTGTAGAAATATTGTTATCCAATTATCGGATTAAGCCAGTAAAACAATGTTGTTCCAATTAACATATGAATTCCATGATATCGTGTTCTTATAAAAAATGTTGATCTGAAGAATCTGTAATTGTAAATTGATCTCCAATATATTCATATGCTTGTAAAATAGTAAAATAACATAAATTCCTAAAAATAAACTTTGAATTGCTTGAGAATGATTTATTTGGATTAGAAGGCTTTTTAAGCACTCTAGTACTCGTTATTTTCTTTTTCTCAGGAAGATCATCCAAACTATTTCAAACTCCCTTTCGAAGATAGTTCTGTCTTATAAAAGAAGGTTTACATTACAAACAATAAAGATCCCCCTTTTAACAAAAGGACTGTTTATACACGTAACGAGTGATTTTTTTGCTATTATCTTTTTGGCAACACTAGTTTTGACAGCTCACGCACGTTTTGTATCTTGTGTCACTGTCAAACATCTTCAGTTTGGTCTATAATTTAATATTGAATCGTCTTACAAACGAACAACGCTTGCAAATTATTGAATTTTATTACCAAAATGCGTGCTCTGTTAAGAAAGTTCATCGCGCGCTTCTTCCATTTTATGGTCAGTTTAATCGACCTACTGAGGCTTCTATTCGTGCTATTGTAAAAAAATGTCGCACCAAATTTACATTGTTGGACATTAAACCACCAACACGCTTACGTAGAGTGCGAACTGAAGAAAATATCGCAGCCGTATCGGCCAGTGTTGGTGATGACCGTGAATTATCGATTCTGCGTCGTTCGCAGCAATTGGGCCTCTGTTACTCCACTACGTGGAAAATTTTGCGGAAGTATTTGGGTGTAAAGCCTTATAAGATACAGCTGGTGCAAGAATTAAAGCCAAACGACCTACCACAACGCCAAATTTTTGGTGAAGGGGCTCTTGAAAAGTTAGATGAAGATCCACTTTTTTATCGAAGAATTGTGTTCAGCGACGAGGGTCATTTCTGGTTGAATGGATACGTGAACAAGCAAAACTGCCGTATTTGGAGTGAAGAGCAGCCAGAAGCATTGCAAGAGCTACCAATGCATCCACAAAAAACAACCGTTTGGTGCGGATTATGGGCTGGCGGCATCATTGGGCCGTATTTCTTCAAAGATGATGCGAATCACAACGTTACTGTGAATGGTGAGCGCTACCGTGCGATGATAACAAACTTTTTTTTGCCCAAAATGGAAGAGCTTGACTTGCATGACATGTGGTTTCAACAAGACGGTGCCACATGCCACACAGCACGCGAAACAATGGACCAATTGAGAGGCGAGTTCGGTGAACAGTTTATTTCACGGGACCAGTCAATTGGCCGCCCAGATCGTGCGATTTAACGCCTCTAGACTATTTTTTGTGGGGCTATGTTAAGGCTAATGTCTATAGCGACAAGCCCGCTTCGATTGACTCACTGGAAGCCAACATTGCCAACATTATTCGTGAGATACCGGCCGAAATGTTGGAAAGAGTATGCCAAAATTGGACTAAGCGGATGGACCATTTGAGGCGCAGCCGCGGCCAACATTTGCATGAAATAATCTTCAAACACTAAATTATATCGACCCAACTATCGATCCAAATAAATATTTCATGCATTTTTCTGAATTTTATGTGTTTTTTTTTTTTTTTTTTTTTAATTTCCGATAGTTCTTATAAAATCACCCATTACAAGAATAAATATATTCTTATATAAAATATAAGAAGTGTATTTGGTTGTATTAAATATCATAATAAAACTCATTAGAATGGAGACAGAGTACTTTTATTCACAAGATAATTTTACATATTTTCTACCACTGCGACTCGACATATTTTTAAAAAATTTTCACTTCATGAAAGTTTCGTTCAAAAATCAAACGTGCGCTCTTCCACGAGTATGCGCTGAAGATGAGGTTAGATCAAACAAAAAACATACCTTCAAAACGAAAGAAAACGTTATATCTGTCCGTGGTAACTGATATATTTGGCTGCAGTAATAAACTTTCTATTCACTGTCAAAGTAAACATGAAAGATCCCAGTAAACCCTAAAAATTTTTTATTTCATTTTAAATAGAAAATTTGGCTGTCAAAGAAATAAACCTTTTTTTGTGTTTTCTAGCTTCGCATGTTGTTGATACATATCAGTAAACTTAACAACTAGAGCTGTGTCATTCACGAACTAGAGGTTCAAATGGAACATATTATCTAAATGAGCAAAATTGAGCCGGTCATAAAACTGACCACTTTTCGTTCAATAGAGTACCGTTCAATTTCGTTAAAAACAAATTTCGTTTCTTTTATGCAATACGTTTTCGTTTCGGTTGATATTTTTTGTAGCAACATGTATGTATGTAAATTATAATTTAGATTTAATACAAAATCGGATTGAAAATTCATGTTCAGCAATGGGTGGAAAAACCTTCATTAAATTTTCAGTTTTATGTTTTGTTTATTTTGAGTAGCTATTTTAATAAAATACCGGAATATTAACCTCCAATAAAAACGAATGGATCAGTCTTGTATGCACGAAAGACTTTCATTTACACGCTTACAAGGTGCAATTGACTCAAGAACTAAAGCATCTTGACCATTCCAAGCATCGTCAACGAGCGGCGAAATGGCAACATTGGATGACCAATTTTCGAAGAAAAAAAAACCCATTTTCACCTCAGTGGATTCTTCATTAAGCAGAATTGCCGCATTTGGACGAATGATAATCCAAGATTGATTGTCGAAAATTCAATGCACCCATAAACAGTGATTGTTTGGTGCGGTTTATGGGCTGACGCCGTCATCGAGCCGTATTTTTTCCAAAAAGAAGTGGGTCTGGCAGTTACTCTGAATTGTATTCGCTATTGTGAGATGAGAACATACCTTTTATGATACGATTGGGAAGATATGGATGTGTGGACGATATGTGGTTTCAACAGGACGGTACCACTTGTCACACAGCTAACGAAACAATGGCTGTTTTTTGGGACAAATTCAATGGCAGTGTTACCTCACGTGGTGGCAATGGCAATTGTCCTCCAAGATTATAAAATTCAACCCTCCTTTGTATATTCAATTACATTTCAAAATTGAAAAGTAAAATTTTCTAAGGGTTACATAATAGAACATACAATAAGCGTAGGCTCTCGTTTTTACATTTTATAGTTAGAAAACACAAAGACAACTTTATTTTTTGTATGTATAAGTATTAAGTAGTTGAACTTTGCTTATTAAATATTCTCTGGTATGTATTAAATGTTGTAATTGTTTTCTGGTTAAGTTCAAATCTGGCTTTTGCTAAAAAGGACTTTTATGTTCAATCAACTGAGATTATAAAAAATTGCATATGTGATCAATATGAGACAAATATAGTTGAAAAAATAATAAGTGCTCGGTGGCTGTATTAAAAGTACATCATGTTTACATGATACCTAGTTCGAATTCTAGTGGCTGCTAATGAGTAGTGTAGTGACTACTAAACAGCTACTCGTCCGCCAGCTTTTAGTATTCAATTATTTTTACCTCTCTTCTTTGATCAAGAGTATTTGAACTTTAACCAGCAAACAATTACAACATGTTATATATACATACTCGAACTTTATTTTTTGCTTTGTATAGATTTAATATCGTAAATAGTAAACTCAGTTGTGTGTTTTTTTAAGAGTATGATATTAAAATAATTTTTGTGCAAAATTTCGGTTTCATATCTGACATTTAATATGACTAACACTCAATACGGCTAATAATGTTTCGGATTTTACAAAGAGTTCCTTAAAAACTTACTATATTAGACACACTTTTAAAAATATGCGATAATATTGCCTACTAACGCAAACTTAATAACCGGTTACATTTTGTTCTATACATTTTAATTACTACGGATTATTATTCCACTAAAGCATTTTTCCGGACAGGAGCAAAAAGTAATAATATATATAAAACCAAAAGTCAAAATACATTTTTAATTTGAAACACCCACAGCAAAAATGACACTTGAAAACCATAAAATGTCACCAGTTAAATATTATTTTAAATTAAGAAAAAAATCTTAAAACAATGAGTTTTTTTTATCAAAATAAAACAAATTTAAAAAAATTAGAAACAGCTGTCAGAACAAATATAAATTGCCGTTGCATGAATGCTTAGCCAACAACAAGAATACATATTACTAAACAAATGAACGAACGACTTGCAACATGAGTTTTGTGTAATGAAATTTTTACAAAAATAGATCATGACTACAGGGCATTTTCCTTCCTTTTTTCGGTAACACTTTAAAAGAAACTTACACACACATACCAACGTACTTACAAGGCAGAACACAGGCATTTATTGCTGTTAATGAAGCACTTTCTGAAATTAATTTCATTTGAGTTCAAGTGTAGTCGGTCAAGAGTATTTTTGGGACAACCTACACATTATTTGATTATGACATGTTTGCTACTTACATGCATACGTATGTAAATATATACATACATATATGTACTTTTATTTAATTAAAGTGAATGATTTGTGTCTTGTAAGTGAAAGTGCAGTTATTATCGTGTTACCATGAGAGAGTTTTGTAACTTCTTTGATTAATCAACATAATGACTTTTTTACAGAAAACTTCGGCTATTGGTGATAAAAGCAATCCGCATCCTTCATGACCTTATTTTTTAAAAGGTAATCTCGTAAGATATCAATTGCATAAAAAAATTAAAAATCAATTGAAATTACTTTTGAAAAATTGGGCAAGTGAAAATGATTTTGAGAGAACATTATGCTTCATCTTCTTACACGAAACAACCCCTACTTTTTCTTTGGACTAGTTTGGGCAAGTAGTTAATCAACCAGCTGTTTGAAAAATAGATAATTACAAAGCAAAAGTACTTTATTTGAATTAACTCATATGCAAACTATTTCAATATTATTATATTTATATTAAATAAAAAATATTTGCAAAAGACATTAATACCCAAAAGTGCGAAAAATCATACAGTTTTTTCGTAAAATTAAAGACCGATTTTCTAAGCAGTAGCAAACCAGAGTGTTCATCTTCCCGTACTTTCTGCATTCCCGTACATTTGCTTGCTTTCATTTGCACGAAACTTATACAAAAACTAAAGAGATACACCTATTATGAGTCGCGTCAGCTGACAGAATGTGATATTGGTTTACATGAGCTCCTCCAACTCCAGGGTGTGAATTATTCACGATTCACCATCGCATCCATGTGGCTCATACAGGTCGCAACATTTTTCATAAGTTTGTAGCCGTATGAGCAAACTCTTTGCATGCAATTTACCAAACAGTGAATTGCTGAATGAGTTGGTAGGCCGAGGCCCACTAAGAGCATTAGCCCTTAACCAACTCACCAGTATAACCGGCACTAGTATCTGACTAGACAACAGTACCTCAGGGCTTATTAGCCCTCGAAAACCGGCATGTACCATAGTTAGCAGGGAAGACTAATTCTGCTCCTTTTCTGTTGGCACGTTGTTTCTCCCAAAAATTTCACGTAACTTTCTCATCGTCACAGTAATCGATGATTGATTTTCATAAAATGTTTTAAAGCACGTTGGTCTATCGATTCGTTTTTCATAATAAATTTGCCATTGTCTACTTCATAACTGCCAAATAAAACTGTCAAAACTAATGTTTACCAATATAGCAGCAAAACAAAGTAGTATACCTTCTCGGTGGACACCCACTCATAATTCTACTAATAACAAAAGTACTTCAAATTTACGCCAAATATGGCATCACTGCCGCTTAATTTAGCTTGAAATTTTAGCAAACAATACACAAAATACCACATTTTAATTCCCAAGAATTTGGAATTGTTGTGTAACATCCACAATAGAGTACTTTATTCTGACAAAATGTATTACTTAAAAATTAATATGAAGTTTGTATCATCATTTTTTATTTCAGTGAGAAAATCTAAATTTTATTAAAATATATATTTTTCAAACGCTTTTCTTTTATACGTAAACAAAGAAAAAAATTTGCAACTATGGACATGAGCTATAATTAAAAATATTGTATATAAACATTTATTTGATTGGTTTTTAATGCAAAAGAATTGTTAATAATTAACATCTTCTGTTTTATTTTTCAAACCAAAAGTCTGATCCTAAATGTTTGCGGAAAAAGAGCTTTATTTATTAACTAGTTTTTAATCATATATACAGGTCGGGTCAATTACGACAGCCTGGCATATCGCAGCCTTTGTAATGCATCGCTAAGCAATAATTCTTTGATTATGAACAGTGGCAAACTCATTTAAACTTTGAAACCGTAATCCTAAATAACATTTTCCCAATTTTTCTAAAATTAAGACTATTTGTAAAACTATCAATTTAAAAGTTTAAAAATTTGTCAACTTTAAAAGGCACTCCTTTAAAAAGATTTACCCTATATAAAAAAATGTGCTTTGGAAAGTGCCATTAATCAGGGTTATAAAATAGTATAATTCTTGTTGGTTTGATACTACAACAAACGGGTACCAAAATAAAATCCTCAAGCAACCTGAACCACACCATGCAAGTGGCTACTCTACCTGTCTGCTACCAGTTAAGTAGATAACACACGATATGTTTTTAACAATGTAGATGTCATTTTTCACAATGTAAAATGCCTACATGTCGTCTGATACCTCAAAAACATTGCGCCTGTAAAAAACTTGAGCAAAGTCGTCTGACAAAATTTCAAATAGAGTGTGTTCTATTTTGTTATGTTTAAACATCTGACAGTAGAACTCTATGCCTTGCGAACAATTCAGCCGCCGTTTTTGGACGGTATAAGTAGTCGGCTTGAGTAAATTTTAATGCAATAATATTTCAATATGTTTTAAATAATTATTTTTTATTTTAATAAAACGGATAGACAATGTCAGACGTAAATGTACATGTACGTTTGTGAGCAAATTTTAAAAAGCGTCTGCAAATATGCAAAAATTTTACAGACATAAAAAAATACATGAGAAATTACATTTAAAAAAACAGACGTAAAAACATATCGTCTGTGGGTGCTTTTAGTACGTTTCGCTTATTAGACGAATGCGCAAAACATACTAACTGCGCGCCTTTCCGTATTCTCTTCCACAATTTTCACGAGTGCATGCGGCGAATCCACATGTAATGTAATAAGACAGGTCCCAGCATCGCTTTAAATTAAACCTCTGGATCGGAATTTTTAACAGCAAAATTGTTGGGCCTTTTCAGCTGCCTGAGGACTTGAATGGCACGAATCAACTTGAATGGCACGAATCAACTTGAATGGCACGAATCGGCTTGAATGGCACGAATCAACTGTAATGGCACGATAAAACCTACCAACTTTGTTAGAAGACGTGCCACCAACAGATCGTCGCCACATGGTATGAACAAGATGGCTGACCAACGCATTTCGCAGTGCAAGTAAGAGATTTCCTTAACGAGGAGTATTCGGGAAGATATATTAGACGTTCCCCCGATTTACATCACTTCGATTTTTTTTTTTCAAAGACCATTAAGAGTGTAGCTGAGCTACTTAACGAGTTTCCTATCTAACCTGTAGAAATAAACCTAAATATCTTTCAAACAATTGAGTTTTTTATTCGCTATATTAGATTCTAACCAATAAAAAATTAGAAATGTTTGTTTAGGTGTAAAGAAATGTTAGAGACGTGTATAAATGAAAAAGCTTGTTTTTTGTGTTTTGACAGATATTATTAGAGCATTTTTCTTTTTAAATTCTCAACAATTTATTTAGATTCTTGGGATATAAAGTTGAATGTTTGAGAATATCTTTCAAAAATTTCCAAAGTCTACTGACGATTAGTAGGGTAGCTCCTGTGAAATGTCGACATATAGAAAATAAGCTATTTATAATTTTTTACTAAATATCTTTCAATATTTTATTACTTTTACTTACTTATGTTGACTTTGGTAAAAGTTATGTCAATACCTGTCCCACTCACTCACAGCAAACATGTCCACTATTCATCTCTCTAATCATTTTGCCGTAAGATTGAGAATCTGCCAAGAGCTGTGCGAATAAAAACATTTGATCTAAGTAAAATGGGTTAACAAATGGGTTAATTCAGGCTTTTTTTTTTTTTTTCTTTGTATGAAACTAAAAAGTATTGTACTATTTCACAATCCCGATTAAATACGCCTACGGCGCTTACCAAGGCACTTTAGCATATTTTTTTACAGGTGGATCTTTTAAAGTCGAAAAATTGTGAAAATTTTAAATTCATAGTTTAACAAATTGTCTTAAATATAGAAAACTTGGAGCAATTGTATTATTATTTTTAACTGTGGTTCTAGAAATGGCTTACAGTTCCAAAGTTTAAATGAACAAAATTAACCACTGTTAAATTTATTTAAAATTTTAACGGACTTTTTTTATACACTGAATTTTTGAATTCGCCTGAGAATGTATTATTTTGCATTATTACAACTCTGTATGTAAGGCACTTCTCTCTAATTGTACTCGATATAGAATAACCGGTAAAAGTAAAGATAACTATTAAGGCTGGGGTTTTATTAGAATTACGATCAATTGGAGAGAAGCCGCCGGACAGAGGAACAATGAAATAAGTTTATTTGTCATATTAGATTATAATAGTTGTATCACTTTTATTGTTTAGATAATAAAACACATAAAAACTCGATTGAATTCCGTTTCGTTTTATTATATTTGTTAACTTAAGTTGCTGCCGCAATAACCACAATAATCCAAAATAGTTACATTATATTTTACTTTTTATTTACTAATTATGTACACACATTGAAATATAAGATTTTAAGTCTTGGGTAAGGGGCACCGAAAATAAAATAAGATAGCAACCTCACAAGGAGATTTAAAAAACCAACCTTTGTGTGAATCGTTGTAATTGCTACAATAATTATTCACTATTATTTATAAGTGTTTTTCTTTATTTTAAGAAAAACTTTCCTTTAGACAATATTAATCCCACAAAAAAGTTTTCTTTCTTAAAAAATAAACAAAAACTTTATATTTTTTCCCCGTGTACATGGCCCAGTCATCAAGATATAATAGTTTCGGAATAAAACTTGTAAAAAGAAAATTATTATCTCTTCAAAAAAAGAAACAATAAACACACTTATATTTGATAATTTGCCAAATTTACAGCAAAAGAAAAATAGAGAAGAAAACATTAAAACTTAACACCAGCAACATATAAAACTACACAGCAAACTTGGAGTATTTTTATTTCACTTATTGTTTGTTTTCATTTATTTCGAGTGCTGCTTAAATGGTGTGGAATTAACCTTTAAATGTTAACATGTGTTAAAGTGTTTGCATTTTAGTTGCAGATTCCTTTTTTCCCCATTTCTTCTACAGTATCTTCAAGCAAATAAACAAACAATTACACTATGACCACCCGCCCCCACAGAAATGGTCAATGTGGGACACAATGCTTATCACATAAAGAAGAGTTTGCATTTGTACTAACTAGGACAGTTGTGAAGTTGATTTAAATCAGCAGCTGCCATTATGACCTAAACTGATGTTGGACCAACTCTACGGTGTAAATTATTAACGATTCGCGCTGGTGAAACCGTGTGGACCGCAACTTTTTGCTATAAGTTTGTAGCCATATAGACAAACACCTTTATTAAGGGTTCGAGCCTTCTAATCCCTCCTGCATGCAATTTCGCAACAGCAGACAAGACTTAATAAAGTGGTAGGCCAAAGCCTATTAAGAAAATCAGCTCTTAACAAAATCACTCGTCGAACCAATACTTCTGTTTCCATTTATGGAAATATAAGTTACAATACAACAGCACCTCGGGTGGTTGTTAGCCCCCGAATACCGGCATGCACCAAAGTTATCAGGTAAACCACAGCCAGAACGTTTCAGCGAAGGCAGGCACTTCTACCACAGTCAGCGCCGAGAGATCTGCAAGGCAGAATCTCCCGGGGGCTATGCTGATTCCCGTTCTGCAGATTTTAACCCTTGGTATGGGTTTCGGAAGTCCAACGCAACTTAAGTCATGTGGCTTCCTAGCGTTTTGTTTGCTACATCAGACGAGGGGCTACTTCCCTTCTATGCCCCATAAAAGAGAATGACCTGGTTTGGTCTACGCCAAGGCTAAACCTGTTCCCTAAAAAATACATCATTAAAAGTCTGTATGCACTCACTCAGAACTTTTCAGCGTCTTGCTATAATACACATATGGCTATAGCCATCGGTAAAATACACTTTCAGAAATTTTAAATCACTTTCAATTTGAAGTGCGTTGTTTGTCTACTACAAACGAGAAAAACATACTTTAACTAAGGTTGATTTCAACCTATGTAACAATAGCAAATAACTTTATAAGTAAAACTTTTCGTATTCGGTTTGTCTAGCCGGGACGAAATATCACTATTTCAGCACTTATTCAGAGACAGCAAAAAACGCTGTACAAACCATGCGGACAATTATCAAAATGCATATGTGATTCAATATGAGATGAATATAGATAAAAAATAGTTCAATGGCTCGGTAGCTGAGTGAATGTGTCATGGCCCGAGCTCAAGTCCGAAAGTTTTCCGCCAGCTGAAGATTTAATTATTATTATTCTTGTCTTCTTCAATCAAAAACAGCAATTTTGTATTGTAAAAATCCTTCTTAAGAAAAACTTAAATAAGGAAAAACTTCAACTAAAACCCGATGTAAAAATTTACAAAAAAAAAAATACAAAAATCTAATTTAATCATCTTTTCAACCACTTTTATTTGTATAAAAATCTTATTAACACATGAACTTAAGGTCAATATATACTCATAAAATTTTATATTTGGCTTCCTTTTATAAATCTTTATCAGGTGTATTTAATGTAAATTTTATTAAAAATTTTAGGTTTGCCAAAAATGCGATCGTTATAATAATGTTATCGTTACCTCGATAACATTATTCAAAAAATTTTTTTGGTTTTCATCTTTACTCTCTTTTTGGTCGTAACGTATTTTCCTAGTGCATATGTACGGGTTAACCCCTGAGTACTCATCTAAGCTTAACAATGATGACTATACAAATTTTCGATGCGCTTAATCCAAATCTGTTTTCAATTTTTCTCTACCACGTGAGACATTTTTTTTACAAGCCTAGTTAATTATACACCAACAATCTAAAGTAAAGTAGTCAACTACTTTAAACCATTTCACCAAAATTCGAGAGCGGCTGCACCAAATTCAATAAATAAAGGCCCAGCAAATGTGTTAAAAAATTTTGTATGAATAAAATTTATACCTTTTTTCTATTTTTTTAATATTTTTGTTTTCAAAATGCAACAAAAATTAAAAAATCAAGACTTTACCATGTTTTAGACTTATTACTATATATTATTAATTATATATGTATCTTAAGAAAAAACTAAGTGGGCATCAAATCATAAAAATCCATTCACAAATGTTGGTTTTATTCATAATTTTTGTCAGGTACTCATAATGAAAAATTTGTGTTCAAATTTCTGATCAAATAAACTGGGGTTCTTATAATGCTGAGAGTTTACTGTAATGACATAAGTATAAAACGCTGCAGAACACAAAGAAAACAGTGACTTTTTTTAATCAAATGATTATAATTTTGTAGTAATGCTAGCTTGATAATTAAGTATTTTTCTAGTGGAGTATTTCTTCTACGGTTCAGTTTTCTTACATTAATGTAAACAATATTCACATACCTGGCCTATTATATGGTACATTTTAATAGCCATAATTTTTTTCTATACATATACTATATATACATCAGTATTCATGTGTGTAATAGAGGTACTCGTATGCATTTACGTGCATAAAAAATCTTTCCCTGGTGATAAATTTGTTTATATAACGTAATTCAACTATTGCATTTCAAAGTCTGACATATTATACAGACATGTTCTGTCTTTAAATTCCTAGAATTATTCTATTAATTTTCTCCTACTAATAAAGGAATTTTATTCTGATTATTGTTCTTGCTGTTAATAACAATATAAACAAAAATAGTTTCAATCCATCATTCATTAAATTAATTTAAATAGAAACGCCTTAAACAACACATTATGCATTTCTGTTTACACTCGCATGCACTAGTAAACGAAGAAGTCAAGTTCGAATAGCAACAACAAAATGTCAAAAATTTTGAAATGAGGAATATTGTTTGTAGAATCAAATCAAATTGACATAATGTCATAAAAAACAAAATTACACACACACACACTAAGTATGTTATATAATTGAAGAAGTTTCTTTTCAACGGGGGTAGATTGAAAATTCATTTCGTTAATTGTGTACAAAAGAATAAGAAATAAAAATAATTATTTATTAGTTTATGATTAAAACTAAATAATCATTACTTAAAGACCACTTTTTTAACCGCGGACTCTTCAGCATGGCAGACGCTGTCAAAATATGTACCTAACAAGCATGGTAATAATATTGTTAAGAATCACATCTAACCCAGTGTGCAGCTGTTGGTCTGCTTGGTAAAAAATGTACAACACATTCACAAAAACAAATAAAACTAAAAACATAATACACAAACAAACAAACAAACAAATATATACGATTTAAAGTACGTAAAACTCCAAGTAAATCAACTACAAATGATGTTGTTGCTATTCTTGCATTCTTGGTATTTCATTTTATTATTATTACTACGTTTATACGCAGCCTATTCACAAATAAAAACTATTTGAAAATAACTAATTCACTGTTTATGCGCCTACTTTTATTTGGAAAAGCCTTATTTTTTTAGTATGGCATGTGTTCAAAATATATATAATTGGTAGCATTGTTAGTTTAAAAAGCATTTTGATTACTGAAAAATAAAAAAATTAAATGCTTTTTGTAATTCAATTAATGCAAAGATTATTAAAAATTAACATTTTTGAATATTTCCGTCTGTACGTAGTTTTTATTATATTTCATGTGTGCCACATCGACGAAATCTTTGATATTGTGAAATAAAGTGGCATCTTTTTTTGTCTTCTTTGCAAATAAGTTTTTAATCAATAATTGTTTTCGTGAGTTTGCTAATCGCAAATAAAAAATTTATTTACTGTTTATACGAAAATTTTTGTTATTTACAATATTTTTATTCGCAAAAAACCTGCACGTATAAACATAGTATATATCGCTCCTTTATTGCAACATAGTCATATCTCAAAAAATTAGCTTTTCGAGTTACAAATGCAAAATTGTTAACAGTACTACCATTTATATTGTGGCAAAAATTTATTCAAATTGCTTTTAAACTGTTTTCTTTAGGAGATATTTCCTAAAAAAATTTGATAAGATTTGTATGGATACCAAAAATTTTAAATGCGTTTTTCTCGAAACGAACTTTTTTGCGATATGACTGGAGCGATATGTTGTTGTCACTTGCTTATTGTTTGCAAGAATGTGTGTGAATGTACATTTGAGTCTAGAATTATGAATGCCTAGAAAGATCATATCGATTGTAGAAAATGATGAAAGCCGTAGAACATGAAAAAGGCAGGTCGGCGGCAACGAGTCAGTTATTTTTAAGCTTTGTGACAGTCAGAAGGCAGAAAGTATCAAGTCTAGTGTTTTGGTACGCAGTGGTAATAAGTTTAAACTATTTAAATACTATGTAACGAAAAAGTGTGTGAGCCATAATTTCATTTGCAGTTGAAGAATCCACAAAAGCGTTTTTAGAGCCAAAACACGTAGCAATTGGTGTCAGAAGTGAGATTTGACGAGCTTAAGGTGGAGTAACCCAAAAAAGGAGTTGGGCAAGCTAGATTTCCCCACAGCTGGTGATAAAGCGGAGTTGCAGAAGAGGTTTATCGAAGGGTTTGGCCATATTGGTGTGGATATTGACTCTTATGAATTCGACGAATAATAAGGACTGGAGATAAGTACACAGTCAGCTATAAGCAACATGGACTTAAATTCTATGTTTGCCACCATAATGCAAGAGGTGAAAAAAAACTCCAGATGTATACAGGAAAAGATGGAAGAAAACTCTAAGCAGATGGAGGAAAGCTCTAGAAGGATACAAAAAATGGAAGAAATCTCTAAAAGCATGCAGTTGGAGGTAAAAAAAAGGTGGAAGAAAGATCTAGAACAAGAAATGAGAAGTTGATGGAGATCTCTATGGCCGTTAACGTTAGAGTAAACGTCAACGAAGCAAAATTGGCTGACTTAGAGAGAGAACTTGGAAGCTACAACTGCAAGAGGCACCGATGCTAGTCATCGCAAAAGCTGGAAAAAGGATAAAAGCGCCGACTTTTGATGGTAGTGTCCCGTATAATGTCAACGAATCCCAGTTCGACACAGTGGCAAACAAAAATGGCAGTGACAATGACGAGAAGGCGATCGAGGTCCTGGAATCTGTGCAGAGGCAATTACAAAGACATTATGACAGCTTTGCAACGCAAATGTGAGATCATAAGCGTGAGGTCTACAGGGTACAGTTAAGAGGGAGAGGTCAGAAAGCCAATGACACATTGCAGGCATATGGAATGTAAACCATCCATTTATGGATAAAAAAGGAACAAGTGTGTGAATCATTATTTCATTTGCAATTGACGTATCAGTGTTTGCTTACGAACAAATTTTTATCATTATTTTGTTTGCACTGTAAATGTTTGTGAAGAAAAACAAATAAATAAAAACGACAAAGTGATAACAAAGAATCTATTGAATTTCAGACGCGAACAAAGTTCCATTATTATTTTTAATTCTGAAAAATACATTGAGAACTCCTCTAATCTATATATTTTTAAACAGGAGAGACCTGCAAAATATCTTCTTAACTAATTTTATTTTAAAAATTATAGTAAAAATAAAATCCAAAAATTTTTTTTCTGAAAAAATTATTTGAACGAATATATACAAGGCGAATTCATAACAAGTGAAATTGACAGCGCAGCTGATAACTTTTTTTAATTTCAATCTTTTTCAGATGTCAATGGAATAATTAAAACTTTTGAAAAAAAAAAGTTTAAAACAATTTTTTATATTATTATAGTATCTTGAGCGCCAGGTATCATCCAGAATTCTCCCCAATCTGGCTGGCCATTTTCACCTTTTCAAGCTCTATCATCTGAGACTTTAATGTTGTTTTCTTTTCTGAAAAAGTTTTGCATTTATGCTGTACTTTTTTTCTTTAAATTCAAGTTTTAAAATTTAAGTTTTATTGAGATGAAAAGCAGATGTCGTAATAACTATAAATATCTGAAAAAAGTTGAGAAAACTGTATACTTTTGTATTTTCTGGCAAAACAATATGGCGTTTTATAAGTTTCACGAAATAATTAAAACTTTCACGAAATAAATAAGTTTTTCTTTTACTGTAAATTTTTTTAAAAGAAATTTGAAAAAAATTTTTGAAACAATTTTTAATTTTGTATTGCAACTATCATTCAGAATCCTCCGCAATCTGGCTGGCCTTTTTCACCTTTCTGAGCTCTATGATCCGAGACTTTAATTTTCACGAAATAGTTAAACGTTTCACGAAATAATTAAAAGTTTATCTTTTCTTGTAAATTCTTTTTATTATATTTTTTTCGAATTCATTTTTGTGTTTATATTTTTCCCTTGACGTTTGAAAAAGATTTATTTTTTTAGTGTTGTATTTATTGCTCTTGCATATACCTGGTATGTATTCGCCTTGAGTATATACAATTATGTATATCAAATTGGATATCCTATGTTGCTGTTGTTTAAAAAAAATTGTTGCTTTCGATCAGTATTTTTTTTTTTTTTACTTAATTTTATTAACTCCTTTATTAATTGATTAAGGGAATTTCGTCATTGAACATGAAAAAAGTGATTCTGTGTACTGCTTATTTAAGAAGATTTATTCATAAACAAGACATCATGAGAAATATATGTTAAAATTAAAAAAAAAAATTTAGAAACATATAAAAACAAACTGATAGAATAATAATAATGCAGGAAAAGTTTTCCTTCTTTTTTTCTATTTTTGGCATTTTGCTTAAATGGAATACAAAAAGAAAAATTTTAAGACTTACAATTAATATTTTAGAATACGTACTTGAAAGCTGAAAGTACCAATTCCAAACTATCTGTAGAGAGTTCTGCTTAATTTCTAGCAGCTAATGACACGCACTTAAAACTTTTTTAATGCTTAGATAATAAAACTTTTTATCAACATAAAACACACAGAGCAATAACAAAATATCTTCGCTATAGAATTCAAGCACATTTACTCGTATAGACCTATTAAAACTTTTCTTTATGGGAAATGATTTTACGAGTTTATTAAAAAGTAATTTAAAATAATCTATCGCTCTCCAAAATCTTCAGACGTTTCCTGATACGAGTAACAATTAATATTCAATAATTTTAAATAACATTCCCCTTATCGAAAACAAACCACTTACAGCAAACCACTTTGAGTTGCTGATTTTGTTAAGTTTTACATGGTGTCCCGCACCTCGTGGTGTAGTCATACATATATAGATTTCAATACCTGTGAGAATTTCATCGCAATAAAAATGTAAGAACATATTTTGTCTAGATATGTATGTAAGTACATATGTACTCGTATTTTGATTGTGTGCATTTCTCGGGAATTATTGCATTGATGCGGGTTTTCTCACGATTTTCAATCACACGCGTTAATTAACTCCTTCGCGTTTGAATGACAACATTCATTCAGCTCCGGAAATCTCTTGTTTGTCTTCATAAAAAAGAAATCCTAAATCCATCGTTCGTAGTTGTCGTTGGTACTGATCTCTGAATGTAAATACACACAGATGTATTTGAGCATGTTTTCACAGCCACACAGACCAAAAAGAACATTAACTAAAAGCATACGAAAAAAACAAAACAAACAATGACAACTTAAAGAAAATTCAAATGCACATCAGTCACAAGAAAAGTACTCGTTCATTCGTACTTCGCTGGCTGCTGTATGAAATTTATGTGACATAAAAACACGCCAACATTTCACTCAGCGAATAAGTCATGCGTTAACTTGAACATGCCTTTGCCAGAGGATTTTTAATTTCTTTTCCTCTTTCTTTTATTTTACTTTTTTCTCTTTTCTGATTCAAGTTTGGATTTTCTTATTGTTTTTTTTTATTGTCAAAGAGTTTATAAGATTTTCTTTTCAAGCGTTATTAAGTATGAAAGTGATTATTGGCCTCATAAATGCATGGGGAAAACTAATGATGAGTGAAGGGTTGTTTAAATAATATTGATTTAGTTGTATGCATCATAAGTTAATCAATGTATTGTGTGAAGTAAAAATCATTGGGTTCTAAAACAAACACAGATAAATAAAAAGTATTGTGTAAAATAAAATTAGTTTGATATGTAATTTATTTAAGTAAAGTTATTGCTTTTTCTACAATGACCTCAATGTCAGTTATCAAATTTTTTTGAACCAAATAAGTTGATTCTACTGTTGTGGGACTTAAACGCAATACAGTAATAAATATATAAGTTAATACTCACTTTTTTATCAGTAGCTATTAAGCTATAAAAGTTCGCTGTAATGCGGCTTTTTGCAATAGTTTTTGCAAACTATTTATATATCCAAAATTTCATACTGTTGTGGAGTGTGTATTTATTTATATGGCTTCGTACATACTATTTTTGACCTATTTATAGTGAACATCAATATATCATCATAATATGCATATTATGAAAAGTATAAAGCAAAACAATATTTATGGAATATAATAGTTGGTGTGAAATAATTCATTGTTAACCATATTGATATTGAAGAACAAATTAGTTAGTTATAATTCTCCTTCAGTTCATGTGCTTAGTATTCTACTAAGCACATGAACTGAAGGAGAATTATAATGCCAAAGAAGAAACTCAAATAGGAAGTAAGTTGGGGTTAGCCTAATTCTAGGTTCAAAGAAACTCTTCCATTCCATATGAACGAATTCGGCCCACAGTTCCCCCAGCAGCCTTCGGGTTGACTGTTCTCTATTTCACAGATATTCAATCTGTGGCTAGAATACCACTTTGACGACCATGGCAAACAATCTGACATTGCCGTACTGAACCCGTAGTCATGAATTATCCGCTTCTGTTGCGTAGCGAGTACAACTCCGAGGTCGAGGTCGATCTGTACAAGGAGATACCCCGACTTGTCCTGCGAAAATTTTTCATCAGCAACCATGGTTACACCAAACCCGAGGAAATTCTCGCACTATCCGATTTTAGTGCATGTCACGAACGACTGATAACCGAAACCGAAGCGTGTTATTTATTGAATCTTCAAAGTGAACTAGCAATAAGTATTCAAATCTTAATCCTAAGCATAAAAAATAAAAAAAGATGCGTTTTTTTTATTTCAGTCCGGCCGATGCTAGCCGAAAAGCTTTACTTGTTGCGTACTTCGAAAATTCGTCTTTTACCAACGGAACGCACAGAATCTGGTGAATTCGTGAATTTTTTAGCCAAATCTAACTTGATAAACCTATCATTGTTACTATTTTGAATACTAAATATGTATATGGAAATCTGAGATTATTGTAAGTTTCAAAAAGGAAAAATGCTGTCTTATTTACTGGATGATGCTTTGCTACCTCAACCGATAACAAAACCACATCACAAGTGGCAAAAAATATAGGATGTTTTTTTAGAGTTACATAAAATCATAGTAATAAAAATATAGGATGTTTTTTTAGAGTTACATAAAATCAGATTATAATAAAATAAAGAAATATATTTTAAATATCAATAAAGCTGTCTTTATTGGGTAGAAAATTCTGTGACATCAACATTTATGCTACCACGCACTGTAGTGCGATTGGCTTGTACAAGATGCAATAGTGTTTTTTCGTAGTTTTCTGTGTTTTCTTTATGTGTTCATTATAAATTTCTTTTGAAAGTACTTCATTACCGTACAGTGTAGAAGGTGTTGGACTAAGTTTTATCAGTCTAAGCAGTGTCGAAGGTATATACACTGCGCACTGACAAGCTTTAAATAAATTAATTCCAACATTTTAATTGCTGTAAGAGAGCTTTTCAAGTCAAACGGACGTAAACACGACTCTTTCCTCCTCCTTATAATCTATTTTCTTAGTTCCAGTACAATGCACTACACATATACGGGAAATCCCTTGAGTGCTGGTCCAAGATAAAAAATAATCTGAAACACAAATTATCACAAATGTTTCGCAGCACACGCGGCTGTATTTTGCCAATACTCTGTGAACATTGATTTCCAGGTATTATATGTTATTTCACATGCAACAATTCTGCCAATTTCCTTTAACCAAAAACGGTCACCATCGGAAAATAAAATTTTCAATGCAAATTTAGTATCAATATCAAATCGTATTTCGGAATTTTTATAATCGGTTCATACTACATGGGCTGAAAAGTCCCGAGCATAACACACAAATGGCGCTAGTTTTATTGTAGTCACCTTTATTTCAGTAATTACTAACCTCCAAAAGACAGATGTTAAAATTTCATGATATTCTATTCATTAGTTTGTGAGTTATTGTGCTAAGAGTGACTCTACTTTTGTTACAAAACAATGGATCAAAAACAATTTCGTGTTTTAATTTTACACCGCTTCTTGATTGGAAAAATACCGTTCAAGCAAAGCAATGGTCTTAAAAATATTATGAGGACTCTGTTCCATTAGAAACAACAAGAAAACGTTGGTTTGCTGACTTCAAACGTGGTCGTAGACACCGATGATGCAGAACGCAGGGGACGTCCAAGTGAGGCGGAAACACCAGAAAACATAAAAAAATCCATAAAATCATTTTAATGATCGAAAAGTGAAGTTGCGTGAGTTAGCTCACATCGTCAGCTAACTCACGCTCACGTTCAAAAGAACGTGTTGGCTTTATATTGCATGACCTCGGTTCAAAATGGTTGCCGCGTTTACTCACTGTTGACAAAAAAACGAGAACGGGTTGATGATTCTGAGCAGGGTTTGGCCATGTTTAAACGTAACAAACCGAAATTTTTGCGTCGATATGTGACAATGGATGAAACATGGATCCATCACTTCACTCCGGAATCAACACAATCGTCATCTGAATAGACAGTAACTGGTGAACCTCATCCAAAGCGCCTTAAAGCACAACAATCGGCTGGAAAGGGTAGGGTCTCGATATTTTAGGATGTTTGTGGTGTAATATTCATCGACTATCTTGAGAAAAGAAATACCATTAACAGTGAATTTTATATTATATATGAATTGAACTTCCAATTATTCCAATCTAGCGTATTCGCCAGATTTGGCTCCCAGCGACTACTGGCTGCTCGCAGACTTGAAAAAAATGCTCGCCGATAAAAAATTTTGCACGAAGGAAGAGGTTATCGCTGAAACTGAGGCCTATTTTGACGCAAAAGAGCGGCGCTGGAATGATTGCGTTGCTCTTGATGGAGATTACGTTGATGAACAAAACAAATTTTGAACCAAAATACTGTGTTTTCTTTGTTACGCCCGGGACTTTTCAGCCCATGTGTTAAATAACAGAATTTTTAAAAATTTTTTGTTCGAATCGACATTTTGCTTTCCATTTCCCCTTTATGGGACAAGTTTCAGAATGAAATTGGTCCTACGATGTTTCCGGACTTCAAACTGTCTGCAAATCGTATTTTATATAAATGGACTCAGCGGCATTAAAAAGTAAAAGACATTCACATTTATTAATTAAGAAAGGTTTAAAGTTGTGTAAAAAAAAAATTTTTATACTGTGACATCGAAAATTAGGAATTTTTAGTGTTTTTACATTCATTTATAAATTTTATTGTAATGTTTTATTTTCAATATTCGGTTAAGGTAGTTTCATCCAAGGCAGCTTTATACTGGTAGTGGCAAATTGCAATAAATACAACACGAACAAAATACATGTTGATGTTTGTTGGTGTTGGTGTTGGTGTTGTATTTATTGTAATTCTGCCACTACCTGTATAGAGCTGCCTTGGTTTCATCGACTAACAAATAATAAAAAGGAACAACAGCAGTTAAATGGTAATCTAGAGACAATAAAGACAATTAATTGGTAATCTAAAGACAATAGAGACTGTACAAAGAGGACAGGAACAAAATTGAATACGTGATCAAGATATGATAAATATAGACAAAAATATTTCAAGAGATCGGTGGCTGAGTGGTTTAAATAATATTTGTCTGGATCCCGAGCTCTGGTATGTAGCGGCTACCAAATAGCTAGCTATGTCACCCAGCTAAATTCTATGCTTACTTTTCTGGTGTACTTTAATCGTATATTTTTTAACACATAGTATTGAAGTATTTTCAACCAAATATGTTACTGAATGAGTGAAATTATTACCTGAATACTAACAGACAACGTCATATTGTTGGACTGGCAAAAATTATTACTAGATCAATGTTAATATTTGTTTTCACACAGATATTTTATTGTTCGTTAGATTAGTAAATATTTGTAGATAATTTTACAGACATATTTACAACCGCGGCAGAATACAAAAATTATTACTGTATTTTCTGCGTTGCATTTGAAACAAATTTAAGTTGCACAAATTACACAACCTAATGCTCAGTTGGCCAGCATTGATCTTGATAGCTAAAGGAGAGACAATATATTTAATACTATACATGCAATAGAAACTACGTTTGTTTTGCAATTTAAAAATGTTGTGACCATTTTTAAATATAAAGTTGTTAAAGTTCAAAAACAAAGCTGAAAATTACAACAGCTCTTAAACATTTAATCTGTCTGTTTTATGAACAATGTCAATTAAACGAATTATTTATACTTACTTTTACAAGTTGAAATAATGAACACAATAAACTGAACTACAGAAATCTATTTCGTATATTTAAATATAATTTATTAATTGTCTAAACTTAATTATGTTGTTGGTGGTGATGGTGTTTATGTTACAATTAAACATTAATTAACTATCAATACCAAATAATCGTTGGTCATAAATTTATACAAGTCCAACTTGAAAGTAACCACAACAACATAAATTTCAACATTTACAATGTTACAATAACAATAATAAACACACAATTACAACCGGAACATTTATTTAAATATTGGTTGCCGAAATAAATGCATATATAAATCTGTTAGTTAAGCAGATATTTACAACAAACGTCATAAATGTAATAACTCAAAAAATTGTACTTCTTACTGCGGTTATAAAAATTTCTGTAAAAATATGTAACCTAAAGAACAATATTTTATTTCTGTATGAAAAGAAGAATTTAATATCGTTCTAACCATAATGTTTGCCAATTCAACAAAATAACATTGTATATTGGCATTCATTCAATAATTTCACTGATTCAGAAACATATTTGACTGAAATTACTTCAACAAAACTGTGTTTTAAAAATAGAACAAATTATTAGCGAAAACTAAATTTATGCTAAAATAACTTTATTTAGATGGCGAATCTAAATAAAGTTATTAATATAACTCAGGTTGAGTAATTTAATACGTAATAGTTCAGAAGAGCTCGTTTCGGAAAAAAATGTCTTTTAAAATTTTAGTTTCCATTTAAGTCTTACAAAATATCTTCTAAAGCAAAATATCTTTTAAATGCCATTAGACAAATTTCTTTCATCAATACTAAAGGACAGTAGTGTTAAGCATTCAGCATTGTTAATTCTAATATGCCATTTTTTGAGTTATGACATTGTTGTTATGGTAATGAGCAATATTGATAAGTATTTTACTAAACTGTGCACATAAATTCGCATGTATATTTGAGCCAATTATATATTAATTTAAATTTGGCTCACATTCGTGTAATTATAATATTAAGAGTGTAAATTTGGGTTATTTAAGAAGCTTTAGGAATAAAGAAATGTTGCTTATCGATAGCAACAAACTTCCCCTTTATATATTGTTACCGTTAAATTTCATTCATACGCAGAAACTAGTGTTGGCATATACATTCTTATGCGCATTCTCTTAAATTTGGTAATAAAGTGAAGTGTTTTTAGTACGCCAACTACAAGAGCCAATTATTAATTATTCTTAAAACAAATTCATGGCTTATCAAAAACAGCCAACCAATACGCCAATTACTTTACAAATCGCCGGTCGTCAAATCGAAAATCACCACGCCAAACAAGTTTTAAAATCGCCAAATCTGAGAACTAAAAATTTTGAGTTATGCCGATATCACTGCAAATTACCGTCAAATGCTAGACCTATTCATAAATACTTTAGCATTCATTATTTTTATTTAAATTCAATATATTTATAATATATGTATTTTAAATATATGAATATATTAGTTCAAGCTTTGTTCGGACGTCATATCTGACTGACAATATTGTTAGAAAACTCTGCAGACAATTTCTTTTAATCGTGTAACCGTACAATTTTCGTATGACAATGTTGTCAGTAAAAACATTCTCAGAATGCTACCTGGTAATAAATTTGTCGGACACCTGACCATCGCGTGACACGTCGTCTTTGTCATATTAATGCCATACAAGTATATAACATATACACACTGTCAGGTGGCTGAATCTTTAAACAGGCGACAACGGCACCGTTGATCAGACAAGACAAACGAAAGAGAACAATAAGGGCTTTAACGCAAAATTTATGAAATCCATCAAATAATTCAAAATTTTAATTAGTGAAGAAATGTCAAATAGTAAATACGTAAACATTAGTTTATTGGAATATCAAATAAATAAGAACTAGTAGAAAAGTTAATTTTATATAGTAATAATGGTTGGTTAAATTTTAAGGTCAACTGTTGGTTTTGAGTAAAACTATGTATGGAACAAAATATTGATCAAATGGCCGCCGCGACCTCGGCGGAACACCTCCATCCGATTATCCAAATTTTTTATTATACGGAGGCATAATTGAGGTTCTATGCCCTTAATGCGCCGAATTATCTCATCCTGTAGCTCTTGAATTTTTCTTGGCTTATCATTATCACATTATCTTGGCGGCCAATCATCATTACCAAGTGAGATAACACGTCCGATTAAAACCACATACCGTCCACATTCATATCCTTCAAAAAAAAATTATCATCTCACGATTCCCAGTCCTAAATGAGGCCAGACCAGCGTCATTTAGGACAAAAATACGGGCCGATGCTACCGCCAGCCTGTAACTCTTTGTGGATGCATTGGTTTTTCTACAATCACTCTTGGATTATCATTCGTGGAAATTCTGCTTATTGACAAATGCACTGAGGTGAAAACGTGCCTCAACACTGAAGATAATATTTTTGAAAATTTATCATCCACTGTTGCCATTTCTTGCCACCATTCTGACCATTGAAGAGGCTTGGAATTGGGCTCTGCAGAACTCTTTGTGGATGCATTGGCTTTTCTACAATCACTCGTGGATTATCATTCGTGGAAATTCTACTTGTTGACAAATGCACTGAGGTGAAAACGTGCCTCATCACTGAAAATGATATTTTTGAAAATTTATTATCCACTGTTGCCATTTCTTGCCACCATTCTGACCATTGAAGAGGCTTGAAATGGGGCTCTGCAGAACGAGCTTTACACGCGCTGGTGTTTTCACATCTCGTACAGAACCGGTTTGCTCAAATTTTTGCACGATTTTTCTGATTGCACGCACATTTGGGAAATTAAATTGACCTAAAAAATTACAAAGTGCACGATATGAATTTTGATTTCAACGCCCATTTTCATGCCTGAATAACTTTAACGCATTGCTCGACTCTATAACTCTTTTTTGAGTTAATCTGAATTTGCAAATATGCTATAATAAATTTCTGATTTTCCTGACAATGGTCTAGCAACCGCGTAAAATTACAATGTATATTGAATTTTTTATAGTAATACAATTGCCGGTGCATTGTTAGATCCAACACAATTATCATATCTGGCAGCCGTCTAAACAAAACTTAACTACATTTTTTTGTAATATCAAGCAATAACTGATTGCATTTCGGAAACATTCGAACTCTTTTTTTCATTTTAAAAGCGGCCCTTATTTTTTTACTTTACTCTTGTTTTTTACACTAATAATGTTTGTTATTTTTACTGGAATTATTATTGGCTTACTTCTAATAACCTATCAAGCTAAAAAAAAACGCACAGAATACAAAACAGCAGTAAAAATAACCATTACACAAAATTCGTTTCCTCTGTGATAAACGCATTATTGCTCCTTATCGTAAAACAATATTTTAAGATCTTGTATGTATTTGTGTTTAAGGTTCAACGGATTTATTTTATTTCATCCACTTTAAATAAAAAAAAACTGCTCAAAATTTTTTGCTGTCTATTTAATGACTTGTGTCATACTTGAATCCAAATGCGATTCCGTATTTTCCTTACAAGAAGACTTTTATTGAACTATTTTATTATTATTTTTATTATTTTTGTTGGTGTAATTTTTCTGTTTATTATTTTTCAATATAGTCAATTTAATGTCAGTTCTCTTGAACTCAGACATGTGGAAACATTTTTATTTTACTTTCAGACACAACATTGTTCAATGTGTAAAAAAAAGGTCACAAAAGACAGACGAAATCACAGACTGACATCCAAAAGGAGGCAACAATAAGTGAATGTTGTTCTGTACGAGTATATTGGACGTTTAATGAAATTTTATAATTAAAAATTTAAGAATTACTACAGTTTTATGAAGAAAAAGTGCAAAGGACTTTAAGTGTACATATGTACGTTATTTTAAATTTATTTTCAATAAAAACGTGCGCATATGTATATAATGACTCCTAAAAACACCGCCCAAAAAAATTGGTATATTGGACGTATCTATCCATGTACATACAGAAGTACATATGTATATGTATGTATGCTATAAATTTCTATTTCTTTCACTTCTCACGATGTCTCACAGAAAACATATTATACAGAATTGCTCATTGGTATTATTACGAATATGTATATATTTCTCAAGATTTCCATACCCTTACACATTTAATAATATACATTTGATAAGCTGTCCTCATTGCCCTCAAAAAGTAGCAAATTCAATAAAAAGCACTTGTTTTAGTCTTCATGGAATGCATTCAAACACACTCTGTGAAGAACAGCTTTTCAATTCAAAATTAAAATTCTCCATTTGATTGGGAATTTTCTCAATCGGTTCACAACCATAGCTGCCAGATTTGACGATTTTCAGGCCCAAATTTAGCAAAATGACGTTTTGACGATTTTTGTCCTAAAAATGACGATTTTTGCTATACGAAAAGCATGGCTACATTAAATTTTTTTATAGATGAGCCACAAAGTATATCTAAAAGCCATGATTCAATACCCTCCACAATCGTACGATTCGTTCATATAAAAATGGATTTATATTGCTCACTATTATATAAGGTATAAATACAATTTTGTATTTTTATAAGTCCGATTTTTTTTTTTGACGATATTTCAAAACTAAAATGACGATATTTTCATAAATTATCGGAATATTGACGATTTCTTCCATATTTTTTCTGGCAGCCCTGTTCTCAATTTAAATAATGGATTTCGTTTGAAATTTTCTCATTTCTGTTTCCAACACTGAATTTCAATCAAAAACAGTGAATATGCAATATTTTCGATGCAGTACTTTTTTTCCGTAGTTAGTTTGCTCAAGACAGCAAAACATAGTTGCAATCGGGTTCGAAGTATAGCCGTGACAGAGTTTATTTTCTAATACTCAAAATCATGTTTCAGTCACAATATTAATGATGTTTTAAAATCTAAGTATAAGCTATTACAGTAAACTTCAAACAAGGACGTCGTTTTTTGGGACTTAAAATTATTAAATGATATTCGTGTGGTACTAAAACATTCATGAATAAGGCTTTTGGAGTGGATTTTGTGTGAGGGCACATACGTGGACAACGATGTTGGGTTTTTTTCTAAGAACAACAAGTGGATCCAGCTTCTCTACATGACTATATAATGAAAAATTTAATAAATATATAAAAATTTGGTCATAAAAAAAAACAATAAATGAAGTTAGTATAAAAAAATTAAGGTCACAGTGAAAATGGTCCACAATTTAAAACATCTATATATAACGGAACATTTTTATTTTCTTGTTTTGCTTTATATCCTTTTCCGTTGTTTACTCTAATATATTGAAACAAACAAAGTTTAAATCGATTCCTTAAATTGCTTATTATAAAATTTTAAGATGGGTCGCCACACAGCAATTGAGCTTTAAAATTTAATTATTAAACATTACAAAAGTGGGAAAAGGCAAAAACAAATCGCTGAAATTGTTAAAAATCCAGGACAACAGTATAACACATCTTCCACCGTTTTAAAACGTCGATTTATATATAAGCCAAACAGTAACCAAATAACGGGAAGAAAGATAGTCAATTAAATCAAAATAAATACAAGACTGAGTGCTCCGATACTGTGGGATATGGTTGAAAAGCACTTCACTATTAGCTATAACGCCGAAATTATTCGAAGAGTGCAGCGTAAGAATGGATTAAGTGACAGAACATTTGGTCCTGTTTGCAACAAAATTTTGAAATTTCATGGAATGTTCGAGACCAGCTGTCTCGTTCTAATGTTGCTCAACGATGGACTCCGTCCATTTCTTAAACTCCCCTTTAAGAGGTTCTTGTTAACGCCTAATGTTGGAGTGGGGCCAATAAAAGTCCCCTCTGCTCCTTTTTTGGCGTAGACATCGGCCATCTCATTGCCATAGTGCCCGTAATGTCCTGGCTCCCAGATCAGGGTAACCTGGTGGCTTGCCTGTTCATTTAGTCTGCTATGACATTCCAGTACCAGCCTGGACGTGAAGACACAACTGCTCAGAGCCTTTAGTACTATCAGATAATATTTTGATAAGCATTCCGTTGTGTCCCCTATCGGAGAGTATTTCCTTATTTCGTATAGTTCCGCTTGGAAGATCATAGTGTCTCTACTAAATGCTAAATACCTACGTGCTCTAGGCCCCACTATTTCCGACCCAACTACTTGGAGCATTTTGTATCCATCCATGTAACACTTTCGTGCACCATCCCGCAGCCGCCGTAGGTTTGTGCCCCATTCTCCCCTTGTTGGGAAGATGATCCCAAACTTCTTACTAAAGGATCTATAAAGTCACTTGTTTGAGACATATCGATTACGTTTCTGATACCCTTTAGAATAGCAAGATGACCTGTAAGGTTTCCTGTGTTTAGTTTTTGCCTTTTGTAGATTGAGATCGCTTGCGATGTTAGGTTCAAAAGAACTTCCACGCCTATCGGGGTGCTTTTCATTGCCCCTGTGATTACAAAGACATGCAAGTCTCTAAACCTTGCGAAGTCTAGTTTGGTTTTTACCTACCATACTAGAGCCCCGTATAGTATAGTGGGTCTTACCATTTGAGTATATAACTAGTATGTCATCTTAGGGAACACGCGGTAACTTCTTATGTGAAGGCATGAGTCGCCATAGTTAGTCACAGCGCCGCAGAAAATTACTGTTAATGCCATCGTGGGCATAAGGTCTTCGTTACTTCGCCCATGCTGTACATCCTATACTTTACAAGTTTATTTGTAACTGTATAGTTAATTAAATAAATACAAAAATTTATGTGTGAATTTTGTTAGTATAAAGTAACAATACACTCCACTAATTTACAAGTGCAATTTTGCAAGACAATTTGCACAAAATTGTGATTATTTTTAATTTTTTTTAAGCATTTTTATTTATTGAATCTTCAAAATGAACTAACAATAAGTATTCAAATCTTAATGCTAAATACAAAAAGACAAACAAAAATGTACTTTTTACTTAAGTCTGGCCAAAGCTAGACAAAAAGTTTGATTATGCGGGAGCTACATTTGTAATATCACCTATTTAACGCCCTGATGGCGTTACCGCCAAAATTAAGTATATTGCGCACAAGAGGGTTTGGATGAAGTTCCAGGTTACTGACATACCTTGTCGGGTACTTAGAAAATTCCTCTTTTACCAGCGTAACACTCAGATCTTTATGAACTCGTGAAATTTGTATGTACCATGGAGCTGAAATAATCGTTCGAAGAATTTGTCGCCTTTAAATTTTGTTTAATGTTTACCGCTGAGGAGGTGCCCCATAATTGAATTTCGCAGCTCCATATAGACTTTAGAATTGCATTGTATAACCAAAGTTTGCAATCCAACTTCAATGTCGAGTTTCTGCCCATAAGCCAATTTAGCTGCGCAGCTTTCGGTTTCAACTGAGTGACTTGCTACAATGTGAGACTTCCACGTTAGCCTACGGTCAAGGTGTGTACCAATGTACTTGACTTCATTGTGCTGCGGAATAGGTGAATTGTTAATTTGGCGCACCTGTTTGTTTACACAGTGTTAATGTGACATGAGTACATTGTGAATATAACTAATAATTTGATAATGACCCCTTCGGAACATCAAATAAATCTGCACTCACAGGTTTCGAATCTTCTGCGGTTAACTATACGGTATTTGATGTGATGAATGCAAAACAGTAAACTTAATCCTTCAATTAACTTTATACACAGATTCATAAACTGAAACGAACTAGTGCAGTTTTAGGGCTTTAAAAAAGTTAGTTTGAATTTCTAGAAAGGAAGTTTTAAGTGCAACGTCGAGAATTGCACCAATGCATGCACGAACCTTTTAAGCGCGATTCAAAATTATGCAATCTAGGAACAGCTGCCCAGTCTACGCCCTGAAAAATTCTGACTTGCTAAATAAGTTTCTTACATTCACTTATGTATCTCCGCCACCTTTTTTAAAATGCAAACGTATCTCGTTAAATAATTTAAAACAAAAAGATAGTTGAATAATAAATGTTTAAAATGCATTCGTACCCAGAGCGAAGTTAACAATATGGTTTTTAGGTGTAAACAATCATACATACATATATGTCGGAGTTAACAGAGTTGAAGTGTGAAACGACGGAAGATGATATTAACATTCTTATCGTACTTATCGTCAGCAACGTCATTATCTTTATTATTGTTATTACTTTAACTACTTGGTGGCAGTAAAACTGCTGTTTTTCTCATAATTAAATACTGCGTGCAACATCTGTTTGTATATTTTGCAACATTATACATACATACGTACTTATATATATGCTGCATACACAAGACCATTTGTTGCCTTTTACTTTACATTAATATTTAAGAAAGTTGCATTATTTGTATGTCTGTTGATTTGTTTAAGTAGGAGTTGGAAGCAAGTGTTGGGTTTATTATTGTAATATTTGCTGCTCATTGAAAAAAAAAACTTTTATGAGGTCATTTGTTTGTGATTTATATATTTTGTTAAATTAAAAAATAAACGACGTTTGCCTGGGCACTTAACAAAGGACTTACTTTACACTTTTTTCCACATATTTCTTTTTAATACTTACACAGATACAAGCAAAAAGCGTATGTGTGTGTGTTGTGTGTATCCGGAAATTAACTGGAATCTGGCTTCAACCGCCAGTGTTGCTAATATGGCTTCTTTTGAATCGCTCAACAAGTTTTACTTCTTCTGCTATTTTAAATATATCAGATGAAGTCTGTATGTTCCTAAGAACTGTTTGAAAATTTTATTGATTTTTTTATTATTATGATGTTTACGGTTATCATTTGAATGGCTTATTTAGAAAAAATCAGCTTGAAAACAGTAGAAAATAAACATAAACATTAGTAATGAATTGTCGGACTTGATAATTATGAAAAAATCCTGTTATTTGTAAAAGGTATCCTAAAATTAACGCAAGATTTAAAATAAATAGAAAACACAGTTTTTAGTTTTTAACTAAAAATTCACTCCATTCGTACTTAAATCAATCCCAAGCGGCGTCAAAAAATCGGTAACAGTGGTCCCATTGATGCTTTAAAAACCTTCACACATCAGCAAGAAAATCTTAATTTTAGAAAAACTTTTTTGACAACAAATAGTTAATTGTATACAAAGAAATAGTTCTTTTAACAATATAAGATGATAAAAAATCTTAAAGCAAAAATTAAATTCACTGAAATTTCTTTCCAAAACAATTAGTATACATTCATATACTTTATACATTCGTACATATGTATGTATTTTATTTAGGAGTAAAGCTTATTCCAAAATTCATTTCATGGGAACAGCTAAAATTCATATACTTTTTGCAAAAGGTCTACATAGTATTTTAAATCACAAAAATCTTAATTTTGAGAGATTATGATAAAATCTTCATGATAGCAAGGTTGATTCAAGCACGAAATACCTAATTTTTTACATAAAAATAAGGTAAAAATGAAATTGATGTGAGAAAAGAGAGGATTCAAGAGTTTTAAAATTGATTTAATTCTTAATCCGTACTTGAAATTAGCTGAGCTAGAGATTTAATAACACTCACATATTATTCTCGAAGAACAATTTGGTCTATGACTATGTAGCCTATTAGCTACTAATATTTATACAAAAAAAAATTTTAGTACAGCATCTTTTTGTGTTTCCTAGCTGCGTATATCGCGGTATTTTATAGGAGCTATCCTATTCATCAGTATACAAGAGTTTTAAAGTCGTTTACATATTATCCTCGAAGAACAATTTTGTCTATGAATATATAGCCTACTAGCTGCTAATACTTATACCAACAAAAAAAAAATATTTATACAGCTTCTTTTTTGTGCTTACAGTAAATCAAGAGCTTAACGGTTCTGAGAAACGCGTGATCTGAAAATGCAAAGCATTGTGAATAACGTTAAATATATTTTTAGGTATTCTAAGGAACACGCTTTTTACTGCCGTTTCGGCATATGTAGTTGTTACACAAAACGAAAAGAAATGGGCCATTTTATGTTACGGCCGAAGAGACCAGGGAGGTTTCCAACTAGCTACTTTTCTCTGAGCACAGACCACTCAGTGGGTTCCAACCCTCTCCCTGGGTACGCCGACATAAAAAATATTTATTTATACTAAAAAACCAAACATTTACTCAAGCCGCTTTGCTTGCCACCTTCCCGATCTCTTATAGGGAAGAAACTGGTGTTTTTGTTTCCCCATTGCCCACCCAACCTGGTTGCAAATAGTTTGTCCTGCACTCAATTTTGTTTTGCAACCATTTTTAATTTGGTATTGTGTAAAATTCTTTTAACTTTTTATATAGCATAAAAAGAAAGCATATTAAATTTTAATTTTGAATAATTTCTTTTAAACGTTTACTTTTAACAAATTCCACCACTTCACTTCAATATACATACGTATGCGAGTTGAAGTCGCCAATTTTATGTGATATGCGTTTAACAGAACACCTATTTGGCGACTTCAAATCGCAAAATCATACATTTTGCATTATACGTTTGTCAAAACACTTGTTTGGCGATTTGAAATCGAAAACGCTAATGTTAAGCAATTTGCATTTTTGCATAAAAATGAGTGCAAAAATTAAAAAAAAAAAACTACAGCCTGCCTTGGCAAGAAATATGAAAAAATCGTCTATTGTATTCGCGCTTTGCATTAAATAAATTGGCAACAACTACAAACGCATACAACTACTTTAACGGTAATATGAATGTAAATGTGTTTGCCAGCTGGTATTTTAATATATTTAGTATGTTTGTTTGAGTGCGGTTGTGAAAATGTTTATTAAAAAACCTACAGTATAGCATAACTTAAGGCGCATAGCAGCATAAAAATTAAAAACCAAAATAATGAAAACAATATACCGTTAAATTACAAAAGTAGCTGTTGTAATAATTGTAATAAAATATACAAGAATCAACTAACAAAAAAAAACGCAAAACTTTCACAAAACGAAATTAAAAACTTGAATAATAAAGACCGCTTCGCTTGACTGTTTGGGGTGTAACGGACGTGTGTGCTCTGCTCACGTTTACTTTTTAAAGGATTTTCCTTCTCATTTCAGCACAAATTAATTTATTTAAAATGTAAAAATGACTTTCCCACAATACAACAGCAGTTATTTTATTATTGTTTTGCAGGAAACTATGGCAATTTTTCTATTTATGAAATTAAGATTTTTTTATGCATATTATTTTATGTAATGCCTTTAATTTTATTAAGTTTCTACTATTTAATACTTTTAGTCATGCTTACTTTCTTTCTCAGGGAAAGGTGAGTCTGACACAAGTTTAAATCATATTAATGTAAAGGAATGTATTTTTAATAGCAATGAAGCGGGCTTTATTGGATAGAAAATTTTGGGACATTAATGTTTCATTACGATTTCGAACATGTGGTCAAAACAGCTGGCACATACAAGGTGCATTCTGAAATACCAGTTTTCATAAATTTCTGGCCGTATTTCGACAATAACTCTTCGAATACTTATTTCCAGGTATTCAATTGTCTCTGGTTTATCGACGTAGGCAAGTAACTCAATTATATTAAATCGCACGATCTTGGTGGCAAATAATTGGAGTAGTTTTAGTAAATTAATGATAGTTTTGTGAGGTTCTTGGGTCTGTTTTGTTGTCATATGTCAGCAAAACTAATGCCAGTTAATTGAGATAGCAAAACAAAAGTTTATCATAACCCTATATCATTCATAATTGACAGCAATATTCTGAACATCATCGGTTACAAAATCACTTAGTGATGAGTCCGCCAACCCTAAAAGTGCCCCATAGTAATTTTCTATGAATGCAATGGCGCTTCGACAAAAACCTTTTGTATTATCCTTACTCCAAATGCGACAGCAATGTTGTGTAGCATGTGGTTCTGACTTATTGGAAAAACATGTTAGTGAAATCAATACGAGCTAATTGAGATATGAAAAAATGCCTACTGACGTCCCTACGACCTAACATTGATAGTAACATTCTGAAAAATGCCTACTCACGTCTCTTTATCATCCACCCTTGATAGTAATATTCTGAACATCATAATTTTGAAGACATATGATCCAATGACTCTAACAGCTCATAAAGCGCACAAACCAGAAATTCGCTGTGAATGTAATGATGTTTCGACAATAGCTTGTGTATTATCCTCACCTCAATGGAACAAGTTATACGAACAGAATCATTATTTTAAGCGTTAATAACTAAGAACGTTTCTTACCGTTTTTGGTGCATACTCGCATGGTGCGAACCATTACTTAGTCAAAGTGCGACGCGCTTTTTTAAATTTTGATGCGTTTCTTAATGCTTGTGGCACCAATTCAGTACACCTTTTTGTACAATATAATGCATGATAATATAATTTCATTTAAAATGGCAAAATTTGTATACGTTATTTTGCAGATAACAAGAAGAATCCAAGTAACGATGTATAAAACGCATCGAATCATATACGTAAAAACAATCTTGCAGTTTGGATTATTACCTCATCGGGAGTTTTATTTTTTACACTATTCAGCAAAGCAAAACATTGGCTGTGCTTTGAGTAAAAGTATGTGAACTATATATGCTTGAACTAATAGGCTTAATTCAAATCTTTTCAGCGTTTTTCCTTCATTTAGAGAATGTTTTTGCAGGCCTGGGGAATTTTAACTTATAATTTAGTCGATTACGCTTATGTATTTCGCCATAACTCGAGAACGGTAACTACGTTCAGTCCACAAAGTACACAGAGATGAAAAAAGTGATTTTTGAATAAAACAAAATCAGGTTTTGGAATTTTCGGAGAGATATCAAATAGATACAGTAAAATTGAGCTATTGCTTTGTTTTCTTACGTATGCCTTTGAAGTTACAGAATACTTTTGCAGGCGTTGCTGTGGTCCAAAAACAAACTAAGTTTATCCAAAAACAAACTAAACAAAGTAAGCTACTATGAGCTGTTAAATAGGTAGGCCAAAAAAGCAGTATTGCCAACACAAAGTTATAAACATCCAAAGAAGAACTTTTTATAATGGGTGGAACCTTCGCATGGGTTGGTCTATTAGGCCGGAAAATACTATACGTTTAAGTACCCAGACTACTATTTTTTAGACAATGTTTGGTTATCATTTATATTAGACTCATATTATCAATTTGTCCTTCTTCATTCTAAGAGTCGTTATCGCAGTCATAAAAACTTAACATGAAAATATTTGCAATTTGTCGTTGTCTACAATATTTAAATGTTATTTACGAACTCTATATATTTTCTTATGTCTATAGAGAGGCCTACCAAACATAGAATATTGTTATTAAGAACTAATGGTTCTTGATGTGATGTTTGTGACAGCTGTTGGAATAATGTTGACATAACTAATTGAACAACCACAAAACAATTTATACAATAATTTTTAACCTCAGTCGAATTTCGGGGTTTCTAACGCTATACGAGTACAAGCAAAGCTAGAAACTGCTATGAAGCCAGAAATTGGCATTTTAGTTAAAAATTATTTCAGCCTGTTACAGATAAATTTTTCTGCAGACTAAAGAAAGAAATGCCGAAATATCGGCATATCCTAGAGCTAAAATCATTCCATCAAATGAAAGTGGATTATATGGAAAATCATTTACAAATTATAACTATACCACGAATACACAAGTGCACCGCCATTCTATTGGTATCGTTTTAATTTTTTATTATTATTCCAATTTAGCAAAACAGAATTATTTTTAATGCAGAAAAGTTTTAGGATAACATCAACATTTTAATATATTGTTATTTTCGATTTCAGATTTTTATTAATAAACCCACAAATAAATAAACATATTAGTTTATGATGTAGTCGTTCTAACACATCCATAAGTATTACTGTTTATAAAAGTATGTATACACTTAAAGTAAAGGTGACTTTTCTAGTTCAGCGCATATGGAGATATAATAAAATGCTCCTTTTGAAACGCTTAATAAGAATATATCAACAAATAACAAAACTATTTTACTCGTCTAATTAATTAAATTTACTTTGTTGCACTTATACAGAAATATCCACATGATGATTCCCAGTAAACAAATACAAGCTGTTTATTTACATACTCGTATATCAAAATAATACTCGTACCGTTTTCTATTCCTTGATACCTCCCAATTTTTGTTTTAATAATGTAAAATATAGCACTTTCAACTATATTCACATAAATTGATAACTGAGAATTAAGACAAACTCTTTCCTATGACTAGCAAAATAGTGACCTGTACTTAAACTATCACCCTAAGTTTGTAATGAAGTTGTACTTCATCACATAAGCATTGTATTTTTTTCTGGTTACATATTGAAAATAATGTTTATATACATAGATATAATTTTTTATATATTGCTATACACTCAATTACATTTTGATTTATTGCTATATTTTTTGTATAATATACAATTACTTTTTTTGTTATGATGATAACAAATTGTTATCGAAATATTGAAAATAAAATACAATTATTTCTATTTAAAATATTTCAAATTTAAGTTAAGAGAATTGTAAAGTTAAGTTAAGAGATATTTGTAGGAGAATTAACCACAGAGAAAAAGATAAAGATGTAAAGAAAAAATGTAAATATAAGAGTATAGGTTCACCCAAGGCGCATTAACGTATACACGGTGGCAGCACTAGAGCAAAATTACAACAATACAACAAAAACAGGCATCTGGTGTGTTTATCAAAAATATTTGTAACTATTTTCACAATTATAAACTATGAATGTACCTTTTCATAATTATAAATTATATTTTTTTGAATTATTTTTATGTTCACAAAATAATTTGTATATGTTTAATTCAGAATAAAACACTAAATTCACTTACAAAAATGTAAACAATCCATTTGACGTAAATAGCTTACTATATTGCCAGTAGCAAAAAATTATCACATGCCGTAGTGCTGCCACCGTGTATACATTAATGCACCTTGGGTTCACCTATACTTTTACAGATAAGCTTGTGTTAGACGATGCCCTCTGCACAACACTACATATTGGTCTTGCTACCACTACATTGTTTAGTTGTACTTGCAATGTCTGCATACACGGATGCTGGCGCAGGTTTTGACAGCCTCGCTAGTGTAAGTGAAAGTAGTGGTAGAGGGGTTTACTGGCTTAGACAGCCATAATCTCCAGACTAGTTGGTGGTATAGGGTTTCGACAGGTTATTACAGCCTCCGTTCCCAGACCAGTATGCGGTAGTGGTAAGGGTGTAGTAGTGCAGAGGGATGCTACTGGTATATACAGCCATAGATGCCAGGCATAGTTAACTAACACATTAACCCACATAATAAATTCCATATAACCTCTGATCTTTTAACGGGGAGTTGTATTTAAGCCGTCACAAAGAACGGACGGACGTTCTGTTGGTCAGTTCACCAATTTATTAAATTTTGAATTTTTTACTTATTGCTTAAGTTTTTTTCATCTGATAAATACAAAACTATTATCCTACCTGGAATTACTGAGTTTTACCCTGGCAGATTACGTTATAAGTTAAATGCTGTTGAGTGGAGTAGGGGCTACAAAATAGCTACATGGTGACGAGCAGATTAAAATTGTCCTTATCTTTTTTAAATATACAGTCTATTTTCGGCAGTGCATCAATTCATATTTTATTTTGTGTATTAGGTGTACAACTTTGCTTTGTTTGCAATAGATGACTGTAGCGGTAAGTGATAGTTGCAGTAAATAGATCGTAGATGACACAATAAGCTTAGCTAATGCCATCCCAATATTAATCGCTTTGTATCTGCATCATAGAGTTCACTCCGGGGAACAGGTTTTGCCTTGGCGTATTCCTAACTTAACTTATGTTGTGTTGGCTTCCGAAATCCTTACCAAGGGTATAAGTTGGCAGAGCGGGGATCAGCATGGCCCCCGGGTGGTTCTGCTTGCAGTTCAACCCGGGCTGATCATGGTTGAGGTGCTGAACCTTCTGGCTGTAGTTGAAACCTAAAACGCAGGAAGGGGGTGTTAGTATTCTTGATAGTTGTGGCGTGGCTTTTTTCGGGGACTAACAGACTCCCGAGGGTCTGTTAACTTTACAACAGATACCTGTACTGTGAGGAACAGGTGGTTGACGGGTGAGTTGGTTTAATGCTCTTAGTGGGCTTCGGCCTACCAACTCATTAAGCCTTGTCTTCCGTTGATTGCTGGGAAATTGCATACATGTGGGATTAGAAAGCCCGAACTCCTCAACAAGAAGTTGTTCATATGACCGCAATCATATGACAAGAATTGCTACCTGTGTGAGCCTAGTCAGCCACACGGGGGCGCTGGTGAATCGTGAATAATTCACTCCGTGGAACTGGTCCATCATCAGATAATGCTGCAAGGCAGGTGCTGATGTAAATCTTTTTCACAACTGCATCATAAATTTATTCTAGATTATACATATCAGCTTACGAGTCAAATTTTTGTCACTTGCGGGAGTTTTTAATTTTCTGCTTTAATATGAAGAAATTTGCTGCAGAGGCTCATCCAATGCTCTAAAATACCTTGTTGTTGTTAAAACCGACTGAAACAATCACAGACGATAACTAATGGGTTTGAGCCGATCATTGAGAGAAAGTGATTTTACATCATGACAATGCTCAACACAATGCTCTAAAGTGGTCAAGACATATTAGGAAACGCTGAAATAGGAAGTCCTACCTCACCCGGCATATTCTGACGTTGCTACTTCGGGCTATCACTTGTTTTGATCAATGGCACACGGCCTGGCTGACGTGCACTTCAGGTCTTATGAAGAGGTACAAAATTGTATTGGTTCGCTGCCCAAAACATGGAAGAAAGTAGTGGTCAGCGGTGGACAATACTTTGTATCATATATTTTTGTAACCAGCTTTTTACAATAAGGCTTCAAAGTTCAGAAAAAAACGGCGCAAGCAAAGTTGTATTCCCCCAGTTAATTATAATCCAACAGTGAATACAAAAGAAATAATTTTTTTTAACAGTTTATCGTTTAGTTGTATAATAATGGATGTTCTGACAAGGTAGCAGAGCTTTCCCATCATCAGTGCAACTGATTGTAAACACATTTTTATGCTTACCTTATTACTTCTATTTACGCAACTACAATATACGGGCAGTATAAATAAATCACATTTTAAAAGACTCCTTTATACTGAAAATAAAATTATTAATATATAATTTGCTTTTTTTCCATTTCGAAAGAGTTATATTTACCTTTTCTTTTAGATTTGAAACTTCATCAACTCAATTCTTATAACCTACAAGAAAGTCATTAAAAAAAGTGATACAATTTCTTTTACTGCACAGCTCTTGGATATATATGCGAGGAGGTTAAATCTTCTGTTAAATGACTTCTGCCGAAGGTAGGAAGCAAAGAGTGCGAGAAATACATTTTCTCTCTCGTTGATCAGCTTTTTCTTATATTCTGAATCTTTTGTTGGATACTATGCAGATTGCTAAGCTGCAATAGAAAGCTATTGAAAATGGAACATAGTCTTGTCAATCAATTGTAAGACGACAATGTTGTCAGGCATCGGACAATCGTGAGAACACTCTTCGTCGGCAATGCCAGATAATTGGCTGGTATTGTAAGCTCAGTTTTAATTGTCAGATGTATAAAATTAATGCACCTGAGAATGGCATCATTGTCAGAAAAAAGTTTGATGGGCAACACTGCCAAACATCGTTGTTGATATACATAAGTGGCAATGCCTTACAACCTGACAACTGTGTGAACTGACAATTTTTGTTGTCGGATGAATTATTTGTCAGACCATAGTCTGACAATGAAATTGTAAGATTTTCTTACATAATTTACTTCTGCGGGACAATTTTTCATTGTCACTACATTGTCAGCATGTTGCCAGATCTTACAATATTGTAACATCTGGCACCCGAGTGTACATAGCTTTACACTTAAATCTAATCTATTGTTCCAGATGAGAAGAGAATAAAACTCAATCAGAACAGTTTCATTAAAAAAAACCAAAGCAACAAAAAATTGTGGGAAAAGAGTTTATTTGAAAACCACTGCGTATTAATATTTTCCACTCTTACTAGACAGTAGTTTCAACTTCTTGTCAGCGTGAAAACCATTGACGTCTATGAAATGTTAAAATCATTTGATTTCAAACTAAAGTTCAAAGCGAAGCCAAGGTGTTTATGGGGATACTACAAATCCGTGTTAAAAATAAATGTATATGTGTGTATGTAGAGCGCTGCTCATAAAATATTTTAAAGGCACGCCTGAATTGCATTTATGATTCTGATCAAGTACATATTGTATTGATGCTGTGTTCTTTGTTGGCCTTTTTTTGTTGTTGCTATTATTGTGTGTTATACGTTTTAATGGCTGTCGTTGAAATACAAGTGTTTTGGAATTCAAGTTTTTTTTGGGTTTGCTTATTAATTGATTAAAAAATGTTGCTCCCGTGAAGATTATTTTATTAAAAAAAGCCATGACAGATTTTATTTTAGTTTGTGTTCTTTTTTTGTGATTTCCATGTTTGCTTTAATATGAATTATGAGCTTTTGTTTAAAATCGATTTTAAATGACATTGCATAAAGTATAAAAAGAAATTGAATTTTATTTTTTTGGTTTTTGATGTATGTACATATGTATACTCGTATATGCAACTTTAAATGAAAAACACGACGACGTGACACACTTCTTGCACGTGTTGGCTTTATGTTAACAAGCACAAAAAGCAAAAAGAAATTGTAATTCTGAATTCTAAAATCTTTAAATGTACAGTTTTTTCGGTACGTTAAACACTCCAACGTTTTTTTAAGATTTTGCATCAACTACAGCTGAATTCATCAATTTGTTCCGAACAAAATTGTATATAGTAAAGAAAAATATTTTTTACTGGGAGTATAGTTGCAAAACCGTGTCATTTGAAGAATTATTAGAGGTAGGATATTTCTAATCAGACGATCATTGAGATAATATTTTAAAAGTGTGGGCTTTTCCATCGGTGTGTGGAATAATTGCACTGTTTCACAAACAATATTTTTTTTAATTTTATTGTGAAATAATAATTACTAAAATTATTTTTAAAAAATAAATGATTTCTTTAGCTCTACACGGACTTATACATACAATATATTATACGAAATAGGTACATTTATTTCCAGTACATGTTTTATTGAGACGGATTTTTATGTAAAAAGCAATAGTTAAAATGAAGACATCAAAAATACGAGTAACGAAGATTATTAAGAATTTGGAAAATAGTCTTTCTACGCAAGCGTTGCTAATTGGACATATTGAATACAGCCAAAGATAATTATTTAGTATGAAAAGTACCCAATTTGTAGTTACAAACCTTAGGACAAAAATCAAATAAATTCGTAGGTATTTTTTCAATAATCTCTCCAATTAATATAGCACGTCTTTGGCCATTGAATCTCATACTCACCTGCCGAAACTTTTGCGCTCATAAAGGGCTTCAACGAATCATGAATCACGGATAACTTTATTTGGATAAAGTACTACAGCATTTTGTTATTGAAAATTCTTTAAAAACTTTAAATAGCTCCATGTTTTCAGTAAGCGGCACATCATTTCATTCAAAAGTTTTTTCATATATGTGAGATTATGTTCTTTTAAATAATTTATTTCTTTTGTTAAATTATTCCCGTGTTCTTTAGCTAAGTTTCAAATTCAGAGCCATTATCTATTTCATGTAATCATAGGAAAGTGTCCGATCTATTAATGGCTGCATTTGCCATGAGCAGGAAATTATCTGTATTTTAAAAATTATTTGGCTTAAATTTTTTGAACAAAAAACTTGTATGGTGGCAAATAGCTGATCAAGCATGCTTCCCACATCCATGTAATCAGACTGAAATTTACGGTTTAATTCTTTCAGTTTGATAGCTACCGGACTTTTGAATATAAAAACAGACGAATTTTTTCGACACATAGTTCCAAGGCGAATTCATACCAGGTAAATGCAAGAGCAATAAATACAACACTACAAAAAAAATATTTTTCAAATGTCAAGGGAAAAATATTAACGTAAAGAGGAATTAAAAAAATATATATATATTAAAAAAAGAAAAGAAAAATATTAAATTACTTCGTGAAAACTAAAGTCTCAGATCATAGAGTTTGGAAAGGTGAAAAAGGCCAACCGGTGCTCAAGCTACAATATATAATTTAAAAAATTGTTTTAAAAGTTTTTTTCCTAATTTCTTTTAATTATTCTATTGACATCTAAAACAGATTAAAATGAAAAAAAAGTTTTCAGCCGTCTTTCATAGTTCATTATGACAACAAAACATTCAGTATGATAACACAACATTGGATGAAATAGAAATGCTAGATTTAAAATACAAAATATGTAAAAATAGCCAACTATTTCGCCACATGATTTTTAAATCGCCAGTCTCTAAACCAAAAATTTAGCAGCCCTAGTAGATAAAAATTCGCCACGTTTGGTGAGAAATCGCCATATCTGACAACCCTGATGTTGAGTGGAAAAGACAAGCGCACGAGTTGACAAGTATGATAAGAATAAGCAAGTGTCCAACCAGCATGTGGTTGGATTGCCTTAAAATGAACAAGGTATAAAAAGTTCGGGCAAGTTTGATTATTTCATTCATTCCCAGTTTAAAGATTATTTTTATGAGTCAGCCGATGTGCAAACCATTAAAACCAACAATGAGACATATATATGCTCGGTTGCTTTAAAATCAACAACAAAAGAGAATGTGTTCAACAATAACAAGTTTATTGTGCCTTTGTTATTTTGTTGAACGATTTTTTAATCAGCAAGTGACGTTCTCTGGTACATACATACAGTAAAAATATATCAAAACATTTCAGGCAAGCTACTTATTGCAATATGTTAAAAAAAAGTAAATGAATGAAAATGTTTTCTGATTCAATGTTTTATTTCTCTATAATTTTTGCAATTGAAAGTATTTGTTGATACATCGCAATTCATTTGTAAGTCCGTGCTCAAACAAAAATGTTACTGATTCAGGAAATTATTTGACTCAGTATATTTATATGAAATTTTTTATAAATACAAGTATAAAAAAAATATTTTAATGTAGTGTAATTTTTAACAAAATAGTTCATTTTATAAACATTTTGTGTTGAATATATAAAAATTACACAGCTTTTTTTTTTTTTTTTTTTTTTTTTTTTTTTTTTTTTTTTTTTGATATAAGACAAAACTACTGAACATTTATGGCCCAGCTTCAACGCATTTCATCTGTAAATAATTAGTTATACGTCAATAAATGACTTTAATGAATACAACATATCGCTTTCACACATTTTCCTATTGCAATCCTGGTAAGAACCTGACTTGTTTTTCTCATTATACTTTCAATTCTCACTTCAAATCTCAGTTCGATTTAACATAATTCTCACACAGTTCAAGCGTTGTTTGTAAGAAATGTTCGCTTATATTTTGATTAAGGACATCTGTTTTCGATCAGAAAATATTCACTCAACAGCGGAATAAAAGTACATATGTACATACATTCATATGTGCATCCATATTACAGAGTTGAGAGGCCATATGGAAAATATGACATACACCTGGTCTCTTCCTTTTCACTTGTTACTTTAAAATGCTTACAAATGTTATTATCCTTAAATTTAGGATTCGACTTAATTCCCACAGTATCTTCAGTATGTAAATGTATTTTTCGTGTGCAGTTGCTGCTGGATGGGAAGTAAATCTTCAAATTAGTGTTGACAGTTCATTATGAATAATTGCCTTTTTTCTTAAGTGCATCTGTTACTTGTTTTCCTATAACCGTTTCACATAGATTTTTATAATACATTGAGTTTTTCTTTCAACTTTCAATGAGCCGTAAAAAGTAAAATGTACAAGTGTATACCAAATCTATAAAAATACGAGTATATATGAATTCAGTAAGATTTCTAAATAAATTTAGTAAAGACTTTTTTATATTTTCATCTTACTCAAAATAAAGAAGTAGAAGGAAGCTGCATTTGTTATAAGAGGTTAAGGTTATTCACCTCAATCTATTAATTTTTCTTCCATTTTTTACAAATTCTTCAAAAGACTTTGTAATTTTGACAATTCTCATGTTGAAGAAAGAATTGTTATTTTTTAGTACTTTTTTCGATTGCGGCAATAAATTTTTATTTGGAAATATACTTTAACAGTAGACCTATTGATGCATAATTTTAACAGATCGGAAATTGTGTGATGCTCTCACCTTCTTTTAATGCTGTCTTATTGGGCATAACCATCACGGTAAGACTCACACTACTTTTAAGAGACAGCAATCAGCGTCGTCTGTTGGTTAATCGAAATGAAGAAGTTTGCATATTTTACACAGGATATTGCTTTAAAGCAGTGGTGGGCAAACAAATACATTTTGAGTTATACGCTTGTTTTTTATTATTATTTGGGAAGCGAGATCTTACTACAGTACATCAACTAATTTGGTTATCTTTGTTGAAATCTAAACAAAGCATTAATAGAAAGTATGATTTATAATGGACACGAATATTGTTATAGTCTACATGTGAAAGCGTAAGTTTTTTTAACTATTAGAACAACTTAATAAAACAGATTTTTTCGCATAAATAGTAAATGTTTAATAATTGTTTATTGTTGACTTTGGGAAACATTTTCAACAATGTTCAGAAATATGCGAGATGTAAAACCGCAAAGCGTTCTAAAATATGCTAAAATCATTTTTGGCACTTCCATTTCATTAGCGTTTCGGAATTGTTACGAAAAATACAACGAAAACAGAAATTGATAAGAAATAGGGTTATTTGCTAACTTAGGCCCAGTTTGATAAGAAATAGTTATTTGCTAACTTAGATTGATAAGAAATATAGTTATTTGCTAACTTAGGCCCAGTTTTTGACTGCGTATATAAATACAAAATTAGTTAATTTTCATTTAAATTTAAGTTGTATTTAAATGCTAGTTCAGTTTATCAGTATTAAATTATTATTCTTATTTAAATGCGATGCAAGTGTGGCAGCTTTACTTAAGTTTCAAATATTATGGAAAGTGTTCCATAGAACAGCTGTTTGTAAGTGGAGAATAGAAAAATTCTTAAAGAAAAATATTAAATTTATTAACGTCATAGAAAAACTTATCAATTTTATTTCACGCTAAATTATTTTTAATAAATTGTTATATTATGCTGTTGTTTAGTGCAAAATTAGCAACTAATTTTCGAATATCTTCTGCAGGCAATAGCTCGTATGTGTGTTTTGTGTACCTTTTTTGCACTAATACCAATGCAAGCACACAAAAACCATATGGACTATGAGAAATACTTAAATAAAATTTAAATGAAGAAGTTTGGATATTTAAATTTAGTCCAAATTTGTAGTGAAAAACTGATTTCGTATTTAACTACGAACTCAAAAAAAATTAAAATTAAACAAAATATATATTAACCGACATGTTGTGAGATACGTAAAGCGTGTAAATTTTGACAAAGCCTAATAGGTATTGTGATAAACGTATAACGTAAAACGTATTGTTTTGCGATTTAAAGTTGCCAAAAAGGTGTTCTGGTAAACGCATATCGCTTAAAATTGGCGACTTCAACTCGCATGTGTACATTGAAGTGAACTGATTGAATTTGCTTAAACTAAACTTGCAAAAGGAAATAAAAATATTCAAAATTAAAATTTATTATTTTTTTATTTTTATTTCACTAAAAAGGTAATAGAATTTTAAAGATATTCAATTAAAAATACCAAACTAAAAATTTTTTCTATATGTTGTCAATTTATTTTTGTTTTTTATAACTAACACATACATACATATTTGTGTATTTAAAACACATGTATTTTTTCGTAATCAACTGTGAAACGCCAGTAAAACGCGCTGGCCTGTTTTTCTTAAGCGTTTTTCAGGACACTTTGCGGTTTCAGATTAAGCGCTTTTCAGAACATAAATTTTAATCGTGAGAATTTTCTTTTCGTTTGAAGGTTTAATTTCAACAAAATTAATCAGTTCATTTCAATATACAAATGCGGGTTGAAGTCATCAATTTCAAGCGACATGCGTTTACGCATGTCAAATCGCAAAACCATACTTCTTGCGTTAAAGGTTTTTCAGAATACTTATTTAGCGTTTTAAAATGTAAAAATGTTAATTTTGCGCGATTTACATTTGGCAGAACATATATTAATGAATTCTCGCTAATGCTTATAGTAGCAAGTATATAATTTTTTACATCCGGATTGATCAGCTAGGCGGCAGAATTACATGCTTTAAAAATTTTTTAATTAAAGTCGATATTTTCTTTAATGAATCGATCGCTATGGAACTTTTTTTATAACATGCGCTGTATCTTTTATTAGAAGCCAATAAAGTTAATGAACTCAATTGTTTGAAAGTTTGTTTTTGATAATTTCGCTTAAGGTCGTACAAGAACTAACTTGGATGCAACTGACGTGAATAACGATTCTATTTTTATTCTTAATAAAAGAAATTCTCTATTAAATGAAACCCTCGTTCAGTTTTTAGCAAAATTCCCTATTCCCGACAACTTTTGAATTAATTGGTTTGGAAAATTTTGATTAACAGAAGTTGAAATCATATGTATATTAAACAATATAGTCGTCTCCTGGAAAGATTTATATATAGTTATTGAATTTAATTATTAAACTTTAGAAATAAAACGCTTTGTAGTGGCGGTAATGCCTCCACTAAGCAGTCCAATTTTTGCAGGCCAAAAGGATTGGCCAAGGCGATACGCCAATGACCTTTCTCAAGTGAATTGCAACAATTGGGGGTTTTATTACGGGTAGCCTCAATAGTCCAATTATGGTATTCTTGTGGCTTACTTCGCTAATGACTTAGTACGTTGGCTTATAAAAATGAAACAACCGGGTTTTTAATATCGACGTTTTCTTTTTAATTGCCATCCATTGAATGAGTAAAATTACAAACAGGAGCTTACTTGAAGTTCTGAGAATAGTAAGACGTCTAGAATATAATATAAACTACAGAGAGTAATGTTCAATACATATTATGATAAAAAGTGATACATAAAAAGTGAACAGAGATATTGGAATGAGAGTTAAATTGTTCTGTTTCGTAAACATTTCTGTTACATTATCTCTATACAACATAAATTACAAGGAGCCATACTCAATATTAATGATTATGATAAAATACAATGAGAGTGATATTTAACAGAGATGTTTACACTCAAATTCATCGATGTGCAATAGACCATTGTATATATGTTCTTATGTTTGTATATATGTATTAAAGTTTACTATAATGTATTTATAAAAGTTTATTATCAGGATTCGGAAACTAAATCAATAAAATGAAATAAGAAATGAATATAATTTGTTCCGCTACAGCTTAAAGTATATAATTTTTAATTTAAAAAACGTTGTACCGACTAAGGGCAATATTTCAAAGTCGTATGTTCTATTCTTTCATGTGTTCTTTTAAATTTATGAATGTTATCTAAATTTATTAATGGTACTTAAATTCATAAATGTTATTTAAATTTAAAATGTTACTTAAAAAATTTATTTGGAATAATTTCCATATGTTACTAACTTTGAAAAAATAAAGAATCAACTAACTACTCTATTAAGGCTTTATGATTATTATTAGACACAATCTGCTAAAATAGTTATTTAGTCCAAAAACGAAGTCCAAACCAGTTATTCCTTATATATTCATTTTATATATTCATTTTTTGAGTGCATTTTATAAAAAATTCTAGTCGCTTTCCTTATCCGTGTTCAGTAAACTGTATATATACATAAAGAAGAAGTTTTAAAAAGAATTATCTTATAGCTTATTTTAAAGACTTAATATTTGTCAGTTGTGTTAGTTTAATTATTTGCCTGCTTATGCTTGTATACAGCTAAGATACTAAAACAAAAATATAGAAATGAAATAATCACCTCCTGCACAGAATCTTTTGAGAGTATTCATCTTGTACCAAAAAGCAAAAGATTTACAAATACAAAGCAATCGGCTGCTCAATATTGAAGACTGAAATTGAAGTCATAAATGAGAGAATTAATGCATTGTGTCTAAAATAAACAGAAGAAATTATAATGGAAGCGATGCTTTTATTAATAACATAATTAATATGAAGCGTTTTTTTTTTTTTTTTTTAAGTCCATTTTTTAATATATTGAGATATTTAAGGCTTTGCGTTTGAATCAATTTAAAAATATTGGCCAACTTTAATCAGTTCGAGTGATGTTATTTACACCATAAACCTTTTAAATTTTGTTGTGAAATAATAATGACTAAAATTATTTGAAAAAAAACTAAACGATTTGCTTAACTCCACATGGACTTATGCCACTTTCAAAAAATAACATATTGCAAAATATAAAAATAGAAGCATAATAAGTCCATATATTTGCAGACATAAATGCTTTACTGAATTGGAATTTTATGAAAAAAGCAATAGTTAAAATAAAGACATAGGAGTTTATTTCAATTATTATAAAAATCATTAAGATCTTTCTGCCGCTTACTTACCAACATCACTTTCAGACCAAATTGACGGATTGTCCTATTCTTCACAAGTATATGAATTTATTGTAACAAGAAATATTATTTATTTAAACGTTTAATTTTCTAGTTTAACAGCAATTATCAGGGCTGTTCTGCAAATCACTTTTTGTGAAAGTGATTTAAAATCGCAAAAAAGGTGTTCTGCACACAAAATATTTTTGATTTTTGTGATTTTAAACCGGTAAGCTAACTTGCAATCGATTTGAAACCACATACTAATTTTTGCACGTACTTTATTGTAAATTTCATAATTTATTACATTAATAAATAACTTAATGTGTTTTCTATTGATTATTTAAGCAAAATTATTTATTTTATACGAAATAATTCAGTAAATTAAGGAAAAACTAGATACTCTTATTTTATTGCAAGGTTTGCTGTATTATTTTGTGATTTGGTTTATTTTACTTTACTTTTTATATTTATTAGAAGAAATTAACCTTATTTTTAAAATAATCCCGCGAATAAAAAAATTCAACCTGAAAGTAAAAATATCAGTAAATTGAAGCGAAAAACAGCAGTTTTTTGTGCTTTAGAAGAGTATAAATCACATCGAAAATCACAAAAAATTATGATTTGCAGAACAGGCACAAATCACATTTGTGCTTTTGAAACGGCATGTGCTTTGAAATCACGTGATTTTTAGAACAGGCCTGTATATTTAAATAATACTATTTGCATAAGAACCAGGGCCCGTAGGATAACTATACAAAACTTCTCATCATTTCTTTATTAAATTTTTGTTGAGCTTTATAATTTTTAAATTATAAAGTTCAACAAAACATTTGTACATATGTACATCGGGGTTTAGTTCAAGTTTTTCTTTCTAAAGTTTTTTCTTAAGAAGGATTTTTTACAATACAAATTTGCTGTTTCGTAGTCGCTACACTATTCATCAGCGCCCACTGGGATTTGAATAATTCTCATCATTTCATCAGAACAATAATACCTTTATTGTGTTATCAATGTTTTTTTTAATACATTAGCACTAAATAAGCGATCAGCGTGCAATAATCAATAATAATTGCAATAAGAAAGTTATTTAATTATATACTTATATATTAGGAATGGACTTATTCCACTTTCAAAAGAAATCTGTTTGCGATAGTATCGTACAGCAAAACTGTTTTTGTTCATTTCATTTCAAAAAAGAACTGTATTGAAACTGTGATTATTACTATAGACAGAAGGTGTCTGTAGCTCATTAAAACTACCGTTAACTTAGTTTTTTTTTAAATGGACTTATACCATTTTCAAAAAAACAGTTCATATGTGACAACTCCTTTAAATACAGCAAACCAAACGCATTTATGCAAACTGAAAATATATAAATATAATATTCGAATGTGTGTAAATAAACAATAATCGGAAAAATTTTTTAGTCATTTGAAAAATTCTAATTTCAATAATTATTTCGAATTGCATAATGTTTACATAATGCGTTCGTTACTAAAATAAATTAAAAAGTTACTTAAACTATATATTTCGGCATTCATGCAATGCAAGTTTTACTTTAAATTAAGTCGCGTAAACTGTACATTAATATGTCAATAGTGTTATCCGGCTTCTTGCACAAACTACTTCACCTAAATTTCTTCCTTAACCAAATGAATAAGTATTAAAATGAAAAATTATTCTTAAAATTACATTCGTATATAAATACATAAACTACAAACTTTATTTAACGAAAGAAGAAAACAAATTGCAGCCATAAAACATCGCTAAGGTAAACAAATAAACAAACACTAGTAACAAACTGCTCCAATTACAATATTTACTGCAACAGTTTCCAATTTGCACTTCACCTGTTTAGACTAAATATAAAATTTACGTTTCTTAACGTTGTAGATAATGAAGCTGAATAGAGAAAGATAAACAATTTAGAATGAGCTGAAAAACAATTGAAAGTTTACATAGTAACTCTAATTTAAGTAATGAACTTAATAAGTTGTTGGTACATACAGTTAAACACATTTAACACTTTTTGTTTGCTTTTATTTTGGATCAGTACTCAATGCACTACATATGACCGATACATATGTAGTGCAGTGTACCAAGAATATGTATACTGACTGGAAATACTTCTGCAGGCTACTTAACGACGAACCGTACAGCCGAAGAATGAATTTCTCTGTATCTCGATGTGCATGTGAATGTATAGATTTCGGGAATAATAAACTTAATCTCGTCAATACAAAATTCGTTGCACTAATAATATATTAAAACAGAGTAACGCACACCTCACTGCTGCGAAGCTTCAGGGAGTTAATTGGGTTGGACACTCGACTGTCACCGATAAGCTTTTTGGCTCTCTCTTGAACACGGTAAAATAACTACAAATTTAAAACTTGAAACACCGTGCCGAAGATCAAGATAGAAATAAGATACCTGAAATTTAAGGAATCAGAAGGAATGGTTAGACGAGTGAACTCTTAAGTAAGTGGACTCTTAAGTAAGTGAACTCTTAAGTAAGTGGTTTGCCTATATAGCTACAAACTTATGGCAAAAAGTTACGACCTATGTGATCCCACCAAGCCACACGTGAATAATTCATCCCGTGGGGTTGGTCCATTATCACATAACGCCGTCAAGGCAAGTGCTGATATAAATTTATTTTCATAACAGTGCTCATAGCGCCCCAAAAATGCAGAGCATTCTAAAGGGGCAGGGTTCCTCTTTGTTATATAAAATAAAACTCTAGAAAGTCCCAGCATGACTTAGGTTGTGTTGAGAATTCCGAAAACCCTCACCAAGTTTTAATTCAGCATACCCCACGAAGGAAGCTTAGTTTTCTTCGGGCTTTAACGCAAAGCCTAGTCTTTTTTCGACTGTCTGGCGAGTTGAATACAGGTTTACAAGGCCGTAGCTCTTATTATTTTCATGGATGGCAAGAACAGTACAAAATACATTAAAAAAAAATAAATATAAAGTATAAAATATATTAGATTAGAATAGTAAAGCATAGTATAGTAGATTTTGATAACAATATGATAGCTTCTAACAATATTATGATTACTCAATGTTATAATTGTTGTTTTAATTGAGCTGGAGGTCACTTGTTTTTTTTTTAAAATAGTTTTTAGTCTCCGCAATTAAAACAACAATTATATTTGAAAAAAGTTCAAAAAACTAGTATCAAGATACGATTTTATTACTTAATATTATAACATTTCAAAGTTTTGGTATTTATAAATAAATGCTTTTTTACTGTGGTGTCCTCTACATTGTAAATTTTGTAATGAGATGAGTATTTGACAATAACGTTATTAGCAACAACCCTATAATTTAATTGCAGTAGTTAACGCTTTCAAAAGATGGGTACTTTCACCGCATACCTATATTCAGATTTTTTGTTGTTTTTGATTATTAATAGTTAAGAATACTATTTTTATAGAATTTGTTAAGTCTAGTAAAGGCGTAGAAGTTTTATTTTTGGGGACGTATCCCAGCGGCCAAAGTTAAGTTTACAGAAACGATGATCCGATGCACACTTGTAAGCCAGTAATGCACACCATATCATATACGAACCTAGTATATATTATATATATATATATATATATATATATATATATATATATATATATATATATATATATATATATATATATATATATATATATATATATATATATATATATATATATATATATATATATATATATATATATATATATAGGGTGTTTTTTAAGCCCGATAGAACTTGAAATTGTAAAAAATAACACAAAAAATTAAATTGTAATCAAAATTTTTTTTTTATTCGAAAGATCAATACGTGACATTAACATTTGAAAATGATTTCGGGCATATGGGCACCGCGGCTGTTCTTGACGAAGCGCATTCTGGACGTCCAATTTTGGGCCACTTTTTCGAGCACTGCTGGCCGTATGTCACGAAGAACACGAACAATGCTGGCCTCCAAGGCGTCAATTGTTGCTGGTTTATCAGCATAAACCAGTGACTTCACGTAGCCCCACAGGAAATAATCGAGAGGTGTCAAATCGCACGACCTTGGAGGCCAATTGACAGGTCCATTTCTCGAAATCAACTTATCGCCAAATTTTGATTTCAGTAAGTCGATGGTTGCGTTCGCCGTATGGCACGTAGCGCCATCCTGTTGAAACCACATCTCCTCCGGATCAATGTCATCCATATTTTCAAACAAAAAATCATTGATCATGGTGCGGTAACGATCTCCATTGACCGTAACGCGAGCTCCGGCCTCATTTTTGAAGAAATAAGGTCCGATGATGCCACCAGCATGAAAACCGCACCAAACAGTGCATTTTTCTGGATGTAATGGAGTCTGTAGGGTCTCTTGTGGATTGGTCTCACTCCATATGCGGCAATTTTGCTTATTAACAAACCCGTTAAGCCAAAAATGCGCCTCATCGCTGAATCGTCTATAAGTTGCGCGAATCGACGACTGATTTTCAAAGTAAATTTGGATAATTTCGTAGCGTTGTTCAAGCGTGAGTCTATTCATGATGATTTGTCAGAGTATACTGAAACAAATAAAAAAAATGTTTCATCAAAATTTAATTTTTTGTGTTACTTTTTACAATTTAAAGTTCTATCTAGCTTAAAAAAACACCCTATATATATATATATATATATATATATATATATATATATATATATATATATATATATATATATATATATATATATATATATATATATATATATATATATATATATATATATATATATATATATATATATATATATATATATATATATATATATGTCACCACTTCGTATTGTAGGGTATTCCTTAAATTTAAAAAAAAAATTTTAATTGTAAGTATGTATGTTTGTGTTTATACGTTTACAAAATATTTTTCCTGAATGTTGTTTTAAGATTCATTTTTCATACACTTGATACTTTTAAATGTTAAAATGTTGTTCTCAATTTTGTTATATATATATGTATGTACAAATGCATTGTATGTTTTTGTTATTACATCAACCATTTCAAACTGTTAAATTATGACATTCCACTGTCAAGTGTACGTTTCTACCGAACACAAACACAATTGAACTGTAGAATGTATTCAAACATACATACGTATTCGTACATACATATTTTTCCATTCTCGTAAACTTCATCTGCAACATTTTCAGTATATATATATTTTATGTGCATATGTATGTATTTTTAGTAAATGTCAATGTAAACTCAAAATTCGAGATTGTCGCTCATCCTTTGACATTTAAGAAAAAAGAGGATCTGCTTTGAAGCGTGAGAATGGGAGACATTGTTATCCTTTGCACCCACTAAATAAACAAATTTATTTTATTATTTCATTTTTATTTAGTTATTTCAACATTATTGTTTACTTTTGCTTAAAATGTTATGTAAAGTTGTTTTTGTTAAAACATTTGTTACATTTATTTTGAAAATATTTTAAATTTAGATGTGTTTTACGTTTTGCTCACACTTTTATGATTTTATATTTTTGATTCTTTAATAATTATATGGTAATATATAATACAACAACAAAAAAGAAAAACAAAAGGTTGGAAATTAAAAACATTATGATTTTATCATGAAATTGCTGCTGGTAAATTAGTTGGTTTGCTTGGGTTCCAGTTATATATATATATATATATATATATATATATATATATATATATATATATATATATATAGCTTTTGAATGAACCACCTCAGATTTAGTCATGGCATTTACATGATATAATTTTCAAATAATAAATGTCATGTATTTTTATTTTAACCGTGAATAAAAATTTTAAGTTATTTTACATTATAAATCAAATTGCCGTAACCTCTTCTTCTGTGTTTTTGTATAAAATAAGAAAAATTAGTACTCCTGCCTATTTGGAAATGTTTGTTGGTTAGCCTGAAATACTTCATATTTAAATTTATTTTAGGAACACAAAACTAATGTGAATGCGAATAAGAAGCCTTTCTAATATCATAAAAAACTTAAAGTACATGTATGTTTAAGTTATTAAACTCACTTTAAAATAATTTTCTTGAAAAAAATCTCAAGTGTCTCCTGAGTAGAACAAAACAACTTAAGAAACCCAGGTGTTTCGAAGTGAGAAATCTGTAAAAAAAAAAAAAAACATTTTACATCAGATTTTCAAAATCGGTAATTGTTTTTATGGAATGCAATACAAAATAAAATTTAAATAATCATAAATTATCTGAGTGAAAACTGCCTACACAAATGGTTTTACTAATCATAAATCCTGTATGTTTTAAATTTTTTTTATACAACAAACACATGTTATTATTTTTTTATTAGAAGCCAACAAAAACAAATAAAAAGGAATCAATATGTTTAAAATTAATTGGTTTGAGAATTTTTCAAGAAAAATACGTTACAAAAATTTTTGTGGAAAAATTTAAGTTTTCTTAAATAAAAATTACTTTAAAATAAATCCTTGAAAAAGTCCTACAAACGGAAATAAAATCTCAAGTTTTTATGAGAAAATGAAAAAGAAATTTCAACATGCTCGTACTTGAGGTTAGGATGTCACTGTTGATTAAATATTTTTGAGTGTTTCTAGAAGATATGAGAGTATTTATGTTTGTGGGTTTTTATTTTTTGTTTGGTTCTGTACAAGTGCAGAGAGCAAACAATTAAAAAGTTTAAAGGATTTTATAACAAATACAATCACATAATAAATAAAAATAAAAATTATTCACACTTAAAGGCAGACGAAAGCTTTCAGCAACAGCTCAAGAACACAAAAGTAGCATCAATTGTACTAACACACGTAATAGACAATGCAATAGAAACACCGAAGCAATAACAATGCACCAGCTTGTGTGCTACACAAACAGGACATACAAAATGCACTGTGGAGCTTTTATTTTCGATACTTAAACGAAAAGAACAGTTTTGGTATTTAATTAGATTTTGAGATAATTTTTGAAAAATGATTTAGAAGTCGAATTTTAATTATTTACGTAACATACAGTAGCGAGCATAAAGAATTCAACGTGTAGCAATACTCGTATACTTTCCTATGTTATAATCCACGATAAGTCGAAAAAGCTAGTTTTGAGATAAACGGTATCAAAGTTTATTGATATCTCAAGAACGGTATGAGATAGAGTCTTTAGACTTTTTGTATTTATATCATAATTCTAAGAGAATTTGTCTTGGTTTCTCTAAAATTCATAAATTTGTTGTTAAAAATTTGCATGCACGTAAACAAATGTACTAATTTGTCTTCTAAGTGGGCTTACTTTTGTGGTTCTTTTTCGATTACTTTGGTCACATTTATTTTCACCTATAACATGCTAAAGACCAAAAAAAATAGTTTTAAACCAAATCGTTTTAAAACGTTTAAAAACTGGTAGCCTTATGAGTATATTTTTGCTTGTAACTTTTGATTGTTTATAGGATGGTAAAAATTTTACAGAATCTAAGTTAACAAAAGATGAATTCAGAAATGGTTGAGCCAGCAAATCATGGTTGTGTGGACTTAACATGTTTTGAACTATTGATCATTTACTACCATGTTTGACTGTTGATAATGTGAAAATTACTCCATCGGAATCAAATACTCTCATCGCTTCACTTGATTAGCCCACTAACCTATTATCAAATTGTTACACAGATGGAAAAACTAACGATTTTGCCGTTGTTTTTGGCAAAAGGTAAGCTCCATTCCGGTTATGAATATCGTTTCATAACAATTGGAAATAAGGTTGTTCGTTAATTCGTTTTTTGTTCGTGATCAATAACTGTTGATCAAAGAAGACAGCAAAAATAATTGAATACCAAAAGCTATAAGAAAATTCTTACATTTTCATGCAAAAGTTTTTCGTAACGCAAATAAAGTTGTAAGAAATAATATAGAGGTGCTACATAAAATATTCATTTCATTAATGAAGCCTTCATAACCGAAATGAAACTTTTATGGTGAACGAAGTGGTTTCATTCCCGTAACGAAGCGTTTTTCTTTTAGCGTATACACAAAAGTACAGCTGTTTCCTGTCTTTAAAATTTAAATTATATTCCAGAATCACACAATCATTATTACATACAACGAAATATGTAGAGATGCGATCAACGTATCTCTAAAAGTTACAGAGCTACAAAAGGCAATTAATTGCATATTCTCAAACAAGCTTGAATTCACAATTAGCTTACAGCTGAAGTCAGCTCCAATCATATCGTAATTGTAAAATGCCGTTAAAGCATGTTTTAAGGCCTTGATACACTATCCTACACGATCGTGCGGTCTACTAAATACAGGGTGGCTGATGAAAGCTGCTACCAAAAAGAAAAACGTAATATCTTAATTTCCCTTGTAACTAACTTGTTCCATTTTTATTGTATTTTATAGATTGATTTTTAAGTTTAACTAAAATGGAGAATTTGAGCAATAAAACAGGAATTTGGATAGTGCAACGCTTTTACGCTTTAGAGTCCGTTGTTTCCGTCCAAAGAGAATATAGGCGCACGTTTGGCGGCACTCCTCTTAGCAGATGGAGTATAATGAGGCTCTTAAAGAATTTTGCCGAGCGTGGCACAATAGCAAGAAGGCCTTATCATCGAGATCCCCCACTTCGAACGCAGGAAACTATCACTGCTGTAGCTGCTGCCATACAATCCAATCCTAGAGTTTCGACAAGGAGCTTATCTGCTCAAATGAGTGTCAGCAGACAGTCACTGCAGACAATTTTGCACCAAGAAATAAACATATTTTTATATATTATTCAATTAACAAACAAACTTAACTCTAGAGACTTCCCGATTCGTTTGGAATTTTGTGAGAAGATCATTCAAATGGTGTCAAAGGATGAAAATGTCTTGAACTGCATTTTTATGTCTGACGATGCACATTTTGATTTAAACGGCAATGTTAACAAAGAAAATTGTCGAACATGCAGTAATTCTAAACCACAGATACTCAATCAGATGTAATTACATCCACTTCGCATCACAATGTGATGTGCAGTTTCTTCAAGGTTCATTGTCGGGCCTTACTTTTTCGAAGAAAACGGTCTTACTGTTACGGTCATTGGAGACCGTTACTTAACGACGTTAAAAGATTTTTACTTTCCAGAATTGCGTCGAAAGAGAACCCCTTTCAACACTGTTTGGTTTCAACAAGATAGGGCAACTTGTCGCATAGTCACGCCTGTTATGACAAAAAATAAACTGATTTCAATAAACTCCGCATTCCGTTGGCCTCCCAGGTCTCCTGACCTAACTGTACCTGATTTTTTTTTTTTTTTTGTGGAGTTATTGGAAACAAGAAGTTTACAAAAAAAGCCCCACAACAAGTTTGGATGATTTAAAGCAATCCATTCGAATGGTAATTGAAACAGTTCCCGCTGCAACACTTCAAGCAGTAATGAATAACTTTTTGATAATTTGAATTCAATTATTTTCAAAACTTAATGAGTTACTTTAGTAAAAATGTATTATTTTTCAAATGAATTATTAAAAATTAAATTACATAAACTTTACAAAAAGTTATTTGAGTTTGTTAAAATTGATCAGCCACCCTGTATAACATGTGTTCCAAGATGCATTAACATTTACAAAGGGGCAGCACTAGTGCAAAATTACAACAATATAACAAAAATAAGCATGTGGTGAGCTGTGCTTGTCAAAACTATTTGTAACTTTTATCACAATATAAACTATCAAAGTAGCATTTCAAAATTATAAATTTTTTTTATTTGAATTACTTTTTGCACTTCCAAAAATGTAAAAAAATACATTTGACCGAAATGGAAATGTAGTAAATATTGCCAGTAGCAAAAAAACTGTCTCATGCCGTAGTGCTGTCACCGTATAGACAGTGATGTGCTGAAAAGATACTAAAAATGCAAATGACTTTGACAAAGCGAGCGATTTGAAAAATTTTATACAAATTTTCATAACATGATGGTTTCAGATCATGTGGTATATATTGTGAAAAATATGAGAAATAAATTGAAATAATGTAAAACTAATATGGTAATAATAGTTTTTAATTACTTTAGTATGACTAAAAAGCAACCTGTTTCAAAAAATTGTAAATACAGCATTGTTTAATATTGATAGCTATATATATATCCTAGTATATATATTATTTTGAAGAGAGGTTTGAAATAACTTTGGCATAAATTTCTTTTTTGCTAAATTTGATACTCTATCTCTTAGCGGAGGATACGCAAAAACTAAACACTGACCACTGTACAACTACTAATTCATACGAAAGTCAGAGTCATGTTAATGACAGCTGTGGCAATGTCTAGCTAAGTGTATATGTACGTATGTATGTATATAGTTGCAATGGCTTTAGGTGTTTGTTAGTAGTAAAATATCAGCAATATACATGAATAAAAACATGTGGATGGCTTAACAAACAATGGAATAGAAAAAAAGTCCCTCTCGGGTTTTGTTTTGCTTTGGCAGAATAGTAAAATTGAATAAAATGTTTAGTAAAAATAATGAACATTTAAATAAACATGCATATATACACTCTCAGAGATAAAGGGTTGTAAATAAAAATACAAATAAAAATGCAACACGTGCGTTAAACAAAGGCTTTGATTGCATGTATGTTAGTGGACATGTTTATAAATTCAAATATTTTATGCTACAAACACAAAAAGAAAAACACCAACCTACTTCGGCTTTGACAAAAGTATATACGTGAGAGAGTTTCAATTGTTTTTTATTTGAATATGCGCTGAATTGAAATTCTGCTGTCAAGAATATCCACACATCTGTTACAATATTTATTTAAACTTAAGACTTAGAAATAAAATAAAAATTAAAAAGAAAATAAAAAGTAGACCTAAATTAATTATATTATTAAATTAACATTTTGCTTAAATAAGAAAAAATGTAGACCCCAGTTTTGGCTATTGAAGCAAAGTTAAAACTTAAAAACAATTTCTGTTCTTCTTTGGTCTTATTTTTTCACAGCAATTATTGTTATAATTAAAAATAATCCGTCTTCTTGACTGAAGTTGGACTCGAACTCATACCTAGTTAGTTAATATCGTACATACATATATACTAACTAAAAAGTTCGCTTATTGATGATTTATATATATTAACTTATAACTATATAACTTCCATCCTTATAACTGTATAACTTACATCCATCATGTACTCGAAAACTGGGAGACTTTTGCGTAATTTTGTCAAAAAATTCGAAGCTATCAAAAGATAGTCATGTTAAATGGCCATAATATAAAATAATTTTGTTATCAAATTGTATTAAACTGTCATAATAACATTTCAAAATGAAATTCAGGAGTAAAAATAAGTTTGCGCCATTTTGAAAGATATGACACCAAGCATACGTTACAATTCGCAGATAATTACCGGTTTGCAAATTAAATTGCTCATTGAAGAGCAATATAACCCTATCATATTATACAAAATATCTAAAAAATAGAAAAATGTCTAAATAAGCATAATTTATCGGAACGATTAATAAACATTTTAATTAAAAAATATTTGCAGCTAAAGCATTAAACACATTCGAGACAGCAGGCTACACGAACACACGACTACAAATGTCGCTGGCTACAAATGTAGCCTGTAGCCAGCTACATAATTATATTGAAGGCAGCAGCTACATAATAAACAGCTGATATTGTTTTCTTTATCTCCTTTCAAACTTTAAAAAGCTTTTTGTGCATACAAAATGGCTCAGGGAAATTTAGAAAATTCTATAGTAGCTATTGCTAAAATAGTGCGAGCTACTTAGATTTCGATGTAATAATATATATAAATATTAAAAAATTAAATATTTGCAAATCACAACCAAGATCCACAATTAAAATTAAAACTTCTGGAATATAAACAGCGGCTTTTTTGCATTTCAATGGTGCCACTTATAATTTTTTTAGCTGTTTCTAAAGCTATCACCTAGTTGAAGAGTAAGAAAAACCCAAGAAAATGCAATGGACTATTTGAAGATTAAAGTAATTTAAATATAACTCCATTATTTATAAACCTATTTGCGTAAGTATCTTTTGGCAATAACTATTATTAAACATTTTTTATTTGGAATAATACACTTTCGTACATAAAAGAAATTTAGGTGTATACAAAAATTATTGTTTCAATAATAATAACAAAAAGAAATAAATAAAACACTAACAAACAAAGGAGAGCATAAATTTTTGTTTCGGTTTACGGAAAGTGCAAATAAAACGCAGTGCGCTACTCTATACGAAACTTCAGGTTACAAAAATCAGTTGTTATAAACGAAAAACTATCATACTGATTTTTGCAGACATGAAAATTTGTTGTTATGTATTTTAGTTACGCGTATTTAACAATTAAATTTAAAGTTATGTTCTTATATCTAAAAGGTTTATAATTCAAAAACTCAAGGAAAAGCATTCGACTTGTTATTTTAACATACTAGTAATTAGAAAAAAAAAACAAGAATTTACCAAACTGAATTATTAGCGTTTTGTAGTTATAATTACTTAAAGACACTTCAGTATTAAGACTTGCCCAAAATTCAAATAATACGTACAGGTGTGAATTTAAATTAATAATAATATTAAAATCAGACGTTGACCAAATTGGCTGTTTATTTTCTACACATAGCTATCATTTACAATTCTCATCTGAATCATAGCGTTATACTAAAAATGGTTACTAGTTCACATGACTACTATATGCAATTATATATTTTGTATTTTTTTTATGAAAATTAATGCTACAACAAATAAATAAATGTTAACATCATCTTGTCTTTCAATTGTATAACAAAAATTAATTATCAAAAAATGTTTCATCAATTGTGTTTGCGCATGGAAAAAAATATGAAAACGAGCTTTTTTACTGTTTCGTTTTTTAAACATCACTAATGTATATTATATATTTTACGAATTAATAAACAAAATCTTAGTAATAATAAAATGAAAAATGGGTAAAGTATATAAAGCGTAATTGCCTATCACGAATTGAAATTGATTACTTCTTCTCTTAGGCCGTATTTTCTTTTAATAAATACACAAAACTAAAATTATCAGACATTCAAAAGATTCTTTTTAACAATTATTTTTACGAAAAACATCGTATATATGATAATAACCAAATTTTCAGATTTAAATAAGACTTCACAATATATAAAATATAAAAAAACAATATCTAAAAACACTAATATCACCTTAAAATTTTCTTAAAAATGGGTGCGATCAGTTTTAAAAACAGGACATTTTAACTTAAAATTCTTTTATGAATACAGATTTATCGTGTTTTCTCTAAAAATGATTTGAATAACTGTTTAACATTTTTATGAATGCATTTTGTGAATTTGTTCTCAAAGCGCTAATTTAGTTGACTTTGCTTGATACACTGACATCACTAACAAAGCCAACAAAAATAGAAATAATTCTAAGTTGGCGACAGGTACAACGGTAGTCATGTAGTCGTGTAGCTGTGCTGTCGTCAATATATTTATTCTCATAAGAACGCGTGTATTTTAATTTTGAGCTTTTGTAGTCGGTAGCTGCTGTCTCGAATGTGTTTAATGCTTAAGACACATCGTTTGCTTGTAGAAGCATATACTGAGGCTGCCTTAAGTGAGTGTTGTAAGTGGTTTAAAAAATTTACAAACGGCGATATTGACGTTGAAGATGCCAGTGGAAAGTCAAACTAGAAATTAGCGAATATGCAGAACTAGAGGAATTATTGGAGTAAGATTCGTCTAAAACAAACAAGAAACTTGCATTTAATTTAGAAGTTACTCAGGAGGAACCATTGGACCTTACTTCTTTGAAAATGAAAACGGTGTAACGGTAACTGTTAACTTCACAACTGCATGCGTTGGCCTAATTAACATGTGGTATCAACAAGACAGTGCCACGTCGCATACAGTCAAGATTACGATTGAATTACTGCGAGTAGTATAGCTTAGCGTCAACTGGGACTCACACGGATATTTTGTGTGCATTAGTACACGTATGTGTATAAGTTGAATAAGTATACTTTATTTATAAGTGCGATGAAACAACCGCCAGAACTCTCTACAGAACACAATTGATGACATACCGCTGACCCACGAAGGAAAAATAATGCTCAATGACATGACAAAATTATTCTTCTACATGTTAATGCAAATCTGCATATAATCTATCGATTTTTTCAAAATAAATATAATTTTTTACAATTTTATAATTTATTTAAGCAACAAGAAATGTATTCGAAACCAAGATTCGATATTAATTTAAAGCAGAAACGACCATATGGTAAAAATCTATAAATTGGACTACAAACTGCTATAGCAGCCACCAAATCTCTAAATTAACACCCTGCGGATATTAGGTTTTTACAAATCTGAAGAAAAGGGTAATGGTGAACTAACTGTATTGAATTAAAAAGAGATTATGTTAAAAAATAATAAAACACTTCTTGGCCCTAAAAATAATCGCCTCGAATCTTATTCGATTATTCAGATTCGATTTGCTTACAAGCAGAAAAGATTACGTTAGATTAGCTAATGCTGTTTAGATTAGATTAGCTAATCGTGTTTTAAGTGTAGGATATATTTTGTAAAAGATCGGTAATGCTAGTACCTTATTTAATCTGCCTTGATAGAAATAGTGTAAAACACAAACCAGCAAACCACACCACACATGAAACACACACCGGTTACGTCGAAAATAGTCCATTTGTCTTAATTGTCATATGTAAAGAAAAACATGGTTGAAACCACCATTTTCAGCTACTGGCACTTTATTAAACGAAAACACCAACAAGTCTTTTCCACTAATATTGTTTTATCATAAACAAAAACTGTTAGTTTTGTTGTTAATATTAATGGGTAATTTTATAAGAATAAGAAAAAAAACACATAAAATTCAGAAAAATGCATGAAATATTTATTTGGATCGATAGTTGGGTCGATATAATTTAATGTTTGAAGATTATTTCATGCAAATGTTGGCCGCGGCTGCGCCTCAAATGGTCCATCCGCTTAGTCCAATTTTGGCATACTCTTTCCAACATTTCGGCCGGTATCTCACGAATAATGTTGGCAATGTTGGCTTCCAGTGCGTCAATCGAAGCGGGCTTGTCGCTATAGACATTAGCCTTAACATAGCCCCACAAAAAAAAGTCTAGAGGCGTTAAATCGCACGATCTGAGAGGCCAATTGACTGGTCCCAAGCGTGAAATAAACTGTTCACCGAACTCGCCTCTCAATTGGTCCATTGTTTCGCGTGCTGTGTGGCATGTGGCACCGTCTTGTTGAAACCACATGTCATGCAAGTCAAGCTCTTCCATTTTGGGCAAAAAAAAGTTTGTTATCATCGCACGGTAGCGCTCACCATTCACAGTAACGTTGTGATTCGCATCATCTTTGAAGAAATACGGCCCAATGATGCCGCCAGCCCATAATCCGCACCAAACGGTTGTTTTTTGTGGATGCATTGGTAGCTCTTGCAATGCTTCTGGCTGCTCTTCACTCCAAATACGGCAGTTTTGCTTGTTCACGTATCCATTCAACCAGAAATGAGCCTTGTCGCTGAACACAATTCTTCGATAAAAAAGTGGATCTTCATCTAACTTTTCAAGAGCCCATTCACCAAAAATTTGGCGTTGTGGTCGTTTGGCTTCAATTCTTGCACCAGCTGTATCTTATAAGGCTTCACACCCAAATCCTTCCGCAAAATTTTCCACGTAGTAGAGTAACAGAGGCCCAATTGCTGCGAACGGCGCCGAATCGATAATTCACGGTCATCACCAACACTGGCCGATACGGCTGCGATATTTTCTTCAGTTCGCACTCTACGTAAGCGTGTTGGTGGTTTAATGTCCAACAATGTAAATTTGGTGCGAAATTTTTTTACAATAGCCCGAATAGAAGCCTCAGTAGGTCGATTAAACTGACCATAAAATGGAAGAAGCGCGCGATGAACTTGCTTAACAGAGCACGCATTTTGGTAATAAAAATCAATAATTTGCAAGCGTTGTTCGTTTGTAAGACGATTCATGATTAAATTATAGACCAAACTGAAGATGTTTGACAGTGACACAAGATACAAAACGTGCGTGAGCTGTCAAAACTAGTGTTGCCAAAAAGATAATAGCAAAAAAATCACTCGTTATAAGGATTTTACCCAAAGCATTTCCAAAAATTTTATTTACACTTTTTTTAAAAAAACAACGGTCTTATATCTCTATGTAAAAAAATGTACTCGTACTGTGGAATAGGCCACAGTACGAGTATGTGTTAATATTAATCTATTGTTTCTCTTTCTGGTAAATTATCTTTCAGACTTTTTTCATTACACCACATGTCACTTCCATATTTTGTTGTTAATGTTCACTACTTCTCAATAGAAATGTATAAAAACTACCGTAGGTTGAATGTTTACTAGGCTGGGATTTTGTGAGCATTTTTGCAGGATTTAATTTAATGTTATTAAAATCAAATATTCAAGAGCCTTAATGAACTGAAGAATTTTTATTAAAAATACTACTCGTACATCAAGTACTTTCAGTTGACAACATTTTGTGCCTATTCAATTCTTTTTATAGGACGTGCTGCTGTGCCTTCTTGTACGTGTTTAAAAAAAGTGTGTTCATGCCAGAGTACATTATTCGCTGGATTTCATCCTATCTGCACGCATAGAATACGCACACACTCGCACAATAATGACATTTAAACGTATTTAGCTGAAACACTAACAACATGGATCGTTCTTGTAGTTTTTTTTTAATTACATTTACAATATTTGTTTATACAACTTTATCGCTCAGCTTTAATAGTGCTCAAGTTCCAGGAAAGGTAACAATAGCTGGACTTTAATAAATTGTTTACTTTCTGAACACCCATGATGTGTATTTTCAATAAATATTATATTTGTGAATTTTTTTAATAAAACACACTTTAAAATAAAAAAATAAAAACTTACAAATTTTAAATTTACTTGCCAGTTGACTTTAACTTAAAAATCCAGATTACATACACAGCGTCCTCCTCTACAACATGGATTTCGTAAAAGATTTTCTGCCATGCAGTGGTGTTAAACATGACGATTTTGCGTTATTTCGACGAATTTTTGTTTAAATGCATTAAAATGAGAAATGACGTTTTTCCTTGCAAAAGCGAGAGTATTATAATGATTATCTGGCATCACTACGTTTTCAAATTATAGTAATGACGATTAACAAAACAAAATTAATTTTATAAAACAGAACCCGATATATTAGTAGCAAGTTTCACAATTTCGGCAGAAAATCTAAGCGAACGTTATACCGCTTTCACAACGGAAAGTATACTTTGCAACGTAAACTTTTTGTGTGTGAAGGCGGGGTTAGCGAGTCACACGACATCGAGTAAAATTTTATGTTTTTTACGTTTGTTTTTTTATTTTCTTTTGTTTTCTTTGACAGTTACCAACACATAGCAACAATAAAAAGCCATGTTGTTTTTTTTTTTTTTTTGCAAGATGCATTAACCAGGTGGCATCACTAGCGCAGGTGACAATTTTTTTATTTAAAAAATTTTCCAATTTTTTAAATAACATCCAAAATTTTTTAATAACATATTAATTTTCCTGACGACGATAACAAATTGTTATCGAAATATTGAAAATAAATACTGTTGAATTTTTTATAAAAAAAATAAAAAACGATCTTTAGCTGCAAAAATAAGAAACATTTACTTACACAAGATCAAATAATTAAATATCAAAAACAAAAATTTACGTTACGGCTTTAAATATTGCGAATTTAAAAAATTTTAATTTTATAACAAAAGGAAAAAGCTTATGTTTATTAATTTTTATTATTATTTAGTCTTTAACATGAAATTTCGCCGAATGATATTTGCCTCCCCTTTCGTTTGTTGTATGGCATATTGAGGGCAGCAAAACTGATGTTGCTAGTATCCTGTGCATTCCCTACTCCTTCTGTGTTTATCTCGCCACTTTCTATCAAATAATTATGCAAAGCGCTACATGCAAGGATAATTGCTTGAACAGTTTCCACTTTTCGGCATATTGAAGCTAGAAAAATTCTAAATCTACTCGATAATATGCCAAATGCGTGATATACTACATGCTTTGCACGGGAGAGCCGTTGATTGAAAACTTATTTTTTTTGGCAGTGCGAGTGATAAGTATAAGGTTTCGTCAGATGTGTCTGCAGATGAAAAGCATTGTCGTATTTCTTCCCCAAATATCCTCAATTAAGCAGAGTTGTTCTTCATTTTCCATATTAATGTTTCGAATTTATTTTGAAATACTTAAATTTTATTTTTTCTTTTTAATTTAACAAAAAATGTAAAATAACAAACATGTTCCAGTGTGTGAATACGAAAGAAAAATCAAAAGAAAATTCCAAATGTTTTTCTTCCAAATGTTCGCTCGTCTAAACTCAGACTCAGCAGTGACGCTTCAAATATAGGCAATGTAAAACTCTATCCATATGCAGTTCAATATTATGATTTTGAAACAGGAATCTGCAAAACGATTTTAGACTTTTATGAAGATTCTGATGAGGTAGAAATCTATATATTAAAAGGTGATTAAAATAACAAAAGATAATAATCTAAAATTCAAACAAATTACTGCTTATAGCGCAGACAATGCTGCCATTAATTTTGGTGTCCGTAAATCTGTACTTCAGAAAGTTAGGTCCAGTTTTTCAGTGCGTATTTAAATGTCATTTTTCCACTTAAATACGAAAATCAATTTTTCGCTACAAATTTGAACCAAATTTAAATGCCCAATCTTCTTCATTTAAGTTGTGTTTAAGTTTATTTCATACGTGGTTTGACCAAAAAATAGCCATTATTTTAAAATTTCGTGAGTCACGTATGTTCGATTTTCGCATTTTTTCTGTTATGTTGGCACACATGTTTGTTATATATGTTGGCAATATTAGCCATTTCGGATTGTCAGTTTGATTTTGACATAAAATGTAAAGTTCCGCAGGGTACTCATTTTTGAACAATATTAGTTATACTTTTTTATAAATGATTTACCTGATGCTATAAAATACGTATTAATATACGCAGACGACGTGAACATATTTTCCATCTACTAGGCGGTATCTACAGAACGACCTAGATAACCTTTTTACTTGCTGTAAATTTAATTTGATGTGATTTAATTTAATAAAGTGTTTACACATGCAGTTCTCAAGAGTCCAGAACACTGCTTATTCCTATTATTTTGGTGGCTACAATTTGAAGTCAGTTGACGAGATAATGGATTTAGGTATTTTGTTAAATGAAATATTAAACTTTATTCAGTATATTACGATGACAGTCAATATCAACCCCATAGTGTCTTGAATTTCATAAAAAGATAATCGAAGGAATTTAATGATCCTGTAACAACTAATATATTGTCTACATCTCTCGTAAGGCCAATTTTAGAATATGGTTGGGTGGGGCCCACTCTATAATGCTCGTCAATATTATTGATTTAAGTTAAAAATTGCCACGCGTCAATATACTTCCAATATTTTAGGTTTTTTTTCATGTATTTTGTACTCCTATAACAATCAACAAGTTAAGGAAATTTATTTATCTGCTGCTTGACTTTTTCAATTTACTTGTACTGCACATTTAAATATTTTTGTTCTTTCAAATTTTGACCCCATACAAAGGTTTATGTTTTTTAGTTGTGTCGTTTTATTTGAATTTATTTATATTTACTTGTTATTGTTGTGGTGTATCATTTCAGAAAATTACACAAATTGAAAGGTGTCGGTGTTAAAGAAAGACAGAATTTAAACGAATTAATTGAACATTTTTATACAAATTACTGGTTTATATGTAAATATGTAAATTTATTGAGCAATTTGAGTTAAGACTTGCATACATAAATATATGCGTAACATATATACGTATATGTGTATATGTATACAGCAAGTGACCTTAACGTTTTATCAAATGTATAATGCACTCTTTTACATATTGACTATATTAAAAGTGTGCATTTGAATTTTACACAAACATTAGATTACATACGAGTGCATATCGCTCATTTACTAAAACAATGACATAACTTGAAAAATAGATTTTTCGAGCTAACAATGCGGAATTACTAACAGTACTTTTCGTACTGTAACAAAAATTTATTCAACTTTCTAATCTTTTTTTGTTTTTAAATGTGCATAGAAAAAAAATTTTAGATATGGTACCAATAAAAAATTATAATATAAATTTCTATGTTTCCCATCTATATGTCGACATTTGATAGGAGCTACCTTTCAAAAATCTCTTTCAAATCTTTCAAAAATTTCTAGTCTATTGATGATTAGGGTAACTCCTATGAAATGTCGACATATAAATAGTTGGGAAACATAAAAAGCAAGATATTTATAATTTTTTTTTTGGTATCAATGTTAAAAGCTAAAATAGCAAATAAAAACTCAAGTGTTTGAATTTTAGATATATTTCTTTCGCACAAGCTATTTTAAGTTAAGACGTTCTTATAGTAAATAAGTGATAAACAGTTTTATTGTGCATGTATGTACATATTTATGTATCTCATTTAATTTGTACCAAAACTCATTTAAAACTGTCGCTTGCTTTCATTAAAAGTCAATAAAAAAAAACACCAGAGCTAATGAAAACCCAATTTTTTATAATATTCCTTTCGCTAAATGCGATTGTATAAATTACGAGTATGAATGAAGTAAAATGAAAAGAAAAGTTTGGCAAAAAAGAAAATATAATATAATGAAATTGAAAATTGCTTAAACACTTGAAAAGTGTCACATGTGTCAATGAAAATTAATTGATGTTTAATGTGATCGAGCACGTAGTTTCTAAAAATGTATACATATATAGAAAGGGAATATGGAAAAGTGTAGACAAATTAGCTTAATTATTTCTTTCACTAAATTGCGGAATTTCCAGTTGAAGTTTTTAAGCAATACACACATTTATGTATGTATGTACATCTTGTCAAAAATAAATATTTCAAATATTTTTATCGGACATCTCTGTATATATGAACATACATATGTATATGGGTCTTTCCATAATGAGAAGAAACAAATGTGTAAAATCATATCTAGTTAGCTTTTTTGTATAGGGTGTTTTTTTAAGCCCGATAGAACTTGAAATTGTAAAAAATAACACAAAAAATTAAATTGTAATCAAAATTTTTTTCTATTCGAAAGATCAATACGTGACATTAACATTTGAAAATGATTTCGGGCATATGGGCACCGCGGCTGTTCTTGACGAAGCGCATTCTGGACGTCCAATTTTGGGCCACTTTTTCGAGCACTGCTGGCCGTATGTCACGAACAACACGAACAATGCTGGCCTCCAAGGCGTCAATTGTTGCTGGTTTATCAGCATAAACCAGTGACTTCACGTAGCCCCACAGGAAATAATCGAGAGGTGTCAAATCGCACGACCTTGGAGGCCAATTGACAGGTCCATTTCTCGAAATCAACTTATCGCCAAATTTTGATTTCAGTAAGTCGATGGTTGCGTTCGCCGTATGGCACGTAGCGCCATCCTGTTGAAACCACATCTCCTCCGGATCAATGTCATCCATATTTTCAAACAAAAAATCATTGATCATGGTGCGGTAACGATCTCCATTGAACGTAACGCGAGCTCCGGCCTCATTTTTGAAGAAATAAGGTCCGATGATGCCACCAGCATGAAAACCGCACCAAACAGTGCATTTTTCTGGATGTAATGGAGTCTGTAGGGTCTCTTGTGGATTGGTCTCACTCCATATGCGGCAATTTTGCTTATTAACAAACCCGTTAAGCCAAAAATGAGCCTCATCGCTGAACACAATTTTGCGATAAAACAACGTCGCGAATCGACGACTGATTTTCAAAGTAAATTTGGATAATTTCGTAGCGTTGTTCAAGCGTGAGTCTATTCATAATGATTTGTCAGAGTATACTGAAACAAATAAAAAAAATGTTTCATCAAAATTTAATTTTTTGTGTTACTTTTTACAATTTAAAGTTCTATCTAGCTTAAAAAAACACCCTATACAAGGTGCTTTTTTAATTACACAATCATAATCTAAAATAATACACATATTTTTAATATCAATAAAAACGGGCTTTATAGAATAGAAAATTTTATGACATTAATATGACTGACATCATCTAGCCTACTGGGTATAATCTAAAATACAAACTTTAACAAACATTTCATAGTCTCCATGCGTTCAGTTGATTTCCATGCCTTCTGTTGTCTGCGGTTTATTCAAGTAGATAAGTGACATAACCCCAAAAAAATAATCCTGTGCGGTTATATCACACGGTAGTTTGACTATTACGTGAAATTATACCCCATAACCATATGTCAGCACCATTAATGCGAACCAACTGAGGAACAAAAATATGTCTAATCATGTCCCTATTCCATTTCTCACCATGAAGACATGTAGACCGATGACTTGTTCAGTCCATAAAGCGTACCAAACAATAATGCAGTGGCTAAGGCGGCCGTTCATGATGTGTCATGACCCGAATTCACATCTGAAAATGGGTGCTGATGAATAGTGTAGCGGCTACGAAACAGCTAGTTGTTCCCCAGCTAAAAAGGTTTGATTATTATTATTCTTGTATTCTTCAATCAAAAATTAATGATCAGACTAAATTTGTATTGTAAAAAATACTTCTTAAATGAAAAACTTGAACTAAAACTCGTTGTACATATTTACAAAACCCAAAAATATTATTTAAAAACTATAAAGTTCAACAAAAAATCAATAAATTAATATTGAAAGATAAATTTGTTTAAACGTGATGAGAGTTCTTTTTGTTTCGCAACATTCGCAGAATGATAATTTTAACACATTTTTGATGATTTTTGAAACAAAATGTGATTTGCTAATTTTTTCTCAAATGATTTTTAAATTAGTAAGCAGAATTTAATTCTTCTTAGCTTTTTAAATTCGCTCAGGAATTCTATAAATAAAATTCGCGAAGGAACAAAATAATTATTTTAAACATGAAAAATTAAATTTGTTGGATTAAATTCATTCGCTAACGACTTTAATTTGAGCATTACTCCTACTCTGCATTTTTATGTAATAGCGTGTATTCCTATTTTAAGGGGACTTATCTTTGAAAATAAATTCAAAAATTTAACTTTTATAAATCCTTACAGTATTATAAAAGAAGAAATCGTCTTTTTCTGAAATTTAATTCGAATTAAAGCAATGAAGCGTATTAATCTTGGAAAATTTGTTTTACGATATAGATATGAAAATGCTAGATTTTTAGGATAAAGTATCTCAAATAATTATTTACTAATTTTCCCTTCTATAGCTTTACTCTTTCGTGTTGTTTATAGCAAAAATATTACCCTTATCGTGCTCTTCTGCAAATGTGAGAATTTGCATCCAGAAATTAGTTCTAGAAATGATTTTCAGAAGAAATCTTATATACCTACTAAAGACCAATTAACACTTTGTAACTGTGGTTACATATATTCGCTTTAAAAGTGTTTAGTACATGAAATATTGAGCTTTTGTCTCTTTCGCCGTTTTCCCTTTCAAAAAATAGTGTTTAAACACCGCACGAAATTCACTTTTACCGTTTTTCAAACGACTACAACAAATAAATTAGTCGATGAATTCGGGTGAAATTTTAACAGCTGACGTTTGACAGATGAGCTGCCATCCAGCGCTTGGTAGCTTCAATGTCAATCCGCCCTCGTATATAAAAAGGTAATAAAATATTAATAAACTGCAGAAAGATTTGTTGTAGTTGTAGAGCTTTAATTTATAACAAATCACATAACAATATTTTCAATATTAATTAGGATTTCTTTAGACCATAAAGAATTTAATGAAATTAGTTGTTTACTTAAATGTCAGACAAATCTTGCTTAAAATCGTCAAATTCGGCGGAATTTGACAATATCGTCGCAAATTGCCAAAAAATCGTCAGCTAGTAAAATTATTGTTTTTTGAACCAAATATTTATTTCAATACGGTAAAATATAGCAAAAGAAATCTTTAATAAAGACTACATCATTTAAAGCTTTAACAACATATATGTACTTGTACAAACATGAAGTTAAATCATAAGATGTTAATATGATTAATATTTGTACATAACAGTGCATTTACACATAAGCCAAATCTAGTACTTACAGGATTGCGAAATCTAGCTGGTTTTGACGAGTTTTCCCATACTAAATGAAATCCACATTGTGGCTAGATTTTGATGAAATCTAGTAGAGTTTTATAAGTACTCTATTACACAACTTTGACTTTCTTCAAGCACTACTTAAAAATATTGCACCGCAATAAAAAAATTATACTGATTTCAATAGGGTAACTTCATTGCAAACCCCTTGCAAAATAAATTTTATGGAAATGAAATCTTGCAAGATGTCAAAAAACGAAAGTGTAAACGCTTAAGACTTTGTTCAAGATTTTCATTCAAATGTAATAGATTTTGGGTAGATGTAAATGCGCTATAACACATTTTTTAAAATAAGATTTCATTTAATAAAGGGTATTTTAAAATTTCTTTACGTATACTATATTTATTTTCATTTCATTTATTTATTTATTTATATCAAAAAGATTACAAGCCCTTAGGCCTACTTAATCTAGAAATCGTATGACAAAAAGTGAATGCATGAGCTAAATCCATATAAAAAATATATATAATTAAAAATATTTATGTAAATATATGAATTATCCATATTTCCCAAATACATATGTATGTATGGAAAAAAATAAAAAATATCACTAATGGGTTATGTTGTATAACAGCAAAAATGACGAATTTAAAACCAAGTTCCTATTTTTTACGTCAATATTTCATGTACTAAACATTACGATGATTACATGGTAAAATATTGGATTTCTGAATTTAAACGCGAACAAGCACTGTAACAATACCATCAACAGAAATGCAAAAAGAGATGGTTACTGAAGAAACTATCAACAAAATCCTTGATAACGATATGAATGATCGCCGAGTCAAGTTACCTGAGATTATTAAAATGATAAACATATCATATGAACGTGTGATCAATATTTTGCATGAACATTTGCATATGAAAAAGCTACCCGCAAGATGGGTGCCGCGTTTGCCCAGTGTCGAACAAAAACGAATTCGAAAGACCACTTCAAAGCGTAATCCTGTTGATTTTTGGCGTCGACTAATAACTGTTGGTGAAACGTGGGTCTACCACTACTTACCTGAAACCAAAAATCAATGGGTGGAAGATGGTGGAAGTGATCTGAAGAAGGCGAAGACAGTGAAATCACCTGGCAAGGTTGTGACTACTGTTTTTTGGAATGCACACTGCATATTGCTCACCGATTATCTTGAAGAAGAATCCACAATTACAGGAAAGTATTATTGTTCATTACTGGACCAATTGCTTGATGTAATCAAGAAAAAACGCAGAAAAGAAAAATGTGCACTTTCCTCAAGACAACGCCCCGGCTCACACATCATTAGATACGATGATAAAACTACGTGAAATACACTCTAAATTGGTTAATCATCCACGTTATAGTCCAGATTTACCTCCTAGTGCGGTTTCCCTACTTGAACAAGAGGCTCGCAGTAAAAAGATTCATCTCAAAGGAAGAGTTGATTACCGAAACTAACGCGTATTTTGAAGGGTTCCCAAAAAGGAGGCTATGTTGAGAGCTAATGGTTTAAAAAAATGTTTTTTCCTACTAAGGTAGCGTCAATATCAATCCGCTCTCGTATGTACATATATAAATTAACGAGTGAAATAAGATTTCATGACCTCAAAAGTATAGGTGTCTTAAAATTGACATACTTACTTACATTATATTTTTTAACTGGCAAAACTACTATAAAAAATCCTTGTACATTCACAATTTATAAGCATTCTTATTTAATCCCTTAGTTTACAAAACACTAATTTGCACAAGAAATGAAAATCCTCTTTGCAACATGCCACAAAATGGTGCAAATACTTTAAACTTTAGCACGTTTGCATGTATGAAATCAAATCATCTTTACTAGAACAAAGTACAACAAATAGGTTTTCAAAATGAAACCGCAACAAAATAAGAGGAAAAAAATTATTTTCCAAAATCTTAACGTACAAATGCATTTATATTAAAAAAAGCAACTACTAGTATATTTTGTTGTGTTGCATGCAACATTAACAAACGTTATATAAATTATAGTTTAAAATTACATTCGTGATACAACAGAATAATATAAAGTATTGCACTTAATACGAATATTTAAACCAAAAGTGGAAAAAAAGGAATTGAAATTGGAAATAGACCCCATATGGTGTTGTTGTTTTGAACTGAAAATAGAACAAAAAAAATGTGAAGAATTGTAAGCCGAAATCATCAAATCTAAAAGCAAATCAAATGCACTTGTCACAGGGCAAACAGCAACAGTCATTAACATACTCGCTTATGACATGTTTTTGGAATCAACAGCATTTAAGTGACATGCAGCACTGAAAAAGACATTTAAATGTATGATTTCTTATGATTATGTAAAGTGAAGAATTTTATGTATAAAATAAAAAAATAACTATTTGTTAAGTGACAGCAGAATGCAGTACAAACAACTGTGCTTATGACAGATTGCATATATGATCAATATGAGGCAAATATAGACGAAAATATATATATAAGAGCTCGGTGGCTGAGTTTGTTAAGCGACAGTATTTTTTTTAACTTTTTACTCAGGGAATGACCCCTACATATGCAGCGCATTGTACTGGAACTAGGAAAATAGGTGAGGAGGAAAGAGGGAGTAGTGTTCGTGGAGATTTAACTTTAACAATAACAACACGAAAGAGTAAAGCAAATTCTATTGCAGCATTTAATATGTTAGTTAAAACTGTGCCCAGTCTATCTACCTTCGACACTGAAAATTATACCCACTGTAAATACCTTCGATTGAAAATATATTAATATTGAACATATAAAGGCAACACGGACAACGGCAAAAAAACACGAAAAAAGCAACACGTGTACACATATAGCTACCTATTCCGGTGCACTTTGGTTTCATACCAAAAAAATACATCATGTTTACATGATACCGAGTTCGAATCCTCATGGGTGCTGATGAGCAGTGCAGCGACTACGAAACAGCTAGTTGTCCCCCAGCTAAAGATTTGATTATTATATTTATTGTCTTCTTCAATCAAAAATTATTGTTCACAGCAAATTCGTATTATAAAAAATCATTCTTAAGAAAAACTTAAGAAGGAAAAAACTTGAACTAAAGCCCGAAGTACAAAAACTAAAACTCTTCTTTGTTTTATTAAATAAATTGTGAATTTTTCTTTGATTCAGCAAATTTCGTTATAGAACATGAAAAAAATTTTTTTTTGAAAACTTTGATCATGTAAACAATTTATCGTCAATTAACTAAACGAAGATAGATATGAAAACCTACATTCCTTTAAATGCCTTTGTAGCATGAACAATCTCAATATACACATAGAAGAGATACGGCGTGTATCAAGCTCTTAAAGACAAGCAAGTAAAATTCTAATTGCTTTTATGACTTTTGAGATCCAAAGCACTTCTACAATTCCACATGAACACAAAATACACAAACATATATGCGTGCATCCAATAAAAATACACTTGTAAACAAATAAATAAATAATAAAAGACCCCCAGCACCTGATGAAAGCACATTTTTTATAAACAACTGTAAATACTGCTTTAGTTCTTGTTTTCATTCAGGCATGCGAACTGCGCATGTGCAACCATTTATTATTAGTTGACTGAAATAGTTTCTAATTTTATAACTTCTAAATGATAAAACAAAAAAAATCTGATTTTATGTGCAACATAAGGGTGGCGCAGTTGCGTTGCTACTCGTACTGGATTCACAAATGTTTTTCATGATGCTTTTGCTTTGGTAGCAGAAATTAAAGATGTGTTGCTGGAGTTTTGGGTTACGACTTTGCTTTTCATTTGACCCCAAATTTATTTGTAAACACAGCATGTCTGATACTGCTCTTAAATCTTCAATAATTTTGTATTTATCTGTAATTTTATTAAAGTAGACGAGTGCATTTTTGCAGAGCATCATAAAAAACGAGTGTCAGTGTGTTCGAAACATATTTTTTTCTAGGCACATACAAATGTATGTATATATATATATACGCATAAGTATTTATTTTTTATGGCAATGAACCTAACTTGAAAACCCCCTTGGGTGGGGTAAAAATCTCTTTCTTATTTATGGAAATGTGTGTTTGTATAAAAAAAAATTTTAGTTTTGGAAACTTTTGTCGTTCTTTATATGTACATTCATTCATTTTTGCCATTACTCGTATATACATAATTTTATATAAAAGTTGTAGGACCAACTTTTTCTTATAACTTTTCCTTTAGACAGAAGTGAGTTTGTTTCATACTCGTATATACATAATTTTATATAACCTTATAACTTTTCCTTTAGACAGAAGTGAGTTTGTTTCATATCAATATATCTGTTACGACCTAAATTGACAGTAGTTAAGTCCACGACTGACCCTATGAGATCTTATACACGAAATTACAGGACAACAGCACACCAAAAAAATAATAATTTTAGAATAAATAGCGGCTCCAGCACCTGCATCATCAAAAACTTTGAATCCGTCTTGCCTACGACATAAAATTCCTCCTTCTAGCCGAAGCAGGCACAGCACTAATTTTTTATGTTATTCATGTCTATGGATGTAATATCCTTACAGACAGATATTGCTACCATTCAATATTACATTCAAAAAAGTACATTGCAAACACTATATAAGAGTCTTTAAAAAGCATTTAGAAAGGTAATAATTTTACATTTTACAGTGTATGTCTATAAATTTAAAATATATGTGAAATTGACTGCAAATCCTTCTAAATGGATCAGCATTAGCTGACACTCGTAGTGTCTAGATGGACGGTTAGCAACCGTCGACGGTGACAAATTAAGCTGCATGAAATGTTTATAACACCTGGTATAAAAACTTTCTAAGTCCTTCTGTAGTAAACTGTAATGAGAGTATTTGTCAACACTTAAAAAGATCTTTACGTCGTCTGCGTACATTAAGACATTGGAAAATTTTATAACTTTAGGAAGATCATTAATAAAGAGAGTAGAGGTCTAAGATGACTTCCCTGGGGCACTGCTGAAGTGACATCCACAAATTATGAAAAAAATGTTTTTGCATCGAACACATTGCTTACGATTTGATAAATAAGAATCAATCCACTTTAAGCATTGGTTTGAAAATTCCATTACGTCCAGTTTCTTTAAAAGCCGTTTTTAGTTTAGTTTATCAAACGCCTATCTAAAATCAGAGTACACAATGTCAGTTTGCATTCGTTGTACGAAACCATGATTAATAATAGTTGTCAGTTGCAGTAAGTTTGTTATAGTAGAACATCCTTTCCGGAAACCGTGTTGAACAGAGGATAAAAGAGATGACGCGTGATAAGCAATACATTCAGTCACTAATTTTTCAAATAATTTAGGAATAACGCTTAGTTCAGCAATACGTCTATAATTTACAACATTAGACTTAGCTCCAGCTTTATACAAGGATATAATGAAAGAATTTTTCAAAAAACTTGGGAACTCTCCACTTTTTCTTTTAAATATCGAAAATTCCAGTCATCGGCTCAGCAAGTGTATCAGCACAGTTAATCAATATACAGCTCGACATATTATCAGGACAACCGTTATAAGAAATTTTCTGTTTTCTAAAATTTTTAGAAATGGGGAAAGTATCAAAAAATGGAATGGTTATTTTAAGAAATTTAGTCACAGGACCTAAAAAATAGTTTCCAATGAATCCAGCAAAAACGTCGTTTTTAATTATTGTTAACAAGACCCAGGAACAAACTTTCTCTTTGGCAGGAATCGATTTAAGAAAAACATATTTTTCTGATGGACAAATAAATCTAGGTTGATTTATCACTGGTTGGCAACCGAAACAATCTATATACACATTTTTCATCACAAAATAACGCGGTATCCAATATTCCTTACCAGATAGATCTACATCTCTTGCATATGGATTGCATATTTATCACATAAATACATATTTTCCATCATACAAACAATTGTCTGCATGTACATCCTTCCTTATAATGATTAAAAATTTGTGTAATGGTTTTTACTTCTATTTTGACAGTTAACCAAACATGAATACAGCGCGGGCAACGCCGCCGGTAAGGCTATTATTTTATATTTTCGACTACCATATGTACCTATAACAAAATTTACTTCATTGCTTAAGACTTACCTTATTGCAAAGTTTGACATATTCAAGAAAGTTAAAACATTAAACACCCCATTAATTTTACTCTTTCGGTTCGATTATTTTTAAAATCTTTATAAAAAAAAATCAATATTCAACTCAAAACAAAACTAAATAATTGTTTAGTTCCCCTTATTTTAAGAGACGACAGCGTTGTCACCTGCAGTTGTCATGTAAAATAGACATATTAATATTTGCTTTTGGTAAAACTTAATGATTTTCGCTATTTAACGTATATGACGTCAAATAGTTTAAATAATGAGTGTTTTCAAAAACATTAAAATTTTATATAAAAGGATAAATATGTGTATGATAAGTCAATGTGTCAATGCTGATGACTCTTGTAATAAGAAAGAATACTTTTTTCATCTCTTAAATAAACTAAATATAGTAACTCTCATAATCGAGTATTTTTAAACCACATTGAAAATTACCTCCAAGATGAAAAATACCAGCAATAAAAAAAATTTAAACAACTTAACAACTACATACATATATATGGGTATTTAAAAACATAGAAGTAATTAATATGTTTATAGTTATAACTCAAAAAATTAATCATTCGTTTGAATATAAATAAAAATCTAATATTAAACGTATAGATAAAAAACTTAAACTTAAATTGCTTACTTTTAATTATTGTTACGATATAATGAATATTGTTCAGAAAAACATTTGGACATGGATTTATGGGCACAAGTACCACGCTCGTAATGCCAGGTGAAGTCATTTGGACAACGCATTATCATTAAATAGCCACTTACACAATAAAAATAGTATTCGCAACGGGTAGGATGCGGCACAAAATCATAAACTCCTTTTAAGCAATTTAAACGTATCGAATGTTTTGTCTGAAAACAGAGAAGTTATGATTGCATATGACATTAAACTCCGCAGTCGTTTTTTTAAATTGTAAGATATTTTAATAGCAAGCAAAGAAAGAGTAATAATTCTTCTAATTTCTGAACCTTTTCTCTAAAGCCAACTTATAAATTAAAAAATTGTTTAAAGGAAAAACTTATTTTTTGTCAAAAAAACTATCTTGATCTTAATTTGTTGACCTTTCTTTTATTAAATTAAATTGAAATGTTGTTTTAAGCTTGAGGTCGGTTTGGTTTTTTATATAAAAAATGTTTTTAAATGAATTTATTGTTCGATATTTTTGACTTTTCAGAAAAAATTATTTTGGGTTTTACTAAATAATCCACCCACTGTTTTTTAAATCATATGTGCTATTTTATATTTTCCTTTGGCAAATATACTAGCCCCTTGTAACCTTACAGACAATCCAGGTTAATAAGCTAACAATTTATATACTTTTGTTTCCATATATAAAAAAATTAAAATAAAAAGGAAGTATTGATCGCCAAAATATCCCTAAATGTTTCAAAGGAGTTTCTTGGTCTTGATTTTAGTATTATACTGGGCACTTCTGCCGTATGCATCAAAATGGCCTTTTTGAGAATTAATTCTGTTATATTTGAAGTACATAGTAATTCTGTCTTTATTTCATCATGCCCTTTTTGAGAATTAACAAGAATGCCCGTTTTGAGAATTAACAAGAGTTCAGTTATATATGAAGTACAAATTAATTCTTTCTTTATTTCATCAACTGTTCAGCTATACTAAAATACTAAAAAGTCAACAGTTTTCATAAAATCCACGATCGATACTATATTTGTGAATATCCAAATGATATTCGTACCAAAACATAAATAAATGACAATGTGAGCCGTTGGCATTGAACTTGCCTTTTATGCTGACCAAACATAAATTCCCAAGATAAAAAAATAGTTCTTAAATTACTACAGTATTACGCATTAGCGGACATACATATGTATATTACAGTTTGGTTGGATTTACAATATGAACAAGTGCACATACTTTACAATCTGTTATATTTCTACTATCACAAAATAAAGGGCTTCCAATGGGATCCCCAGCTTCCCTTTTTGTAGCAGATATTGTTATGGAGAATCTAGTAAATTCATGTCTAGAGAAATTGAGAATTAAACCTAAAATCTTAACCAAGTACAAAATATATGGTTGATATGACAATATTTTAAGGGCAAAATACTATTGTTGAATTGTATAGTCGAAGACAACCACATAATATGGTTTGAATCTAAAATTTATTTACAAAACGTAGTACAGCCACGACCCAAAATTCAGCTACGTAACCATATATTTGGGAACCATATATTTGCCCAACCATATAATATTAATAATTTGTGAATTATATTGTCACGTTCAATCGTAATAGTGTTGAAGTTCACAAAATTATATGATAAAATAAATACACATTTTTGTAATTTATTCAATATATTTTTTAAACAACTAAAAGAATTTGCAAGATCTTGCTGTTTTGGAAACATGGCTGCATTTTTGCTCTAGCCCATAAGTCTGCAAAATATATAAATATATGTATTCAAAAACAAAAACTCATGTATACAACATGTATTTTTTGATATCAATTATTATACAAACCTTTTTGATTTCAAATGTTTATTTTTATGTTTCGGTTTATTTATATTTATTTTCACCAGATAATATACATTTATATATCTTTTAATATTTTTAAAATAAAAAAAAAACCTGCACACAAAAAACTGATTCGTTCATTATTATAAATGCATTTGTCAAACATTTTCATAAAAACAACAATGGTAAGTCTATTTTGTAAACGCACTTGTGTTGCCTATACAAACAATAACCATACGCACGTTTAAAATTAATAGTCTATTATTGTACACTACAAAAGCTATTGTTGTATTCCAACTAGTTTTTAAAACATTATTATTGTATTCAACCATATTTTAAAACGATAGAAATATAACAGTAGATATTATAATATTACTATGTTTAGAGTAGATTAAACTATATTAAAAGCGATAACACATTGCTACCGGCAATAATACACATTATGACAGAGTAAATACTAAGGTTGCCATAACAATATTCGAAATTGCCTTTTCTCTGCGTGTAGACAATTTGTTTTGTATTATAAATAAGGATGTTCTTAATTCGTTACTATGCTTTAAAATTTACTATTGAAAGTGAATTAAACAATAGAATTTCGTATTTAGATACACTTAAGGCAGAATTAGTTTGTACGTTCTTTTCCGTTCTGAATCAGCTGTTTGGTTTCTGTTCAATGTAAACTATATGTACATGGTTTGTTTTTACTTTTACGTTCTGTTCTGTTGCGGACTAATCTGTTGAAATTAGAATTCAACGTTAAGTGACGGCCAGATATGTGTATGTTTTACTTTTTTCAGGTATGGAAACATTAATTTTTTATTCAAAAGTATATAATTTTTTTGTCAAAAGCTAAAAATATTTGTTTTAATTAAAGATTTTTAAAAGTTAATACATTTTTATCAATTAAACAACTATGAATTATGAAAAGTATAATATTTTAGCAAGGAAAAAGTTATATTTTCTATAAGAAGTGTCATAAACTCTGCAGATTTTGAGAAAGAAGTGGGCTGTTTGATCACCATTTCTAAATTATTAATTCGTTTCTTTTTTTTTTCTTTTTTTGTTTTTTCATACAAGATAATTATGTACATATTTGATTCTTCATTCCAATGTTTTGCTTTTATTTATGCCCTACTGTAAAAAACAGCTGATTATTTTCACGGAAAAAGTAATTGTAACATATTTGCTACAGAAATGAACGTCACAGAAAGGCAACAAAAAGTAAAAACTAATGAGGCCTTTATACTTATAAAAAAGGTAATAATTTATTAATAGATTGGTTTCTTCTTGAAGAATACTAAATTATTTCTCAAAACATCCAACGTAAGTGAAGCTAAAAATCTTATAGACAAAGTGTTTAATATAAGTGATATTAGATTCCATAAAAAATGAAAATATATTGTAGAGTATATTAATTGAAAATAATTTTCCTAAAGACCTTATTTGCAAATTAATTAGCACAATATAGATAGATGATCAGATGTTAGTGTGGAAACAAATACAGAAAATAGTTATAGAAAACATTATATGTTGGAGATGCTGTAGATAATTGATGTACTAATAATAAAATAGTTTTCATTATGTTTTAAATGTTTTGATTTTACACATAAAAATTTTTTCTAGAAGCCTCCCGAAGGAAGACGAAATATTCAATAATAAATTCATTAAAACATTTTTTATATGTATAAAAAAACAAAACCGACCTCAAGCTTGAAACAACATTTCAATTTAATTTTGTCAAAAAATTTCAACTTTCGCTACAAGTCTACAAAACACTTACACACGTTTGCTTACCTTACAACTTTCAGGCATCTGTGATTCACATTTACCAGAGTTTTCGTTAAAATACATGTTACTGGGACACAACATAGATATGGCATGACCATTGTAGCAGGTGTAAAAGGTTTTACATGATTCGGAATTAGCAATATTTCTTATATTATCGAAACCTCTTAGCGGTGGACAAGTTGGATTTGGCGACAATGTATTAGACTCCTTTATGTTAGAATTTGTTTTATTTTCGACTTCTTCAATATCATTTGCTACCGAATTTGTATTGATGTCAGCGCTTCCAATACTTTTTGTAGTTTGTTGTTCAATTTCAGTGAATGAAAAATTTACATCAAAAATACTTTGAACGTTATCACTCGGTTCGATATCACATTGTACATTAATTGGATCATCACAAGTGCCTGCTTTTTCATTGAAGTGGTAGCCTATTAAACACTCCGCTTCATAAGAGTTTCCCCCATCGCAAAATACATATTTGGCACAACTTTTCTTACTGGCCACCACAATATCTGGCTCACTGACACCTTCACATTCCTCATAAACCTCACACTGTATAGAATATTGCGTAAGGACAAATGAAATGAAAACTACTTTATACAATTCCATTTTAGAATTAAAAAATATATATTTTTTTTAATAGAGCAGCACAAAGTCGAAACTTGTTTGTGGCAATTCAGATTTTAAACAAATCTTATCTAGAAAACTTTAGCATCTAGAAACGTTAGTAATTACTAATGTAGCCAAATTTGCTTTGATGAATTACAAATTACGGGAGTTGGTTATTACTGATACTGTTTCTTCCTCTCCCTAAGACTATTTTTCCGAAATGGTGACACAGTGGTACTTATCGCCAAAATAAATATTTTCGCTACCTTTGAATAAAATACGGTTTGATATTCACTGGACTGAACAAATACTCGTATAACAAGTCTCTAAAGAAGCATTCAAGTGCTTCAGTTTTTTGAAACTGTGTAACATGTTTGACTAAATCCGATCTGCTTACTATTTATACCACTTATATCCGACCGAAAATGGAACACAACTCTCTTACTTGGCCGGTGGTTCAAACTCCATTTTGAGGTTACTTGACCGTATGCAGGAGAAAGAGCACAAAAGCTTATCGGTAACAGTAGGGCATTCAACTCTATTGACTCGCTGAAGTATCGCCGCAGTGTGGGGTGCGTTTCTCTGCTTGATGGCTGCTACAATGGATTTTGCACCGACCAGATTAGGGATATTATTCTCGAAACCAACATATTTTTACGCAACACGCGTTCACCGTCTAGCACGCATACATTTGTGGTCGATTGCCCAGCGAATCGCACAACATAGTACAGAGAGAAATCATTTTTCAGTCGTACGGTTCGTCTATGGAACAAGACGTATTTCTGGACACATATAACGTTGTTATTGTTCTAGTTGAACCTTCACAAATACTACTCCCTCTTTCCTCCTTCTCGTAACCTATTTTCCTTCCTAATGCACTGCATATTTAGTCCAAGATAACTAAAGGCTTTAAAAACTGTTAAATAACTGGGATCTCCAGGTAAAACTCAGTTATTTAAACCCACTGAGAATACAAGCGATCTTATTAGGTTAGTTATATTTGTTGATATAATTTTTAAATTCCTGTTTAATTAAGGTAAGATTACGTCCTTTTTACTTCCATAATTTTATGGATTACACTAAAGCGAAACCTAATTCTGGGGGACTCTTTCTATTGAGTTGATAGAGAAAGAAGGAGTTGTCACGGGACTTCCAAATGACTATCTATTGCTCCCAACCGTGCTTCTTGTAATTACAAAGACTAAAACTTTTGCCTAAAAACGTTAATATGAGTTAAACTCTCTTTGTACCCTTTTTGCTTATAATCAAGTAATAAAAAGTTTTGAAGGATATATCGATAAGCTGAGATATTATGGGGAAAGTACAACAGAGTCCTAGATAACCTCACATTGCAATATAACATTACATTTTGCTGAAAACCGGAGTACTCTGAGATATAATGCAACATTCATCCTACTCTGCAAAATATCTAGAGAAACATGGAAAGATGTAGCAACGCCACGTTGAAAACTAATGTCGTTTGTAGAAACTGATAAAGACGTATAAATAGCAGGCAGGTCGGCAGCAATCACTCAGTTTTATTTTTAAACTTTGTGCAAGATAGTCATAAGTGAGAAAGTAAGTAAATCTAGTGTTTTAGTACACAGTAGTACTACGTGTAAATAAACTTGTGAATTATATAAGTACTGCAAAACGAAGAAGTGTTAGTGTCATTATTTCATTTACAATTGAAGAAACCGCTAAAGCGCTTTTAGAGGCAAAAACGTAACAATATATTACTAGTGCAACAGTTTTTTGACATAAGGGACTTGTGTTCTCAATATATCAATATCCAGATGTTGCCTCCGGCTTTTAATGTGAAGTGGCTTGAGTAAGTGTTGAAGGGTTTCCTTTTTTGGTTTTTTTTTTGAGCAAGTTTTATATTGTACAATTGCTGTTAATCCTCTGTTCTAAAAATATTAATCTTCCAATGTTACTCTTTTCCAATTATTGCAACTCATCAGACTGCAATACCAACCGCAAATAATAAAAATATTGCATTAATTATTATTTGTTTTTAGTATATACATACTTAGCTGGTGAGGCCTAACTTTTTTTGTGTCAATAAAAATGCAAAAACTTTTATTACATATTATTCCCAACGTTTCGTGAATTTTATGTTCACTTCTTCAGGGGATTTTGTATTTTTGTGATTTATAACATTAAACACAAAATTATTGAAATTATATTTATAATCAAGTAATACAACATTTTTACACAAATTTTCTTAAGCACTATTTTTTATAATAATATTATAAAATCCCCTGAAGAAGTGAACATAAAATTCACGAAACGTTGGGAATAATATGTAATAAAAGTTTTTGCATTTTTATTGACATAAAAAAAGTTAGGCCTCACCAGCTAAGTATGTATATACTAAAAACAAATAACTAAATACGTTGGCCAAAAATATTATTACTACAATTGCATTTATGCATTATGCATTATGCATTAATTATTTTTAATATATTGTGCGTTTATGACAGTTCAGATAGCGACCAGTTCCACTGTATAATGAAAATTAATTTCATTTTAATTAGTTTTTTATCAGCCAAAATGCGTAAACAAAACATGCGAATACAAATAACAGAGTATACTCGGAGAAACAAAAAAAAATCATCTCCACTTTTCTTAATTTGAAGTTTTTGGCAACATTACTTTATCAAAGTGAGAGATAAAAAAAATTTTTCTAATCTTCGGCATACTTTAGATATGAAATTAATATTGTTGGTTTTTTACATATGAACTTTAAAAAGTTGTTGTGCCAATTTTATAATATCAGTTCTTTTTTCAAGGTCTAAAGATACAGTCATACGAAGCTATTTTTTTAAATGATGCATAAAATACAAATAGTTCTGGCGACCAGTGTTGGCATATCATAAGACTTGTAATTTTTGCAAGTTTTTTGATATGCTATAAGACTTTTACGTTTTTTAACAAAAAAGTTGTTTTGGAAATTTATATAGCTTAGATACATTTGGTTTTAATAATTTGCTTAAAATAATTATGTAAGTATATTCGAAGGCTTCACTAATTTCAGTTTATTAAAGGTTTATGATGCGCAGCATATTCTGAAATGAACGAACTGATAACACTCAGCTATCAGAATTCTTAAGCCGAGTAAAAAACTTAAATCAAGGACACAAATATATATATATATATATATATATATATATATATATATATATATATATATATATATATATATATATATATATATATATATATATATATATATATATATATATATATATATATATATATATATATATATATATATATATATATATATATATATATATATATGTGGGATAGGCATAATTAGACAAGAGCAGACAGGGGTTATGACAACAACGGACATACAAGGGTTAATAAGTTAACGAATAGCAAACAAGAATTAAAGTGAGAAACGAACACAAAGAACTGAGAACAAGCAGTTGATAAGTGGTTGGCCCGTAAGCAACATCGTGTTGTAAAATGAATTATACCAAACTTTAACTTTAAAGACTTTAATAATTACATTATAAGCGCACCTAGACCTAAGTAAATGAATTTTAAATAAAACTATATGAACTAATTGCATAATCGTGTTTCACTGCGAATATCCCACATATATATATATATATATATATATATATATATATATATATATATATATATATATATATATATATATATATAACACGTGATTTTTTTGCTATTATCTTTTTGACAACACTAGCTTTGACAGCTCACGCACGTTTTGTATCTTGTGTCACTGTCAAACATCTTCAGTTTGGTCTATAATTTAATCATGAATCGTCTTACAAACGAACAACGCTTGCAAATTATTGAATTTTATTACCAAAATGCGTGCTCTGTTAAGAAAGTTCATCGCGCGCTTCTTCCATTTTATGGTCAGTTTAATCGACCTACTGAGGCTTCTATTCGTGCTATTGTAAAAAAATGTCGCACCAAATTTACATTGTTGGACATTAAACCACCAACACGCTTACGTAGAGTGCGAACTGAAGAAAATATCGCAGCCGTATCGGCCAGTGTTGGTGATGACCGTGAATTATCGATTCGGCGCCGTTCGCAGCAATTGGGCCTCTGTTACTCCACTACGTGGAAAATTTTGCGGAAGGATTTGGGTGTGAAGCCTTATAAGATACAGCTGGTGCAAGAATTGAAGCCAAACGACCTACCACAACGCCAAATTTTTGGTGAATGGGCTCTTGAAAAGTTAGATGAAGATCAACTTTTTTATCGAAGAATTGTGTTCAGCGACGGGGCTCATTTCTGATTGAATGGATACGTGAACAAGCAAAACTGCCGTATTTGGAGTGAAGGGCAGCCAGAAGCATTGCAAGAGCTACCAATGCATCCACAAAAAACAACCGTTTGGTGCGGATTATGGGCTGGCGGCAACATTGGGCCGTATTTCTGCAAAGATGATGCGAATCACAACGTTACTGTGAATGGTGAGCGCTACCGTGCGATGATAACAAACTTTTTTTTGTCCAAAATGGAAGAGCTTGACTTGCATGACATGTGGTTTCAACAAGATGGTGCCACATGCCACACAGCACGCGAAACAATGGACCAATTGAGAGGCGAGTTCGGTGAACAGTTTATTTCACGCTTGGGACCAGTCAATTGGCCGACCAGATCGTGCGATTTAACGCCTCTAGACTATTTTTTGTGGGGCTATGTTAAGGCTAATGTCTATAGCGACAAGCCCGCTTCGATTGACGCACTGGAAGCCAACATTGCCAACATTATTCGTGAGATATCGGCCGAAATGTTGGAAAGAGTATGCCAAAATTGGACTAAGCGGATGGACCATTTGAGGCGCAGCCGCGGCCAACATTTGCATGAAATAATCTTCAAACATTAAATTATATCCACCCAACTATCGATCCAAATAAATATTTCATGCATTTTTCTGAATTTTATGTGTTTTTTTTTTTTAAATTTCCGATAGTTCTTATAAAATCACCCATTATATATATATGAGCCAGCGGTTCATATGTATATTTTGTCGAAAAGTTTTTTTCTTTTCTTTCTTTTTTTTTTGCTAGCAGCGTTGTCATATTTTTTTTTTTTTTGAAAAAGTCTTAAATTTTCTGAACCAAAAACTTATCTTCGACTTTTTTGTTTGTGTTTTTCGTTCCAATAAATATATATATATATATATATATATATATATATATATATATATATATATATATATATATATATATATATATATATATATATATATATATATATATATATAATATATATTTATATATATATATATATATATATATATATATATATATATATATATATATATATATATATATATATATATATATATATATATATATATATATATATATATATATACAAATTTCCAAAAAAAAAGAAACTTTTTTTCATAGGAGAACATTGAAAATAAGCTATTCCGTATCTCAAAAAAACCAGCAAATAGGATAAATCTTACGATCTGACAACAGTGCAAACAAGTATAAAATATTACTAAATAAGCAATATGCAATGTGCAATATGCATTAACGTCTACAAGGTGGCAGCACTAGAGCAAAATTACGCAAAACCAAACATCTAACTTTTCTAACTTTCTTCACAATTATAAACTATGAAAGTACTTTTTCACAATAATAAATTATTTTTATTTGAATTATTGTCATGATCACGGCAGAATTTTTAAATGTTTAATTCGGAATAAACCAATAAATTCACTTTCAAAAATATAAATAATACATTTGATGTAAATGGCAAAAATTGTCACATGCGGCAGCGCTCCCACCTTGTAGACGTTAGTGCACCTTGGCAGTAGCATTGTTTTATTCTTTACTTCATTTTAGGGAAGACAGTAAAAATAGTCGTTACAATTATTTTGTGAAATATTTCAAGCCAATTTCCCATACTATGAGATCCATTGTGGACTCAGCTTTCCGTCTTTATTTAAGCATATCTTGTTGTTCTTAAAAGCTTTTCTAAATTTAATTATTTTCCATATTTATATTTAAGCAATTACATTTGTTTGTTATATAAAAACAAAGCTTTTTTTTATTAATAAAACTTAATATAAATGTTAAAATAATACATATGTATGTAGAAAAAATATTATGTTAAAAAAAATACAATTCACAAACGAATTAAAGTTGTTTCATGTTTACAATGTTGTCGATAATTCCTTATGAAACACTGTTTCCGAAATTTTACAATATGCAATTCACCAGCAAAACGCTTTAGAATTAGTTAACTAAAATACTAGATTTAATGCAAGTACTCATACACATATGAAATGCGCATGTGTATCTTTGTGAAAATAAGCAGTTTTATGTAGGTATGAAATACTTTGAGAAGACACTGTTTGTCCCGCTACTTTTTAATGAATTGAACTACAAATACATAGAGACAGTTAAATAAACTTACAAAATTAAATATTTAAGAAACATAATTTCAATTTTAGAACTATTTAAAGAGATTTTGTAGTTTGGCACGTAAAATAAACGATTTCATGGATTTCTTTTCAATTCATTTCCAATAAAACAAATGATGACTGCGCACATCAAAGCTATAAAATCGTAAGAGCATGTAGTCCTGCCATTTAGTGGGTAATAACCTGAAAAAATAAAACATATGATAAAAAATAAATCAGTTATGAATTTTTAAATCTAATTGAAAAAATAACAAAAAATAAATTGTTTCAAATACAATCAATTTGTTGTTTCTTTTTTGGGAAGGGTTTTGTAATAGATACGTTTTTTTTAAATTATTAAAATTTTTGCAGCTTAAGATCTTTTGTTGTTTTTTATAAAAAGTAACGTATTTTTTATTTCAGGATATTTTGCTAACAGTTTGTTAGCATTGTCAGGAAAACAAACAGTTAGCGAAATATCCTGAAATAAAAAATTCGTTAATGTTTTATAAAAAACAACAAAAAAATTTTAATAATTTAACATAAAAGAAGATCAAATAATATTAGGATAAAATTTGTTTTTTTTTTTTTTAATTTAATATATTTTACACAGAAAACCCAAAAAATTTTAATTTTGCTTGTTTTATGCAAAACAGTAAGGGTTATATTATCAGCATTTGTTGTTTTTATGAACCAAAGTGTAGACTGAATTTACTAAAATATACTAGTGAGATTCTGAATCTAATGTCTGTTTATGGTCTCAAAAGAATTACCTGGTCAATAGCAGTAACATAATTAGTAGAATTTCAATGACACGGGTAGTATAATAAGTCATTACTACTCGTGACTAAAGCCAAGACCAGATAGCAAGGCTCATTTAACTACTATAGGTGGCATCACTAGCGCAGGTGATAATTTTTTGCTATGCGTTTTTTTACACCGACTCAATGACTGAATATTGTTTATGTTTGTATACAGAGAAAAAAACAATCACTACAAGATTTTAAACAAGTTAAAAAAGTGAAAAAGAAACAAGATTTTGAAATAGATAAATGTTTAATAACGCTCACGTTTATGACAAAACATTATGTGGTTTTAGTATTGTAGTTCAACAACTCCTAATGCTGCCATCTAGTAATTGCAACGAGCCAGATAGTATTACTGTTACAATAAATTCAACACCAAAAACATCACATGTATTTTGTTGGTAATAATAATAGAGTAATGTCAAAATCTGTGCTCTCTTGCAAAAGCAATACAGGATATATGTTTTCTGAGAATTATATGTGTGTAAACAAGATATTGATATTTTTCGTGTACGGAAATAAAAAACAGATATGATCCTACTACCTCAACAAATACGGGAAAAATTTTCGCGAATCCCAAAGTAAAGCAAAGAAACGCACCTATTGTATTTAAAAATCCAAGATATTGTTTAGTAACCCTAAATACAATATTTGACTTACAATATATCTCGTTTCAAAATATTATAGAAAATACCGCAGAAAGAATGTTTCAAACCATCCAAAGGCCTACTATGTTTATTAAATGTGGACATTAGGGTTTTTAGCAATCAATATTATTCCTTCGATTATTCGATAGCTTTAGGAAAAAAAAATCCACTACGAGATATCAAAAAAATAATTTGCGAGACGCCCAAATTTCGTTAATAAATAATTCAAAATAATAATAATTAAAAACAAGTAAGAGTGTAGTATATTCGGCTGGGCTGAATCTAAAATACCCTTCACGATAGTCACGAATATGTATAGTATATTAAAAATGTGACCTAAATATGCTCGGTTATATATGAACCGATATCGGAATTTTCTATTTTCTGTATTTTAGTAACCTTCTTTTATAACGAAAATTACTTTTCAGCAAAAAAAAAAAAATTTTTTAATGGAAAAATCGGTTCAGGCTATATCTCGGGTATATATGGACCGATATCGAAAATTTTAATTTTCCACATAACCTTATATCATTACCAGAACTGCTTTTGAGCACAACAAATTGTTTAAGTTCGCTTACGCGATATTTTCATGAAAAACCCGATTTAGGCTATATCTCGGGTATATATGGACCGATATCAGAAATTTTCATTTTCCATATTTATGTAACCTAATTTCATTACCACAACTGCTTTTGAGCACAAAAAAATTGTTTAAGTTCGCTTACGCGGCATTTTCATGAAAACCCCGGTCTAGGCTATATCTCGGGTATATATGGACCGATATCGAAAATGTTCATTTTTCATATTTATATGACCCTATTTCCTTACCAGAACTGCTTTTGAGCACAAAAAAGTTGTTTAAGTTCGCTTACGCGACATTTATATGAAAAACCCGGATTGGGCTATATCTCGGGTATATATGGACCGATATCGGAAATTTTCATTTTCCATATTTATGTAACCTAATTTTATTACCAGAACTGCTTTTGAGCAAAAAAAGTTATTTAGCTTCGCCTATGCGACATTTTCATTAAAAATCCGATTTGGGCTATATCTCGGGTATATATGGACCGATATCTGAAAAAAAAATTTTTTACCTTTTAGTCACTATGCTTAATAAGTTTGTGAAGTTTGAAGCAAAACGAACAACTTTTGTTTTCAAAAATTTTCATACAAACCTGCAAAAAAAAATGGTTTTTTTCGGAATTTTGAATATATCTCAGCTATACGTGGACCGATATTACTGAATTTCAATAGCAAACCCATGAATCGATGGGGTAAAAGAATGGTGAAAGAAAAAAGTTTCTAAGTCTAATGGTTTTCTCAGAAACGGTATTTCAACAGCGGACAGACGGACAGACGGACAGACGGACATCGCTTAATCGACTTTTCCATTAATTCTGATTCAGAATATATATACTTTATAGGGTCGCAAAAAAAACTGTAGAAATTACAAACGGAATCACAAACTTATATATACCCTTTACATTTTTGTGAAGGGTATAATAAATTTTACCATGGCAAAATAGTATAAAATAAAAAATCAGCCGATATTAAACCTACTAAAAGAAACCCTTAATAATAAACGTTGAGAAAAAGTAAAAAATCGAAACTTGGGCGCCTCGAAAATTTTTATTTTTTTATTTTTTTGATATGTCGTAGTGGAACTTTTTTCCTCATGTCAAAAGTTATAAAAAAAATCGATGGCAAAAAAATTCTGGTTCTTTCAAATCGATCCACGCTAATCACATGCTAAGACTTGCAATTACATCCGATGTTCATCTGCGATTAGTTTGCGATACTGATGCGCAAAGAAAAATATAACTATAATATATGAGAATATGAGAAAATAAAGAATCTTGCTTTCAGATGAAAACTTTTTTTTTATACGAACTCAGCAGGTTTGACTGTTTTAGCATAAATTTTTTATCCAAAAATGCATAAACAACAAACTTAATATTTATCAATTGCATAAGCCATTTTCGTTATGATTATTCTTTGAGCATGATACGAATACTCGTATGTTATAGTGTTGCATTTTAGAACTTCAAACATTTGCAGAATTGCCAGGTTTTGCTTTTTATAAGGTACTGAAAATCAGACGCAACGTGATGCCTTTCCGAATGGTTCTAATGTTTCCGTTTTCTCGACACCACAAAATATAGATTGTGGATTTCGATTTAAATCAGCACCTGTCTTGTCGGCCTTATCTGATGATGGACTAACTCCACGGGCTGAATTATTCACAATTCATCAACGCCCTCGTGTAGCTTGCAAGGCTCACACAAGTCGAAATTTCTGCCATAAGTTTGTAGCCGTATGCTGAAAAGTTCGGGCCTTCTAACCACTTCTGCATACAATGTCCCAGAAGTCAATGAAAGACATGGCTTAATGAATTGGTAGGCCGAAGCCCATTAAGAACATCATTCCTTACCAAACTTACCCGTCTAACCATTACTTCTGGTTCCTTGCAAGACAACAGCACCTCGAAGGATTATTCGGCCCCTAAGCCCGGAAGTGCACCCTAGTTATCAGGGAAACTAATTACCCTTCCTACAGTTTTAGGTCTAACCATCACTTCTGGTTCCTTGCACGACATGTATCTGTTGCAAGACAACAGCAACTTGGGAGGTTATTAGGCCTCGAAAACCGGTATGGCAACCTAGTTATCAGGGAAACTTATACCCCTTCTTACGATTTTAGGTTTAAACAACATGCTGAATATTGCAGTCAAGCTAGACACCTTAACCATGATCAGCACCGAGATGGTCTGCGAGCAGAACCAAACGGGAGATTTGCTGATCCCCGTTTTATCAATTAACCCGTGGTGAGAGTTTCGAAAGCCCAACACAACATGTCATGCGGCTTCCCAGGAACTAGGGAAACTCTTACTCTCATATGCCCCAGAAAGCAGTGTGCCCAGTGTACATTGAAAAAATACCGTTTGAATAAAATAAAATCAAGGTCGTGGTACCATAATAGTGTCAAAGTGCTAGTTGTTTTTTTTTTATGATGAAATGATGAAAGCTGTTTATATTTTGCTACATACACTTGTATTATTCTTATTCTTTAATGGTAAATCATATATTGTCGGTGAGAAAGTTTTATTTTTAACATTAAACACCAAATGGAATCTACGGACAATCAAAAAAATTCTGTTTATCAGAACACTATAATTGTACCAGTATAAATAGTTGACAAAACTAAATAATTCAAACCTAATTTTAATTTTAGTGTTATATTTTACTTGCATAATTTTTGTTCCTTTTTATAGCACTTATTCGTGTTTGTTAACACATGTATATTATTAGCCTAAAAGCTTTTTCAGTTATGAGGTATTAAATTAAAACTGTACCCATTAAAACATCTCTCTACACTGCACAATGGGACCGATCTATTGGTAATTATATATAAATAGTATTCATTTTATTAAAAGTGGATATGTTTTCATAGCGTTAAACACTTTGAAATAACCTATAATTTAAGATCCCACTAATGAAACTATGACAAATCTGTCGAATAGTTTTGACATTTTGATAAAGATATTGCTTCTCAAATCATAAAATAAGCTTCGTGGATACAAGCTTATTGAGAAGATGTCATGCTATTGCGGAGGATTGCTAGATATTTAAATATAAATTGAACGGTTATCAGTTTCTTTGAAAGCGATGAACCCTACCAAGGCGATCTAGAAGACATTTTTGCATTGATTAATGGGTGGGTAATGCGGAACAATTATTAAACTTAATTAAATAAGGAACTTTTAGTTTCGTAGAGAATTTCGTTCTTAACACTTTGATTAGTAATATACTAAAAACTAAGATGTTTTTAAAAGCAATATGGTGGAAATTATGCATTCTTTTATGAAAAAATACATGGGTCCCAGAAAGCGAAAATAAATAGTTTTTTTTGCCATTTTGGCATGTTCTTTGGCATGTTCTTTGGCATTTCTTTGTTTCAGTGTATGCACTGCTATCATGCACGTTCAGATTGCTGAAGCCTTTTACGAAAACGGTCGTTCAAGTAAAATGCAATTCGCGGACTTCAAGATTTTTCGAACAGCATAATCCACCAAATTTGTCTATTTTTTACGCAACAACATATTTACACTAACAATATATACATAAATTAAAAATTTTTCCTTTGCTGGTTGAATCATAATAAATCGTTTAAATTGGTGCTCCCTAGATCACATACACTGTAGAAAACTATAACATTAAAATTAAAAAAAAATAAGTACAGAACTTTCTTTATCCTAATTTTTCGACCTTTTTCTTAAATTAATATGTAATTATCGTCAAGCTTGAGGTCTTTTTTATAAAATTTTTTTTAATGTATTTATTTAATTCAATGTTTCGTCTTCCTTCGGAAGACTTCTTCAAAAAAATTTTTTGATTTTGTTTCCTTTTTTTTTCTGAGAAAGTCTTCCGAAGGAACACAAAATATTGAATTAAATAAAAATATTTTTTTGAAAAATTTTTATAAAAAAGACCTCAAGATTGACGATCATTACATCTTAATAAGTACAGAATATAATTATTCATAAATGTCGCTTTCTTAAGACACAAATATACGAGTAGTGAAATTAATAGCGAAGGACAGACACCATTTTTCCTCTTCATACACAAACACTCAACAAGATAAAAAGGATTGTAAAGTGTTTAAAGACTATTTTTTCTTCCAACGATTACCTGTTCGGCCCTACTGTGCTGTGTTCTATAAACATAAAATTTTTACAAATTTGATATCGGCAACACTTAAAGATGGATAATATATATGCTCATATGTTCTATTAATGCATGAGAGAAACTTGTTGTTTTAACAAAAACGGGCTTTTGTGTTGTTTCTTTTTTGCAACCTTTTTTTTGTTGTTTAATAATAAACTTACCTGAGCAGCCAGACACTTAATGCAAATATTTTTGGCACGTACACCATACGCTCATTTAGCAACATACCACGGACAATTTTCTGTGCCACATATGCTGTTGGTAAACCCGGATAACTGCTCGAGATGCTAAATAAGAGAAAATAAAAGAGGGGATAAGTTTATAAGGAAAATTAAAAATAACATATGCCAATGAAAACTAGCAATAACTACATACAGAAAAAAAGGAAAATATAAAATTTTCATGTACATAATTGTAAGGCAAAGTAAACTGCAAATGGTCAAATGAGTTAGATTAACATTATTATTAAATCTCAATTTCCACTGTGCAAGTCTTATGGGCAAAGCTTTTTTCGCACGAAATACATACATGTATACTTAAAATTAAAAAAGAAACATGAATAAGAGAAAAAATAGACAACACTGAGTACATCTCAATTTTTCCGTATGAAATAAGTAATGTTGCTGAAAAATTTTCGCACATTCAATCCCAATACTAGGCTTAAGCCGCGTAACAGGCCCTATATTTTAAATGTCATATTTTCCGAGTGAAATTGTTAATGTTGCTCAACATTTCTTCTCTTGTTTTTTTTTTTTATCTTGTTTTTTATAAAAAATGTAACAATGAATCTATATAAGTTTAGTTGTTAGGATATTATTTCATTATGTTAAATTTTTTCATGTTATTCTGTAAGCAACATTTGTTATGTTAATTTGTTTATGTTAGAAAACCACATGTTGTAATCGTTACCAGGGTACATGTTGCTTGCAGAATAAATTTTGGTTTATGATAATTTTAACTGTTAATATTTATTAAGTATTTTTCTTTGAGTTAGCATTTTTTGTAAACCACAAATTATTTGACAATTTTTTGTTTTCAAAAAAAAAAAATATTATAACAATTTTAATTTTTTTTGAAGATGCTAACAAATTGTTGGCGAAATATTGAAAAATAAAAGTTAGAAAATTGTTACATTTTTTATAAAAAACAAGATCTTAAGCTACAAAAATCTTATAAATATTTTACCATTTATCTAAAGGTATGTGTTATTGAATATTGCATGTAGAAATGAAGAAATTATTTTAGTTAAAAAAAAAAAACAATAGTAGAAAATCGGAGTAAATTTTAATAAAACATTTTGTAGGTTGTAAATAACCTACATTTCTCCAAATTTACACGCAATTTTGCAAAATTTAGGTAAATTTTTTGTTCAGTGTGTTTGTATCTAAAACGCTGAAAAGGGCAATTAGTTTTCACTGATAGCTTAAGTGCATGGCCGATTTTTGGAGACCTAATTAGAATCCCAAAGGATGCAATACACAGAAAAAGTTGAGTTTTATTTACTATATTAGCTTCTAATATTCATACCAATCAAAAAATTATAAACAGCTTGTTTTCTATGTTTGCCAGCTACTGATATGTCGAAATTTCATATGAGCCACCCTAATCATCAGTAGACTTAGCTTATTAACGCATAAACAAACGACCGCAAATGCTGCTTCATCTGTACTTATGGATGGTATAAATATTGAGGAATCGGATGCTATTGATGTTCTTGGAATGAAGATACAGTGTGATGTTCGGTGGACTGAACACATTTTTCAGATCTCTAAAGAAGCATTCAAGTGCCTCGGTTTTTTGAAACGGTGTAAGATGTACTTCACTCCATCCAACCTCCTTACTATTTATACCACCAACATCCGACCGAAAATGGAATACAACTCTCATGTTTTGGCCGGTGCCTTAAAATCTATTTTGGGGTTACTCGACCGTGTGCAGGAGAGGGCGAAGAAGCTCATCAGTGACAATAGGGTATCCAACTCTATTGATTCACTGGAACATCGACGCAGTGTGGGGTGCGTTACTCTGTTCTATCGTTACTATAATGGATTTTGCTATGACGGGATCTTGTTCCCGAAACTCGCACTTTCTTACGTAACACGCGTTCATCGTCCAGAGCTCATCCATTTGTGGTTGATTGCCCGGGGAATCGTACTACGTATTACAGAGAGAATTCGCTTTTCAGCCGTACGCTTCGTCTATGGAACAAGTTGCCTGCAGACGTGTTTCCTGTTTATTATAACGTTGGAAAGTTCAAGTCAAATGTCCACAAACACTACTCCCTCTTTCCACCTCCTCACAACCTATTTTCTTAGTTCTGGTAAAATGCACTGCATATGTAGGGGTCATCCCCTGAGTACTGGTCCATTAAAAAAAAAAAAAAAATACACATTATAAAAATATTATAAAAATGGAATAGTCAGTAATTATAGTTAATCCTTTGTTATAACACTAAGCTATAAATAACAGCACAATAGTGCGGGAGATCAAGATGTGCAGTTTGTGGACAAAATATATTCAATAAGGAACTTTTTTTTTGTATTGAATTTATATGCAAAGTTTTGATATTTATATTTCAAGCACCACCGTAATACTTTTATTTATACTTGTACACTCTCATCTTCAATTTTTGTCCAAACATATAAAAATCATTAAGCAATCAATTACATGAGCTTAAGTTGTCTTAACCAAACGCAGACACAAGATAATTTTTAAACTGTATTCTTCTCTTTTCTGTTGTACTCGTATGTATTCTCACATATTAAGATGGATGTTATCTTACATGTAAACAGCTTGTTTTACGAATTTTATTTTGGGGCAATCAGAAAGATGTAAAAGTTTAATACATCAATATTTTTTAAATTTTATGCAAAACTTTAAATAATATTTCGGAAATTTCCAACATCCAAATTAAGTATGATCCGCACAGAGGTATAGCTGAAATTTTTTTTTGCCATGAGGATCACGTATTCTTGAAGGAGAAGAGGGCTTGAGGGTAGAATTAATATTAATATTAAAATAATTTAAGAAATAATTTTACCCATTTAAATTTTATTTATAAGCCCAATTTTAAGAAAATTTATATCGATTTTTTGGTTAAAATTCACCCATTTTTTTTTTAATACTAATATCGAGCTGAATTGAGTTTTTATGCAAAATCTGCTGTAGTTTTGAATATCTTTTACGGAAAATGCATTTCATTTTTTTCTATGGAGAAGATTTCTTCAAGTGTATACACAATTTTTTAAATATAATTTATTTTTTGAGTCTTTAAGAGTCATTTAGAGTCCATTTCTATAGAAACTTGTTGAAATTCGTAATCAAAATTTTGGTTCATTTAAATATTGGAAGAAATTCTATGTCCAGATATCAAAAAAGATATATTTTTTATAAAGCTTTATGTATTAAATACACAAAAAATATTTTAGAGTTAATGACCATAAGAAACCAATTTTTACACGTTATAACTCAATGCAGCCGTTAGGAATTCGTCTACTTAAATAAAAAAAAAACTTCTCTAAACTTAACAGCTTCAAAGGTTTACACTTTCTCGCATGCAAAAACACACCCCGGTACGATGCACACGAATAACTTAAAGCTGTTAGAGAAAAACATATGGATTTTTTCACCGTAAGGACCAATTTTTATCTCAGAACAAACCGCATGCTTATGGCAGCTATTGTTTAAGTTTTCTAATTTACCTAGAATACCGGAAAATGCTGAAGGTAAACAATAATGTGTGTATGAGTATTAATGATAAATAGTTGAATTTATTATATATTTATAATTTTACAAGGTGGTATTTATTTTTCAGGTTCAAGTTCAAATCTGGCTTCAGTCAGAAAAATTTTATATTTTTTAATTATAACAATAATTGCCGCGATGTATAACTCTTGATCAAAGAAGACAAAAAAAAACATTGTTTATGAGCATTGTTATTTATTGAATCTTCAAAATGAACTTATTCAAACCTTGATACTAAATATAAAAAATGGTAGACAAAAAGTATTATTATGCGGGAACTATATTGGTAAAATCCCCTATTTAATGCTCTGATGGTGGCAAAGGTATTCTTTCTTCTCAACCGATTATGGACGTCAAAATTAAGTTGTTGCGTGCAAGAGGGTTTGAGTGAAGTTCCAGTTTACTGATATTACATTGTCACGTACTTTAAAAATTTGTCTTTTACCAGTGTTACACACAGATCCTTATAAATTTGTAAGTTTTTTACATATTGTGGAGCTGCAGTAATCGTTTGAAGTATTTGGTTTTACCGCCTCTGAATTTTCTCACTGTTTGTTGTTGAGGCGATGCCCCATAATTAACAAACGTTTGCAATTCAACTTCAAGGTAGAATTTCTGCCCATAAGCCAATTTAATTGCGCTGCTTTTAGTTTCAACTGAGGGACTTTCGTAGCAATGAAAGACTTACACGTTACCCTACGGTCGAGGTGAATGCCAAGGTACTTGGCTTAATTGTGGTGCGGAATAAGTAGATTGCTAATTTTGATGGGCGAACATGTTTGTTTACACAGTGTAAACAAAAATGAACAAATAATTGAATACTAAAGCCACTTGGCCTCGTATTAAAATACCTCATGTAAACATGAGGTATTTTAATACGGCAGCTCAACCAACTCAGATCTCGGTGGCTCCTTTGATCAAGAGTTATTGATCGCTGCAATTATTGTTATAATTAAGAAATTTCTTCGCAGAAGCCAAATTAGAGCTGGGAGCTGAAAAATAAATAGCATTAGGTAAACAATAATTTAATATTTCAACAAGCTCCAAATTTTTTGGAGCTTGTTGACCATTATTTCATTATAAGGACTACTTCATGAAGAAGCTTACAATTGAGAAATCATGGTTAATGTCTATTTAAGAAGCATTTTAAAACACTTAATCAAAAGTTTGACTATCGGCTGACAAGCACACGTAAAGTAAATAAATTTATTTTAATAATTTATTAAAATCTGATCATTATGAAACTTACCCGGCATCACTAAGTAAATGTAAATCACCACTTGTTTTCATGAAATATGTATTTGCAACAGTTGTGCGAACGTAATCACTGCTGGATAAACGTAATTCACATCTTAATGCCTCCATAAAACCAAGAATTCCAAATTTTGTAGCTGTATAAATTCCGGCACCAGGCAATGGGACAAGACCTAAACGAAAAGAGGTAATTAGATTTATTTATACATTGTAGTTTCAGATCGCGGTGAAATCAGAACCAAAATAATTTCGACTTCATTAAAGAGAAAGTTCTTGACGGTGGAAAAATTAAACCTTTTTGCTTTAATATTTTTTTCATATATTTATTATGTTATTATTCTAGTTAATGTTAAAATTCATGAGGAGTTGGTTTTAATAAGTTTAATAAAAAGCTCAAAAAAGAGGGAATGCTACATTCCTTCCGTCTAGCCAGAAAAACACTGATAATTAATTTTCTTTTTTTTTCGTCTTAAGGCATAACATCATCTAAGTCATCAAGGTAAATTTTAAGAAAAACGAGTGAAAATCACACTTTATTTTGTGTACGAATATGTTTTTGCTAATACTATTTAGCACAAGTTTTTATTACTCATCTCTTTAATAATATTGTAAAAACAAAATAATTTAATATTTTAACTTACCAGATAATGCCGCCACAGCAACAACATGTCCAGACTTACGTGCAACCATTTTTGGTAAAAATTCTTTAGTGGTCTGAGCATGTTGCAAACAAGCAGCACGAATTTACCCGACAGCAATTTAATGAAACAAAGAAACAAGGAAAAAAGTTGTTCATTTAAGGCAGACGAGTATAAAGCAATAAAACAGTTTATTATTAATTTCATTATCTTTGGAATAAATAAATTGTTCAATGGGGAGTAAAATTTTATAAAAATCACGTACCATAATGTATGATCCCAAGTTAACGGTGATAATTTTTTCAATTTCATCATTTTTTAACTGCGGCGTTGATGTCATCGGCATCAGTGAAGCATTGTTGACCAAAATTTCAACTGGTCCCAATTCTTTTTCGATTTTAACGGCCATTAACTGCAATTCGCGTGGCGACGAGACATCAGTCTGAGTATAATTAGCAAAGAAATTAAAAGAAATATTAAATTTTATTAAAGCACTTTTTTATTACTTTACCTTATAGGCTTTGGCAACACTATGGGGTATTTTCGAAATCATATCAACAGTTTCATAACAGCCCTTGGAATTTACATCAACCACAGCAATTTTACAACCTTTACGCGCTAATTCAAGAGCAATTTCTCGTCCCAACCCACTGCCACCACCTGTAACCTGAAAACAGACAGGATTAAATTTATTTCATTTATTTATAATCAGGGAATCATTAAATGCGCTTTAAATTAAATTTCTCATTCAAATAAAAGTTGTTTAATTAACAAGTCTGTTGCGGTGTGTTTAGTGTTAATATAATTCCATTGTTATTTAATAATTATTAAGCTAATTTGTAAACAATAAATTTTACATACTTACGCATATGTCTGTATGAGTGTGAATAGTTTTCAAAGTTCGTTACCATAGTGAATTAATAATGAATCGAAAATTTAGCGCATGCTAGCATCAACAGTATTTAATTCTCTTAATTGTTCACCTTATTGTTTTATTGTTTGAAAAATATTTCCCATTCCGAATGTTTCTTTGTCAATATTCTTTTTTTTAAATGACAAAACAAAAACCATACTTAGATACAAATAAAATGTTTGAAATTACTCTATTGCATCAGCAGTATAAACATGTTAACCCATTAAGAGAAGACAAATTTAACAATTCAGCAAGTACGAGGGCGGGTTGATATTGACGCTGCCTATCACTAGATGGCAGCACAAATACACATTTAATTTTTTTTTTTAATGGCGATCTGTCTAACATCAGCTGTTGAAATTTCACCCAAATTCATCAATTAGTTTATTTGTTGTAGTCGTTTGAATTAAGCAACTTTTGTGGTTTTTGTAGAATGTAAGAAAGTGAATTTCATGCAGTGATTAAACACTATTATTTGAAAGGGAAAACGGCGAAAGACACAAAAGAACAGCTCTGGCTGCTCTTCACTCCAAATACAGCAGTTTTGCTTGTTCACGTATCCATTCAACCAGAAATGAGCCTCGTCGCTGAACACAATTCTTCGATAAAAAAGTGGATCTTCATCTAACTTTTCAAGAGCCCATTCACCAAAAATTTGGCGTCGTGGTAGGCCGTTTGGCTTCAATTCTTGCACCAGCTGTATCTTATAAGGCTTCACACCCAAATCCTTCCGCAAAATTTTCCACGTAGTGGAGTAACAGAGGCCCAATTGCTGCGAACGGCGCCGAATCGATAATTCACGGTCATCACCAACACTGGCCGATACGGCTGCGATATTTTCTTCAGTTCGCACTCTACGTAAGCGTGTTGGTGGTTTAATGTCCAACAATGTAAATTTGGTGCGAAATTTTTTTACAATAGCCCGAATAGAAGCCTCAGAAGGTCGATTAAACTGACCATAAAATGGAAGAAGCGCGCGATGAACTTTCTTAACAGAGCACGCATTTTGGTAATAAAATTCAATAATTTGCAAGCGTTGTTCGTTTGTAAGACGATTCATGATTAAATTATAGACCAAACTGAAGATGTTTGACAGTGACACAAGATACAAAACGTGCGTGAGCTGTCAAAACTAGTGTTGCCAAAAAAAATAATAGCAAAAAAATCACTCGTTATACATATATACATATATGCATATGCACTGAATTGCATTCAGCAGAAATTAGTAATGACGATATACAGAAAACGCGGACGAGAATGGAATACAAAGCACCCCGCTTGCTACCTATTCCGGTGCCATTTAGTTTCAATAGAAATAAGTAATGAACAATTGTATGTACGTAGAAAACACTGACACCAGCAAAAAAAACATCTGTGTGCAGAATGGAAGACAAAACTCTATTTTATTAGTCCAAACTTATTTGCACATTCGCATAAAAAGTTGGTAAGAAAATTAGAAAATAAAAAAAAATACTCTATTTTTTATATTTTTTTTTTACAATCCTGATTACCTTTTTAAAAGCAACTGAATATAAATTAAAAAATTGTAATAGGTTTTGCTCAGCTTAGAAGTTACACTGAAGAGTACGAGTAGGTCCCTATTTTGCCTTGCGAACATTTTATGATTGAAATGTATCTTGAAATTATTTTTACTTCTAAGCACAATATACATATACATACATAGTTATATATGATGTATATTATACATACAGTTTAAGACTTTTCGTCAAAAACTTCTGACATCACTGCTTGAGGTCCACACGATCAAGCTTTGGATTCCAAGTTTTAGCTCGCTTACACTTTTTTTAATAACGAACACTCACTTAATAGGATCTATCCTAGATACCAGATAGTTTTAGTTGCTACAGTAGAAAAGGAGTTTTTCCTATTTTTGTAAATAAGCATACTAAAAGTTCAAAACAAATATGTATGTTTTTCCCAGCTGTCTAGTGCTAATTGAGTAAGGTAAATTTTGTATGCATAAAGACTAAAACTGTTTTGTCAGTAAACTGAGTATTGTCGCAATAATACCTCCATCTGAACACGCTGTAAAAAAAATTAATTAAACGTATACATTTATATTTAACAATCATAAAGGGTTAAAATTCTTATTCAATCTCATTTGATTTGGAGTACCCCTAAGTTCTATTGTTGTTCGTTTATACAAACAGATGAATATATGCATGTGAAAATACACATATACATTTGTATGTATGTATGTATCTACATCAGAATATTAAGTTATGAATGAAATGTCTAAGCGTTTTTTATATTTTGTATAGTTTTTTTAATTAAATATTAACGACGACTTTTGTAACCCTATATTATGTGAATTGTAAAAAAATCATAGTCATTTAACAGCAACAGCATGCTGTTTTTTCAACACATGGAGCCAGGCTGCGACCTGTTGAACTTTCATAAATTAATTAAAACAAAATTTTAAATACGATTATAAGTCAAGCAACTTAAAAAAATATATAAAATTGCAATGTAGTCTTATAATTTTAAATACAATATAATATAAAACTAAAATGCATATGGAAAAAATTTAAAAATAAAATGAGTGAAAAACTGAAATTTCAAACATTCTTTTAATAATGGCCTAACAAGTACTATGTAAGCAAATATTTATAACTTTCTGTATAGATATTTACCATTTTGCTTCTAGTTTTGCGTGGAGTACAACATTTATTTGTATCTCGGAGATAACATTTGTTAGTTTTGAATATCATAAATTTGTTTGATGTAAATTATTAATTTTAATAAGAATTAATTTCATATTTTTAAGAGAGAATGTGACTTATAAAAATCTTCAAGTTATAAATAAAGAAGAGCAACATCGAAAAATTATAACGCGCTTGTTTTCTATGTTTCCCAGCTGTCTACATGTCGACATTTCATGGGAACTACCCTAATCATCAGTAAACTTTGTTAGTTTTTGAAAGATATTCTCAAACATTCAACCAAAAAATTATAACAGCTTGTTTTCTATGCTTCCCAGCTGTCTATGTCGACATTTCATAGGAGCTGCCCTAATCAGCAGTAAACTTTAGAAATTTTTTAAAGATATTCTCAAACATTCAACTTTATATCTCAACAATCTAAATAAATGATTAAGAATTTAAAAATAAAAATGCTATAATAATACCTGTCAAAACACAAAAACAACATTTTTTGTTTATACATGTCTCTAACATTTCTTTATACCTTTCAAACAAATGAACAACCGTTTTCATTGGAGCTACCCTCATCAGCAGTAGACTTTGGAAATTTTTTAACGATATTCTCAAACACTCAACTTTATATCCCAACAATCTAAATTAATTATTGAGAACTTAATATGAAAAATGCTTTAATAATACCTGTCAAAACACAAAAACAAGCATTTTCATTTATAAACGTTTCTAATATTTCTTTACACCTTTTTTGGGAATCCCCAAAATCCCTCCACTTCCCCGGAAGCAATACGGCAACTCTAACTTTCGCACTAAAGCGGCAACACTGTATATACAGTTTTATATACCTACCTATGTAATAATCACTCATATGGCATGGATTTCGAGTGTTGCAAACATACAAGTGAAACTAATATAAGCGTGTTAAAAATGGAGTAGTGCTCGTGTGCATTTAACTTAAAAGTTATAATTGACAGGAAACACGTCTGCAGGCAATTTGTTCCATAGACGAACCGTACGGCTGAAAACTAATGCGATTCACTGAGCAATGGATCACAAATGTGTCCCCTGGAAGATAAACGCGTGTTGCATAAAAATATGTGGATTTCGGAAACAATATCACTAAACTCGTCTTAGCAAAATCCCTTATAGTAACGATAAAACAGAGAAAATCATTTCTTCAAAATACAAATCGTATCAACCATAGGTTGTATAAAAGTTGTTAGGAAAAATTGAGGCAGCTTTACTTAGGTAGTGAGTGGTATATGACAGCTGTCTTTCTTTTCCTTTGCATAAACTTGTCAGAATTTTGAATACAAAATACATAACTCTGAAAAAACACATAGAGCAAGGAATGCTTTTTCAAACAAAAGAGAAACAAAACTTTGACAAATTTTCGTAATTTCTACCAACAAAATACATGTGATTTTTTTGGTGTTGTATTTATTGTAATTCTGCCACTACATGTTTAAAGCTGCCTTGGAAAAAATAAAACGTATAAACGACTGCTTCGCTTTTTGTGTTTGAACAACATTATTAGATGATTTTCTTTTTTAAATTAATTAGTTAATATACATAAATATATTTACTCGTATGTAAATATCACCAACTTTTGAATTGTTACTGAATTTTATGTCAGCTCTAATTGTAGAAAAGTGTTAATTCTTCTTCCAACAGCAATCGCATACACAAATTACTGTTTTATGAGCGTAAGAAATTAGAACTCGTGCCCAGTCTCAGTCGCAGTTTCAATTCCTACAATACTAAAAAAATATTTATTAAAAAAGTAATCATGATTTTTTATCTATAAAACCCCTTGCCACTCCTTACGACGCCAAATATTTTCAAGATTTACTTCATTTTCTGTATGGGAAAATACATTAACTTGAAAATACGGCTAATTAACACAAAACATCATGATCTTAAAAACATTATTCTACAACGAACATGCATAAGAAAAATTATACGCCCAGTTGTTGCAATATCGTCTTAACTCTAAAAGCTTAATTTGAAGAAAAACTCAAAATGGTGAGAGCTTTTCACACACATTTCGTCTGTGATCTGCAAGTGACCACAGAAATCAAGAGGTAAGTTTGATTATTAATAAGTAAACATTCGCATTCGTGTAGTAAACAACAATATTATGACTTAGTCAACCATATTTCAGACCAACCATATTAATATGCTTATATATGACGCTTAAAATTGCAATTAAATAATAAAGTTATTAATAATTTTATTTTTCTAAGGATGCTAACAAATTGCTAGCAAAATATTGAAAAAAATTACAAGAACTTTAAAAAAACAAATCAAAGTGTTATGAGTTGTTTATAAAACACATATGAGTGCCACGTCTTGAAAATTTGTATGAAAACCACACCATTTTTTGAGTGGTTTTAATACAAATTTTCTAGAAAACGAGTTTGTCGGTGTTCTAAACTAAACTTATTTTTTAATAATTAATTTATTTATTTTATTTTATCTAAATATATGATATTCCATCCTTTTACTTTAACTTATGCCAGATAGTTTGTCTACGAAAAACAGATATTTTCAGTAGTCTTTTTCAACGGTAACCAAATCTTAAACGAAAGACTTTTATTCGTTAACAAATTCTTTGAAAAGAAGAAAGAATGTCTATCGGTTCACTACTGGCGGAGCTATTAAAATAAAATTCATTTTTTCTGTGAGATTTTTTTTTTAAATCGATTCATTCAAAAATCTATAGATCTATGGAACTTAATTTTCAAGCCGTTGACAAGCCCTTTAAGAAAAAAAAAAGAAAAAATTTATAAAATCGGTTCATAAAAGGAGAATTTCGCCTTAAGTGGGGTAGCAAGAAAAGGCAGAGTGGCTTTCACATTTTAAATATTAGTAAGGGCATATATCGGGTGGTTAAATTTCAAGGCCCGATGTTGAATGTGAACCACACCTAAACGCCACTTTCTTTTTCGAATTTTATTTGACATTTCTCTATTTCAGACTTACTCAATTTGAACCATGGAGAGATACAGAATTCAACAATGGGCAGAATGGTGGCAAGAAATGACAACAGTGGATGATCAATTTTCGAAGAAAATCATCTTCAGTGATGAGGCACATTTTCACCTCAGTGGATTCGTCAATAAACAGAATTACCGCATTTGGGCGAATGAGAATCCAAGAGTGACTGTCGAAAAACCAATGCCCTCACAAACAGTGACTTTTGGTGCGGTTTATGTGCTGGCGGCATCATCGGGCCGTATTTTTTACAAAATGAGGCCGGTCAGGCAGTTACTGTGAATGGTGTTCGCTATCGTGAGATGATAACGAACTTTTTATGGCCTGAATTGGAAGATATGGATGTAGACGATATGTGGTTTCAACAGGACGGTGCCACTTGCCACACAGCTAACGAAACAATTGCTCTTTTGCGCAACAAATTCAATGGCCGTGTTATCTCACGTAATGGCGATGCCAATTGGCCGCCAAGATCATGTGATTTGACATCGCTGAACTTTTTTCTTTGGGGTTATTTGAAAGAAAAGGTGTACGTCGATAAGCCAGCAACAATTCAACAGCTAAAGGATGAGATAATTCGGCACATAACGGCATAGAACCTCCATTATGCCTCAGGCCGATATTTTGTTCCATACATAATTGAGTAATACCAATATATCATAATAAAATAAAATTACAATAATTTCCTAAATAGTTTGTGTTTTATTCAAAACCAACATCGGCCCTTGAAATTTAACCACCCTTTATATTGTGTTAAATGTGATAAAAATCTGCTTCTATTACTATAAAGCTATTTACGATACTACTGTAATTGTTTAATGAAATTAATATAGTTATACGTGACAAAACTAAGGCGTGGTATTTGTTGATGGTTAAAACACAGCATTATCCGCAATAACCACATAATTCAATAATAACACGCTGCCCTTAGAATGTTGTCCTACCAACCATATATTTTTTAAACGCGTGCTTATCACTGATGGTTTTTGGAAAATTCAAACACAACATAAATAATTATTCAAACACAACATAAATAATTATTTATTGTAAATTAGAAAAAAAAATTATTTAATAATAGACAAATAATAAAACTTACATTATTTTATAAAAAATAAACGAAAGTATTTATAGAAAAGATATTTTAGTGAAGAGGGTGGATTTTAAAGAAAATTTGCTTGACGTTGGTTGTGAATAAAAATTACTCAACCATGAAAACAAACATAAGCGTTTTGAAAATAAAATTAAAACTGAAATTAAAAAAAAATATATATATATTTTTACAATACATAATGAAATGATATTGTGTGGCAGAAAGCATTTATATGGCAAACAATTATCTTAATGAATAATTGGTCAGCTAATTGCGTTTTTATGAAATTTTTTAAGCGCCCAAACAAAATTTAGAAAACTTTAAGATTAAATATTAAAACATTAAAGAGCTGTTTGGAGAAAACAGACGAGCGACTCGTCTGGAAAATTTGTATCAAAACTTCTCATACAAATTTTCTAGTTGAATCAATCGTTTGTGTTCTGTAAATAGTTTATAAGTTTTTTAGGGTTTTAGGAAAGTAAAGACATATGTATGTATGTAAATGCATATGTGTGTATGTTTGTATATATATATATATATATTTGTAGCTTTTTAAGCATTTACAAATATTGTATTGCTTACGTATGCATAGTGCGTTTTTGCATATGTTGACCACTTTGAGTTGGCAGCACTGCTTTTACAATATATTTAAAAGCTGATAACTACTTTTTGTTTAGTTTAGTTTGATATTTCATTATGGATAAACCACCAGAGCAACGCTTTTTCTTTTTTATCTTGGACCAGTACATAGGAGATGACCCATACTTATTTAGTGCATTGTACTGAAACTAGGAAAATAGGTTATGAGGAGCAGGAAAGAAGGAGTAATGGTCGACTGGAACCTATCATTATAACACAGAAATACCAAAGCAAACAGCACTTAAAATATTGGAATTAAATCAGTGAATACTAATCAGTGTCGAGTGCATATAACTTCGCCACTGCTCAGATTATCAAAAACACTGCAAGGTTATGATATTGCAAAGTGGAATGCTATCTTAAGCCATGTCACAGCATTGAAATCCGTTCCGAATTAAGAAATTTGTAAATATATCGTAAATACATTTAGGAAAATTGCTGATACTATAAAATATAACATTAAAAATTCATTGCAGTTTAAGGAGAGGATAAAGGATCAAAATATAGATAATGATGAAAGACTAATTTCTTTTGACGTGGTATTACTATTTCCTAGTATACCGTCGATTTAGCAATGAGTACGATAAGTGGAAGTTAATAACACAACGTACAGGATAAGAAAAAAATTTTATTGTCACGTGTTTTAATATCTGATAAAAGATCTTTGCAGCATAGTGAAAAGATACATACACAAATAATTGAACTGCCAATGAGATCTCTAGCTTCCCCTTTTATTGCGGACTTTGTAATGGATAGGTTAAATATAAAACCAAGAATAATAAGTAGATGATTAATTTATTGAATTTTTGTTGAACTCTTTATTTTTTAAATTAGATTTTTAGTTTGTACATTTGCACATCGGATTTTAATTCAAGTTTTGTGCTTTTGTTAAGAAGGAATTTTTACAATACAAATTTGCTGTGGTATTAATTAAATCTGTAGCTGGGTAACAAAGTAGCTGTTTTGGATTTGAGCTTGGGTCATGACGCATCATGAACGGCTGCCTTACCCACTCAGGCACAGAGCCATTTTATTCTCTATCTATATTCATCTCATACGAGTATTGAATCACTTATGCATTTTGTTAATTACCCACATTGTTTGTACAAAATTTGCTGTCTTTGAACAAGCGGTATTTCTTTTTTAGTCATTAACATACATATTTTTGTGTTATAATTCTCCGTACCCAGAGATGTAAATATTAATTTATTGCATTTTTGTTCAACTTTATCATTTTTAAATTAGATTTTTGGATTGTACATTTGTGCATCGGGCTTTAGTTCAAATTTTTATAGATGACTAGTTTTGCATCATTCTTGATTTGACTATGCAGGACGTGCTTATAACTTTGAATGATTTTAATCTTAATGTTAGATTTGCTATGGAGAAAGAAAATAATTCAAAGTTTCCATATTTAGAAACAATGATAACTAGGATTTGTGTCAAAACTCAACTGCATCACGAAGAATAATATATATATATATATATAGTAGAAGTATAATCGTCAACAGGGCTAGAAATTTTGTTGAAAGGGTGATGAAGAGCTCCATAGGAGAAACTTTATTAAAATCAGATAAAGATAATTAATCATTTTTTTTAGTCAATTTAGAAATAGGAATACTCAGAATGTAGTTAACTTGACAGAACCAAAGATGTATAAGTCTTTTTTAAGTATATACCATGTTTAATGGAAAGCTCATCATCTGGAAGGCTCATAGGAGTTATAATACGTTGAGTACACTACGTAAGTAAGTGTACTCAACGTAAGAGTGAGTAAGACTACGGATAGTGTTAGTAAATTGGATATTAAAATAGTTTAAAAAGTTCTATAAAGGTTTATAATGCTATCAAGGAAATGATTAGGAGAAAAAAGTGTACATAGGAACAAGAAAACACAAATTAACGACAAGGACTGCAGGACATAAGGCAGACCAAAAACATGAGAATATTCATTTACAGAAGACAGCGTTATCTTCTCATTGCTCTGAATCAGTGGTCCTAATAAAGAGTAAAATGTAGCATATAAATGCGATATTCCTTAACGGTATTGCGTTGTGATCAATGCTCTAGATTAAATCACTTTGAAAATGTTTCAATAATAAATACAAGGAGTAATTTTAAGAAATCTTATACTTTGGAAATGTAGAGGTTGGTTCTCTTCGTTGACTGATATTGAATATAAATTAAAAATATTTTTCTCCGATTAAGATCATTTTGGGTTGTATGTGTACGTAAATAAGCAGAATTGTCACATTTGGTGTAATATTCTTCCTTTATTATAATTTTAACTACTGTGATTTAAAAAATAAACCCGCTGTATATATATGTAGATATGTTACACACATAAAAAAGAGAAACTTCAACAAAACCTCATACAATGTTAATGGCAATAAATAAGTAAACAATTGAAGAGCTTATAACCAATAAATATTTATTTATGATTAACTAACTGGTAAACATAAGAAATACAATGAATAAACGTAAAATACTATTAACAATTAATGGAATTAAAGTAAACCACACCCAAAGCCCGGCAGCAAAATGTTTAAATCGTCATAAAATATTTAAAACTTAATTGCAAGTAAAAGAAAAACAAAATACGTGTTAAAAAACATAAATCAACATTTTTTTAATTGTATTTAATAAAATCGAATTTACAAAATATTCACATCAAAATAACATTTGAAATATACATACATATATGTATGTATATATGTGCATACACTACAAAGTAAAAATCAAAAGTGAAATCAATTCAAACAAAACAAAAATGTTATTTACAAAACATTACTTCAAGAATTTATTTCATTGGTGACGTTATTGATAAGAGAACCGATATTAAGAGCAGAAATATCAATACCACTACAAGCACATGTACTTGAGTCAATATTACTACTATCATAACAAATAGGGAAATACAAACAAAAATAAAACAGTGAAAGATCATTTTAGCCCGTTCTTCCAAATGAGATTCTCTTTTAGATATAAAAAAAATAATATAAAAAATCAAGAACCAGTCTAATGAATCTGAGAGATGATATTTTCTAAGCTGCGAATATTAAACAGTGGAAACTAAAGCGAAAAAACACATCAAAAATCCTGAATATCAAAATCAATGTATTTTGGTACAGAACGTAAAATTTTAAAAATGAGTGCCCAGATTATATTAAAGGGAAGATTTACTCGTGGGTTTTTCCGTTTTTCATAAAGGTGCAAATATATATGCGTCGCGATATGTTGTACTTCTTTTATTGTTTTATATTTGAGATTATTCAATGTTTTTTAGGTCAAAATTAAACAAGATTTGATCGGTATTTATACTTATTGTAGTGTAGAATCAGATCCCTGAATCCGACCAATTTAGTATAATTTTTCAATAGCTTTTATTTGAAATGTATATAAATTTCATCACATCTTTGGAGACAACTATTTTCATTGTATAAATAACTATGTTTACACTTCTATGTTTATACTTCTGGTACACACAAGTTGTTAAACATTATGTAATGGCAATAAAACATACTCGTATTACATAACATTCAAATAATTTCTGCTTGTTTTGCAAATTTTTATTTAACTTCAATTTTTTGCTAACAACTTATTAACATCCTCGGGGAAAATAAAAACTTTATTCGAACTATAAAGTTATTTTTTTGCGTTTTATTGTATTTTATTTTATTTTATTTTATTTTATTTTATTTTATTTTATTTTATTTTATTTTATTTTATTTTATTTTATTTTATTTTATTTTATTTTATTTTATTTTATTTTATTTTATTTTATTTTATTTTATTTTATTTTATTTTATTTTATTTTATTTTATTTTATTTTATTTTATTTTATTTTATTTTATTTTATTTTATTTTTTTTATTTTATTTTATTTTATTTTATTTTATTTTATTTTAGAGAGGTAGGAGTTCCTAGTTTGTTGTAGCAAATAAAACCCTAGGAAACCGTATAACTTAGGTTGTGATGGACTTCTGAAGTCAAGGTTAATAGGCACAACGGGGATTCACAAATCTGTCGGAAGTTCTGCTTTGCAGACCATTTCGCACTGATCATGGTTGAGGTGCCTACCTTGGCTGAAACAAATTGGATATGGTTTCACACTACGAGGTAATGAATTACATTGAAAAGTAATTAATAATGAAAATACAAAAAAAAAAAACGAACGACAGTGGAAAAAACACGTATACACGCGATAGAATACAAAATACTACTACCTATTATACTTGTTATAAACAGAGCTCGTTGTTACTTTAAAAAAATATATCTAAGTTATGTAGTGTTTTCAAGTGTTAAGTTCATATAATTATAACGCATATTTAATGAATTCGATAAAAAAATAACCATTATTTTAAAATTTCGTGAGTTGCGTGTATTCGATTTTCGCACTTATTTTTTTCTGTTATGTTGGTTCACATATCTGTTATATATGTTGATACTATCAGCCATTTCGGATTGTCAGTTTGTTTCTGACAGATAAAAAGGTTAGTTGTGTTTTGGTGTACTCTTCGATTTTTTACAAAAACAACGTCCCATGGACATCGCTCAGGTGCTGTTGAACATCGTCAATGACGATCCCGATTTCCTCAAAAAGGTCATGGTGGCGAATCATCGGTGAAAGACTATGACATTGAAACCAAAGCCCAATCATCCCAATGGAAGCGTCCAGAAGAGCCAAGACCGAAAAAAGTACGTCAAGTTCGGTTAAATCTGAAGGTTTTGCTTATTGTTTTCTTCGACTGCAATGGCGTGGTGTATCATGAATTCTTCACACAAGGTCGTACGGTCAATAAGGAATACTACGTTGAAGTTATGTGCCGTTTGCGCGAATCAATTCGTCAGAAACGTACAGAATTGTGGAAAAAACAATCATGGATTTTGATAACGCACCAGCTCGCACATCGATGCTTTTGCGTGAGGTTTTGGCCAAAAACAAATCCGTTATCATGCCTCAACTAGCGTATTTACCGAACTTGGCCTCCGCAGACTTTTTCCTCTTCCAAAACTTCCGATGACAGGAAAGCGTTTTGCTACGATTGAGGAGGTAAAAGAAAAATCGAAACGGGAGCTGTTGGCGATACCAAAAAGCGCGTTTCAGAAGTGTTACGAGGATTGGAAAATACGCTGCCATAAGTGTTTTATATCTGAGGGGGGACTACTTTGAAGGGGACAACATAGTTATCGATTAAGTAGATAATACACGATATGTTTTTAACAATGTACATGTCGTTTTTCACAATGTAAAATGCCTACATGTAGTCTGTTACCTCACAAACATTGCGTCTGTAAAAAACATGAGCCAATTTTCAAATAGAGAGTGTTCTATTTTGTTATGTTTAAACATCTGATATTAGAACTCTATGCCTTGCGAACAATTCAGTGGTCGTTTTTGGGCGGTATAAGTAGTCGGCTTGAGAAAATTTTAATGCATTAATTTTTAATTGGATTTAAATAATTATTTTTTATAGTAATAAAAATCACAGACAATGTCAGACGTAAATGTACATGTACGTTTGTGAGCAAATTTTAAAAACCGTCTGTAAAAATGAAAATGTTGACAGACATGAAAAAATACATGAGGAATTACATATTAAAAAACAGACTTAAAAACATATCGTCTGTGGGTGCCTTTAAAAAATAACTACTTTTTGAAAAAATTTAAAATAACGGTAATTTTTTGATCAGCCCTCGTATATATTATAGTTTTTTAATTAAAATTACTACGTATTTATTTTAAAGTTTCTGTCAGTAAAAGTCAAGATCAAATATTGGGTTTTTTAAAATATTTTCATATAATATGTTGCTTTCAATACCACTGTAAGCTGTCTTATTCAACGTAGGAGTAATCTTAAAATCATGACAAATAAGAAACATCAACGCATAACAAATTAATGGTTATGCGGTTTAAATCGTTTTTTGGAGTTTTAAAGCTATGAAGCATCCATTTGTGGAAAACTTGTATTAATGCGCACTTAAATTTGTACGTATATTTAGCTTGTACGAGTATTTATATACTCGCATGTATATGAAAAATCGTACATTTAAACTCAGTGTACACAAATTAATACATAGGAAAATATTATCCAATTCACAGTTTTTGCCGAACCAAAATTTTCTAAAATTTTAAAAACATACATGACTCCATGCCAAATTGATCGTTCACTTGAATGGAATGTTTCGCATACGAAAAGAGGATTTTATAAGCAGCTGTTCCCGACTGCCGGAATGTGTATTATTTGCTTTCGCTGTAAGCGACATTCGGCTGAGAACTTAAATCATTTAAGTGAAATTGCTTTCCTTACACTCTATATACAAATTTCCAATTTATAATTTGAAAAAAGAATATAAACGATAAAATTACTCGTATTATACGAGTATTTTTAAGTTCCACCGAATTTTCAAGTTACCGAAGAAGTAATCTTGAGCCATTCTGCATTTCTTTAATTAGTGTAAACGTATAGAAGAAACAGAAGCTCAATTATCAACAAAATTCCAAAAATTTCCATGTCAATGAAAATCATTTTCAAAAATTCAAACAATTGAGTTTTATCCACTATATTAGTTTCTAACATTGATACCAGTCGAAAAATTATAAAGGTGTATAAAAATGTTATAGACGTGTATGAATAAAAAATCTTGTTTTTTCTGTTTTGACGGGTATTATTAAAGCAATTTTCTTTTTAAATTCTCAATAATTGATTTAGATGTTTGGGATATAAAGTTGAATCTTTGATAATATCTTTCAAAAAAAAATATGCCAAAGTCTACTGATGATTAGGTTAGCTCCTATGAAATGGCGACATATAGACAGCTGGGAAACATAGAAAACAAGCTGTTTATGACCTCTGGAAATTATAGCAAAAAAAAATGTGTTTAATAAAATTGTTAAAAAAAAACTAGTAGCAAAATAATTTAAAAAATAAATAAATTTTTAGTGTCAAATGTAATAATAAAAACTTGTTTCAGTACTTGGTTTAGCGTGAAGTAACCCATATGTAAGTAAATATTTATAAAACAATAATTTTTTTGTCTCAGTTTAGACACAGATTTTACCTGTGTAAGTAAATTGTTTTACAGGTTGGCCGTCAGTTTAAAATATGTTTAAATCAGTGAATAATAAATAGTTTATTTACAATTATTTGATGCCTCAGACTTCCTCTTTAACTTGAAATCTCTTCATTTTGTTAAGTTATGTATGTACAAACATACTCGTGTATTTTTGTATGAAGATTCTGTTTGTAAAATTTAACAACTAAATTAAATGAAATAACTTGTTTCAAACATTTATACACACTTTTAATTATTGCTTACCAATGCAACTTTGCCAACAACATCTTTTTCTTTTAGACCCAAACCAAATAAATAATCTAACAGATGTTTCAGCAGGACAGCAAACAACACTAAAGGAAGCACCAGCACAAGCAGAACAATTTTCAAATTATAAATACCACGGGTGACTTCGTCATTTTGACGACGGCCACTGGAAGCTGGAGTAGAAGTGATGGTTGTGGTTGAGGCGGTGACTCGTACTGGGGCTGCGGTGGGTGCTGGAACTGGTATATCCGTAGTACGTATAACTGTAGTAGTTTCTACCATTTTTTATATTGCAATAACATATATTTATTTTTATAAAAATATTTTCTTATTATTATTGAATATTTTGTTAACACTATTCAAAAAGTATTCTTTCTCACTGAATTTTACACACGCGCGCGTTTTCAATCTATTTTATCTTAATAATTTGTCTTCTCTACTTAACGACGCTTTAAACGCGTTTGTCTCTTGGTTGCTGTTTTCTAAATTACACACCACAAATATTTTTTATTCAAGTTTAAAATTACAAACTGTTGTTTGTGTTGCTGTTGATTTTATTTGTTTGTATTTTATTATTTTTTCTTTTAACTCAAACTTTATTTTCTACTCATCGATAACGTTTGTTTGCTTGATCAGTCTCTTAAATTTCTGTTTGGTGTTTGTGTACAGGGCTACCGTTTGTTCGATACCTTTAAATTTTCCAGGCGAATATATTCATAAAAATTAAAATATATATATGTTTTACGTGCTGTTTACAGAACACAGATGAGCGACTTGCCTAGAAAATTTGTATGAAAATTACTCGTTTTTTCGAGTAATTTTTATTTTTAGTAAAATTTTTATATCAAGTTTTAGTCCTTTTAATGCTAGTTTTTGATATCCAAAAAGTTTCTTAAAAGTCCATAATTAGAAACTTCCCATATCACAAAAGAAGTCAGACTATGTGCTATGCTTTTTTTAAACCATGTCTTTTTTGCAATACTCTTTTAAAGCTGCTACCAAAATCATGTTATATTTTTACGATGATTTTTAAATCATGTCTTTTTTAATTTTTGTCGTTAAAAAAACCTTTGTCGCCTTTTATCTTTTTGCTACTATCAATGTGGTCATCAATGCCAGCAAATGCTGCAAGTCGAATGAAAATATAACAGTTTTAAAAAATAACAAATGAGTCAAATTGATTTACATCAGCATCTGTCTTGTCTGCCCTATTTGATGATGAACCAACTCCACGGGGTGAATTATTCAAGATTCACCAATGCACCCGTTTGGCTGTGATGATTCACACAGCTCACAACTTTTGACATAAGTTTGTGTGACGAACACCTTGCTGAAGAGTTTGGGCCTTTTAATACAAGGCTTAATGAAGCAAATTAAGAGCTTCAGCCCTTAACCAACTCATCTCTCATCAACACAGATACCTCTTGCAATACAAAAGCAGTTTGGGGGGTTGTTAGCCCTTGAAAACCGGTATCGCACCATAGTTATCAGGGCAACTAATTCCCATTCCTGTGATTTTATGTTTAAACTAGTATGCAACCAAAGCCTTCCGTGGGCTTTGCTGGTCCCCGTTCCACCAATCAATCCTTAGTGAGTGTAACGAATTAAATTCGTTTGGTTGTTTCTGGGTTTTATTATCAACTCTGTTTTAGCGTTGCCCAATTTGATCTATTTTTTTATTAAAAAGCTGGTGGCCATTCTAGATTTTCTGCCGAGCACACCACAATTAATTGAAGAGGACAACTCACCAGCCTGTTGAAGTTAGAATTGTGTAAGTTTTATGGATTTGACAATACATGATTGCATCTTTACAATTAATGTAAATTGTTTATATATGTAGATAATAAAACCATTAAACCATTAAATACTACTTCATTTGGTGTTTTATTATAATTCCCCACTTTGACAAAGTTACTGCTGTAACTGATAGCCGCCTTCAGAACAGTGAGGGTTCCGGTAATTCAACACAATATAGGCTTGCTAGAATTTTATTTGCTACAAAAAACGAGGGCCTTCTAATTCCTCCTGTATGCAATTTTCAACAGTCAATGGAAGACTGGGCTTAATGAGTTAGTAGTCCGAATTCCATTAAGAACATTAGCCCTTCAACAACTCATGCGTCTAACCATCGCCTTTGATTCCTTACAGTACAGGTATCTGTTGCAATATAACAGCGCCTCGGGAGTTTTTATCAGGGAAACTAATTCCTCTTCCTGTGATTTTAGGTTTAAACACAGCCGGAGCGTTTTAGCCAAGGCAGACACCAGGGGGCTCTGCTGATCCCCGTTCCGCCAATTTTAACCCTGGACAAAAGTTTTGGAAGTCCAACACAACATAAGTCATACGGCTTCCTAGAGTTTTATTTGCTACAACAAACGAGGAACTTCTTCCTCTCTATGTCTCAGAAAGTAGAGTGCCCTGTTTAGGTGTACGCCAAGGCAAAACCTATCTTTCCTCAAAAGAAAATTAGAAAAAAACCTGACAACCAATAAATATGCCCTTATTTAATCTTTAAAAATGGTCAGTGCTAAATCAAAGATATGCCTTTTAGATATGGATTGAAATTGAAATCATCGTGCAAATTTGCTCTCTGTACATAAAGAAGATCAAAAAAATTTTTAAAATATTGAAAATATAAAAATATATTTTGGATAACATTTATGTATATTGAATTGCAGGAAAAGTGTTAAGTTTCATTTCAATTACTTATAGTGTAAAACTAAGGGGGTTTCATTAGATTCCTCTTAAATTCATGAGATTTGATTATCAATAAGTCGCTACTCTCACTCATTTATGTATGTATTATAGATAACGACAATTCAGTGCCTGAAAAAGAGTCTAAATAGATTGAAATTGTAGGTACTAGCCACCCGAATAGTCAAGCCTTTAGTCTCATACGTGATTTGATTTGCTAGTTATATTGTACATAATAAATACCTAAAATAACAATTTGGTCAATCTCTGCCCCGTATTTAATTTTTTTAAAATAACTTTTAATTTGCTCAAGCAAGGCAGCTTTACCTAGCGTTTCTATAATAAATTGAACCCCAAAAAACATCACACGTGTTATGTTTATAGAAAAATACAGAATAATGTCAAAATTTATCCTCTCTTTTGTTTGCAAGATCAGCATTAAAGGTAAAATTGTGATCGCTGCACTAGTAACGATACCTAGTAGAGTTGCCTTGATTTGAGTCTAGATGATCCGTTAGATATCATTTTTTAATTTTTCCTGTAACTAAAACAAATGGCTATTTTTCAAATATCGAATAAGCAGGCGTTTATTAGCCTATTTACACCAAAGCGAAATCTGCTCATTCGAGCTTTTAAGCCAAATCTAGTAGATTTTGAGAAGATTTCCCATACAAAATGAAATCTACTTTATGAGTAGATTTCGACGAAATCTACTCAGTACTAAGCGATGTAACTGTGATTTCTTGCAAAAAGTACTTAAAAATACTACGCTGCAACAAAAATTGCACTATAATGTGGTGTATGCCGTTTCTGGGCACAAAAAATATACACTTTAATGCTGGTGTATTCAGTCTCTGATAATATTGTGTTGTCAAACCCGCATGCATAAATTATTTTTGAGCAAATGAAATCTTGCTAGATGTCAAAAAACGGTGGTGTAAACGATATAGATTTCGTTGTAGATTTCAATTCAAATCCACTAGATTTTGAGTTGGTGTAAATGCGCTATATAACATGATTATCCGGAAATTTAACATATAAATTTTATACTTTTGCGTTTATGTCAATTACATATATATTCATAGCTAAAGTATTTTTATGAAAATCTAAAATGGAAGTTTAGTTCACAGTTATATAATAGTTTGTGTACAGACGAATATCACACTGTGACAGATTTGAAGAGAATGATTTATGAGTAAAATTTAGGAAATGAGATAAACAATTTTATTATATATAAGCAAACGACAAAAAGCTCTATTCAAATCGTAGAAAAATATTTTTTAAAGCTAAGAATAGAAAAACTATAACAGAAAAATCACATAGAGATTTTTCTTTTATTTATAAAAATAAGAGTAGAACCAACTTTAACTAAATATTGCTTTTAAAACATTTTGAAAGGTGCAATCAATAATACGCGACTTTTAAAGTAAATTGCTCTAAAAATTCATACTAAGTATATACGAGTACATATATTATACTCTTCACCTGAGTATAGTATGTTCTGAGATAATATATCTAAATACTTATACTAGTATCTAACAACATATGTTGTTATTTTCATATGTTTAACTCATTCGCCACTCAATACTTAGAACCAGCCAGCTTGTTTACTGCTTTTCAGATGTTAACATTTCAACTAAACGATATATTTCTTATTTGTTTGTTCTTATCTTTCCAGGCTCTAGGTCTTAGTCTCGATTAATAATTAAATAAAACTCTTTTTTTAAGAATTATTATTTATTTTATTCTCAATATTTCGGATACCTTTGGTATCCTTCTTCAGGAACTAGAAAACAAATGTAACAAATTATATTAACAAAAAAACATATAAAATAAATTAATTAAAACATAAATATAATAATAAAAACATATAAAATAAATTAAACATAAAAACAAAAATAAAAATAATAATTATAAATATTAGCTAGAGCCTGGAAAGCTAGCTAGAGCCTGGAAAGATAAGAACAAATTATATAACAGTTTTAGAAGGTCGGAAAAAAACCAAGAACAATAATTTGTAAACGATATAAGTATATTTATTAAGTAATACATTTTTTAAATTTGAATTCTCTTGATAGAAATAAAACCATTTAGAGAATCATTTTTTTCATGTCACATATACCTACATATGTGACTTGAATTTTGTGCCATATATGTATGTGCGAGCATAAATTATTTATTAATTATTAAACAGCTCTTAGGTTATTTTTTCACATTGGGAATTAATTTGCTTTTATTTAAGTACCATTTTACTAACAAATTTGTTTCTAATTATTGTTGGAAAACCCCCGGTTACGCAGTTTTTTCTTTAATTCTTAACTGAACCCTGGAAACCAGTGTAGTCATATTTTTTTCAAAAAAATATTTTATTTTTGAAAACAAACCTTTTTTTTTAAACCAAAATCGCGGTTTTTACAAATCATTGAAATGGCTTTTTCATAGAAAAAACATATTTTTATAATCCCGAAAAACCAGCAAGAAAGTGTTATCTTACGATCTGATAACACTGGCGGCAACTCTGTTCATGCATCTTTTATTGTTGGTGGATGTGTACTCTACTCTCATTGTGCCGCATTCGTCAAGTGTTGGGTTACTCGCCTTGTCTTAAACTTTTTTATTCGTTAAAAGCGTGTTTACTTCAATTCTATTCCAACGCAACCGTAAAAGTATTAAATTTCAATTTTATTCAAAAACAAAAAGTCTTTCTCCGAATATGAATGTCTACTCTCCTCCCTTACACTCAATTGAAAAAGAGTATTTTTGGATTTTGAGTTTTTCTTATTTTTTATTGTAGTTGTTAGCCCCATTCGTTGATAAACAATGTTTTTTAATTTTATTAAAACTGCTCGTTTTTAATATGAACGAACACCTGCGTTATTGTTTCATTATGTTGAGAACAATTGTTTTCAAACATCTTAATAAGAATATTGGACGGACGCACAATTGAAATAAAATATTTTAAAGCTAAATAGAAACAAAAACACTCGAGATCGTGATTTTTTTAAGTGGACTGCAAGCAGCAGTATAGACTTAATTGTATTTAAAGTTGACGGTGGCTTATTGTTTAAACATATTACAAAAGCATCTAAAAAGGGAAAACTCTACAAATAAGGTAAAGTTTGATGTGCATATATACATACATACATATACTATAAAATATTTATTATGTGTACTATATGAGTTATTCCCAGATATATAAATACAGTTAAACTTCGATATCTATAATAAGATCATGAACAAACGCGATTTACACATGAACGAGTACCAACCTTGGTAATGGGTTTTTTTCAGTTACCAAGTTTATATCATTATGAAGGTGGCAGATGGGATGAAACGATACAACTAGGGTATCGATACTTATACTCGATATGGTACCGATCGCAAAGTATCGATACTCACAAGGTATCGAAGTAAAAGCATCGATACATACTTGTATCGGTCGATTTCTTGATACGATATCATAACAATTCTTTGGTGCTTTCACCAAATAGTTTGCCTTGTAACTGTGAGATAGATTTAATGGCGGAAGAAAAACTTTGAAGCTTTGATGTAAAACAATTTATAATTGGTATAATCTTCGATAAAGACGCATAGTTTTGGTCTGAAAATTCTTTAGTGACAAATTCGAATAGCTTTAGTTACTGTAATATTTGCTTTAGTATCTCAAGATCGTGACCGCAAGTTTATCGTCTTTTTTATATTTTGGCGGTTCCATTTGGATGCACGGATTTATTTTATAAAAACTTTGTAAACAAATAAAGTTATGGGAAAATTGGCGTCCAACTCAGTTTTTTTTTTTGCTTGTCAATGCGAACGGGATGAAGGTAGTGATATTTTGTCGGCATAATTTTTTCAACCAGGCCAAGCAATTAAATGAATACAAAAACACTAACAACCAAAATGCTGTGTGTAAGTATAGATGTTACGGCAGATAAATTAGTCTCGTGTGTGAATGTAAGAACAAAAATGGTTCGGACTAAAAATTGTTTCTAACCGATACAGAGTATTTTTGACCGATACCTACTTGGTACTCGGTAGTAAAGCATCGATACCAAAGGTACTTGGTATCCAAAGAAAAGTATTGAATATTTACTTGTATTTACTCGGATCGTTTAATCCCTAGTAGCCAGGCCGCTGGATTCTCCAAAAAATACCTGTATTTTCCAGCTCTCTTGGGTCCTGAAAGATCGTTCCCTTTGTGATTTATATCGTAATAAAAAAGAAAATAAATATATTTTAATATCAATGAAAAGAGCTTTGTTTGGTAGAAAATTTTACGAAACTAATATTTAAACACGATTTTGGCCAAGGCAGACTCGTACATGGCACAAATTCACCGTTCACCATTGACATTCTGGTCATCATTATTCACAGACATATGAAGCAATGACTCTGCCAGCCCACAAAGCTCACCAAACAGCAATTACTCTCCAAATGTGGCAATTCTGCCTATTTACGTACTGACTCAAACAAAAATAGGCTGCTTGGGAGAACAAAATGAATGAAAATTAAATATAAATTAACAAAAAGAATCCTTATATCAATAATAAAAATTTTAATAATTTGCAAGTGGTGCTCTAGTATTCTTAATGAAATGACAAAGAAAACTAAACACAAAGCAACTATCAGCTGTTAAATGGGTTGTCAAATAAGGCAGTGGTGCCAACTAAAAATTGTGAACATTCTTTACATCGAAATATTAAAAAACAAATCTTTATAACACCGCTTTCACACACGGAAAGTTTCTTTTGCAAAGTCTTGAATTTTTTGTTTGTAAGGGAAAAGAGAGTTGCTCTTTTATGTTCTTTATTTTCTCTTTCCACCACCAAACTCAAGGATTTTCAAAGTAAACTTTCCGTGTGTGAAAGCTGTGAAATTATTTTGTGTCATATATATTTATCAAATTCTATTTTACATGAAATACTAGTATTTTCGAAGAGGTAAATAAAATTGTTTTATATATCGATATAAGTCACAGTTAAATTTCGTTTTTTTTTCAATTTTACTCTAGCTAAAGCAGCTTCATTGCGCAGAACTTCTTGGTTAAAGCTATAGTGCATTTGTGTCTAAAATAACTGTGAAATAATGTTGGCTTCTTAAGGGACTCAACAATACGTTCTTTGCACTGACTCAGCGAAAACTTCTATTGCAAAATTTTTGTTAAAATGTTAATAATAGCATGGCATCTTAAAATTGAAAAGTATGTTCTTAGATTAGTGCAACATATTACCAAGCTTTCGATGGGCGAGTTTTTCGTTATAACAAAGTTCGATATATCGAAGACTTACTGTATGTACATGCAAACATTTTATTATGAAGAACATTAAACATACATACATGTATGAATATTAATGTATTTAATTTTTGTTGAAGTTTTTTATAATTTTTTTTAAACAATTGAGTTTTTTATTCGCTATTTTTAGCTTCTACCATTTATATTAATAAAAAATTATAAACAGCTTGTTTTCTATGTTTCCCAGCTATCTATATGTCAACATTTTATAGGAACTACCCTAATCATCGGTAGACTTTGGAAATTTTTGAAACATATTCTCAAACATTCAACTTTATATAACAACAATCTAAATAAATTGCTGAGAATTTAAAAAGAAAAATGCTCTAATAACTGCCATTGTCAAAACACAAAAAACAAACTTTTTCATTTATACACGTCTCTAACATTTCTTTACACCTTTCAAACAAATAAACATCTTTTTTTTTGTTTTTTTTTTTAACTTTTTTATAATTTTTTAAATTTAATTTTTGTACCTTTGTACATCGGGTTTTTAGTTTAAGTTTTTCCCTTTTTAAGTTTTTCTTAAGAAGGATTATTTACAATACAAATTTGCTGTGATCAATAATTTTTGATTGAAAAAGACAAGAAAAATTATAATCAAATCATTTTCGGATTGGTTGTTCCCAGCTAAAAAAAAAGTTTGATTATTTTTTCTGGTCTACTTCAATCAAAAATTAATGATCATAACAAATTTAAAATTTTTCCATGGAAACAAATTTATTTCCATCTTTCCAAAAATTTACGCTAAAAGGCTCAATTGGCAATTAGTTTTCACAAAAAAAAATTGTAGAAACACCTGTGTGTGAGAAATAATTTTTCAATTCAATTCACATCAATTTGCTTTCGATTTCTCATGTGAAAATATTCTCGATTTGTGACATATAGAAACGAGGCACTGCTTCGTAAAAAGTAAAAAAAACCTGGGGGAAAAATTATTCGTGATAAGGGTGAATAGCTATTTGAAACATGAACTAATTCTATAAATACGAAATTTTAAATAGGGCAAAATATCTATGTATCTGTTTTACAAACACTTCCTTGATATGTTACTATCTTTTTTTTAAGCTTTTTTATTTACTGAATCTTCAAAATGAACTAACAATCTCAATCAAATCTTAATACTAAATATAAAAAAAAAAATTAACTTTTTACTTAAGTCTGGCCAATGCTAGACAAAAAATTGTATTATCCGGGAGCTATATCGGTAAAATCACCTATTGAACGATCTGATGGTAGCAACAGTATACCTTCTTCTCAACCGAGTATGGCCGCCAAAATTAAGCATATTGCACGCAAGAGGGTTTGGGTGAAGTTCCAGTTTTTTTTTTTTTTATAATGGATCAGTACTCAGGGGATGACCCCTGAGTAGTGTTTGTGAACATTTGACTTAAACTTTCCAACGTTATAACAGACAGGAAACACTTCTGCAGGCAACTTGTTCCACAGACGAAGCGTACGGCTGAAAAACGAATTCTCTCTGTAATGCGTAGTACGATTCCCCGGACAATCGACCACAAATGGATGAGCTCTAGACGATAAATGCGTGCTACGTAAAAATGTGCGAGTTTCGGGAACTAGATCCCTAATCTCGTCAGAGCAAAACCCATTGTAGTAACGATAGAACAGAGTAACGCACCCCACACTGCGTCGATGCTCCAGTGAATCAATAGAGTTGGATACCCTACTGTCACTGATGAGCTTCTTCGCCCTCTCCTGCACACGGTGGAGTAACCCCAAAATAGGCTTTGAGGCACCGGCCCAAACATGAGAGTTGTATTCCATTTTCGGCCGGATGTAGGTGGTATAAATAGTAAGGAGATCGGATGGAGTGAAGTACATCTTACACCGTTTCAAAAACCCGAGACACTTAAATGCTTCTTTAGAGACATGAAAAATGTGTTCATTCCAGCGAACATCACACTGTATTTTCATTCCAAGAACATCAAGAGCATCCGATTCCTCAATACTTATACCATCCATGAGTACAGATGAAGCAGCATTTGCGGTCGTTTGTTTGTGCGTTAATAAGCAACATTGGGTCTTACGAGCGTTAAAGGTGACCCTGTTTTTACGACCCCATTCGGAGATTAATAGAAGATCACTATTCAGTGAATCGTTGGTATTTGGCCTCTTGGCAGTGATCTCTGATAGGCTGGGCCTATGGTCAAAAGAGTGCTGCTGTCATCTGCGAAAGAGTGGATAGGGTTGGAAGTTTGATAGAGAAGGTCGTTGAGCAAAATAAGGAATAGAGTTTACTGACATACCTTGTCGCGTACTTAGAAAATGCCTCTTTTACCAGCGGAACACTCAGATCTTAAATTTGACAATATTATTGATTAAAGAAAAAAATTTTTTAACATCCTTAGTAATTGTACTCGTAATAAAAAAAAAACTTAATTTCATGGTTGATCTATTCTTACGTGATTAATCACTTATGGTCGCAATGTTGGATTTTCTGAAACTTGTTAAAATTAATCCTAGGCTTGTTGGCATTTAACAATAAAACTAAATTAGTTGTACGAAATGATAAAACATTTCTCAAACAAACTTTTAGTCACCAACGATGACGGTGATGCGTTACCGCAAATTTCTATGCTCTTTATAGCTTACAAATAAAAAAAAAAAAAAAAAATACAAGTACTTTCGCAGGCATTGAAATGTAAATTCAAAAATACTCATATGCTTAACTTAATTATTTATATTTTACAAGTTCAACAACAACTACCTCAAGACTATAAACGATAATAAAGTCATAACGAGATGCAGAAAAAAGAATTTATTAAATAAACGATTCGCGTATGATAATGCAATTGCTAATTTAATAACAATCATGTAGGTACTTTTATTACGTTTTTTTTTTTTTTAATTTTACTTAAAGAATCATAAGAATAAACAGAACGTTGAGTTGAGTTCTCACAATTTCAGTAGAGATGAGCTCGTGTCATAAGTATGTATCTGAGACGGCTTAAATTTAAATTGCTTAAATGAGTCTTTGTAGAAGTTTAAGCTCATGGCATTGGCTTATATGTAATTGGATTAGCAAATATGTCCCTTACCAAGGCAAGAATCCGTTATTCTCAACCTTAGGAACATATCATATTAGCTTTGTTGGGAGTAGTTTCGGGAAACGTCGGATAAAATAAACGTAAACAAAGAACTGTCTCAGAAGATAAAAAAATTTAACCAAATTTGCTGGAACACAAAAAGTCCCATTTCAAGCCCGAAGTTAAACGTCAATGCAAACAGCAGCTGTTGTTTAATTACTTACAATGTTTCAGTTCACCAATTCCAACTCTCTTAAAGAATGACCAAGCTTTCACCGACCCGGTTGACAAAGCTAACCTGTTGGCTGAAATTTTTGCAAGCAATTCTTTCTTGCCGAAAAGCAGTCAACCACTCCCCGAGCTTGAAAGAGTATCTGTAACAATGCCAAAGATATTTTTTCGAGCTCAAGCAGTCAAAAGGGTTTTGGCCGACGTCGACATAAATAAGACTCCTGGACCGGATGGCATTCCAGCACTGGTCTTGAAGCAGTGTTCTTCCACGCTTGCGCGTCTGTTAGCACACTTCTTCAGCCTAGTTTACCATGTTGGTGAATTTCCATCATGCTGAAAGGTTGCTAATGTAACGCCAATTCCCAAAAAGGGTGAAGCAAATGACCCTGAAAATTACCGCCCAATTGCAATTTGCTCTGCACTTTCCAAAGTAATGGAAAGTATGGTTAACTACCTTGTGAGGTACCTAGAGTCGCATAAATTACTTTGTGATCGCCAATACGGATGTCGTAAGGGTCGCTCTACTGGTGATCTTTTGGCATACCTCTCTGAGAAATGGTGCCATTCAATCCATCATTTCATCACATCACAATAAAGTGGTGGCTCTAGATATCTCCAAAGCATTTGACAGAGTGTGGCATGCTGCACTACTGGCAAAATTTACTGCTTTTGGTGTCGGTGATGACTTCTCTCGGTTTATATGGAGCACTATAAGAGTTGTTATAGATGGGGTCCAATCAAACAAGTTCAAGATTAATTCAGGGGTACCGCAAGGCTCCGTTTTTTCTCCTACCCTATTTCTTATTTTCCTCAACGACCTTCTATATCAAACTTCCAACCTTATCCACTTTTTTGAAGATGACAGCAGCATTTGATATTCATACTCTTTCAGCTGCCAAGAGGCTAAATATGAACGATTCACTGAATAGTGATCTTCTATTAATCTCCGAATGGGGTCGTAAAAAAAGGGTCACCTTTAACGCTCGTAAGACCCAATGTTGCTTATTAACGCACAAACAAACGACCGCAAATGCTGCTTCATCTGTACTCATGGATGGTATAAATATTGATGAATCGGATGCTCTTGATGTTCTTGGAATGAAGATACAGTGTGATGTTCGCTGGACTGAACACATTTTTCATGTCTCTAAAGAAGCATTCAAGTGTCTCGGTTTTTTGAAACGGTGTAAGATGTACTTCACTCCATCCGATCTCCTTACTATTTATACCACCTATATCCGACCGAAAATGGAATACAAATCTCATGTTCCGAAACTCGCACATTCTTACGTAGCACACGTTCATCGTCTAGAGCTCATCCATTTGTGGTTGATTGCACGGGGAATCGTACTACGCATTACAGAGATAATTCGTTTTTCAGCCGCACGCTTCGTCTGTGGAACAAGTTGCCTGCAGAAGTGTTTCCTGTCTGTTATAACGTTGGAAAATTCAAGTCAAATGTTCACAAACACTACTCCCGCTTTCCCCCTCCTCACAACCTATTTTCCTAGTTCTGGTACAATGCACTGCATATGTAGGGGCCATCCCCTGAATCCAATATAAAAAAACAAGACGTGTGCACATGGTGAGAGACAAAACACTACTTTTTTTGTACCGTGATAACGCACCAGCTCACACATCAATTCTTGTGCGTAAGTTTTTGGCCAAAAACAAAACCATTGTCATGCCTCAACCATCGTATTCACCGGACTTGGCCCCCACTGACTTTTTTCCTCTTCCCAAAACTGAAGACACCGAGAAAGGAAAGCGTTTGACGAGATAAAAGAAGAAGCGATTGAGGAGATAAAAAAAAAATCGAAACAGGAGCTGTTGGCGATACCAAAAAGCGCGTTTCAGAAGTTTTCCGAGAATTGGAAAAAACGCTGGCATAAGTGTATTACATCTAAGGGGGATTACTTTAAAGGGGACAATATAGTTATTGATGAATAAATAACTACTTTTTGGAAAAAATTTAAAATAACGGTTTTTTTTATCAGCCCTCGTATGAGCTATATTTTTTTTATTTTCAGTGATAACTTGAACCAAAAATACTTTCAACCCAATTATGAATATTCTCACAGACTTTGTTTATCACGGATCTTATTTCTCACATAAAGTACTTTTCTCAATTCAAATTAAAGAGAAAAACACAGTTTTTGTTAACTTGATCGTAGAAATTGAAGAGTTGATCACTATTTAGTGTTTTCAATGAATGGAGAGAAGGAAAAAATAAAAACATAATATTAAGGGCCAGTTTTCGGATAACGAAGCTGTTCTTTCGTTCGCACAATTACTTATAAAACAATAACAAAATTTTGAACGTTGTTTTTGTTTTAAGTATAGTTGTACGAACGAACGAACCAGCTTCGTTACCCGTGAACTAGCACTTAATTTTGGAGGAAAGAGAAAATCAAAAAACCTGAATTTTTATTCGTAATTGGGCTAATTGTATTTCTCGTTACAGTACAATCTTCCATAATATTATATCCTTCTATTATTTATACACCTCTTTCAGCAGCGTCAGTATCAGCATGTAATTTATGCAATATTCCTAGCACTTTCTGATAGTTGTCAAATTGTTCCCAGATTAAGTCTATTAAAAGTCCAAAATGCATGACAAATTTGGCTGTTTCGAGTGTTACGTAATGGCTTATTATTTAGCAGTTATTTCTTCATTTGTCTTGAATCCACATTCGTTTTACACCTTTCAATCCGAAACTAAATGACGTACGATCTTCATGGTCCAAGTATCGCACTTATTTTCTACGGGTCGCACTTATTTCCTATAGCATCCTTTATTCACAGGAAGAAAATGTGTCTTCTTCCCCACTGTCTTTGGCATTTCTATATTTTTCATTCTTTAATCCACGAGTTGCTTATGTCATTTTATGTTTGCTGGCATAGGCGACATTTTTATGAAATAATGCTTGACCACTGAGTTATCAAATATGTCCAGTGTCAATCAAGGCATAATCAGAATCATTATTTGGAGCTTCGATTGCACTTGTGTTATCAACTTATTTCGTCTTTATTGAGTTCTAAATATCTTCGAAATAAAAATATTTTTGCAATCTCCGTCCTAAGCTGGATTCTCCCATTGCTTCGGAACAAAATTTTCGTTCCGAAACAATTTTAGTTCTTTGAGAGTTTGTTCTGAAACGAACATTTGTTCTGGACAAACGAAGCTGCCATATGAAATAACTATGTAAACGAGCCTTCTTACTGTTACGAGGTGGCAGCTTTTCCATTTCTGAAAAATATTTATCACACATATGTATGGTTGTTTAATTGGTTCGGAACAAAAAATAAAATTAAACCAATTCAAGGCAGCTTTAATACAGTAGTGGTATAAGCACTGCTGGTTATTTTCCTCTGCGTAAATTCGTCAAATACACATAGACTTCCTTTTTTTCGACAGCTGTTCGTAAATTCTACCAACAAAATACATGTTGACGTTTTTTTTGTGTTGTATTTGTTGTAGTTCTGCCACTACCTATTAAAGCTGCCTCGAACCAATTGAAGCTGAAATGGTTCCGAACGTCAAACTACATATAAAAAAAACATGTTTCAGAACAAAAATTTTGTTCCGAAACCATAGGTGAATCCAGCCTAATTCACCTCTATTAATATATTAATTAATACAGTGCAGTCGATTTTTATTTTTTTATTTTAGTAATTTGGGGCTTTTTTGAAAACATATGACTACATGAAACAATGTAAGCAAACGGTTCTCGGCTTTGTAATTGTATTTGTTTTAACAGTTTTGAGTCGATTTGAGTAAAAAAAAATTAATAAATACTTTGCGTTTCGACTGGCAGACTTTTAAATATTATTCAAAGCACGTATTTAAATTGAAGTTGGAATTGGGAAGAGAAGAAACTTAACGCAAAAAATATTTTGAAACAACTAATAAATAATAAAGCAGGCATACAAGAAAGAAAAATATGACTGTAAAGGCAACAAGTTTTGTCAAAAGTTTTGCGATGATTTCCGGTAGTTTTTGGTGTGCAGCCAACAATAAACGATAAACTTTTTTTTTTTTTTTTTTTTGAAAAAGCTAAAACAAGTGGTTTACGAGAAATAACAGTTTCTCCACTAACTTTCCACTAAACAATAAATTTATATTCATGTTTACATGTATGTGTTAAATATTTTAAATATGTATATATGTTCATGGTGCTCATTATATTTAATTTGCTTGTGTGTTTTTAATGAAGACATGTTTGTATTTAAAACCGATGTAAGAAAGAGTTCATTAGCATTGCAGACATAATGTGAAATTCTAAAAAAAAGCAGAACAAAAACTATTCTTAATATATTTCATGTTCGGGTAGGTTATTGTTACCGCATTCGTTTACTGGTTCGAATTGGCGTCTCTTAAAAATTTATTTAACATGTGTTACACAAATTAGTTGTAATGGGTTGGTAAAAAAGTCATTTATTTATTGCCTTTATTTCTACATAAAATTAATTTCAAAATTAAACTTTCTTTAAATTTAAAAATTCTTTACAAGTCTGAACTGATTCAGCGAATTTCATTATTGAACATGAAAAAATGAATTTTTTTATGCATATTTTTAAGAATTTTCAATTTAAAACAAAAAAGTATGGATTAGAATTTGTTACAGTTGTGCATTTCTTATTATTAGAGCTCGTTCTGTGGTCGATCAAATCAACAAAATTAATAATTGCACAAATACAAAGTATATTAACATATTACAGACTAATTATAAACAGTCAGAAAAAACTCTAAATTTTTCAAAATCTCAAACGAAAATATCATTAACATCAACTACAACTTTCTTCTAAGACATATTTCTCCACAGTGGAGCTCACTTTGATTATAAAGCGTTCTCCTCCTCTTGTGATTATTTATGATTTAGTCAGGAATATGCATGTTCCATCCACTAAGTGCTGTCAAACTATTTTTTCAAAACTCTTTGATTTTCTGGAAGTATATTATTTATATGTACATATGTTGTAAACTACAACCTTAAGGGCCATATGCAAAAAAAATATCTTACTTGAGTATTAACTCCTACGTTAGTTACCAAACACATTAACACTACCATTTAAATCATACTTACGAAATATGTTCAATCTTCTTCATTTCAGTTGTATTTAAGTTTACTGAGAGTGTTAATGAAAGAAAGTAAACAACACTCAAATATATGAGCTACGATATTTAATTGAAAATAACATCACATGTTATACAAGTTTTTAATTAAGTTTTTCTGTGCCGTAGATAAATTTAATATTTTTCTTTAAGAATTTTTCTATACCAGTTCTATTTCAAATACATTAACTTTTGAAAAATTAGTTTTTATATTTTTAACTTTCGTGAAAATACCCTTTTTGTGACACCTTTTTTTCAAAATACCATTTTTTGTGCCACTTTTTGTGAATTTAGAGGGCAACGCTAACTCACACTTGTTTGTTTTGTCCATTCTTTTTGTGAGAAGATACACAATTATAATCGTACATATGTATGTGTATATTTTTGGTATGATAGTGGTAAATTAATTAGCTATTAACACTAGCGTAGCCAGAATGAAGATTTTATTTTAATTTTAAAGATTTGAAGATCTTTTTCTGAAAATTAGTATTTTTCAGGGTAAGTATCTATCTATATAATTAAACATGTTTTTTAATATCCCTTTTTTGGCCATACTACATCATCGACTTTGGAAAGGCGTAATGGTTAAAAAGTTTTTTTTGGGAAGATAAGCACAATCTGAAATTCAATCAGGGGCCAAATCATCGCATTCAAAATCGAACCGTAGTTTGTCATCGAAATGTTGTTGACATGGATCACGGCAATCGTTATTGAAACGTATCTACTCGAAGTTGCACTCGATTGGTAATTTACTATCGAAAAGAAATAAACTCTATCTTTTTGCCGCGAAACAAAGCAAAGAAAAAATAATTGATTAAAAATCTAGATATTTTCGCATAATTTGTTAAAAAAAATATAAATTTTAATTGGGTTTAGGGAAAGTGCAAAAAATAATGGAAAAACTGCTTCCAGCACAAACTCAAATAAAGTAAATGGAAAGCAAAAAAGAAGTATTGGCGCAATTCATGGTGTGAACACCCCGTCTTGGCTAAAAATAAGCTCCAAAACTGTGCTCAAGCGAAACAAAAGTCTCAAAATTTATGGCTACTATTGACAAGCAAACTAAATTCCTGGGGCCCACAATTTGCTTTCTATATCGTTTGTTTTTTACGACTTTGCACATAGTGCTTTGTACTAAACCAAGTGAAAAGTCATTCCCGGCGTTATGCTAGCCCAAAGGGTCAATGAAGCAACAAGCTGCAATATAGGTGATACGCACGTCGACATATAACCGAAGATATTGATTTCATTTAGAACATATTTAAAAGCTTCTTTAGGCAGCCGAAAACGTCTTTTAAATCTGCAGATGTTGAAACATTTAATTTTACAGCCAGTTTATCAATCTCGACAGCGTGCTTGCGTTCGCAATCTAAGCGAAAGAAAATTGATTTGGGTTCGTCTAACTTTTTTCTATGCGAACGATGTGTCAAAACTCAATCAAAATACATAAGAATATGCGAACGAATAGTAGTGAGATAGACAAACCCAAATTCATTCGAATGTGAGTGACTGGCTTTCTTTCGCATTCATTTTCTTTCGAAATTGGTAAACTGGCTGTAAATCATTCACTTCAAAAGTCACAACTTCCTCAACTTCAGGTAATGAAAACAGATTGCTTTTGTCACGAATATTTATTCTTATGATGGCAATATTCGACTCATTCTCCGATTCCGAAGATGAAAAATACAAAAAGACATTTAGGTCCATTTTAATTAAAGTTTTGTTTTTTTTTTAGCAATCTTAGAGTTTTTCATAAATTTCTTTATTTTTTGTGTTTTTTCGTTTTTTTTTTTTTTATAGTCAAGTGCTTACAGCAATGTAAGAAATTGTAGTAGGTAATGTAAATTACAATCAAATACCATGATCCATAAAATTGTAGCCATCGAAATATTTTTCTACACGTACGTGCACTCGATTCCGAATGCAGTGATTGGCCCCCAGTTTGGTTCAGTAATTGCAATATGGCTATCAAATTATTACTAACACTAAGGGCCATTATTACAACCCAACGATAAAGTTCTTAATAGTTAACCTTAACATTAGTTGACCTCAACGATGAAGTCACTATTAATTTTTTCCCATTTCTACAACTGAAGCTAAAATATTTTCAGCAGAAAGTATGGCAACTCCAAATGCTTAAAGTTAACTTTGAAATTTACCTTGAGCATAAACCTGCTGCTAAGTTATTAGTAACTGTTCATGCTAATGTTAACTTGTAATAACTATAAAAAAATTATCTGTACGATAAAATCCTAATGTTAACTATTAATAAAACTTAACGATAAAGTTCTTGATAGTTAACCTTAACATTAGTTAACGTGAACGATAAAGTCACCATTAAATTTTCGCCATTTCTACAACTGAAGTTACAATATTTTCAGCAGAAAATATGGCAACTTCAAATGCTTAAAGTTCACTTTGAAATTTACCATAAGGATACACCTGCTGTTAAGTTATCAGTAACTTTTCGGGTTAATGTTAACTTGTAATAACCAAAAAAAATTATCTGTAGGATAAAATCCTAATGTTAACTATTCGTCAGTTGTAATAATGGGTCTAAAAACCAAATATGTGTATGTGTTTGACTTAACTACAAGTAAAACAAAAACAGTGTGGCCAAATATGAGCAAAGAGCATATTTGTAAGTACATATATATAGGGTGTTTTTTTAAGCCCGATAGAACTGGAAATTGTAAAAAATAACACAAAAAATTAAATTGTAATCAAAATTTTTTTCTATTCGAAAGATCAATACGTGACATTAACATTTGAAAATGATTTCGGGCATATGGGCACCGCGGCTGTTCTTGACGAAGCGCATTCTGGACGTCCAATTTTGGGCCACTTTTTCGAGCACTGCTGGCCGTATGTCACGAACAACACGAACAATGCTGGCCTCCAAGGCGTCAATTGTTGCTGGTTTATCAGCATAAACCAGTGACTTCACGTAGCCCCACAGGAAATAATCGAGAGGTGTCAAATCGCACGACCTTAGAGGCCAATTGACAGGTCCATTTCTCGAAATCAACTTATCGCCAAATTTTGATTTCAGTAAGTCGATGGTTGCGTTCGCCGTATGGCACGTAGCGCCATCCTGTTGAAACCACATCTCCTCCGGATCAATGTCATCCATATTTTCAAACAAAAAATCATTGATCATGGTGCGGTAACGATCTCCATTGACCGTAACGCGAGCTCCGGCCTCATTTTTGAAGAAATAAGGTCCGATGATGCCACCAGCATGAAAACCGCACCAAACAGTGCATTTTTCTGGATGTAATGGAGTCTGTAGGGTCTCTTGTGGATTGGTCTCACTCCATATGCGGCAATTTTGCTTATTAACAAACCCGTTAAGCCAAAAATGCGCCTCATCGCTGAACACAATTTTGCGATAAAACAACGCGCGAATCGACGACTGATTTTCAAAGTAAATTTGGATAATTTCGTAGCGTTGTTCAAGCGTGAGTCTATTCATGATGATTTGTCAGAGTATACTGAAACAAATAAAAATGTTTCATCAAAATTTAATTTTTTGTGTTACTTTTTACAATTTAAAGTTCTATCTAGCTTAAAAAAACACCCTATACAATGTAGGTTTTCACGGTGTTATTGGTTGCAACATTGGATTTTATATGATTTAAGATCGGTAAAAAAAAAGAATGCGGTCGTGTGTGTCAACGGGTAATTCCCACTAGTTATAATAAATGTGAACTATTTTTAATTAGTTTGACAGCTTTCGTAAAATATGGTTCAATTTTTTTCCTCTTGGTTTCAAACTTTATGTACTACTACATAAATACATATGTATATTTTATTATCTTACTCAGGGGATAACCCCTACATATGCAGTGAATTGTACTGGAACTAGAAAAAAGAAGTAGTCTAAGAAGACAAGAAAAGAGGGAATAGTGGTTGTGGAATAACAACACGCAAAAACCAAAGAAACATTATCACAGCATTTAAAATGTTGGAATTAACTACGTTAAAACTGATCAATGCCCAATGTGTATACCTTCGACACTGGTCAGACCAATAAAACTTAGTGCAACACCTTCCAGTCTGTAAGGCAATGAAAAAACACAGACGACAGTTAAAAAAACACGTGTGCACAGGACGGAAGACAAAACACTACTGAATGAGTGACAGACAAATCGTGCTACAAAATAAAATGTAATAAATTTATGCCACTATATAAAGATGTTGTAGGAGTTTCTTTTATCCACAACTCCCCCAAGAACTTGTCAAGTCTTAACAGCATTTGTTTTCAACAAGATGGAGCAACAGCACATATAGCCAGACCACTTTTGGCGGAGATTCAATCCAAATTCTGGATGCTTATTCTGCATTGCGATGTGAAAGTCATTGCGATGCGAAAGATATTTGGTATTCTGTAAGTCTTTCGCATTCGTAATTAATTTCAAAATGTGACAACACTCTTCCAAAGTAAACAAAGAAACGTCAATTTATTTCCTGTTCGAAAGTTACAGTAGACATTCTTTGTTTATAAAAAATAAAAAAAAGTTTAATTAAAAAAAAAATTGAATTATTTTAAAAAATTTACTGTGTTGCACTATGGTTTGATGACGAAGATGGAAATGAGAAAAATGAAGGAATAGACAGAAGATTCCTTAGAAGCAAATCCGACATTATAAGTTTGAGTGAAAAAAGGTAATTTATTTTGAAACTGGCAAAATATGTTTAATGAGGTCTGCAAAATATTTATTTTTCCGCTTCATAAAAAACTTTGGGTTGAATAAAGATGCATTTATGTATGTGTTAAATAACATTAGCTTGGAGCAGCTGCTTTAAAATTTCTGGGTCAAGGTGGCTACCAACACCATCCTGCAGCATCTCTTATTGCTTGCATTTAGCTCTTCGGCTAATGTATCCCACAAAGCACTTGCTGTCTGTCGTACATTTGGCGTTTTCAAGTGGCCTTTCGCCTAATTTTTAATGAATTCCACCATTACTTCGAATTGCCGCGTCTTAGTAGTCTTCTTGTTAGTTTCCCTAAGTGAAAAGCAATTAATCTGTTAGCTACCGCAACGAATTATTATTTCATTTAATAATCATTTTAACAAATAAATTAGATGGAATGAACAAACAGTAATATAATACTTACATTTTCGTACTTTGCTAATGCTGTTTTGCTACCGAATAAATTTTGCGAGTTTGACATTTATTTTCGCAATTAAGAATGCCGAATTGCCACCTTTTCGCATTTTAAATGCGAATAAAAAAGTACTATGCGAATATCGCAATAGAGAATAGCAACTCTTCGCATATATGTGTTTTCGAGTAGCATTACCAATCGCATCGCAATTCAGAATAAGCCTCCTAAGCTACAATTTGCACAGGCTGTGAAGGTCAGCTGATCTGACCGCACTAGATTTTTTCATCGAGTTATGTCAAGGAAGAGGTGGAAAACGAAACCAGGGCTATATTGAGGCAATCTATTAAAACGATAATTGGGGCAATTCCGGCTGCTGCCAATAATTTTTGATCAGGTGTCGCATATGCGTGGATGAGCATGTAAATCCTTTACGGTCTTCAAAAATAATCAGTTACATAAAATTAAACTGAAAAAATTAAGTTGTTTTTTCTTTTTGTAAACTGAAAATTTTTCGACAAAAAGTTCAGGCTTAACTGCGCTTTTAAACTCTTTTGGACTAGTTCGGACTGTTTCGTTATTCAGGTGGAACACACCTATTATTAATTTCGTCAGTTGATGATATGTGCAATTATGTATACGAGTATATATTAAAAAAAAAATTAGCTTGAAAACTTTTCAGCGATATACTATTATATTCACGAAAGCATATTTGTGTATTAATACTAAACCAATATTAGCGAATACCGATATTTGCACTTGCAACGAACTGATCTTAAACCTACATACATATACTTACATACTTATACATATCTATGTATACTGTATTCCGTTCAAAAGTTAAGCTCAAAATGAAAAAAGTTGCTTAAATATTAGTTTTGAAAACATATCTGCTCAACTGTTTTGCAGATTTATTCCATATGTAGCATCAACACGTGCAAAACCCACCATAAACATCTCCAAAGCTACATTTTACATTTTTTCTGTTGAAGTTGTCATCATTGCAACCATTATTACATGCATACATACATATGTATCTGCTGTTTAATGCACAACAAATATGTATCAGCACGCATGCGTAAAGTTTTTATTATTTTCTTTTTTTTGTGATGAATGCAACAAAAATTAAATATTTGTGTGGTTTCTTCAAATGTAAACAGTCTAGTGGATTTCTTTTTTTAAAAAAGTAAATGACATTTTTATTTTTCCAGTTCAATGTCCTGGTTGTCACTGTGTGAATACACACGTGTACATGTGCATGTTGTAAATTGAATTATTTATAAAAATGCATATGTATGTACGAGTATGTATATATTTCTAAGATTCAGTGAAAACACATGTTTAAATACTTTTGATTTCCTTCTTCTTCAGTTTATGAATTTTTTCATTGTTTGGAACATTCAACAAGTACAGTTAGCCAAAATCAGAACTGGATATAATTTAATACATTTGCAAGAAAAAATACGAAACAGTTTTTTTTTGCGATTTTAATAGCAAAAAAACAATCTTTTACTAAAAATATGATAGAATTAATTTAAATTTTAATTGTAACTTTTTGTGTATAGTGCGAGCTTGATAACCACAACCCCCGATTATAACAAAAGCTAAATTTTTTGTACCTATCATCTCCGTTTCTTACAAAACTACACTGCCTGCCACTTGAATAATGTCATTTTTTTTAACTTTAAATAACAGCCAGTTTACCAGTTTCGACAGCGTGCTTGCGTTCGCAATCTAAGCGAAAGAAAATTGATTTGGGTTCGTCTAACTATTTTCTATGCGAACGATGTGTCAAAACTCAATCAAAATACATAAGAATGTGCGAACGAATAGTAGTGAGATAGACAAACCCAAATTGATTCGAATGTGAGTGACTGGCTTTCTTTCGCATTCATTTTCTTTTGAAATTGGTAAACTGAACTAAAGTTCAGAAAAAATAATTTTTTGCAGAACCAGATTTCAAGGTGCTGGCTTTAGTTTCCTGAATACATAAAAATATACATTGTTGAACGATCAAAAGCAAAAATATTTTTCAACGAAAGTTAAAAATGCGTGACTTAATGTTTTCGCTTTAGGTTCTATTCAACCTTTGTTTAAGTTTGGCTTAGGATTAAAGAAAATAAGATCATAAACATTACAGTTGTAAATTCAGCAAATCTTATATGAGTAAATTAAATATTTATGTATGTACATGTTTGGACAACTTAAAAATAAAAAAGTTGTAAAATTTAACTTCGCAAAATGTCAGCCAAAGCAACAGCAATTATGAATTAAAAAAAAAATTCCAAACTGCATAAATCTGTTGTGTGTTGGAATATGCATTCTATATCTCTGACCCTCTTCTTCTGTTTTTGAAAGTTGAGTAATTTAAGTAATTTATTTTTTCATGTGATTATAGCTTCAAACTACCTGCCAAATTAACGCTTTCAACCATATGTATACAACCTCTTTTAATTCAAACATAAAAACATGTTTCTTTATACTTACTCAAAATCTATTTAATCTTGTTTGCAGCAAAGTTATTTGCTAGTTACTATTATATTTCCCCCGTTTGTTACGAATTGGTATGCATACCTTTACCTCCGATTTGCCATAGACAGAAGCAGGTTCTCCGGTAGCCGTGCACAGCCTTACCTTATATAACGGGTCAACATTTCCTGGTTCCAATTTAGGTCTTATTATGGACTGCGATGCCTTGGTGTCTATGGTTAACGTGCGCTTTTCACCATTGATGTAACCACATGTAGTTAAGTTGCTGTTTTTCTGCTTATTGCTCATATGGAGATTGTGGGACCCTCACTTGTTGGAGCCAGCCTTTGCCAAGCTGACTTGTTTCAGTTTAGCGGTGACTCGCGCGATGCTTGTTGGGTTAGCTTCTTTGCTGGCGGCGAGACAGATCTATTCCGTTTGCTGGGCGCTCACAATCCTTCTTAAAATTTCCCGCTTTACCACAGTTGTAGCACTTAGAATCTTATTTGCTCTTTTTCTCTAAAAAAATCTGCTGTTTGATGTCTCTTATTTCGCCAGCAACGCCACCTTCCTTATCCCCAATAGCCTATAAATTTCGCACCTTTGAAATTACTCGTGCTGTTTCTTGTGCCTTTGGAAAAGCACATACCATCCATTTTAAAATTATCTATAGAGATGACTTTCACCGGTATAATACACAAAAAAAAAACATAAATTATTTACTTAATGCAAATTCCAAATGATGTTATTATTGTTGCGATCGCGGTATTGCGTTTTTATTGTTTGTTGTTATTGCGTTTTTATTGTTTTTCAAGCATGTATGTGAGCGTGTATGTGCGCAAGAATTACATTTGTACATTCGATTCTGGTGTTATCAGTAACTAGAAAGTTCATGATAATTTAAGAAGGCAGATATTCAGCAGACAGTTTAATTTTATATATTGTGCAAAACAGTCATAAGTTAAAGTAGTAAGCAAGCCTAATGTTTTAATACACAGTAGTATTAAGTGTAAATAAAGTTGCGATGGCTGGGTGATGAAAGCTGCTACCAAAAAAAAAAAAAACGTAATAACTTATTTTTTGTGTAACTAACCTGTTCCATTTTTGTTGTTTTATAGATTGATCTTTACATTTAACTAAAATGGAGAATTGGGGCAATGAAACAAGAATTTGGATAGTGCAACGCTTTCACGCTTTAGAACCCGTTGTTTCCGTCCGAAGAGAATATAGGCGCACGTTTGGCGGTACTCCTCCCTGCAGATGGAGTATAATGAGGCTCGTAAATAATTTTGCCGAGCGTGACACACTTGCAAGAAGACCTTATCATCGAGGTCGCTCTGTTAGAACGCTCTGTTACAATCCAATTCTTGAGTTTCGACAAGGCTGTCAGCATAGTCACTGCAAATAATTTTGCACCAAATTTTAAACTTATTTCTATATAAGATTCAATTAATAAACAAACTGAACCCTAGAGACTTCCCGATTCGCTTGGAATAAAATGGTATCAGAGGATGAAAACGTCTTGAACTGCATTTTTATGTCTGATGAGGCACATTTTGCTTTAAACGGCAATGTTAGCACACAAAATTGTCGAAAATGGAGTAATTCTAGCCCACAGATATTCAATCTGATGCAATTACATCCACTTCGCATCAAAGTGTGGTGTGAAGTTTCTTCAAGGTTCATTGTCGGGCCTTACTTTTTCGAAGAAAACGGTCTTACTGTTACGATCATTGGATACCGGCACTTAAAGATGTTGAAATATTTTTTCTTTCCAGAATTGCGCCGAAAAAGAATTTCTTTCAATATTGTTTGGTTTCAACAACATGAAGAAACTTGTCACATAGCCTCGCCTGTTATGACAGAATTGAGCCAAAAATGTCCCAATAAACTCATTTCAAGAAACACACACATTCCGTTGGCCTCCCAGGTCTCCTGACCACACTGTTCTTGATTTTTTTTTCTGTGGAGTTATTGCAAACAAGAAGTTTACAAAAAAAAAAAAACACCAACAAATTTGGATGCAACACTCCAGGCAGTATTGAATAACTTTTTGATAAGATGTCGTACATGTGTCAAAGAGAGTGGAGGCCATTTGAATTCAATTATTTTCAAAACTTAATGAATTACTTTAATAAAAACATATTATTTTTCAAATGAATTTCTAAAAAATAAATTACATAAACTTTACAAAAAGTCATTTGAGTTTCTTAATATAGCAAAATTGATCAGCCACCCTGTATTTTAGTACTGTATAACAAACAAGTATGTGTGTCATTATTTCATTTGCAATTAAAGAATCCGTAAATCTTTTTTAGAACATAAACGTAAGTAACAATACATATAATCTAAGCTTAAATAAATTTTTACACTTTTGTATAATAAAAATCCTTATGCTAACTAACTAGCTGCTACGTTTTTTGTGTGTAAATTCCCATAAGGGAAAGATAGCAGCAAGTTAGTTAGCACAAGGTTTTTTATTATACATAACGCCGTTGATTTTTAAAACATAGCTTTTTTGTTTGCTGTCTCATCCTTTAGCTTTTAAATTCTTGGATATATGTATAACCGAATGGTTCATTACATTTTTTGAAAAGGAAATGTAAATTAATAGTAAATGAATAAACCTATATAGGAATGCAATACCAATAAGCACTACTACAGTACACAAAAAATTAAAATTAGTACAGTACTTATGAAATATTTACTTGTATTTATTTCTATTGATGAATAATTTGTTTTATTATTTAATCCAATTCGCATAAACATGGCGTTTTCCCTCTTTAATGCTATATAATTTCAGTAAGATAAATGAAAATTGTACAAATAAAAATCAAATGACAAATATGTTGAAGAACGTAAAACATACAATACTTGAACGGGTGGGTATATTAGCGCATTTACACCAACTCAAAATCTAATAGAATTGAAATCTGCAACGAAATCTATGTATATCGTTTACACCACCGTTTTTTGACATCTAGCAAGATTTCATTTGCTCAAAAATAATTTATGCATGCGGGTTTGACAACACAATATTATCAGAGACTGAATACACCAGCATTAAAGTGTATATTTTTGTGCACAAAGACTGCATACACCACATTATAGTGTAATTTTTGATGCAGCGTAGTATTTTTAAGTACTTTTTGCAAGAAATCACAGTTGCATCGCTTAGTTATGTGTAATGAAATCTACTCGATAAAGTAGATTTCATTTTGTATGGGAAATCTTCTCAAAATCTACTAGATTTGGCTTGAAATCTCGAATGAGCAGATTTCGCTTTGGTGTAAATAGGCTGGCTATAAGCTTTGGCAAATGAAATTAAAAAATTAACATTAAACGTGAAACGTTTTTTTCCCCAATTTTTTACTAGTACGAGTATATTTGCTTAATATAGTTAACAAAACGATCACGGATACCTTACTTTTATCAGGGGCCAAATCACCGCATACGATATCGAGCAAAATTATCGAAATTTTTCATTTTGGTATCATAGCATACGATATCGAATAAATTGTATTGCAATAATATAAAAAAGTTTAAGGATTTATTATTTCTATTCCTACTTTTAGGAAACGTATGGTCTTCAATCTATTACATTTTGTTTAATTTACGATCCAATATGCATCGTTTGCCATAATTTAGATGTATCGTAATGTTATTCGATACGATAGCTAATTCGATATCGTATGCGGTGATTAGACCCCAGCTTATTGTTACTAGTTTCTTCAATATGAACAACGAAATTACACATTTCAGAAAATATTAATTTTGGGAGTAGATTCCTTTACTTCACTGTGTGGCAAAGCCCTTTTATATTTTGCTCTGAAAACAAACTTCAAAAATCCTTATTAAAAATTATAAAAATGAACGCAACTACCTTGTATTGTTTATATCATGTAGGAAACATAGAAAGCAAGCTGCTTATAATTTATTGATTGTTATCAATAATAAAAGCTAATAAAGTGAATAAGCTCAGTTACTTAATAACTGAATTTCTAGTCAAAATTCAAAAAGCACATGATACCGAGAAAAAAAGACTCAGGGGTGAAGGGAACTAATACAGTTCAGCACCAAAAATCCATCTAAACCTAAAATAATGCAAAAAATTCGTGTACAGCAAGGATAATTCAATACATGATTACGACAACTCTCACACAAAACTGAAATTTTCTGAGCATGTTGGTCAAATGACGTCAGAAAACAATGCAATGGATGATTTTTAAATACATACTCTTGCATAGGTTAAACTACGTCATCTAACGGGAAATCATGCGCATGGCATAATCTCCGGTTTTATCATCCTTAATGGGTTTCTTTAAGATTTTTGTAAATTCAAATTAAATTGTTGACTTCACAAAAAATATTAACAGCCAGTTCGTCGAGTTCGAAAGGATTCGTATTCTAGGCGAAAGAAAACTGATTTGGGTTTTTTCTAATTTTATTCTATGCGAACGATGTGTCAAAATTCAATTAAAATACATACGTTTATGCGAACGAACAATAGTGACATAGAAAAACCTAAACTGATTCGAATGTGAGTGACTAGCTTTCTTTCGCATACATTTTCATTCGATATCGTCGAACAGTATATGTTAAATTCTAGCGCATATAAACATATTTATCCCGTTTGGTATATTTTTCACTTAAAATTTTTTATCACACTCATTAACATTAAATGGTAGAATTCACCTATGAAAGGACATTCATTGGCATATTGAAACTTGATTTTTTTTTTAATTAATTAAAAAAATACATATTTCATATTTTATTATTTCCCTTTTTAATAAAATCTTTTTTTTTTAGAAATTTAGGAATATGTACGTATAAGTACATACATATATGTATATACATTTTTTTCTCATTTTATAAATTGTACTGTTTTTAATATAATTTTGGTACATGGTACTTATTCAGTTTTATATTTGGAATTGTTAAAATATTAACACTCTAATGACATTAATAATAAATGGATTCTTATAAACATTCAACTAATAAATTACTAGAAAAGGCACAAACATTAAATTCATATTAAAATATATGTATGTAGAAATTGCAGTGGCAATAATAAAAATGAGGGCGTCGATTACTGAAGGAGAACAACTGAACTTGAGTGCAACTAAAGTTCAGTTGACGTTCATGAGCAACTCAAGAAATTATATGAAATTGTAAAAATAATCCCAGCAAGATTGTTAATTATTCGTTGCTAAGAATAAGTAGCAATAGTGATATATCTATTAAATTCTTGGAGGTTTTCTATAAAATAACAATAACATATCGTTTCCTTTGTTTTAAATTTAGATCTCTTTTGATTTATAACATGAAATCTAACTTTCCTGTTACAAAACAATGTGTTTGTTTTTTAACAAAGGAAAAAATAATTATTTGTGTCGAATAATTAGTTTGGCCACTGCTGTTATTGTACAAAAAAACAAAAATAATAAAAAAATTCAAATGCACAAAATAAAATTAAGACATTTAGGCCCTTTTTGGAAAAACATACATTTTTGGATTAATTTTAACTTTGCCAGAAATATGTTAAATATTTCTGCAAGAATAATCGGAAACATAAAGCTTATCTATTTATAATACTTAACACTATTATCTGACAACAATAGAAGTGCATTATCAAACTGAAATAATATAGATTAATTAAAATTATTAGGTTGTAAATTTCAGGAAAAAAAAAATTGAAAATTTTTATCATTCCGTTGATATCGGTGAACGATTCCTTGCTTTTATATTAAAAACACTATCTGCAAATGAAAGTAAATTTATTATAAACATTTTGTTATTATATACTTATATTTAGATAGATACTTACAATATAGTTTTTTTATATAATCACTATCCCGAGTTCTTTTGCCATTTACGCAAGATCTGCGTAATTCCTCATTTTTTATCGTTTCACCGTAAATACCGCTTATAGCCTGCAATATCTGCTGACGATTTTTGTACTTTAGTGTTAAAACGAAATCACCCGTTTCTGCTTCGTGATGCACACTTCCGGAAAAGGAGCTAGCCAAAGCGCCATCGTCACTTACATCATCAAAGCTGCTGCGACTATACTCATCCTTAATTGAAGAATTGTCATACTTGGGAATTTTTGCTTCGGTATGTGCACAACTTGTTTCTGTAAGGATATTAAAAAAGATTAATACACACTGATAAATTGTATTTGTTTTTTTTTTTTTTTTTGTTTTTTTTTTTTTTATTAAAACATGCATCTTAATTACCCTCTGAATTTTTCCGTTTATTTATACTGACATCAGCGGTTTCATACAAACGTTTGTCACGTTTTGGACAAGTGGATATTTTAACTGCCAGTATTCGTTGTGCTAGGATTTCACCACTACAAAAAAGAATAAAAAGCAAAGTGGTAGATAGATGACATTTAAAGGTATTTCGTAATATGTTGTATTGGAAAAAGAAACACTCACTTAACGCCTTCTAATAGGAATACCACAGCTGTTTGTTTGCGATTCATGCATGAGTTATAACAACTAAAACTAATAATCAATTGTTGTTTCAATTGATTAGTTTCACTGGTCTTGACAGTACTATTTAATGGAACAACCACTGAATACCGATCATTAATACTTTTGCCCGCGTCGGAACCGCTATAAATGACATCAGCATTTTTACAACGTACTAAACTCTTACGTACGAGCTCATTCGGATCTAAAGGATGAAGAAAATAACTATTTATAATATCTACATATACAGAATAGAAGTATAGTTGTGATGTAGTAAGCCTTTCTGATCTAAAAATTTTGAACAGAACAAAAACCAAATTAAATGAAGGAATTGTTTTAATCTTACACTCAATGCACTTTTTATTCGTATTTTTTTTAAGCAAACAAAACAAACTTGCCCCTGTTTTTATACATTATGATATGATATCCCCCGTTTACGTCAAAATTTGCACAAATCGTACTGTGCTTTGCTGCGTTTTACAAAATTGCTTTCGTTTTCCTAACTTGAGGTCAAGGCGAATTTATAAAGATGAATGCAAGCGGGAAGGCGAATTCAGCACTATGTATTTTATTATTGTAAAACTTACTGAGAATGTCATAATCTAAATTCGCCTTCGGTTGTTCAGCAGAGAAAATATTTTATATAAACGTTAAATATAAACTTTTATAATTGTTTGGAATTAAAACCACAGATTAAATTAGTTTTTCACTTTTAAATTCACACAAATTTCTTGAATCATATAAAAAATATTCAGTTTATTTTAAAAAATGTTTGTAAACAAAAGAACAAAAAGTTGACAGTTCTCATTGGATTAAACGGAAGAAGCAAAAAATAATCACCTTGGTTGAGGTAAATGAGACCACACATATAAAGAGAGCGAAATGACACTCCTTTGCCTGAGTATGTGACATGCTTTTACTGCAAAAATTTCTTGTAGTAAAGTTCAGTAAGATTGCAAATATATGATAAACAAACCATTGTAAACAAAAGTAACCAATATAAAATCGAACGAAAAAAAGTGAATTAAATTGTAGCATTAAATGTTTATTGCTAAAAAATAAATTTTATTTTTGCAGCTTGAAACACAGCGGCAAGATTTCACGCCATATTTATTATTTTTTATTTTTTGTTATTAATAAAGTAAATGTACATACCCTTTGTTTAAAATGGAAAACATCCAAAAATAAATAAATAAATAGAAGAAAATGTGAAAAAAAGTTCACATAAATGATGGGATTAGGTATTTTTTTAAGTTTTATCTCTTTCGCGAAACGGCTAACTGAAAAAATCTTTTGTGTATTAGAAACGTAAAAATATCAGGGATTTTTCATTTTGGTATCATGGCAGACGATAGATATCGAATGAATTATATTGTATAATATAATATAAAAAAGTTACAGTTTTTTTTTTTTTTTTTTTTTTGTATTCGTACTTTTGGGCCATTATTACAACCTAACGATAAACTTCCTGATAGTTAACCATAGCATTAGTTCACGTGAACGATAAAGTCACCATTAAATTTTCCCATTTTTGCAACTGAAGTTACAACATTTTTAGCAGAAAATATGGCAGCTTAAATATACTTAAAGTTAACTTTAAGAAAATTTACCATGAGGATAAACCTGCTGTTAAGTTATCAGTAACTCTTCAGGTTAATGTTAACTTGTAATAACCAAAAAACAATTATCTGTAAGATAAAATCCTAATGTTAACTATTCGTCAGTTGTAATAATGGCCCTTAGAAAACATATGGTCTTCAATATAATACATTTTGTTTAAATTACGATCCGATCGATATGCATCGTTTGCCATAATCTAGATATATCGTAATGTTATTCGATACGATAGTTAATTCGATATTGTAAGCGGTGATTAGACCCCTGAACCAATGTCAACCTTTTCGGTTTTTTACAATACCAAAGAAAAAGTCGCTTACTCTTAGAAGTTTACAATAATATGCACCCCTATTGTGTTTGGCGTAGTCGTAAAACGACAGCTCTCGTAGTAGCTGTCGCATTTACACTCTTATCTTACCGTCTAAAATTTTCGACAAGCAAAATTTTGTAAATGAATCATAATGTAAAAGATTATGCTAAACTAAATGATTATGAAGCATCCTGTTCAAGAAGTGCCAATTAAATGTTTATAAATAACAAAGAGAATAAAAAATAGTAATGTTTTTTTGATATTGTTCATTTAATTTGTGCAAATAAGTTTTATAAAAATGTTGCGTTGCATTTTACTCATCCTCTGAATATAAAGTAAAAAGCAAATATTAAACTAATATATTTTTGCTAAAAATATTTTTGCATTCTAACAAAAAATATGTTAGAAAATATTGTATTATAAATGTTTGTTCACATATGGTTAAAATCAGTCCAGGCCTTTGTACAACCCTATACGGAACAGGATAGTGGACCAATTTAAATAAAATTTTCGCAAACGGTGTGTCCCGCCGATTTACTATTTATTTTTTTAAATAAATACTCATTTCTAATGAGCAAATGTAACAGCAATCATGTAGAAAATAGAGAAAGTAGAATTCATATTTTTATTTTTGATCATTTTTAACTTTATCAAATTTTAGATATCTGTCGTGAGCAAATACGTTGACGACAAATTTGCTCCCTTTTGAAAGACAAATGTGCCAAGCACGGTAGCATTTTAATGGCGTTTTGTAATAGATTTGACATTTGTCGTATTCACTGGCGTTTTTCGCCAACCACGGTAGCATTTTTCAAAAACGCCCGTCTTTCGCCATAAAAACGCCAAACACAATAAGGGTGATTATATTTAAAAGCATTTTAAATTTAATACAAAGAGTGAAAATTGATAAATTTTTATAAAAAACAAAAGCGGTTTTTTTATAAACAATTTTAAATTTTTAAACTTTTTTTTTCAATCTTTCGCCAACAATTTGTTAGCTTTTTCAGGAAAATTTAACAACCAAAAAATTATAAGCACTTTGATTTCTATATTTCTCAGCTGTCTATATGTCGACATTTCATAGGAGCGACCCTAATCATCAGTAGACTTGGAAATGTTTGAAAGATATTCTCAAACATTCAACTTTATATCTCAACCAAGGTAGTTTTAATGGTAGTGTCAGAACTATAATAAATACAACACCAAAGGGCATCTCATGTGTTTTGTTGGTAGAAATTAAGAAAAGTTGTCAAAATTTTGTTTTCATTTTGTTTGAAAACGAAAGGAAGTCTATGTGTGTTTTCAAAATTATATATTTTGTATACAAAATTTTGACAAATTTACGCAAAGGAAACGAAAGCCAACTGTGTTTATTGCACTACCTTGGTAAAGCTGCCTTGATTAATATTGTTAAGTATTTAGCTTTGAGTTAGTATTTTTTGTAAACCAAAAATTATTTGACAATTTATTGTTTGAAAAAAATTTATAACAATTTGAATGTTTCCTGAAGAAGCTTGGAAATTGTTGGTGAGAACCAACAAAAAATTGTTAAAAAAGCAAGACCTCCAACTGCAAATTGTTGGAGAAATATTGAAAAATAAAAGTTTATAAATTATTAAAAAAACAAGATCTTAAGCTGCAAAAATTAAATCTATTTAACAAACGAAGATCAAAGAATATTAGGATAAAATTGTGGTTATTGCTTTTTAGGTTATTATATGACTGAACTAACTAACTAATTTTAATTAGCAACCGCAAAATATGTATTTTTGAAAAGCTACACATTGAGATCTTATTTTAGTAAAGTCTAAGAGCCACAAATTTGTTGAAATCTTAAGGCCATAATATACTATCCTACACAATCGTGCGATTTGTCAAATATAACATGTGGTGCAACTGTGTGACAGATTTTTTCTAGTAGTGCGATTTGAACATTTTTATGCAAATTTTCACAAAATGGTGTTTTCTATGCGATCAAAGTGAAAGTATTATATTTTTGGTTCAAGTTTTTCTGCTCTTAAATTTTCTTAAGAAGGATTTTTTACAATACAAGTTTGCTGTGATTAATAATTTTTGATTGAAAAGACAAGAAAAATAATAATCAAACCTTTAGCTGTTGAACTCGGGTCATGACGTACCGTGAACGGCTGCTTTAACCACTCAGCCACCGAGCCATTGAATTATTCTCTGTCTATATTCATCTCATATTGGATCAAATACGCATTTTTGTTAATTGCGCGCATTGTTTGTTCAGCGTTTGCTGTTTCTGAACGCGGTAATTATTTTTTAGTTACTAACATACGTATTTTTTAATAATGAAAGTATTGTTTGGCATTGAGAAATTAATTATGTTTTAAATTTAAAATTATTATTATAGTAATAGTTTTTAATTATTTTACTATGTACATATATAAATTATTACAATCATTTTTGTATAGTGTGTGGCACTACACCGCGATTTTGTAAAGTCGGTCAGATTTATAAAATTTTTTTGTAAATGAATCGTACGATCATGTAGGATGTGAATCAGCAGGGCCTTCAACAAAACTGAAACTGAATGTAGCATAGTATATCTTTGAGGTATGCACGAAAAAGAGTACGCGGAAATTTTTTAGTGTACATTTAACGGTTGTAAAATTTGCAAAGTTGTACTGAAAAAAATCATCTTCCCTGCTGAAGCAGATGTCGACTTTGGGGTTCAGAATACACTCATATAATACGTGAGAAATGAATACGTCAACAACTAGGAATTGTCTAGTACGGTTTTTGGGTAGACTGATTGGGATTCACTTTTTCGAAGTTGAAGCTGAATTAGAATGGCGTCATGGTAACTGAGTGGATGTGGATGCCATGTGGTTTCAGCAACATTTACTAGACCACGCATGACACAATCGATTTATTACAACTACGATTTTCAGAACAAGCCTGAAGAAATTCTAATGCCAACTGGCTAGCAAGATTCCCCCGGGAAACAGATTTTGCCTTGACGTACACCAAACGAGGTCACTCTGCTTTCTGGGACATAAAGGGAAGTGATCTCTCATTTATTCAAGCAAATAAAATGCTAGGAAGTCCCATGACTTATGTTGTGTTGGTCTTCCAAAACCCGTACCAAGGGATCAGCAAGGCCCTCGGGAGGTTCTGCTTGTAGATCTCTCGGTGCTGATTATGGTTGAAGTGCCTGCCTTGGATAAGTTTTGGTGTATGCCGGTTTCCGGGGGCTAACAAACCCCCGAAGTGCTGTTGTCTTGCATCAGATACATTGCAGATACTATAAGAAAGCAAGGATGGTGGTTAGACGGGTGAGTTGGTTAAAGGCTAATGTTTTTAAGGGACTTTGGCGTACCAGCTTGTTTAGTCTTGTCTTCATTTGACGCTAGGGAAATTGCATACAGAAAAAATTGGTTCATCATCAGATTAGGCCGACAACGCAGGTGCTGAGGTAAATCTATTTTTCAATTGGGCCACCAAGATTATACGATTCAACACCGTGCGATTTTTTTTTTAGGGTAAAGTAAAGTTTCTGGCTTATGCAAATAATTTTTGAAAAAAAACTTCACAAATTTATTAGAATAATAAACTTCAAAAATCTTAATTTTGAGAAATCTTCCAACTTAATTTTGCTTGAAAAATCTTAAAAATTAAGGTAAAATCTTTATTTTGGCAACGCTGCGTACGATGGCTTCTGTGAAAACCAGTACCTTTTGATTCTATATTTTTACTTTATTTAAGAATATTTTTCTTTATAATTTATAAATTATTCGCAACCTGGAGGGAGGGTTTATGTTTTTTTATAAAAAGTTTTATTCTATATTTTGTTACGCTTTGGAAAACAGCTAAAGTGAACCATACTCTTCGGTCTTCTTCTTTAACTGCCTTAGCTGCTTAGTAGCCAATTTACAGGCTTTTGCGATTTACGCAATTTCTAAAAAACTATGTACTAATGTACTGAAATATTGTATCTTTAATTCTAACTAAAATATAAGTTTTTTCACTATATTGTTCGCCAATGAATAAATAATATAAAATGCCGAACATAAATGCAAATCTGCGATCTGCCCTGCCAGCTGATCGGATTATTTCTGATAAAAAGAACATACAAATAGATTCTAAGTGAGTTAACTCTGGCAACAATTTTGAATCGAACAGAAAACAGATAACAGCTCTTACTGTGGCATCGAAACCAATTTCTTGTCGAATTCAATCCGATTCTGATAGCAATAAGACTCTGACCAATCCTGAAATTTTGTTTCTTTGATACCAAACTAGTTTCTTTTCAATTCAGTGTAACGAACGCTAGATTTTATAGAAATTGGTTAATCTTATCATTCAAATGTGCATTGAAAAAAAGATATGTAAAATATTCTTTGTACTTTCTTTTCTAAATGCTGTGATTCATGCGTACAAAAAAAGAATAGTAGTGAAATAAAAGTCTTTTCTTAACAGAAAATGGCGTTTTAATATGAGAGATTGATTTTTGTGTTGTTGAAGGAAGAAAATTTAACAACATTTTACAAAAAGAAGGAAAAAATGGTTGAAAATGAAAAAAAATTGCAGAACGATGTTCAAATGCTATTTTTAGCTTGCAAATTTTGTTACAAAAATTTGTTTTTTTAACACAACCAAGAAAAAGAGCATAAAAAGTGGGGATGTATGAATAATTATGGCATACGTGACATAAATAGTGGCGATGTATACTTGTTGGCAGAATCAAAATAGTGAATAGTTATAAAATACGTAAGTATTTTGCAAGTTTATTTTCGTAGGATAAGGAAAACCAAAGTATTATTATGAAAGTCTAATAAAATGACTGATGGTTACAATTCTACAACATTTACAAAAACAACCAGCAATATTCTTGATCTGCAATTGTTGGGGTTTTTAAATGTTACACCACCTTTAATAAATACTCAAAGTGGTGCCAATGCAAATTTCAAAATACAACTCTGATCTGATGAGAATACCGAATTTTCTTAAATGGTTTAGAATATGAAGATTTACCGACTGATTGTCAATTTTTTGCATTTGGAGTTCTCTCTTACTGAATACATTTTGTTTTTACACGGTAATATGTCCTTTATTCTACACACATTTTTGACAGATCTAAATACTTCTATTACCATGTAAAGGTGCCTTTAACAGCATTTCGTGTCTAGTGTAGCCCGTCTACAGGTTAAGGTATAAAAATATTTTTTAGTTTTTACTATATTATGTGCATATTTAAATTATTACAACCATTCTTACAACCATATTCGACATTTTGAAGCGATTTTTTAAGTCGGCCAGACTTTTGTAACATTTTCATGTGAATGAATCGTACGATTGTGTAAAAGAGCAGTTACCAGGCGATATTGGTACTGCGTCAACCAGAAAATTCGTTTTTGTATAACAAAAGAATAATTCGTGTTGTCTCACACGTTTTTCATTTTCTTTCTAAGAAACTCGCATGCTTTAAGCACAACGTACATCAAGGTACAACTTTTTCGTACATGAAATGTAAATCGCCCCAAATCGCCTGTTCTGCTGCAAAATATGTTGAAATGAACTTTGGTTTCATTATTGTTTACTTTTTGGTGTCAAACCAAATCGGTCTTTCAAGGTCATTTGTTTATCTTTCTATATAAAAAGAACGAGTACATTTTTATTTTAAATTATTCCCCACGTTTCGTTGGAGTATTTCCAACTGCTTCAGGGGTAGATCTTTGGTTTCATTTCAAAAAAAAAAAATATGTAGGAATTTATCTGGTCTGCTTAAATTTAATTTTAAGGGTTAATTTAAACTTTGGCTTCTAATTATACTTAAGTTCTGCATATTTTCTTTTATTCTTCACTTACCATTATCAGTACTAATGTGATTTTGACATCTCAATACAGGAGCGCTGGCATCTTTCTCAAATATTGCAAACACTCGTACTTTCAAAGGTTGTATTGGCATCTTTTGTGTATAAAAACAGTCAATGTAAACATTTTCATTAGTTTTTAAATAAAGTCTTTGAGTTTCTTTTGAGTACACAACTCCCGGTCGTTGAGCATGTGCATCGGCACAGTTAACTTTGATGTGAAAGTTATATCCTCCATGATCATGTTCTTCACAGGTTGGTATTAAATTTAAGTTCTGATAGAAACGAATAATCACAAACAAATTGCAAAAAACCAGTTAAACTTTATAATTTAATTAACTGAATTTCTAAACTTACCGGTTTAACATCAATTTGTTCCTGGATTAATTGCTGGAGCACAGATTGCTAAAACAAATATGTACATAGATGTGTATTGTTTATTAATTTAAATTATGAAAATATGTATGTTGTCAATAAAATAATTTTTTTAATGATACAAACGCTTAAGTTATAAAATTTCGAGAACTTCATGGTTGCAGGTCTAAAAAGTATCTGATGGTGTTGTTGCATAAATGCTGCTTGTGAGTATTTTTTTTTTTTTTTTTGTTCTGATTTCAATAAACAAGCGCATACATATGTATACTACTTACGAGTACATACAATAACACCACAAACAAAGAAAGCAAACGATGTGTCGTTCTCTGACGTCACTATTGATCATTCATAAGCGGGCATGATTGTGCATGTTGAAGTCAAACAAATACTTATATTACACAAGTTCTCTAAATTATCTAACCACTACCTATTTTACCTTAAACACAATATGTTCGTTACAGTAACGAGTTCTGAAAAATATTATAAACTTAAAGTTTCACACATTTGCATACATACTTAGTCACAAACATATGTATGCGCTTTTAATAAAAGCCAAGAGCATTCCCTAACACATATGTAAGTACGTATTAACCACGAGTATATCATATCCCAAGTAGACGCCACTAGCAAACAAATTGTTGCTACTATTCTTAAATTTCACCCAAAATTTATTTTTAATTTTACTTTTTCCTTTAACATTATTTTGCTTCGAAGACGTCTATTGTGAAAGATACTTAAAATTTTACATATTATGAAAGCTCAACGACTGTTCTAGGTGTGAAAATTAAGGACAATTTTTGCAGATTAACTGTAGTACAAAATTAAATATATTGTACAAAACGTGTTTGATAGCAAAATTGTTCAAACAAAATATCACAAAATAGTGGGAAAGGAAGGAAGTTATCCTATAATAAGTTTTGTTTGAAGTTACCATTTGAAGTTACTTTTGTGTTACAAACGGACAAAGAGAGTTGATGTCTATGAAAGTTTATAGATCAAAGTATAATAGATTGTTATATTTTTTTATTGTAGTGAAAACGATCAAACAAACTCAAATTCGTTGATGACGAAGTGATTTGACGACGATTATGATTGTTGGAAATATGGGAGATTATTTTTTGAATATAATCGCTTTAGTACCAATATTTAATTAGTACTTTTTTATCTTGGACCAGTACTCAAGGCATGGGACTATTAAAGTTGGTAATTTACATATGCAGTGCATTGTACCAGAACTAGGATAATATGTTGTGAGGAAGAGGAAAGAGGGAGTAGTATTTGTGAACTTGGACTTGAACTTGAACCTTCCAACGTTATAACAGATAGGAAACACGTCTGCAGGCAATGTATTCTACAGGCGAAACGTGCGACTGAAAGACGAATTCTCTCTGTAATGCGTAGTACGATTTTCCGATGGATGAGCTCTAGACAATGAACGCGTGCGTGCTACGTAAAAATGTGCGAGTTTCAGGTACAAGATCCCTAATCTCATCAGAGCAAAATCCATTGTAGTAACGATAGAACAGAGTAACACACCCTACACTGCGTCGATGCGCCAGTGAATCAAAAGAATTGGATACCCTACTGTCACCAATACGCTTCTTCACCCTCTCCTGCACACGGTCGAGTAACCCCAAAATAGACTTTGGGCCACCGGCCCAAATATTCTATTTTTGGTCGGATATAAGTGTTATAAATAGTAAGGAGATCGGATGGAGTCAAGTACATCTTACACCGTTTCAAAAACCTGAACTTTAATGCTTCTTTAGAGTCATGAAAAATGTGTTTAGCAAACAGCACACTGTATCTTCATTCCAAGAAAATCAAGAGCATCCAATTTCTCAATATTTATACCATCCATAAGTACTGATGAAGCAGCATTTGCGGTCGTTTGTTTGTGTGTTAATAAGCAACATTGGGTCTTACGAGCGTTAAAGGCGACTCTGTTTTTACGACCCCATTCGGAGATTAATAGAAGATTCAGTGAGTCATTCATATTTTGCCTCTTGGAAACGATCTGGGCCTGTAGTTGAAAGAGTACGAATGGCAAATGCTGCTGTCATCCGCGAAAGAGTGGATAGGGTTGAAAGTTTGATATAGAAGGTCGTTGAGGAAAATAAGAAATAGGGTAGGAGAAAGAACACTTACAGGTTGTCAAAAGGAAAAACCTTTAAAATTATTAAAGTTGGTAGTTTACATTTTACAATTAAGTGATAAAAATTACGCACTAAACTTTATTCTTATAAAATTTTTTAATTGTACATAACTACGAGTATTTATATCTTATCTTATCCCATAGATATACATTTTATATAAATTAATTCACAAATGAAAACATTATGCTATTAACTTTTGTTGTATACTTAAAAGTGTATATAAAGTAATAAAAATAGTCAATAATAACAATTTTGGAATTTGTTTTATAATTAGTAATTTATTTCCTTGAAGCAGACACGCAGTAGAATTTCGCAAAATCGGAAACGGTATTTATTAAGTTGTTTTTTTAATTTTTGGTAATAAAAAAAGAATGAATAAAGAATACAAATTAGACCAGATTTTTAAATATTTTTCAGCATTGTGGGTAAACACAAACCGAAAGCAGAATTGATTAGAATTGTCCGCTCACCATACAAAAAAAATTCCATGCAGAATTTTTAAAACTCGGTTCAAAAATATTTAGCATTAGGATGGGTACGATTCAGAGAACTTCACCTGTTGACTAAAAAATCGTTCAGCAAAGCAAAGGCATAAAAAAACTTGTATTTTGTTTGCAAATGATGAAACTTGCCCAGACACTCTCTTTTGTTGTTCATTTTAAAGCAACCAAACATATGCTTCTTTGTTGGTTCCGATGGTTTATACATCGGCTGACTCACAAAAATAATATTGTTTAAAATGGCAATGAATGAATTAATCAAACTTGCTGAAACTTTTATGTACGTTGTTCATTTTAAGGCAATCGAACCACTTGCAGGTTGAGCACTTGCTTATTTTTATCATAGCTCTAATCAAAGTTGTCAACCCGTGCGCTTGTCTTTTCCAGTCAACATTCACAATTTTTATAGACATTAGTTACAAAAAGCAAGAAATCATTGTGTATGAAACTCCTATCAACAAAGGCAAGTTTTTTTTTAATTTACATTGGTTTTTAATGTCTATTCGTATTGTCTATGGAAAAATAAGAAATTTTTGTAAGAAAATATTAAATTTTTTTTTGAGTTTAATATTGCAAATAATATTCATTATTATATTTGTTTTTTGTGTGTTCTCCTTTACAGTGGCTTATAATAAAACATTTATCGTCTGCCATATTTGCAGGTGTAGTTCGGCGTATGCAATTCAAATAAATTTGAACCATTAATCTGACAGATATTTAACAACATAAATGCATTTGTTATTAAGCAGTGCTCCACAAATTCAGAGTATGTACTCTTACTCGAACTTACTTGAAAAAATATCTTCATATTTTTGAGAACAACAAAATTACCGAATATGTACATATTTGTTGTTACTTGGCTTTATGTTTACTAGTTAAGTTCAGGGGTCTAAGCGCCGTATTCGAGATCGTATAAGCTATCGTATAAAAATTAAATTCGACACCTATCATGTTGTCAATCGAATCGAATATTTATTTTAGTTGTAAAAGATGTTACTTGATTTGTAATAGATTCAAAACATATGTTTGCACAAAATGTAAACAAAACAGAAAAAACAACACACTAAAATTTTATATATTTTTTCAAAAAATTTAAATTAATATGCTAAAGAGAATAGATCAACAATTATTATTGCAAGCTTGCTTATCCTCATCGAATTCGGAAGATGAATATGCGGCCAGACGCATAAAAAAGCAGTTGCGTGATAAAAGCGACATTTTATCCTTGCCAGCAAAAGTGTAAGTAGCACGTATATTTTAAAATACATATCGCTCCTTTATTGCAACATAGTCATAACTAAAAAAAAGCTTGTTTCGAGAAAACCGCATTTAAAATTTTTAGTTTCAATACAAGTCTTAGAAATTTTTTTTTAGAAAATACCTCTTAAAGTAAAGAGTATGAAAGCAATTTGAATAAATTTGTGACACAATATAAAAGGCATTATTAATGATTAATAGCAATTTTATCAAACACAGTGTACATTTCATTTGTGTTTTCGTAAGCGGTGTCTTTAAAAGAATTTATGGAAATATACGAAAATTTGCCTAAATTATAACAAACAAAAGATGAAGTATCAATATTTAATGCAAAATCAATATTTAATGCAAACGATTTGGAAAAACTTTCTAAATTACCCTCAATTACCAAAACCGTAACGAATTCACGAGCCATCACTTTACTATTCGGAGACTGGATTTATTGTAATATTTGATAAACTTGGCTTGATCGTTTAATAGCAAAACGCTCTCTAAAAGCAGCTAACTTTATAAGACGACATTTTTATTTTTCTTTCGAGAGTGTGTGTAATATAGAACAGCAAGATTGTATTACTTTGTGTATATACCATGGTACGTGTTGCACGCAAAATGAAACGTAAAAATTCTGTACACTTCATTAAACTTCTTTTCTTATATTAAAACAAAAAGTTGAGTTAAATTTGATTTTGTGCCGCGAAATTTAAAAAACGTACCGAAAATTTAAAAAAAGCGCACCCCGCACCACTAAAGAATTTTTCGCACAAATAATTTTAAAAAGCAACAAAAACGGTGCGAAACGCACCGAGTTGACAACGCTGTTGTTATTGTTTTAAATGCAATTGTGGGAACGAAAGAACAGCTTTGTTATCCGTGAACGGACACTAAATTTAACAACATACTTCAGTGACACGTAAGTGTAAGATAATGTTTGTTGAAGTCTTTAAGTTTACTACAAATTAAAAAGAGCACAGTAGTTGAATTAAAGTGTGAAAGAATTAAAACAAGATATCAAAAGAAAAAAATTAGAATCAAATCGTTAGTGTAAATGCAGATATTGACAACTATACCAGATGCCATAACTGACATTTAGTTGTATGCATTTTATTATAAATTGTTTAGACATGTCACTAATTCGTGTCCTATAGATAGACAGCACATAAAATTTTTCGTTGAGTAAATTTTTAACAGCGCTTTAGACAAAATTAAAAGCGGAAAAGTTTCAAAGCTTGTGTTACGATTAAAAAACAGAGATTTTTGCTTTCGTATGGTTTTGCCTTCAGGCGTTTGAAAGTTGGCTTTATAAAAAAAAAAAAAATTAACAATTGAGTTTATTCGCTTTATTAGCTTCGAATATTGGTACCAATCAAAAAATTATAATCAGCTTATTTCCGTCATAGGACATTTCATAGGAGCTACCCTAATCATCTGTATCCATATAGACAGATAGGAAATATAGAAGACAAGCTATTTATTATTTTTTTATTGATATCAATATTATAAGCTAATATAGGGCATAAATTCAATTGTTTGTTCTCTGCTTTTTACACTTTCACATATGCATAGGCAGCTGAGAAACATAGAAAACAACCTGTTTGTAATTTTTTTATTGGTATCAATATTAGTAGCTAATAAAATGAATAAATATAACCTGATTTTCTTAAATAAATATAGTGGGTTAATTTGCACGATATTTTAAACTCTTAGTCAGTAGATGTCACTATAAATTTTGGGAACCACTATACTAACTCTATAGCTAAGAAGTAAGCTGTGAAGCTTACTAAAAAAGGTAAACAATAAATTAACCAAGAAGAATATTCGAAACAGAACCATCAAAAGATTATTGTCAGCAAAAGATAAAATTTGTGACAATTAAATAGTAATTAACACTAAAATTCAAAAGGAAACCTGCGCATAACAACTTTTACCTTTGACTTAATGCATATTTAAGCACAATATATTCCAGCCGAGTGGCAGATTATTCAAACAATGGATAAAATAAATTTGGTTAAATTGCTAATAACATTTTTAATTGCTACTCTTTCACTTATCGGTTTAAGTGCTAGTGTGTACTCTTGGCGCACAAAAAAGTTTTATATAAACTACTTTTTAGTAGTTTGGTGCACAGCCATTGGTTTAACTTTTAGCCTTGTTTATATAAACCGGTTGTATAACGAAATCATATCGGAGGAATTAGATTTAAGGAATGTGGTAAAATTATATTATTACATGAACATAATAGGAGCCGCCATCAATTACTTGTCGCAATTGATAAACTGTAACGCAACCGTGGATTTTTTAAATCAGGTTCAACTTTTCGAAACTTTCAATTATTTTAATGTTGATGTTAAAGCAATAAAATCGTCAGTATACTTGGTGACCCTTAAAACTATAATTTTCCCCACTATTATAGAAATTACACTCATTATGAGACAATTGCGTGATGATGCTGATGAGAAAAGAAGCCTTTTGTTAACGATTTATGTTTTATATCCTCTAGTCACGGCCAACATTATACCAAATTGTTTATTTGGGGTTTTTGTTATATGTAAGCAATTAACTTTGAATTTGAATCGTCATTTAAGTAATTTGGAAAAAGAAGCTAATTCGTTACAAACCAGGAAGCAAATGCATTTGCATAAGTATTATTATCGTATGCAAAAATTTTGCAAATTGGCCGACAAATTGGATGAATTATCGGAAAAATTTTCGTTGATTTGTTCTCAGACATTAAATTATATGAGTTTATGTTCAATACCTCTATTGGTCTCTTTATTATGTAATCTTTTTGGTATAACGGCAGGATTTTTTCATCAGTATTACGCTCTGGCAGATACTTTAATCAATAAAGAAAGTTATGATGTGTTTAATGCCATAACAAATGGAGTATTTCTTATAATTTCATTTCTGGAAGTAGCTTTGCACAGTCTAGTTGCCAATCAGAATATTGAAGCGGTAAGAATATTAATTTGGATTACACAATACTATATTAATAATATTACACTATTGCAATTACACATAAGCAACAACAATTTTAGTTTAACTCTAAATAAATGAAATTATTATTATTCCTTTCTTTGCAGGCCAAAGAAACTGGACTGATACTGAAGCGCATTAAATTGGATAACACTGACATACGATTCAAACAAGCTGTTGAGAACTTTTCATTCAAAATAATAGTTATTAATTTTAAAATACAACCCATGAAATTACTAAACATTGATTTAGGCCTTTTGCATAATGTAAGAACTACTAATACCACTAAGAACTTTTATTTGCTTCCCTTTCAACTAAAATTACAACATATCTGCTTATCTTTAGGTTTTTTCAGCTGTTACAAGTTTTTTGGTTATTCTAATACAAAGTGACTTAACTCTGAGGTTTTCTTTTAAATAAATTTTTCATAATACGAGAACAATTACAAAAACAAAAAAAAACAAAAATAATAAGCAATATAAAACTAAATTGTCAATTAAAAAATACGACAAAATGGAGGACGAGTTGGAATCTTTGGGAACAGAGAAAAGAAATCGATCTATACCATGGAACAATCGCTCAAGGCACAATAAATGTTTAGTGATTAGTATTATTTGCATATTTTTAATATGTGTTTTCAATTTGATTGGACTTGTGGCATTTTATTGTGTATTTAAGAGACATGAAAAAAATTTATATGTAAACGATCATCAATTATTGGAAGAACAATGAAATAAATAAAAGCTTTAATTGATAAGCAAAAAAATATTCGCACTACTGACTAGCAGTTTCGCCAAGGTAAAATTGAAACAAAAATAAAGCAACTTAAGGGATATTTTTTGAGTCTTGATTGCTGGAAGATTGAATAAACCTTATATACTTATGTGTGTATTTACTTATCTATAATAAATTGCAAAGGGGAAAAATCGTTATAGTTATTTCGGTATTTTAAATAGCTTTATTAATGGGTTTGAGGCTTAACAAAACTGGTATTTTTTGAGAAATTCTCACTGTGTTTTGCAAAAGCGCTTTCGACGATGCACTTAAATTGTTAGAAAAATATATTCGTTTTCGTATACGGAATTGAGCTCTGTGCCATGACTGATTTCAAATTAATACTATGACGTCCATTAAATTTAACAGCAAAGAATTTGTGCTTCTACCAGTTCTAAAACTGAAATGTGAATTGCTTAGCAAATTCTTTGTTTTTATATGATCCACCATCTGGTTCTTATGTAGAAAAATTGAAGAATTTGTGCTCCTACCAGTTCTAAAACTGAAATGTGAATTGCTTAGCAAATTCTTTGTTTTTATATGCTCCACCATCTGGTTCTTTTGTAGAAAAATTTAACCTGAAACCAACTGCCTCTTATCTCTGATCACATAAACCAGAACCATTATATTCAGCAATTATACAACAATTGGTTTAAAGCAAAATAGTATTAGCGTTAATAAAGTAAATTATACATAGTAATGTACATAAAATAAATTTGTATGTGAGTACGTATGCATGTGCGTATGCGCACAAAATTTTACATATTGCGTTACAGTTAACCTGGAATTTTTAACAAATAAATGAATATAAAAGGCAGTTATCGAAAATGCATGAACTTAATTTTTATTAGATGCATATGCGGCGGCAACAAACCCTACTTCAACAACATGTCTAACCTGCTAGTGCTGTCGAAAACATTTTTTGCTTACAATACATATTTTTCGTTTTAAATTTTATGCACTCTTTACTCAGAAGCGTAGATTAAACTAATTGGATCATTTCATTACTCTTTTGAGGAATTTGTTTATTACGCAAATGTTACAATACTGTTTTTACAACACCGTTCTACATTCAGAGTTCCGAATTAAAAAAAATTTATTTGAAATCACAAAACGTTCTAGTCTCTGAACAAATTTTAAAATTAAAATCAATCCCCCATATTCCAAGAGGCGTCGTCGTCGTCACTTCAAGACGACATCACAAAACACTCGGTTACACATTCGCCTTCGGCAGGAATTATGTATTCTATAATTATTTCTTTTTTTTATAAAATAAGGAGAAGCTTAATCTTGGAATACTTATCATTTAAGTAAATCATTTACCTATTCCAACAGAGGTACTATTCTATTTTTCACCGTGTGATAATAAAAGTAAAAGAAGTATTCGATACCAGCGATTTCGTTCGTTACGAAAAAAAATGCTTTCTGTCAGGCGATAAAATTCACACCTTATGATATATGTATGTATATAAGTACATATTTATATTGTAGGCTATTCTATTTGGACATTTTATATTTGATTAATTTTTCATACACATTTTACAAGTAATGACGGAAACCGGCAAAAATTTACGATCGTTCTATTAGAACGCTATCTATTAAATTTTCCACATTGTTTTATTTATAAAGCCTCAAGTAATTGGATCACGTCATAAAGTTTTCATATTCATTTAGGGATGGAAGTACACAATATTTTAATATGTTTAAGAAATATTTTACTTACTTGACTAAATTTCATTAAATTATCGGACTGAAATAAACAAAGAAAAAATAATCAGCAAAAACGTTTAAAAATCAAATGAAAATTTTATAACTTACATTCAAGTTTTGTAAATAAGTAAATTGTTCATCATTTCTGTAAAAATAAAAACGTATTATTAGAGGATTGGATTTACTTAAAGTTATTACTTTATATTTTAGATACATATGCATATGGAGGGATAAAAATGCATGGAAGTTACTAATATTGAATAACTGTCCGCTATTTGTTTGACATCTAAAAGTATTGCTAATAAAGGACTAATGTTAAAATGGTTGGTTTTTTAATTCAAGTAAGCATATTTTTGGAATAAATCTATTTTACGCACGCTCCAAATTAAATAAAAAGTACATCGAAAATAAGAAAATATTAAATGATGAAATTGCGGAAACGTATAATTTTCGAAACATGCGCCTCCGATACATGCGCCTCTGCGATTTGCCAGTTCATTTGGTTTACACGTTTAAACAATATTCTCTACGTATTACATCGCACAAATGTACTTAATAAAATTATATTCTATTAATACATTTTTCAAAATCTTCTAAATAGAACTCCATGCATAATTCAGTACCATGAGTAATATAGATATTAAAACAATTGAATTTTATTCACTACGAGTATATTAGCATCTAACATTAATGCCAATCAAAAAATTACAAACAGCATATGTCATATTTCATAGGAACTATCCTAATCATCAGTAGATTTTGGAAGTTTTTTCAAGATATGCTCAAACATTCAAGTTTATATCCCAACAATCTAAATAAATTATTGAGAATTTAAAAAAAAAAGTTTTAAAAACGTTTTTGATGCTTGAAAAAAACAAACCATTGCAACCAACTGTTTGTTGTTCATTTGATAGTCCTCAATAAATTGTAAAGAATTATTTTTCATCACTACTATAATTCATTTTATTTTGATATTCTTTGATCTTTTATCGTTAAATAAATTTAATTTTGGTAGCTTCAAATCTTATATGGCTTTATGTACAAAAAAAAACATGTAAGATCAGATCAGCAGCTGCAAAAATTTAATTTATTTAGTATTATAATTCTTTAAATTGTCTGGCTTTAAATCTTCCTCAATACAAATGTCAAGCTCCATAGGCCAATTGTTTTTATTAGTTGTTACCACCAACTCAAGATTTAAAAATTTTCAGTACAAGCAAAAACTTTTTTTTTATATTACTTTTATATCAAGAAGAGGGATACAACTGTATTTGTTGATAAAAGAGTCGCGAATATTGCGTAAGATTTTAACAGTAGGTAGACAGGATTTCTTTTGTAAAACTGTAAAAATTTGACTTGAATCTCTTTAGAGGAAACAGTACGATATGTTTATTTGTGTAAAATTAAAAACACTTAACGGGTTTGCTATTGAAATTCAGTAATATCGGTTCACATATAGCTGAGATATATTCAAAATTCCGAAAAAAGTAATTTTTTTTTGCAATTTTGCCTGAAAATTTATAAAAAAAAAATTGTTTGTTTTGCTTCAAACTTCACACAATTATTAAAAATGGTGACTAAAAGGCAAAAAAAAATTTTCCAGATATCGCTCCATATAAACCCTAAACCGGGTTTTTCATGAAAATGTCGCATAAGCGAACTTAAACAACTTTTTTACTTAAAAGCAGCTCTGGTAATACAAGGATATAAATATGGAAAATGAAAATTTCCGATATCGGTCCATATATACCCGAGATATAGCCTAAACCGGGTTTTTCATGAACTTAAACAACTTTTTTGTGCTCAAAAGCATTTCTGGTAATGAAATAAGGTTAGATAAATATGGAAAATGAAAATTTCCGATATCAGTCCATACATACCCGAGATATAGAGTAAACCGGATTTTTTATGGAAATATCGCGTAAGCGAAGTTAAACAACTTTTTTTTGTCTAAAAGCAGTTCTGGCAGTAAAGGAAGGTTATAAAGGTATGGAAAAGGAAAATTTCCGATATTGGTCAATATATACCCGAGATATAGCCTAAACTGGGTTTTTCATGACAATGTCGCGTAAGCGAACTTAAACAACTTTTTTTTTTCTTAAAATCAGTTCTGGTAATAAAATAAGGTTATATAAATATGGATAATGAAAACTTCCGATATCGGTCCATATATACCCAAGATATAGCCTAAACAGGATTTTTCATGAAAATGTCGCGTAAGCGAACTTAAACAACTTTATTTTGCTTAAAAGCAGTTCTGGTAATAAAATGAAGTTATATAAATATGGAAAATGAAAATTTCCAATATCGGGCCATATATACCCGAGATATAGCCTGAACCGATTTTTCCATTAACATTTTTTTTTTTTGCTGAAAAGGAATGCTCGTTATAAAAAAGGTTACTAAAATACAGATAATAGAAAATTCCGATATCGGTTCATATAAAACCGAGATATAGCTTAAACAAAATTTTCCATGAAAATGTCCCTGAAAGACTTATTTTTTGGAATGGTGATTACAAGCCAAAAATATATTTTCCCCGATATCGGTCCATATATATCCGAGCATATTCAATTCAAATTTGTAATATATACTATACATATACTTGACTATCGTGAAGGGTATTTTAGACTCGCCCCAGCTGCAGCATAAACAGTAAAGGGCCTAAAATAGATCCCTGAGGTACACCCATATGTAATTCAAAAGTATTTGACTGCTGACCATTTATTTCAACAAACTGACATTTGTTCACAAGGTAGGAATATAATAAACAATAAGCAGAATTTCCAAATTTGAATTCATTTCACAGTTTCTTTTTGAGGAATTTAAAATTTAAAGAATCAAAGGCCTTGGTCAAATTTAATATTACCAAATCAGAAATAAAGAAACGATGTTATATCATCCCCTAAAGCCAGATAAGGACTAATCATGTTATTAGACATTAAAAAATTTTGTATCCGATACTATTAAAATCTCAGAGATTTTGGAACACGAATTCAAAATGCTTATTGGGCGAAAGTCCGCATTACAACGAGGCTTCTTTACTTTAGGTATTGGTATTACTTTTCAAATGTTTAGGAAACACCTAGTAAGTTATACTTGAATTTACTAAACGTGTGAAAGATTTTGCAATATACGGAAAAATCAATGTAATGAATTTGATGGGAGTACCATCTGGGTCTATAGTATTCGATTTAATATTATTCATCACAAACTTCATGCTCATCAACGTTTCTAAACGTAAAACTAAACTAAAGTCCACGTTGTGAGGTTCATATAAAACTTACATTGAGATAATGGTGAGCAACGCAAACAGGTGCATTGGGCATGTACAAACATAGATATGTACATAACACCACTTTCACACACAGCTTTATCGCTGCATTGTCGTAATTTTAATCACAACCCTGATTTTGAAGGAATTTCAATTTTAAATGCAGAAAATAATAACAAAAAAAAATTATAAATAGCTTGTTTTCTATTTTTCCCAGCTATCTATATGTCGGCATTTCGTAGGAGCTGCCCTAATCATCAGTAGACTTTGGAAATTTTTTAAAATATATTCTCAAACATTCAACTTTATATCCCAACAATCTAAATAAATTGTTGAGAATTTAAAAAGAAAAATGCTCTAATAATATCTGTCAAAACACAAAAACAAGCTTTTTCATTTATACACGTCTCTAACATTTCTTTTGAAACATGGAAAACAAGCTATTTATAATTTTTTATTGGTATCAATGTTAGAAGCTAAAATCGCGAATAAAAAACCTTATTGCACAGAAAATAATTATAAAAAGCGATATATGCTAGAAATGTTGCAGATAATAAATACACCAATAGAAAATAGAACGAATTTTAGGAAATATACCGAAAATTTAGCACATACTTATAGGCATTTAATTTATAAAAATAAATTAGGAAATTAATAATTATTTAAAATAGCTTTTCATTTCAAATATTGTTTGTATCAATCAAGGCAGCTCTATAAAGCTGCCTTGGTTTGTATGTACGTTATTTGTATTTTTGTACGTTAAAAAATTTTTAGCTCAATTCAAATATTTTCTTGAATTTATAACACACAAACAAATGTTCCTGAAGAAGTCTTCCAAAGGAAGACGAAATAGTAAAAAATACATTAAAAATTAAAAAAAAAAACAAAAAGGACCTTGAGCTGAAGAAATTTATTGCAAATATTGAATTAAATAAAGGCAAAAGCAAATAAGATCAAGCATTAAAAATGTTCACACACAGAAGTTTTATTTTGCAAAGTCTTGATAGTGCGATGGGAAAAGGGAGCCTCAAGGCTTTTTAAAGTAATCTTTCTGTGTGTGAAAGCGGTGTAAGTTATTTTGCTCAACAAATGATCAGAAGTTTTTACAGTTGATAAATACTCTACTTGCTAAAGGTAAAATACAAACCTATTGCGTTAATATATGTATATATTATTCATGTATATTATCGGCCTTATGTATAATAAAAAACCTTGTGCTAACTAACTAGCTGCTATCATTCCCTTATGGGAATTTACACACAAAAAACTTAGCAGCTAGTTAGTTAGCATAAGGATTTTGATAGATATTTAGCTACATCTTTAATCGACTGTTACGAGCAAGGAGCAGATGCAGAACGAAAAATATAAAACGAACACAATTTTCCTATGGTCCACATGACCTAAACCTTATCTAAAAGCCAAAATATAAGAGAAATTGGGTACTTACACATTTTCTGCCTCAATTGCATCAACTGTGGACGAATCGGATGTGGCAAGTATAGTTTCCTGACTTTGAATAGAATGATTATACGAGTTATTTGGAGATGAATTAATTATAGTTTTGCTAGCTTCTTCACGCGGATGTTGGGCACTGCAAAACAAAGTTTATAAGATATAGTATTAAATATAAATTGCCAAAGAAAAAAACATACTTCAGTTGTTGTGCATTATATTCTTCTTTGACAATAAATTGTTGTACGTCAATTCTCATTTTACGATTATTCTTTTTACGCATTTTGAATTGTTAAAACAAAATAATTTAATTACAATAAAAACATAAAAGACTATACGCAATTATACACTAATTAATAGTATTATTTGTTAAAAATAAAACAAAATTAAAATCCTTAAAACACAATAAGTTCGGGATGAAACAAAATTTAAGTTAACTAAGTAGAAAAACGCAAAAAAATGCATAGCGTACACACAACCTGACGCCGCTGGGTTGCATTTAGAAAGTATTAAGAGAAATGTAGTAGACTTATGAACAATTTTTATATAAAATAGCACAGGTATATAATTTTCTTTACAATAAAACTTAAAATATCAGGCGCTACCATATAACCGAAAGTACAAGCAACTTTTATACGGTTCGCACTTAAAAAATAGGCAATATCATTAAGTAAAATTGTTTATTTAAATAGCTTAAAGCAGCCAAGATTGAAAATACCTTATACTATCAACTTAAAATTCATTGTCATGAAAATGTTATAACCATTAAGTTTAGTGTAATGTACTTTATGATTATACTACGGCATTGGCTTAAAGTAAATACTTATATGCAAAAGTCTGCCTATACAATGTGCATATATATGTGCATATACAGACTGATATAAATATGATAAGGTTATGATTCTGTAAATCTGAAGAACCGAAACGCTGTAGACTAGAAATAGACACGTATTTATGCAGTAAATACTTGTATTTATACTAGTTAAAATATGTTATTTGCGTAATAATATGAAACCTACTTAACTTTAAAATCTTCTTCATTGTGCCTTAATTACTTGTTCAATTTTCACGATGATTTTTTCAAACGAATTTAAGTCGTCTATTTTGTTTGTAGGCAAATTTACTAGAAAAGAAAGAGGAGTATATATAAGAACACGACCTCTGTTTTCCAAGCCTTGTTTTCTTTCTTTCTTTCTTTTTGTAATTTTATTGTCTTTACATTCGTCTGGCATTGATACAAAACGATAAACAGATACCTAAACGATATAATTTTGCAACAACAATTAAAAATAGATGTCTTAAAATCATGGTAAAATTGTAATATGATTTTGGTAGCAGGTTTAAAAGAAAATAACAAACAAACATATCTTTAAAAGTCGTCGTGAAAATTGGGTGTAATAAAATATAAAACTAATTTCATGTGTATGCCACATATATTATGTAGTTAAATTTTACAATTCTTTCTCTAGCATTTGCTCCTTCAAAATACAACCAAAAACCTCAGCCGCAATCGAAAAAAACTTAAAAAAACAAGAGTATGCGAGAAAGGTTAAATCAAAACAAACCCTTAAATAAAGCACTGAAACAAAACACACTGAATAAAAATTAAGAACAAAACAAATTAAGTGTGTGTGCAAATATACTTACGAATTAAAATCCACAAACAGCTGCGAGTTCATAGTGGAATCTATGTTTTTGTTGTTTTTATATGTATGGTTCAATTGAAAGGGTGAAGATGAATGAAAACCAACCTGCTGATGCTGCAGCTGCTGCTGCTGATCACAATAGTATTGGTGTTGGTTGTTTATGTTTTGATTATGTTGTAGTTGTAGAGGTGCTGGTGATGGTGTTTGATGTTGAAGTTGAAACTGAAACTGAGGAACAGTTGTATTGATGGTCGGAATGTTAACAGAAGGAGAAGGCAGAGATGGTGGTGGTGTAGGTATATATTGAGGTAGAACCGTTTCTACTGGCGGCAACGTGCTCTCTAGAGGTGCATAATCTTCAAAACTACAAAGATAAGATGAAGTCCAATGGTATATTGGAAATTGGGAAATATTTTAAAATAACCGAAAAATCCTAACCTCATTGATTCAATTAAATTTACACTGCCGCTTTCATTTGCCATTTGACTATTGTTATTTGTATAATGATATTGATAGGTGCTATTAACGCCATTAATGAGATCGTCACCTTTTTGAATCATCTTGCTACTTTACGTCGTCCTCTATTAAAAGCCTGTTCTATGCCAGACTCTTCTTGTGATTCCTCTGCACACTGTTTTACGTCTGTTTTTTGTTGTGCACGTTGCTGCAACAGCGATTTTAGTTGGACCCTACGTCCTGCCGTTGTGGATTGTGATGAAATTCCCAAAACAACAACGAAAATTTTATTACCTGTTGTAGATTAAAGGAGCTCCAATGAAAACAAACAAATTAATACTCTTTTACTAAATTTGTATTACCATTCACTAAATTTTGCATTGATTTATTATCCTTTGCAGTTATTTAAATTGTATTGTATTATCAAACAATTAATTTTTGTTCCTTTTACCAAACAACAAGATTGATCATGCACTTTGTGCACGTAAATATAGTTGATCTAACGGTATACACAACACAAAATACTATGGCAGTAGATTTGTTTAATTGATTTACAATTTTTATAAAATTTTAAGAGTTTTTAATGACAATTGCATCTTTATTAACACAACAACAAAGGAAGTGACTATCGACAAAACACCGCTTAAAATATAAAAACACAACCAACAACCGGCACTACTTGTATTGAACTGATTTCAGCTTATTGGAGTTCGACACTCACACAGCTTCAAAACCATACATAGTTATACGCAGAGTTGTGTTTAGCAAATTCTTAATAAAAAACTGAATGGAGCAAAGGCAAATACTGATATTCCGTTATATTTAAAATTGTATATTATGCCGTCATTTTATTGGTTGATATTTTATAACAAATTTTTAATTTTCGTGCTTATTGAATTCAGTCGAACTATTGGTTTAAAATAAAATTTTGAGACAGCATGTTTTCCAGCTAAAAACTATTGCCATATTTTAGCTCTTTTATATACAAATATACATATTATTTATGCACACAATTAAAAAATTTTTTCTTAATTTTTTATTTGTACACGTTTAGCTTTAAAGTTTACCCGATTTAAGTACTAAATTAGATACATACATATACAGGCCTGTTCTGAAAACGGCGTGTTTTCCAATCACGAACCGTTTTGAAAGCACGCAGGCAATTTGAAACTGTTCTGCAAATCACGTGATTTTACGGTTTTCGACGTGCTTTTAATTTGTCGAAAGCACGAAAAAACAGCTATTTTTACATTTTTGTTTTGTTTATTTATAGTTTTATATTCTTAACCACAATAAAAAGTGAATATTAAGTAAAAAAAATAAACCAGCTGACTGCTAAAGAAAAATGTAAATCACTACTATTGGTAAACACAGCAAAACAATTTCTCAAAAAACAAGCAGTGTCAATAATTTTATTAATATTTATGTTTCTGTATGAATAAAACTTAATTTTATTACAAAAATCAACAAACAACACATCATTTTAAATACATAAAAATAGTTTTATTAAATTTGTATTGAAAAACACAAAGAAAATAATCAAGTGATATCAAAAAGCCAACCATTTGGCTAACCGGTTTAAAATCACGTGATTTGAATATTTTCTGTGTGCAGAACACCTTTTGCGTGATTTGAAATCACTTTGACAAAAAGTGATTTGCAGAACAGCCCTTATATATTCGATAAATAAAACAGTTTAAATTTGCATCTGAAGCTTTAATGCTTCAAAATCTAATCATAATTTCTACTGTGTATGCATAAACTTATTTTGGTATTAGGATAGAAGAGAAAAATTATTACGACTCCTCGAAAAAATGCTGTTGTTCTGTATATTAAATATATCAGTCGAATTTAATGTGCATATATCAACGAAATTTAAAAGCTTAAATATTCCGATTGTATGAGTAGTAGAGTTATAATTTTTGCCGTCTTAAATATTAACTATAAAACATACAAATCAAGATAAAGCTTTTTATTTGATCTTACAGATTTTTTGAGAGTATGCCTATAACAATTATAATTAAAAAAGTATGCGGAATTTTAACATAATTGAAAATTAATGCAGTTTTATAACTAAGTTTTTTTTTTTTTGTTTTCTTCTAAGCCAAAATAATACTAGAGAATAAAAGCTTTGGTTTGGTATATTAAAGTTAATAGTGCTAGCGATAGAAATAATGTAGACTTAATGAGTCCGAAAACAATCAATTTTTTTTAAACCCACCGTAATAATCATTTATACCACCTTAGTTTCTAATTTCTCTTTTTATCAATTGTATACGTATGTTTACTATTCACTTATTATTTTAGCCAACTATCTATTTACTGTTGATTGAATTCAATGTTAAATCAGTAGTTTTTTTTTTATCGTAAGAAGTCATGTTTATTCAGGCAAAACTGTTTGAATTTAAGCCAAATTTAATATTTGCAAATAATTTGTTCAGCTCAAGGTCCTTTTTTGTTTTTTTAAAAAATGTTTAATGTATTTTTCAATATTTCGTCTTCCTTTGGAAGACTTCTTCAGGAAAATTTGTTTTTTGTGTGTAAATTCAATACAAAATTTGAATTGAATGAAAAATTTTTAACGTACAAAAATACAATCAACAACAACAGCACACATAAGTTCAAAAAATATTTGAAATGAAAAACAAATTTTTAACATACATTATATACAAACAACATAATGAATTGAAAATAAATTTTAACATTCATATATACAATTAGCATGCATACAAACAACATACATAAATTCAAAAACTGCAATGAACTCAAATCTTAACATACATAATTTAATTTTCCTGAAGAAGTCTTCCAAAGGCAGACAAAATATTGAAAAATACATTAAACATTTTTAAAAAAAAAACAAAAAAGGACCTAGGAGCTGAGCGAATTATTTGCAAATATTAAATTAAATAAAGGTCAAAGCAAATAGGATCAAGAATCCAAATTTAATACAATATTTAAATTGCTTAGAAAAAGTTATTTGCTATTAACAAAAAGTGATGCAGAACAATTTGTATTATTTACTAAAAAAAAAAAAACTTTTATACGTTTATATGACCAAATTTGATTGAAAAGGCTCTAACTGACAATTGCTACTTTAAAGGAGAAGGAAAAGGAAATTATAAAAACTGTATTTATCAACATTTACATTTTTTTACAGTTGCTTGCAAACTTATTACTTTTGAAATTATTCCTTTAATTTTTATGACGAGGTGCATTTCTGTGAAATGTATTAGAATCGATAAAAACACATATTCTGAAAAACGCGAGTTAAGGCCTTTCCAGGTGCAATCGACGATATTATACAGGTATATAAGTTATACAAAATAGTTTATTTTGATCTTCCAATCTATTTGAAATAATATGAGTTAATTATATTTTAAATTTAATAAAAATTCAAGAAATTACTTAATTAAAAATTTAGTGCTTCTCCAAGTATCCCTCTATCACAGTCTTCTTGCCCATCCATTTTGGCCGCATCTGTCCAGCTCAAAATTGTTCATTACTTATCTAAAACATAATGTACTTTTTCATCTAAATAGATAGTCAAGATGAAATAAAAAAAAATAAATAATTATGAGAACTGTCTTATCACACATTTTTTTCAATGCATGTTTAATTGGATAATTAAAAAAAAAATATGACGAATATATTGTTATTCTTACAAAACAGGCGATACAATTTTATGCTTGTTCAAACATGAACCTCAAACGAATTTAATAAGAAAAAAAAATAGGAAAATGAACAGTTATATCAATCTTTTTAATAGAAGGCAGTAATCCAGTTTTATGATAGTACTGTCTCCAGTTTAACTGCAAACCAATGAGATACGCCTTTTTTGGTTAGCCAAGACACTTTCACAATTGTTGAAATCTGCACTATCATTTAGTTGGTGTCAAGTATATCATATAAAGCGGTAAGGACGTCCAAAAGTGTTTTCTTTAACACAGCGTTATCATTTACCGACCAAATAACAAAGCCCCAAACAATACAACTATCGACTAAATAATAAATGATATTGACGGTAATTAATATTCTAATATTAATAATAATTTTTATTATTTTTCTTATTTCTTCGACCTTCTACAACTGTTATAGTTTGTTCTTTTCTATCCAGGCTTTAGGTCTTGACCAATAATCATTTAATAATAAACCTATAAACTCTATAATAACTTTTATAGCAACATACATTAACAATTTTTTGTAATTTTTCATCACGTATAAAAATTTATTTGGATTCACTAATATTTTACAATTTTCTTCATGTATGTAAGACAATTTTACATAATTGTTGGAGAGCTTAAGCAGCATTCGTGTGTGGTTTATATCTAAAATAGAAAAAATTGAATTGAATGTTTTAGAAAAATGCTGCCCTGTTAGCATTTATCTTAGATACTCGTTGGCTGGAATAAACTAACACACAAATGTATTCTCAATTTACGTAGATAATATTCATACTTATCTACCGTACACACATATGCAGGTCAAAAAATATTTTATGTTTGCAATTTATGATTTTTATATTTTCTATACTTATGTACTTATGTTTAAACATGAATTGAAAACTGGAAAAAATAGTTAGTAAATTTGTTATTACTTTAAGTTATAGAAAAACTCTAACTGGATACAGCTTTCTCATTTCAATCAAGGATTGCATATCATTATTATAAAAATGATCGCGAATAATTTTTAATCTGAAATTAAAAGAAAAGACAGAAATTTGTTATTTATTAAAAAAAAAAACACAAGCAAATCTTAAATCTTAACAATAAGCATATACATTTCCTCATTGAAATTGTGAATCGGTAACACCGTATTGTATGACAAGCTCGTACAACTCCTTCATACATGATCATTAAATACGGGATCAGTGTTGTCACGACCGAAATATTATTACAAGCAAAATTGTTGAAAAAGTTACCAAATGCATTTTTTGCTTGAAAAAACAATCAAATTGGTTTTAATTTACATACTCATATAAAAAGTACTCATATGCACGATGTATATTGTACGTATTCAGGCAAAAAGTAACCAAGAGTAAAAAAGTATTCGCATCTCCACATTGAAGAAAAATAGTACTAATTTTGGTTAGAAGTAACCAAAAATGGCAGTTCTTTATGGACTAGATTAATATAGTTTCCAAGTAGCAGGATTCGAATGCGCTACACGCTGTCATTTTGTAAGGCTAAAAATGCATTGGCTAAAATAGAAGGAGGATCTCCCCACATCGAGGTCAAAGTTAAGAGAAAAGGGATTAAAAATTGACGAAAAGCTCTAATATTAGCTGTGTTCCACGAGATCTCGGAGCAAATTACTCTCTAAATTTGCCAAAAAAAAAAATTAAAATTTACCCAAAACTGCTGTAACGCAAAAATCCACATTTGTACATCTTGCAACAGTAAGTAATAAGCAATACTGCTTACTATTTAGGTTATAGTTGTTTTAGGGATTTTAGACGCTTAAAATGCATTACGTCATATAAACAATAAATTTGCATTATTGGCAACAGCTGTAAAATTAAAAGCCATATAACAATTGCATGTTCTGTTTACAACTTCACATCGTTGTTTTTAGTTTGGGCAAACTTTCATTTTGCTTTTAACTAATTTTTAAACAACAATTTTTTACCAATTTGCATGTTTTCAGTTTCATACGTATGTAAATATAAAACAGCTGAGTATTCAGTTCTAGTCCGAACTTACCCAAAGAAAAAAAAATACTCTCAAAATTGCACAAAAATTGTTACGTGGAACGCTTTTGGAACACTTTGGTTTGTTTCGTTATTCAAGCGGAACACATCTATTGATCCTAGTTTCAAAAAGCTACAACTAGAATCTTTAAAATTGAAGAAAGTATGAACATATACGAATATATAACAAATTTTGTCAAGTGAAATTTCCCTTAAAATCTTTTTACTTCATTTTTCGATTTTAGCTGTGATGATATAATGCTACAAATATGTATGTATGTTATCACCTATTAATTTTGTCTCATTGGCGACATAAAAACGGCCAATGATCTATTTACTATGATAAAATTACCTATTTTTTGATTTTAACAAAAATGATTGCTTGAAAATTGTGTATTATGTATAGGAACTCTTTAAGGAAGATTAAGGGATTCTAAAGAATTGTTGACGGGAAAAAAATAATGGAGGTTGATTTTACACTTGGCTAAGAAACACTCTGGGACTAGTGGGAAATTTGTAAGAATTTTTTTATGTGAAAGCCCTTTACGGGAAGGAGAGATTGGTGCGTATTTTCCAAAAAATATTAAGAAGAATATATAAACGGGGACTAGTCATATATTTAGCCTGGTGTTTGCTAGGACGATAGGTAAAAAATGTATAAACACAGGAAGGGTGTGTTCAGGAAAAATGTCAGAAAGACAAAGTTAATAAAGGTCAGTCATACTATACTAATATAGGACAACACAGCCAATAATAGGGGACAATTTGTGAAATCGATGTACATCAGCAACTCCACGTAGTGAATTATTCACGACTCACCAGCGTCCCCGTGTGGCTTTGTAGGATCACATAGGTCGCAACTTTTTGCCATAAGTTTGTAGCCATATGGACATACCTCTTGCTTAAGAGTTCGGGCCTTCTAATCCCTCCTGAATGTACACTCCCAACAGTCAATAGAAGACAAGGCTTAATGAGTTGGTAGGTCAAAGTGCATTAAGAACATCAGCCCTTAACCAACTAACTCGTCTGCCCATCACTGACATGCGCCAAAGTTATTAGGGAAACTAATTCCCCTTCCTGCGATTTTTGGTTTAAACCACAGCCTGAAGGATTCAGCCTAGGCGCATCAACCACAATCAGCACCGAGAGATCTGCAAGGCAGAACCTACCGGGGGCTTTCCTGATCCCCTTTCTGCTAATTTTAACCCTTGGTAGGGGTTTCGAAAGTCCAACACAACATAACTCATGCGGCTTTCTAGAGTTTTATTTGCTCCAACAAATGAGGAACTCCTTCCCATCTGTGCTCCAGAAAGCAGAGAGAATAATAGGGGATAATACAACTGCCTTGTAGACATCAATACAGCTGGATTGTACATCTAAAATGCTAATGTTGCTTACTTTTTCCTTTTTTTCAAATATATGAAAAATGTGATGTTTCGAGAATAAAAACAGGCGACTGAAATATTTGTATAGAAATCACTCAAAAATTTCAGTGATTTTCATTTCATTCCTGTTAAGTCGCCTGCTTGTGATGTGAAAACACCATGTTAAAAAACATTACATCATAAAAAAAGCCATTTGGATTATTGGCAGCAGCTGTAAAATTAGAAGCAAAATAAATTTTTTAAAAGATATTTGTAATACTTATTTAAAAAAATTAAAGCCATTGTGTGTTCTTACAACTTCACAACTTTAAATCTTTTTTTAAACTTTTCCATTTTGCATTTTAACTCATTTTGTAACAAAGAAAACTTTCTTTCAACTTTGTACAAAAAATGAGCATATTTGTACAAAAGGAACAAATTTGTACGTTGAACGCTTTTGTACAACTTTGTTCATATTGGCTCGTGTTTCATGCAACACAGCAATACAACTGTAACGGGTACAACACTAGTCACAGTTCTCTCGCACAGTGGCAGAACTGAAAGAAGTAGAATTGTCAAAGCAAAATTTCTTAAATTTTTTTCTATAGTCAACAAATCTCAAAAATCTTGTTTACATTTGTTTACATATTACTATAAACTTACCTTTTGCTTGTAAGTCCAGCCAAAAAGTTGCTAGCCAAATTGTTTACCAAATGACGGTTAAACAAATAATTATGAGCCAAGTAGCCGCAGTTGATTGATAATAAGATTTCGGATATTGGGACATTTTTTAACATCATTAGTACTAAATTTTCGTTTCTGCCCGTTTTTGCTGCGTTTATTTTACTACAAAACTGTTGCCATAGAAGTTGGACAGATATTACTAAAGATAAGAGAACGAAGTTTCTACGTTTGATGAATATAAAAGATATCCCTCCCAGAAAAGCGGACAATATGTGCTGTAGATCCAGGGATAAATCACAATAGTATTTACGCAAAAGGCAAGAAGATAACTATAAATCAATTTTTCATAAATATCACATGCATATGTTCTCGCTCTAAAATTTATGTACTTACTCGATATATACCAACATAGGATAAAAAGAACGCCGTCATAAAGGGCCTGAATGCTCTAAGTTTCCCTCTAACTTTTGCCACAATATCCTTTGGTCCTTGTTTTAAATTGTTTCTCATAAACAAACTCATTAAATCCAAAGGTATGCCATAAAACAAATATGATTTCATACCATCCAGTACAAACTCTTGACATGATACATTCTTGTGATCGCAGCTCGTTTTACGTTTTTCTATGAAAATACCATTTTTGATTTCCTGACCACTAGTTGTTTTTATCATTGTTTCATTAGACTTTCTAATGGTTTCTATGAACCAAAATTCCTTGTAAACATTTTTACTTTTATAGTGCAAAATGATGGCACTGTTAATCATAAATAATAATGCTTGAGCTAATGTTGAATGCAGAATTAGGTGCGACAATTTATTAGAGTTTTGTAACAAAAGACCCTCTAATGCCTGCATCATACATAATTCATATTTTTAAATGTAATATTAATTAAATAAATTAATATGTATTTTTTAATAGAGTTTCTTACAGCTTGTGTTGTTGCAGTTGTGAAAAGTTTTGTGACCCGTGATGGAAAGAAGCAAGAAAACTGCATGCCAAGGACAGTGGGCAGAAAAACAGCTGTATAAGTACGAAACTTTCCAAGTAAATTCCTGAAACAATAAAAAAATATTTATACTGTTTTGCTATAATAATGATTCTTCTAAGTAAGTCTCCAAAAGTAATGCGGACTTTTGCCCAATAAGCCTTTTTAAATCGTGCTCTAACATTTTTGAGATTTTAATAAAGTCTCAGATGCAAAATTTGTTAATGTCCAATAATATGATTAAACCTTATCAAAAAAATATAAATAAGTGAATTCAATAATATCTAGAGTTTCTTTCACCCTGCAGAAATTATACCACTCTGCTATTTTTTTTTTTTTGCTAATAAATGTGAGAAAACGTGTAGCTTTTTCTTTGTGTTTGACGTTTTTCTTGTATGGAGTTGAAGTGTTTTCGGCTACATCTCATCAGGTGTCTTCTTACGTAGTAAGACCGGTAGGTTCTGACTTTTCAACTTTGATCGACCAGCTGCAGTTTTATAAAATAATATATGAAATGAACTGTCACGACAATATATGAAATTCGTTGGAGTGAGAGTGCCACCGTCTGTCGAAAATTGGTCGTACCAGCTTAGAAACCTTTATGGGCTCAAGAACGAGAGCTTTGCTAAGGACTATCACGTGATCAAATACATAGTTTACAATTCTATAAAGGACATGCAAACAAACATTAATTTTTATATTTAGATAAGCTTTAAACTACGAAATTTAACAAGAATTGCAAGATTACAAATTTGACTTCCGAAACGCGACAATAAAACTTTACAAGAAGTTGAAATTTTTAATACTCATTCAAATTTAGCCTTTCTGATGGATGTTATTGATCGCGACAATTATTGTTATAATTAAAAATATTGTTATAATTAAATAAATAGCGAAAGCTGGATTTGAACTTAATCCAGAAAAATTACATGATGTATTAAAAATGTTCAATAAGAAAAGTTCAACTATTTATCAGAGAACAGAGAATTATCAACATGCATACGTATGTATATAAATAAATAATAAATAACTGGTTGTTCAGTGACAGCAGAATGCAGTACAAACAATTGCGATTATAACAAATTGCATATGATATAAGCGAACAAATAAATAAGAGTTTGGTGGCTTTGGTTAATCGACCGTATTAAAATATTGTGGGTGCTGAAGTGCGACTACGAAGCAGCTAGTTGTTACCAGTTTAGCATATTCACTTATAATGAAAAACATTCTTTTCTTTTCAAAATAATTTTAAAATAAAATTTGGAGGAAAGTTTGAAGTATTGCTGTGCTAAGTCTAACTAATACTTAAATTTGATCAAATAGTGTGTGTGGCCACGGAGCTTAAGAAAAAAAATATATTTATATAATTTCTCTTACCTGAAATAGCAAACCCATAAAAATATAGACGAAGTTGCCAGAGTACTGCAGAAAACTGTTTGCAAATAATGTTTAAGTGCATGATAAAATAATTCTCGGCTCATACATTTATATTTTAGGACTAAAGGAGTCTGAAACGGTAAAAGAAAACTTTAAATATAGAACCAATTTGAAATTGCATATGTGTGCACTCGTATGTATGAGGTCTGATCGTAAAATAACCGTTATTTCCAATTTTTTCAAAAAATTATTTATTTATTAATCAATAACTATCTTGTACCCTTCAAAGTAATCCCCCTCAAATATAATACACTAATGCCAGCGTTTTTTCCAATCCTCGAAACACTTCTGAAACACACTTTTTGGTATCGCCAACAGCTCCTGTTTCGATTTTCCTTTTATCTCCTCAATCATAGCAAATCGCTTTCCTTTCATCGGTATCTTCAGTTTTGGGAAAAGGCAAAAGCCAGCGGGGACCACGTCCGGTGAATACGGTGGTTGAGGCAAGATAACGGTTTTGTTTTTTGGCCAAAAACTCACGCACAAGTACCGATGTGTTCGCTGATGCGTTATCATGGTGCAAAATCCATTATTGCTTTTTCGACAATTCTGTCTGTTTCTGACAGATCGCTTCGCGCAAACGGCGCATAACTTCAGGGTAGTATTCCTTATTGACCGTACGACCTTGTGACAAGAATTCATAATGCACCACGCCATTGTAGGCGAAGAAAACGGTGAGCAAAACCTTCACATTTTACTGAAATTGGCGTGTTTTTTTCGGTCTTGGCTTTTCTGGACGCTTCCATTGAGATGATTGGGCTTTCAATGTCATAGCCAGTTAAGACCTTTTTGAGGAAATCTGGATCGTCGTTGACGATGTTCAACAGCTCCTGAGCGATGTCCATGCGACGTTGGTTTTACTTTTTGTTTAGCAATTTTTGAACAATCTTCTTAGCCGCACATTTCATGCCTAAAACATCATTAGCAACCTCTCTGATATTGATTCGACAATTATCCAAAATCATTTTCTTCACTGTTTCAATGTTTTTATCGGTTGTTGACGTGCTCGGGCGATCAGGACGAACATCGTCATTGACATCTTCTCGGACTTCCTTAAACCTGTTATACCACAATTGAACTTGTGTTCTGCTCATAGTAGACTCGCCAAACACGACATTCAACATCTCAAATGTCCTTGCGCATTGAATTTAATTTTTTACACAGTTTATTTGATCCATTTTTCCAAAATACAAAATCGAAGAGCACACCAAAACACAACTAACCTTTTTGTCTGTAAAAAACAAACTGACAATTCAAAATTACTGATATTGCCAACATATGTATATAACAGACATGTGTACCAACATAACAAAAAAAAAAAGGCGAAAATCGAACATACGTAACTCACAAAATTTGAAAATAACGGTTTTTTTTTTATCAGACCTCGTATGTATGTACATAAGTATGTATTACGACTCACAATCAATAAGGGTGTAAAATATTTTAAACTGTTCACATAATCACTCAGCAAATTTTTAAAAAAAAATTTTACACAACCAATGCCTGGATGCAGAATAAATTGCGAACAATGATAACAATTAAGAGGTTCGTACAAAATCTTGCTAGGAGACACCATTTTCAATTTAAAACCATTTTTTTCCTCAAAAAGCAACAAGCAATAATTTTACCAGTCGGTGGTTAAACTTATACTAAAAAAAAAAAAAAAAGAAACGCCGACAGGTTGTGTTACAATTGTCTAAAACAAAATTGTTTAAATATTGTCTACTGCATGATTATCTACATATATGAGTATATGATTGTTTATGTAGGTACATATGTATGTATATATATTTCTGTAAATATAGACCAAAAGCGAAAAGGTTGAGGCATACGAATTTCGCCTCTTATAACCCAATTACATGCATACATATGTAAGTATGTGCTAATAAATCTATTAATTTATGCATAAGTGTGTGTTTTGTTAATGCGAATCAAGCTTTAATTTGTAATAAAGATCCACTCAATTTTAACGAGTGTTTGGGTGTAGCAATGCTACGACTAGTAAATAAATAAATTGTAAAGCAATTTTGTAAGTGAAAGCTCTCTTGTATATATAAACAAATACTAAACATATGTATGTACAAATGCGTGTACATAAGTAAATAAGAAAATATGTACATAATATTTTTTAAAATAAAGTAACACTGTAAATTATAACTGGTAAATTTAACAAATGAGGTTTGTGAACCTAAATTAATAATAATGACGAAACTCTTAAACATTAGAGCAGTTTGAAAATTACTCATACAGCAAATCTTAGTAAAACAATGAACTTTTTGTGAATTTTAATGAAACGTTGTGTCTCAAAATTAGACCAGCAATTCCCTAATTTTGCTACTAGTTATATTCTTAGCAGTGTGCCCATTTTCGGTGCTAGATATAACTACCTTTGTTGATCTAGCAGCAAAATTTTCGATTTAGCACTTAGCATTTTTTTCGCTCTTTCCAATTGCTCATTTAGCAATATTTTAAAAGATCTCTTTAAAGGAGACCATGTTGATCCCTTAAATTCATGCGTAGAAGAGTTCTTTGTACCAATTCCGTATTTTAGTTATAATTTAAAAAAAAAAAATTTTAATCTAAGAAATAAACTATAAATCCTGAAATGAAAAAAGAAATACGAATTATATGTCGCAGTTTTATTGCACAATTGATTTATCAGTTGCGACAACATTTGCCAACAAATTTGCTAATCTTAAAACCTACAAACTTTTTTCTACAGAACATAATTTAAAAGTTGACAAGTTTAGGTTACCCGAATATTTTGAGGAAAAAATGCTAGACTATACGGTAGAGAATATAACAACTTTGGAATATCAATTGCAACGTATGCATGAGCATGTGATATTTAATTTAAAGACTGAATTATTATTTTTGTTGTGTTTTTAAAACTTTTTATGTTTACAAAATAGTCTATTGTTTTAAGAAATTTCGTTTTATTCAATGGAAATAAATATTTCTAAGGCAAAATAAGAATAAATAAAACTATGAACTTTCCAGAAAATATTTGCTTAAAGTTAAGACATTTAAATTTTAGCACTATTCTGAAATTGATTTAGCTCCAAAAAAAAATATTTGGATCTGGTCACACTTATTCTTACGGTTATTTACTTTAAAAAGCTAAGAGAACCTCATGCTTTATTCACCTCGCTTTGGACTGAAATGGAATAGGATAGGAGTCTTTGTTGATTTTTGCAAGATGTGACCATATATCACAGTTTTCGATCTTCGAAATTGTTAAAAACAAATTTTGGTGTCTACACGCAAGAAAAAAGCTTGAAATATGGTTACAGCAACATTAGTAAACACACATACAACTCCGCACAAAAATAAAAGGCTCAAGCATTAAACACATTGAAGCCAGCAGACAACCGACTTCAATATGTCAAATATAAAGTACATGCATTTAAATGCGAATGTTTATTTAGACAACAGCAAGACAACACGACTGCAGGTTATTGTCCAAGCTGAATTTTTTGCCGCACTCGAATTAAACTAATTTCTATTTTTGTTCACTACAAAATAAAAATAGTGTCACCAATATATAAAAAAATATGTAATAAAAAAATTTTGCTCTTGGAAATATTTTATTTTCTAATAACGCATAATAAAAGAACAAAATTTATATGGGATTTTAAATAAATTAATAAATTTATTTGTTCTACTGTTAAATATGTACATACATATTTATCCTCAAAATAAGAATGCCTAATTTTATAAAAAAAAAACTACTTAAGCGCCAAACAAACTATACAAACAGCTTAACAAACATGCGAAAACATTTGCACAAATATTAAGCGTTGTTAAAGGGCGTGTTTACTTATTTGTACATATATTTGAAGCATGTTTGCACGATTTTTGCGCAAACATCTTGAATGTTTGTGTTGTCTAACGGAAAATTTTGTCATTTCAAAGAAAATTTTGCACAATTAAGTGATCGAAGAAGAAGCACACAAAACGAATCATGAAAAAGTTTTCTTGTTAGTATTTTTAATATTGTATTAAAGTTTACCTTCCTTGTAGAAATTGAAAAAACAAACAAAGATTATAGAAACTGAATATCAAGAAATAGAGGCTAAAACAAATTATAAAATGATTTATGTGTTGTAAGCTTCATATGGCAAGAAAACTGCCGCAGCATAATCGCCGTGTACTCTCATTGAAAAAAAATTTATTAATTTGTGTTTGTATTTGAATCGTTATGAGCAAACGGAAAGCGCGTGTTTGTCGAAAGGATTGCATAGTTTATTTGTCTTTTTCGATATATTTCAGTTACTTCATTTATATTTATAGTTTTAATTGCATATCTTCGACGAACAATTTTATAATTGATATACATACATTTTTCTTTCTCGAGCCGAATTATTTTTGCCCGAATTTTGAAAAGTTCGATATAAATGTTCAAGACCCGCCTAACCTGCAAAGCGTAGCAAACAAAAGCTTTTTTAATTAATTTGTTGTTTTAGATTTTAAGGCCTTTTTTTAGAGAGAACTTTTTTCATGAAGGATAGATATAAACAATGGAATTTTGTAAAGCTAAAAATTCTAAGGTGGCCACACTGAAGTATACTTTTATTCAAATTAATTAATGTTGCTACAGTGCTCAAAATATTTCAGTAGTCGCCTACTCAACTACAATTGCCGGTTGCAGCATTTGCTGTAGTGAAGTTGTGAAGTCTGCTGTGGTCTATGTGTTTAAAGCTTCATACTAAATTTACTTTCTACTTGCATCTAGTACGAGTCTTAGTCCCAGTTTGCATTGTGCAACTTCTGTCGCTGTCATAAATCAGTTAATTGTATCTTTATCAGAAAAAAGTTTCTAAAAAGGGTGTGTTCTCGCGGCATTTTCGTTGCTGAAATGGTTCTAAAATTTGTTTTCAGTAAGAATTAATTTGTATGTGTGCATGCACACATACGTATATGTATATGATAGAAGATTCTGATATATGCACACATATATTTGCAACAGAATTTTGAAGAAATTGAGTAATAACTGAAACCATAACATTTAAATTTTCTTAATAAATGTTAAGCTTAAAATAATTTCAAATCAGTCTCCGGGCGAAATTTTGTATTAACGGATGTCTTTTCGAGAGTTCTTAAAATAAAAAATCAAAATAAAATTTATAACAACACCAAACAATGAAAATTTTTTTATACTTGTTTATAATAAATACTTTTAGTCCAGTTTTTGTCGAATTAATTAATAAAAATCTTAAGTACAATCAATTAGAGCATTTGAAAATTTATTCCCATCGAGAACAAGTTAATAATTTAATAAGTCGAAATCGACGTGCAGTGTATTACCAAACATATCAATTTCCATCAAATAAGGCCACTAGTGCATATAAAAAGAGTGAAGACACATCTAAAGGATATGAAATTATAAAGCTGACAGCAAATGAAAATCCATTTGCTCTGCCAAATAATAATCCCACCCACGACATACAAGATAGTACCATAGAAATACGTAATCCAATTGGAAGATCCCTTAGCAGATCATCTCCTTCGCATTATTTTAGCACTCAACAAAATTCTCATCCCTCCTCGGTTGACATAAGATTCGGTAGCGATGAGGAAGATCAGCCCGCACAAAATCACAATAAAGCGGAATATAAAAAAATTGATAATTCCAATGGAAAAGCAAATAATAATGAGTCATCGAGTACCGAAACCTTTCAGTATCAATATAATAAAGGTTGGTCCGTACATGAAGCTATAAGTGTGGATGAAATTGTAATACCACACTTGGAACAAAAAAAGGGCTCAAAATATTCCACTCCAAATGCACCAGAAGCACATTACTATCAAAAATTCTATGACATTTACAATCATGTCGAACATCAAACACAACAAGATCTAGGCCTATTGGAAAAGGAATCAATTAATGATGATTTCAATGGTCGTTCAATTGTTGCACCCGGTCAATACCCTCATATGGTAAATATGCAAAAGCTTATTGATTTTTAAATAAATTTAACGGGTGTATATAACAGAAATTTGACAGCCAGATCGCCGATGTCGAAAGGATAAGTTCATTCGCATTCTAGGCGAAAGAAAATTGATTTGGGTTTTTTCTAACTTTATTCTATGCAAACAATGTGTCAAAAATCAATTAAAATTCATAAGCACATACGAGCGAATAATAGTGACATAGACAAAACCAAATTAATTCGAATGTGAGTGACTAGCTTTCCTTCGCATACATTTTCATTCGATATCGCCAAACAGGCTGTAAGATTATTGTTGAAAAAAAATTGTGTTCCACTTATTTATTGGGTTAGAAGCAGCATATTTTTTATAAATTACTTTTTACAAAAAAAAAAAATGTTGGTTGTGCGTTTTCTAGCTGTCTACACATCAATATTTCGTAACTGATAGCCTAATCATCCTACTGATGACTATTAAAAATTGGTTAGCCACTGTATTGAAGTTGTTAAAAACAGTGGAACATGTAGGTTTTGAAACACATAGAAAAAACATGCAAACCCTAGAAAAACTATTCTTTTAAAAATAATCTTTACTATTGTAATATTTCAAATGTGAAACTAACTCTGTCTATTATCATTTCATGTCTAAGCCGCAAAACCGATAATTTCGCTATGAAAGACACATGTATACGCGAAAAAAAAAAACTTCGCCATCGAGTTTTAAAAACTCTTTGTTCTTTTGAAACGTTTTGTAAACAAGTTAAAGAACACATTTTATTTTGCACCTCTGATATACAGATCGTCCGTCTGAAAAATAAACTTTTAAATAACACCGACATTTATGAACCGAATTTATAAACTTTTTCTTCTTTTGACTGGGTTAATTGTGTTTCAATGGAGCGGAATTGTTTAGTACAAAATTGTTTTCACAGCTAAAGCAAGCCGTCAAAAGAAGTGGCAACATTATATGTTTTATTTGCAAATAGTTTTATAATGAGGAATTGTTTTCATATGCTGACGATTAGTATACAAAAAATTTATGGAACGCTTATACGGCAATACATCCTGTTGACAATATTTTTATTCGCAAGTATAAACGTGGTAATAGACCGAATCTGAAGGTGTATTACGTGGGTTGCCGCCTTGATGATTATATCACCAGGTGAAAGAGAAAACGTTCGCATGACCGACAACCATCATGCATGGGCCATGCATCCCCCATGTTTTGCTAGCACACATCCTGACGTGCTAATAGTCAGGATGTGTCGTTGATTTATATCAGATAAGACCTTGACGGTCTTATCTGATGATATAGCAACTCCACGGGGTGAATTACTCACACAGGACGCAACATCTGTCATATGTTTGTAGCCCTATGCATAATCCACTTGCTTTTAATCACTCATGTATGCAATCACTCATGTATGCAAAAAAATAAGGCAGTCAATGGAAGACAAGTATTAATGAGTTGGTATTCCTAAGCCCCATTAAGAGCATTACTTTGCAATGTGGCAGGTATGTGACTAATTTTTGATAGTCTGAGCAGTGTCGAGGGTATATATACTGGGCACCGATCTGTTTCAAATAATTTAATTCCAATACTATAAATGCTGCGATATCATTTGTTTTGCTCTTTCCGTGTTGCTATTGATGGGCACAAGTCAAACGTTCACAAACACTACGCCCTCTTTGCTTCTCCTCATAACCAATTTTTCTAGTTCCAGTACAATGCACTACATATGTAGAAGCCATCCCCTAAGTACTGGTCCATGATAAAAAGAGAGCATCAGCCCTCAACTCACCCGCCTAGCCATCAATACTGGTTCATTACATGCAGGACAACTGCACCTAGGAGGTTAATAGTGCCCGAAAACCGACGTGCATCACAGTTATCAGGGAAGACTAATTCTCTCTGCGATTTTAGGTTTAAACCACATCCAGAACGTTTAAGCCAAGATGTAGGCACTCACCTCAACCATGATCAATCCAGGGTGCTATGCCGATCCCCGTTCTGTCAATTAACACTTGGATAGATCTTCGGAAGTGCAACACAATATAAGGCATGCGGCTTCTTAGAGTTGTATTTGCTACAAAAAACGAGGAAATCCTATCCCTCAGAAAGCGGAGTGCCCTGGGGCCAGATTCCGCAACTATGATTTTTTTTTTTACCAGTGAACACTGAAAATAAAATTCACTGGCAGACAGAGTGTTCACTTTTCATTAAAAAGCGATTCCGTAAAAAACAATGAATTTTATTGCGCTGAATGTGTTTCTTCAGGCTGAATGATATGCTGATTTGTCAAATTAACTGTCTCACACAAATTGTAGAATAGATAATTTTAATTTACATACATACATAATCCTTTCGTTTATTTTTTTCAAGTTCAAAATATTTTACAAAAAACTAAAATTCACCGAAGATTTTTGAGTGAAAAAATTATTATTGAGTGTATACTTTAAATGTCAAAATTATTCATTCTCACCATTGCGGGCTCAAAAATCAAAAGTGAACACTGAAATTGGTGAACATTTCAAAATTCATCGTTGCGGAATTTGGGTTATGTGTACAAAAAGGCAAAACCTGCTACCTAGGGGGCGTAGTAATAAACAGCTAGAAAACACAACACTCCTACTCCATATTTTTTGATATGTATGAATATGTAGAATAGAGCGAAAAGTTTGCTTTTGACGATGACAAAGGAAGAAAATGCGACTCTCTTTTCTCTTGTTTTTCTCTTCTCTCTCCCAAACGCAAGACTTTGCAAAGTAATTTTTTCGTGTGTGAAAGCGGTGTAATTATGCTGACCTTTGAATAATTTTTGTAATTAAACCGTTCACACAACCTCCCGTTAAAAGTTACAGTTTGAATTAAGATCCCAATAACTTAACGTTCACTTTCATTTTGGTTTAAAACAAATATGTTTAATATAATAAGCGGTATTTTCTAAGAAGCTGATAAATTTGTCTCAAAATTGGTTGAGCTTTTGGTTTTTTAGACAAGATTTGCTAAAATCGATGTTGATGACTTTTTTAAATTGTATTTTGTAATTGTAATTGTTCTTAACATTGAATTTATATTATTTTGGATTATCAAATAAATGAATAAATAATATATAATTTCAAACACTTATCTTTGACCTTTTAATAAAGACCACTAATTACCTTTTTATAAATGCATTGCTCTCTAGAATCTTCTTTATTAATTTATTTTTTCGGAAAATAATCATAACTTTTAATAGGCGTATATTAAATGTTATAATTATTTTTCGAAATAATAAATTTATAAAGAAGATACTAAGGAGCAATGCATTTGTAAAAAGTGAATTGGAGGTCTTTATTAATGGATTTACGATTTGAAATCAACAGTAAAATATCAGAATTATGGAACCTTTAGGCGCATCAACTTTTATAAGATCATTATTGTACTAGCACGGCTTTTATTTATGTAATTATTGTATGTCAAAATAACGGCAGCGAAATAGTTAAAAATGTTGTTGAGCTGTTCAATATTTACTTAAATAAATAAAATTAAATTGATTTGTTCTTCGCAAATGCTGGCGTTTTAATTTTGTTTAAGTCCAGTTTAATTTTCATACAATACTTTATTGTAAATTTATCATCAATTAAACTTGTTTGAATTTTGTGTTTACTTTAAACACTGTTTATTCAAAATGTTTAAATAAAAGCGGTTCGTTGCAAATTTCGGTTTAAACTCAAAGCAGATTTTAAACTGAAAATTAAACAAAAGACAATGAATGAATTTTTTGACCCACAATGTTCATATTATACAAGTTTATTGTTTAAATATATATTTATTGACTGGTGAAATTATTTTGAAGCGATTGGCTTAAAAACAAACTAATTTAATCCAATAAAAGATATGATTATTTCTAAACAAAAATGTATACTATTTATTTACAATTTTAGAATTAATTAGGATATATATGGGCCGATATCCGAGAAAAATGTTTTTGCCTTGTAATCGTCGTGCCAAATAATATTATTAAGTTTGAAGCAAAAGAAAAAATTTTTTCAAAACTTTCCGTACAAAATTAACAAAAAAATTACTTTTTCGGAACTTTGGATATATTACAGCGTATAGCCGATTTTACTGAATTTCAATTTCAAATCCATGATTCGACTGAGTAATATAATGGTGAAAGAAAAACACATTTTCATTAAAAAATCGGTTTAGGCTACAACTCGGATATATCGCTCCTTTATTGCAACATAGTCATAACGCAAAAAGCTTGTTTTGAGAAAAACGCATTTAAAATTTTTAGCTTCCAAAAAAAAAGAAAAAAAATTTAGAAAATATCATCTAAAGAAAACAGTTTAAAAGTAATTTGAATAACAATTGTTAACAATTCTGCATTGTTAACTCGAAAAGCTCATTTTTTGAGATATGATTATGTTGCAATAAAGGAGCGAAATGTATACGGACCGATATTCAGGAAAAATGTTTTTGCCTTGTAATCGCCATCCCAAATAATATTATTAAACTTGAAGCAAAAGAAAAAATAATTTTTTTTCAAAACTTTCCATACAAAAATGCCCAAAAAATTACTTTTTTAGGAATTTTGGATATATTTCAGCGTATAGCCGATTTTACTGAATTTCAACATCGAATCCATGAATATATTGAGTAATAGAATGGTGAAAGAAAAAAGTTTCTAAGTTAAATGGTTTTCTCAGAAACGGTATTTCAACGGCGGACATCGCTTAATCGACTTTTCTATTAATATATGAATATATGTACTTTATAGGGTCGGAAATGAAAATTGTAGAAACTACGAATGATATCACAAACTTGTATATACCCTTTACATTTTTGTGAAGGGTATAAAAACAGTTGGTTTTATATCCGTTAAAAAAGTAATGATTGTGACAATTTCATACGTCGTTTGAATTAATGTCAATTGTCGTACGGGTAACGTTTTCTATGTGCCCTTGCCTTAAGACCGACCTCTACTAACTTTTCCTCGCCAACATTTTGTCTGAACATGTTAACGCTTTATTTCCCTCCTTAGGGGGAGTCAAATGTATGATCGATCGCTATTAAATTTTCCTCCTCGGTATTCCAAATCTCTATCCCCCCTCCCTGGAGGAACTATCATACCAAAAATGGTTTCCCTCTTAAAATCTGTATTGCCAGATCGTAAGATTTACCTTTTTTGCTGGCTTTTTGTTCTTTGATGAAAATAACAGCCTGTTCGACGATATCGAATGAAAATGTATGCGAAAGAAAGCTAGTCACACACATACATTCGAATCAATTTGAGTTTGTCTATGTCACTATTATTCGTTCGAATGTACTTATGTATTTTAACTGAATTTTGACACATCGTTCGCACAGAATAAAGTTAGAAAAACCCAAATTAATTTTCTTTCGCCTAGAATGCGAATGAACGTATCCTTTCGTCATCGGCGAACTGGCTGTAAATATTTTTATTTTTTTCTACGAAAAGTTTTTTTTTGGAATTTGTGCAGTTTACCTTTTCTATATATATTTTTTTCATATCGTTTTTGAGTTCCAAAAAGTTTTTTTTTAAACATTTAAACAGAACTATGAAATCACTGATCATGGCCCTAACTCGCCCCAGCGTGATTCTGGAGGAGTCAAATATCTGACCGACCCCTATTTATTTTTCTTTGTGACACTTTTCCTGAACATATACACCTATTTTCCTTTCGGAGTCTCCCATACAAAAATATATTGTAATAATATATTCCTTCTTCATCCTAACTAGCTCCGGAGTAGCTTTAGTGGTATTAAAATTGATACATACTCGTATTCAACCCCTTACTTCCCTTCCTGGGCGTCCCGATACAAAAATATTTTTAGTAATTTCACACATCGTCTTAACTAGTGTGCCCAGGTTCTCTAAAAAAAAAGTCCAATGTACAATCAATCGATTTCCATCAATTTTTTCTCTTCAACAAACGAGCACACCGAACCGAACCTGTATCTTTTTATCTCCTTAGAGGGTCACATACATAATATTATACAATAACTTTTATTCAAATGAATTAATAGGGAATGATAAACTCATTTACTTAAATAATTTATATTATTATAATATTTACTTTCATTAAATAAAATAATACGTTACAAACATTATTGACAAGTAAGTCAAATATTTAATTTACAAAATTTATAACAATTCCACAATTAACGCTCAATAAAATTTAGTATATAACATTTATTATTATCAAACAATTAAGTTTTTAATCGCTATTTTTAGCTTTTAGGTGTAAAGAAATGTTAGAGAGGTGAATAAATGAAAAGGCTTGTTTTTTGTGTTTTGACAGATATTATTAGAGCATTTTTCTTTTAAATTCTCAGCAATTTATTTATATTGCTGGGATATAAAGTTGAATGTTTGAGAATATCTTTCAAAAATTTCCAAAGTCTACTGATGATTAGGGTAGTTCCTATGAAATGTCGACATATAGATAGCTGGGAAACATAAAAAACAAGCTATTTATAATTTTTATTTATTATTATCATTAAAAAATTTATTATACAATAAACTTAACTATTTGTAAACGCTAATTAAATCAAATTTATTTATTTATATATTTTAGACCAGTTAAATTAAAGTTAAAATTTCAAAGAAAAGAAAAATATTGCAAAAATATCTGATATATGTATTAAAAAGCGAATATATTATAAACAAAATATTTGTGCAACTATGGTAATTTAAAAGAAAATAAGAGTTAGTGAAGAATTTTTATGCACTAAAAGCTCAACATAGTATGAGCATGAAACATGCACTTAAAAACTTGATATATGCATTTAAATATGCACTTTAAACTATATAAAACTAGTTTTATGCGATGTGTGGAACAGAAATACGGGATGGTGCAAATTTATCACCATATAGCAGATGTAATAGCTTTTACAAATGGCGTTTTACGTCGATCATATTTGTGAACTAGACAGCTGCACAATACAAACAAATAAGAGCGTGCGTGGTATAATAGTGTTGATTTTTTTAGCCACAATTTGAGTTGAAAAACATCATGAGCGACGAGGTGCATTTTCACTTAAACGCTTACGTCAATAAACAAAACCGTCGTTTCTGGGGCACTGAGCGTCCGAGTGTGATGCAAGAAACGCCGTTACATCTACTCAAAGCTACTACGTGGTGCGGTGTTCACGTAGAAGGGGTGATTGGCTGTATTTTTTTGAGGACATCAGAACATCGGCAATACTGTTACTGGCGAACGCTACAGGGCCATGACTAGCGAATTCTTGCTACCGGAATTGAATGAAGAGAGGTTTGTGAATATGTGTTTTCAAAAAGACGGTGCAACCACAAAGCAGCAGTCATAATGGATATTGTGAAGGAAGCATTTCGTGATGGCGCAATCTCCCTTTTTGGCGATTTGGCATGGCTAGCAATATCGCTTCAGTAAACCACCCCACTCTTATTACTTTAGGGCAATTCGATGATGCGGCTTTATGCCAACAATCCTCAGACAATCGCAGTCCTTAAGAAAAATATTCGACAGAAATGCGATAAAACCAGTACAAATGTGTGTCAATTAAACATGTGCAAGAGTGTACCAGAAAGTATTGCAAAAACAGTTTAAGCAAGTTTAAGAATATTATATTGTACGCTGCTGTTATGCTTTCTTCTTACTACCACACTCAACATATACTTCGGTATTTTCTTGTATAGAAATATACAAGTAACTCAATTATATATATTAAAGTCATAAGCTCTTGAATTTATACACATTTATGTTATGTAAAAAAAAGTACAGTAACCATCGGTTCAAGAAACATTGAAAAATTCACACACACAATTACAAGTAGATGAAATTTGTATGTTTTGAGTGTATCCGTGCATATGTTTAATAACAATACTGGCGGCAGCCACTTGGGTTATATCATATTTTGTAATTGACAGTGCAATCTAAATTAGGGCGTAACAGTGCAACCTAAATTAATGCATCAAGCGTAACTTATCTGTCAAAAATCCTCAAGCGCATACAAATGTATGAGAACAACTCAAATAGCGCGGCGTCAACGAAGCGAACTGTGCTGAGTGACAGTAAAGCTTTCTCTCTTACGCTGTGTCAAAATTGGATTATCCAATTGCAAAGCGTTAACATCGCATGCATGTGCATGACATATAAATTATGCTTGACGCGTTAATTTAGGTTGCACAGTATCACAAAGAATTGTATAGGTCCAAATAAAAATATCCAGCATTCTAAATTTTCTTTAGCAAAAAAGGTATTCAAAAACGAAATTGGATGATTAATGTTGCGCTACTTATTGTATGTGCTTGCAATCAATCATATCGCCAAATAATTGAGTTTTGGTTTATCAATTAATGCGACCAACACACAAAACAAATTTTTTATTTAAAGTAGCCTTTAATAAATCAGTCCTGTTTTATTATTTTTATTTTATAGGCAGCAATTGGCTTCTTGTCTAATGAAGACAAAATCGAATTTAAATGTGGTGGCAGCCTGATAAGCAAGAGTTTTGTGATAACTGCTGCCCATTGTTGTTACTTAAGTGGGTAAGAAAGATATTATTTCTATTAAAATCATTACAAACACAGTTAACTTTCAATTGTTACAACTCGTAGGGAAACGCCCATAATTGTTAAGTTGGGTATTATAAATCTTAAATCTCAAATTGGAAATAGTGATCCGCAAAGACGTGCTATAAAGGAAATAATTGTGCATCCGAGTTATAATTCTACAATGAACTATCATGATATTGCTTTGCTAAAACTACAATCACCTGTTGAGTAAGTAAAAATTTAAACGTTCTTTAAAAGTTATTCATTAAATTAGTTTAATTATCTGTTATTTATTACGAGTCAATAATATCTAAATTAATCCTAAGTCTGATAAATACCAACAATTTCTGGAAGAAAGTTTTGAAAAAAAGTGTTTCGCCATAAAGTTTTTAATCATCTCAATAAATTTAAAAATTCCAATTAATTTCTCAGGAATTTTAGATTAATCTGAGAACCTATAATTGGTATCAAAAAATATATTATATTTAATTGTATGCGTAACAAGTAACTGATATCTCTTTAAACTTACGATAATAATTAATACAAAAAAAAATCTTTTCGACAGATTCACAAAATTTGTGCGTCCCATTTTGCTTTGGAGTAGCGATGATATACCCTATGAACGTGTATTTACAATGGGTTATGGTTCCACAAGTTTCGCTAAAGCGCCAACAAATATTTTAACCGAGCTAAGTTTGTCTCTAATACCCTTGCAAAAGTGCAAAGAAATTTTACCGCGAGATGAAAAGGCCCCAGATGGCATCTTAGAGTCACAAATATGTGGACGTGACATAGAAAGGAATCGCGATACATGCCAAGGTGATTCTGGTGGTCCGTTACAGTTGAACTTTGAACACCGTCAACAGCGTAACACATACCGTTATTACCTGGTTGGTATTATCTCGTATGGAGAATTTTGTGGCAGCAAAAACCCTGGCGTTTATACAAGAGTATCTTCGTATTGTAAGTGGATAGCTTCGCTGGTGTGGCCTAATTTCAAAACGTAAAAAAGGCTTTTAGTTTATTCGCAAATATAAAATTTTAGAGAGTAAGAATACATAACCTTAATCTTTAATTGCTGAGAAGTTTACCTTTTTACTTGGGAGTTAGGTAACTAGGATTTGTTTTTTATTTTTTAATTTTAACCGTCTTTAATAGGTATGCAAGCGTATGTATTGTAATGGGTAGCTGTTTATTATTCTAATGCTGCTTCCAATATAATTAAACAGCTGTCTACACGGCGTTAATTGTAGCTAGCGACATCTGTATAATTAAACAGCTGATTACGCAAAGAAAATTGTAGCTAACGAAAATTGTAACCTCCACTCTTGGACGTATTTAATGCTTTACGCCCTAATTCACAATTCGCACAATAGGTGTGTTTCTTTACTCTACTTTGGAATCTTGGGATCTCGTGAGATCGCAATTTTCATGAAAAGCTTAAACGAAACATTCTGTACTATTTCCTCAGGCTAGTTTGATATATAAACGAATCAATTCGTATACAAATCATTTACAGCAATTATTTTAATCTTAAATCAAAAAGTATGTGCACAAGACCTTGAAAACGCAAAAGTGTAAAAAACATACTATTTTTTCGTAAAACTAAATCAAGATTTTTATTGCACCATCAATGCAAAGTATCACGGTTTTCACACATGGAAAGTTTACTTTGCAAAGTCTTGAGTTTGGTGGCGCTGAGGAAAAATAGGGAGTGCAAGTGAGCCGCTCATTTTTCCCTTGCCACCACCAAACTCAAGACTTTGCAAAGTAAACTTTCCGTGTGTGAAAAGAATGTATATGTTTTTTTTTTTTTTTTGGCGTACCCGTACTTTTGGTAAATATTGGATTTGTGCCATTTATGAATAAATTACTTGAACTGAATGATTCTTTCAAGTGAAGGAATTAAATATTTCCTTATTCTTTTTTTATTTCTTTCATCATTCTCTTTCATATGCCATATATTCGTTCATTCAGAATCGAAAAACAATTCAATTAAAAAAAGTCCTTATTCATCAAGGCGAATGAATTGATTCATGAATTCGCCTTGTCATTCATATTATTTTATACTTTTTAATCAATTTTAAAAATTCACAATAAGATTTTTTTTTCTTTCTTTGAAACAAATATCGCCGGTGGGTGCTGTATAATAATTCGTTATGCTGCCACTTGAAATAGATAATTGACACATTTTCATTTTGAAATATGTCTGACATACAGAAAGATTAATGAATTAACTCACTTAACTGTTTTGAAAGAGAATGAAATAGTATATAGAAATAGCAAATAGTAAAGAAACACAGCTAATGAAAGTATTTAAGCTGCGATTATTAAGTTCTTAGAAGCATACTGAAGAGAGAGAGATGATAAGTCCAGATATGGTACAATAATATACAGGTAGTGTCGAAACGGTGGCCGACATTTTTTTTTTTTCTGTGATGATAACTATCAAAAGTTGTTTATATTGTGCACACATACACGCATTTTTTATTACAAATTGAAAAAGTTTTTGAAAAAAAAAAATGTTCCAATAATATTTTTGAAACACAAAAACAGCTTCAAATACAACAGACAGCTTTTTCTTGATCTTAATTTATATATTTAATTTATTGCACGAGTTTTAAATCCAAAAACTTATTGAAAAATTATTTGTAAAATAAAAACAGGAAGAAAAATATACCTTTGTTTTTTTATTTCCTTTTGTATTCTTTGACAGTTATCAACACAAAGCAACAGTAAAAAGCCATGTTGTTTTTTTTATTGTTGGCTTGTTGTAGTTCTGCTTTTACCTGTTACATTATTGTAACATAAGTACAGATATACTATTTGTTTTACATGCATATTCCTATGTAATCATATGTGTACTTTTAAATAATAAGTAAGAGCAATTCAAGCAATAAGACTTCTAATGCAGATGTGATAACACCTAAAAAGTTCAAAGAAGAAAATATAATAAGAATCTCAGTAAGACTTTTGCTGTGTGAATTGAGAATGAGTATGGATTGTTTTCAAAGCCCGCCAACTTTTAGTATCATTTATCTCAACTTCTGGTATTATTTAACATGCTGCTATTACGCCAACTAAATTTATCTTGCTTGTTGCTGCTAAGGTAACCGAAACGATATTAAATCAATATTTATGTTCTTTGAGCCAGGATACAAAGAAAAAATTTACTGACAAACAAATGGTGCAAAAAGGTCGAAAAAAGCGTAACAGCAAAGATTCAACATCCAGCAATGGTGGGAATGGCGAAGGAGATGATAAAAAGAAGAAAGAAGGTGGCAGCAAGAAAAAAACTATGGGTGGAAAGTCATTAGGATGCGATATTTTTAATGATGCCGCCATGGAAAATGCCTATTATGTGTGTCACAATGTCCAGGTGCGATATAAAACGTTGTGAAATTTTAACGGCCTTGATCTTACAAGACGAATTTATAGCAAGTAAACTGGCAAGTACAGAAATGAAACTTGACCAAGTCCAAACGCATGTACATATATTGATTTTGTTAATTGGGAAATGCCAAAAAAACACTATTTAACTCTAGAGCTGTTGACTTCTAATCAACAGTAAAAAAATAATCAAGTGTGTACTCAATTACTCCTGTTATCAAGGCGAATTCATACCAGGGGCCAGATTCTGCAACTATAAATTTGTTAACCAGTGAATACTCAAAATAAAATTCAGCGACAGGCAGTCTTCACTTTTCATTAAAACGCGATTCCGTAAGAAACAATGAATTTTATTGCGCTGAATGTTAAATTAACTGCGTCACACAAGTTGTTTAGTAGATAATTTTAATATTCATACATAATCCTCTTGTTTATTTTTTTCAACTTCAAAATATTTAAAAAAAAATCACTAGTAAAACAATTCATGGTTCACAGCACCACAAAAAATAAATCTTTTTCAAACGTCAATGGAAAAATATAAGCAAAAAAATGAATTTAAAAAAACATAATAAAAACATTTACAAGAAAATAAAAACTTTTTATTATTTTGTAAAACTTTTTCGGGATGATACCTGGCACTCAAGATACGATACATGATTTAAAAAATTATTTAAATTTTTTTTTTTCAAATTTCTTCTAATTATTCCGTTGACATCTGAAACAGATTAAAAGTAAAAAAAAATTATTTTATTTATTTATTTAATAATATAATTATTACAATAAATATATAGAAATAAGAGTACTAGTTGCAATGGCTTTCGACTCGAATTTAAATTAATTATTTTAGATAAGATTTTGAAATTTTATTTTTGAAATGTATTTAAATATAAGTTTAATGTTTTTGACACATGGATCTTTAAGTAGATCAGATGGTGTAGTGGACCCAAAGATTGATGACCTAAAGTAATTGTAGCAAGGGCATTCATCCAGAACATGCGACACACTTAATTGGCTGTCACAAGTTGTGCACCAAGGTGTATCACTTTTTTCAAATATATGTTTATGGGAAAACTTGCAGTGACCCATTCTCAGGCGCGTAAATACATTTGTTTCTCTTCTTGAAGAAGTTTTAGGATATGATGGTTTTGTCCCTTGTGGATTGAAAATATTGTAGCTGTGTTTGTATTGGGTTCATTGTACACTAAGTTGTTGTTTTACGTGTTTATTGACAGCACGAAGAATATCTGGTTTTTCCCAAGTTGGATATTTCAAAAGCGGTCTCCTTTTTGCCTCATCTGCAGCACGATCAGCTTTTTCATTACCCGGTATACCAACATGTGGTGGAACCCACATTATTTTCGCCACATTGAACGCAAAGATCTCTTATTTGGTTTATAAGATAAGAATCATGCAATGTATTTACAACTGCTTGCACAGTTGATAAACTGTCGGTACAAATTATTGTTTTGCAATTTTCTTTTGAGGAGCGTTTAACTGCGACAAAAAGTGCTAAAGCTTCAGCAGTGAAATTTGAGCAGCAATTGTCCAAATGACCAATACTGACAATATTCCTGCTTTCTTCGGTAACAGCGAAAGAGGTAAAGTTTCTCGATTTGGAACCATCGGTAAATAAAAGTCTAACGTTTGGTTGAAATTCATCACAAAGATGACAAAACATCTGTTTATAAACCATTGGAGATTTTGATGATTTAGGTAACTGAGTTAGATCTAGCACCAATGAGGATGTTTCCAATTGCCAAAGAGGTTGTCGTGGTTCTAAAAATAGTTTTGCTTCAACATTAAAGCCAAGATTTTGTGCCAAATTTAGCATTTGGAAACTGTAGATGGACATTTTGGAGTTCTAACACGATTAATAGTTTTTTTTACTTCATTTAGAAGATTTGTGTTTCTGCAAATTAATAGTTTTAGTGTTAAATGAAAAGTACGGTTTCTAATTGATGGCATTCCAGCCTCGGCCAGGATGTTTATAAGAGGAGTAGTTCTAAATGCGCCGATACTCCGTCTTATTGCAGCGTGATACGGAGATTCAATCAACCTTAGGTTTGAAGGGGCAGGGCACACCACCCAAAAATTGGTAATGCATAGTCTAACTTTGATAGAATTAATGATCTTGAGATGTTAATCATCGTGTACATATGGATGCTAATGTTTTTGGAAGTTAAGTATTTTATAATATTTAGCCTTAAACTAAGTTTCTTTCTTAAGTCCAAACATTGTTCTTTAAAAGTAAAATTCTTGTCGAAGATGACACCCAAAATGCGTAACTTGTCTGCCATTTTAATTTCAATATTTTTGTATTCCACATTAAATTTCTCACAATTGCGTTTCCGACATACGTGAAGTAAGCTACATTTTTCGATACATAATTTGGCTCCCGATAATTGACACCACTCATCGATTTTTTTCAAACAATGAAAAAATACTTTTTGCATCGTTATTTTCTTTTATTTTTGTAAAAATTACAATATCGTCGGCATACATAGCGTGTTCGATATGCTTTATTCCTAAAAGAATTGAGCTGATTTGGTTAAAAGCAATCGTAAATAGCACGACGGATAATGGTGAGCCCTGTGGGATACCATTGTATAGGGGAAAGCAGGTAGACTCGTGGTTGTTTACCCTCACCTTGATTTTTCTATTCGACAAAAAAAAATTTTATTATTGTGTACATTTTGTTCCCAATTTTCCAATCCTGAAGCTGTTTTAGGATTACGTGCATACCGACTCGGTCAAACGCTCTTTCAAAGTCAGTTGAGAGTATACTAACGTGATTTTTGCTGGATAATGATTTTGATATAAAATGCTGAATATAGAGAAGCATGTCTTCTGTTCCTTGTTTTTTCATAAAAGCCACTTGATTTGAAGAGATAAGATTGCTTCTTTTTAAAAACCACATAAGTCTCCTTGCTATTATCTTTTCTAAGATTTTACTTATACATGGTAGAAGAGATATAGATCCGAGTACCGTGTTTTTGTCTTTATGTGGTGGCTGCACTGTTATGAATTCGCCTTGCCTGTTATGAAGTCACCTTGGGATTTTATTCATAAAAAAATTGCTTATTAGACAAACTTTGTAGAGCAATTTGTAACATAACACCGCTTTCACGCAGAAAGTTTATTTTTCAAAGGCGTGAGGAAAAAAGTGTTAATTTCAGCTGAAATATCTTAATATGTTTACAAACTTGTAGTAAGTATATGCATGGACATATACATATAAGTAAGTATTTTGCTTACGCATTACATTATTAAAAACTCATTGAACGCTTTTAAATAAATCACATGTTATGTATTAAAATACAAAATTTCAAAAATCTTAATTTTGAGAGCAAAATCTCTAGATTTCATTTTGCTTGTAAAATCTTCAAAATTAAGGTAAAATCTTCATTCTGGTATCTCTGGTTGCCACCGCCAAACTCGAGACTGCAAAATACACTTTTTATGTGTGAAAGCTGTGTAAACGTTGAAGCTCCTATTACACACCCTTATGCATAATAAAAAGCCTTGTGCTAACTGACTAGCTGCTATCTTTCCTTTATGGCAATTAACACACAAAAAAGTTAGCAGCTAGTTAGTTAGCATAAAGATTTTGATTATACCTTATGTATGTATTTTACAGTGCATTTTCCAGCTTTCAATTCATCTGTAATTGCGCATGTTTGTCAAAAATTACAGTTTCTAATTTTTGCTTTCACACTTTCCTTGTTAGTTTCATCTATGCTATGCTAGCCTGCATTATTTTAAGATACTAATTTTTGTGCTGATCTTTTTCTTTGTCTAAACAGTTTTATTTTTTCATCGAGTTTTGTACTTATGCAACAAAACAAAAAAGAGTTCAAAAAAGGTCTCAAAAAATAAAATAATTGCAATAACCAATTGCAATAATCAAAAAAATTATTTGCTAAGCAGCAGATGGCAAGTGTTTTTCCAGTTCAAAATACGAATAGAATCCGTTCTAATTTAAAATTTTAGAATTGCAAGTACAGGGTGGCGCAATAATAACCTTCCGATGTTTTTTGGCTGTAATTAAAAAAAAAATGAAAAACTTTGATTCTTCTTGTGGATTATTTTTTTATATCAAGTCGAGAATATGATGTCATGTAAATGGCCGCCGCTATAGTTGATTGTTATTTGAGCCCTTTTTATAGCATTTTCCATCACATTGACCAAAACTTCCGGCGACAGGTCCTCACATTCTTGACGGATATTGTCTTTAAGAGCTGCAAGAGTCTGAGGCTTGTTGACATAAACCCGCGACTTCAAAATGCCACAAAAAAGAAGTATGCAGCGGTTAAATCAGGCGATCTTGCTGGCTAGTGCAAATCGCCAACACGGTAGATTAGGCGCCCGGGAAATGCATTCTTTAGCATATCGGTTGTGGCACGTGCAGTGTGTGCTGTAGCACCAACCTGTTGGAACCACATGTTTTCCAATCCCAATTCATCAAGTTGCGGCAAAAAGAACTCGTTGATCATTGCTCTGTAGCGCTCACCATTCACAGTAACCGTTTGGCCCGCGACGCCTTCGAAGAAAAAAGTTCCGATGACTCCTCCAGCGAAAACAGCACACCATACTGTGTCTTTGAGCGGGTTTAATGGCTCCTCGTGGGTTACACGCGGATTTTCAGAGCCCCAGAAGCGTAAATTTTGCTTATTAACGTACCCGCTAAGATGGAAATGGGCCTCATCACTCATGATTATTTTTGATGAAAAATCATCTTCCTCTTGGGTTCAAATAAATAGTCACCAATATTCCGCGTTCTGGAGCAGTGTAGCGTAACATTGTTTAATAGCGTGTATTTCGCATGTGCTTACTACACAAATGTCAAAACAGAACTGACATTAGGGGCCAATCGCAAAATTTATAGCATTTTCTGATAGGAGGATTACTTTTGCGACACCTTGTACATCCTGACATTTAAAGAAGAAAAACATTTTTTTGCGTTTACAAGTTATACATTTTGCAATGCAAAATTTTACAAGCACACTGTCAAATACGTATTGTGTAAAAGCGTAATAAACATAAACATTAATTAGGCCATAAGTATGTATATGTATAGTAAGTATATGTATGTAAGTATACGAATAATTGTTTTATACATTTTTGTAGGATGTTCTAAAGTCTCGCGGTTTCGCCTGGCCAGATGGTCAAAAGAAAAAGAAGAAAGGTAAAAGATGAACGGTAAAATGAGCCAAACATTTATACTACAAACCACACGAATGTTTAGATACGACGTCATGATAAATAACACCCACGAAATCATAATTTACTGATTGAATTTAAAAATGTTTTGAATAATAAAACTATTTTTAAAACAAATACAATTTCAAGTTTTCTTTATTTTCAAAATAAAAAAGGAAAAAAAACCAAACTAAGCAAAAACAACAGAAGCGAAATATTCTAGAAAATATTAAAAAACAAGAAAATACATAAATTTTCCTGCCATTCCACGAGACTATAAGTTGAAAATTTAAAAGAAAAACCACTCATTTCAGCAAGTGGCAACGAAAACAGAGCTTTTTTTTAATTTTAATTTTTTGTACATCGCATCGTTTTTAAAGCGTCGAAAAACACAAAAAAACAGCCATAAAATCTAGTGATTCATTCAGAAAATTCGTTAGTTTTACGTTGAACATCGTTGAAAACGTTTTAAAAATTATAGAACAGCGGCTTTTTGTGTATTTATATTGACAGCATATTGATATAAAAAAATAAAATTTTAATTAGATAAAAATAAATTGTCGGCTTGATTTGACAGCATTAAGGCTCATTAATAATTTGGATTAAAATCTACAGATATTTATAAAAACTAGATTTAAACTAAAATGGCTAAAGCTCCCGCAATTGGTATAGATCTTGGCACCACTTATTCTTGTGTTGGTGTTTGGCAGCATAATAAAGTTGAGATCATTGCAAATGATCAAGGAAACCGTACAACACCCAGTTATGTTGCGTTCAACGATACCGAACGCTTAATTGGTGATGCTGCCAAAAATCAGGTAACATTATATCAATCTCTTTGTAAAAAACAAAACTAAAATAACCAAAATCAAGTAATCCGCACATGTACATACATACATACTAGATACATGCGTAAGTTCATATGCATGGCGTACAATTGCGTCCTTATTAGGTTTAATAAATTAATTATAAAATGAAACCATGGGAGCTGGAGAAATACTTTTTTACGTTTGTGTTAATTGATTTACAAAAATTATTTTGCTATTCGCATATGAACTGTAAATTACTATGTGTGTTTTCAGTGAGAAGTAGAATCGATAGTTATAATAATAAAAATTGATCTAGTTTAAGCGATTTAGTTGTCCAATTCATATATACGAGTATATATATGCATACATACATATCTTTATGTATATGTATGTCATCTTTTTTTGAGATAAGATGTTCAGTTATTTGAATTTTACAAATACAATCTCTGGATTATTCGGAATTACGAAACAATTCATAGTATTGAAATAATAAACATATGCTTTTTTGTTCAACACAAAAGTGCATTTACTGTGTGTATTCCTTTACTCTACTTTGGGATCCCGCAGGATCCCAATTAGAATAAAAAAATTTCTTTTTGTTCGTAAAATTAAATGTCAATTTTAATTACAGCATTAAAGCACATAATATGTTCCTTTGTGGGCTAGAAATTCAACTTCCTGCGTTTCCGTACGTTTGACAAACTATATATGTATTTTTAAAAGAAATTTCTGCATGCTCATATTTGCGCGTAGTTTACCCAAAAAGTAAAGCAACGAACCTATTCTTTGTTCAAAACATTCAATAAGCAAAAACGCAGTTTTCCATCTAATGAGTCAAAACCCTAAAGGTAAAAGTACATAAAATGCTTTAGTGGCAAATATAAGTAAATTATCGCTTTGTAATAGAAACTATGCAAGCATTTTGCATCAAAGAGACTAAAAAGCGTCAGCAAGACGTGCAAAACTATCATATTATTTGTTTTAATTCGCATAGGTTTTCTTTCACTTGTTTTATATGAAAAATTTCTTGATGTAAGAAATAAATACAAATATACTTAATATAATAAATAAATATAATATATAAATACAAATACTAAAAATTTTTACAAATTTGTAACAATTGTTACTAGAAAGCGTACATTAACCCAAAAAACTTGCAACGAGAGAGCGTCAAGAGAGCGTACAAAATTGAGAGACAGGAAAATTCTTGCAAGTTTTTACACGTAAAATTTTTACTTGCAATAATTATTCAAACAGCTGTTCTGCGTTTGTGTTTACAAAATAATACTTCTAAATTAAGTTAAAAATAAAAATATTTTGGAAAATTTTGAGAAACTGTAAGTGTATGTAAACTTTTAAAACGATAAAAAGTATTAAAAAGATAACAAATTTATTTTTATGTAACTAAGCAACAACAAAGGTAATATAAGACGTCTAATGGAAATGAACTAAGCAACACAGTATCTGGCACATCAGTGGCAAAAGATGTTCCGGCAAATTTACTTGCTTGACTGTGGTTATAACTTCAAGGGGAGCAATTAAGTTGACACTTAGATCCTTGCATTTTTAATTATATAAATATTTTTCTAATTTTAACCTCTGAAATGTTTTTGTTTTTTGTTTCTTTAATTTTTACAGACCAGATATTATTTTTATTAGTATTGTAAATATTATGAGTACTTAGGTACCGAGCAAGGCAGCAAGTTGTCAAAATTTTGGCAACTAGTCGTAAACTCTACCAACAAAATACATGTTGATGTTTGTTGGTGTTGTATTTGTCGTAATTCTGCCACTACCTGTATAAAACTGCCTTGGTACCGAGTAGCTACGCTTCAAAATTAATTTAAAATAAACATGCTATGTGTAGGCAGGCTGTTATAACGTATAACAGGTTGTTATAACGTATAACAAGCTGTTATAACGTATAACAATTCAATTTCTTGGCCACACACTTTATAAACTGTATTAAGCTGCACGGTTAACCTCTGACGCAGAAAGAGTGGACTGTAGCTTGAGGTCACTTGTTTTAAAATTATTCGTTTATTAATTTTTCGATATTTCGATACCCTCTTGTGTGTCTTCTTCAGGAAAATTTCTGACACAAGGGTGTGTCGAAATATCGAAATATTAATAAACAAATAATTTTAAAACAAGTGACCTCTTGCTCAAATAAAGAACAATTATATTTAAGAAAAGGTCGAAAAACTAGGATCAAGATACGCATATAGTATACTCGTATGTGTTTGGATATGTAGTCGCAAAACGTACTAATGCAGGTGAAATATATAGTACAAATGTATACTTACGGCACATATAATATTTTTTTATGAATAAGGCCATTAGTACACAAATTACTCTAAAAATCGTGTACTATATCTTAACATTCCAAAATATTTTCTCTAAATTCTTGGTTAACCGTATTAAAAACCCCGGTTTATTCGATATTCGAAAAACCATAATTTTTATTAACCTCAGTTTTAGTAAAACCAAAAAAACCGCGGAATAATAACCGTTCGTTCAATCACCCTAGTGGTTACGCTTATTACTTCTCTTATATACATTTACTCAATGTAGAGATGCAAAATTTTAAATAGTTTTTCTCTAGCTATTAGCTTCCAAACTTGATGAAAATGAAAATTTCGGAAACAGCATAAACAATTATTAAAAATTGTGTTAACAAATTTTTTATTTATTTATCAAACATATTTTGTTACAAAAATTTTATTTTTCCTAAATTTAATGTTAATTTGTTGCTTTTCTGAGTTTCTTCGTGATTATTTATTCTTAAAGTGTAATTTGTTGCATTTTATGTTTGAGCTTTTAGAAAAAAAAAATCAAACTAATAAAAATTATTTTTCACACCATTTGATTTATTGCTAATATTTTTTGGCTACAATTTGTTGTTGCTATTGTTGTATGTGGAGAGAATTTAACTGAAGCATCAAGATTTTCTTGACCTCTTCTCTTAACAAACGACAACTAAATGGACTTCTATGGTCATTGAACAAGATTGTGTTTGTTTAATTGCAGTTTTGATTTAACTTCTATATAAGAAATATGTATTAATACTAAAAGAAACAAAAATGACAGACTGAATTTGTTAAATTTGATTTAGAGTGACAGATATGACGTGGTTTTAAGTTGACATTTACTTTTCATAAAGCCTAATAAATATTTTATGATAAGTACATATGTATAATCAAAAAATCAAACCGAGTTTTTAATTGATTATGATTCGTTAAGCTTTAGATGCCTCTACCAATTTTAATTTTCTGCAAAGTTGTGCTTAAAATTAAAATAAATAATACTGCGTACTTATGGATTCTCAACGACGGTATGTTAGTATGTACATACATACCTACATAGCAACTGCGAATAAAAACATTATAATAAAATTAATAACATACAGACTTCTTTCTCAAGCGTCTTCCTTTTGGTTCTTTTACATGCTGGAAATATCTGTACTTATAAAAGAAGCAATATTTGCGATATTCTATTCTATTTTATGAGCGTCTAAAGATATGTGCCACCTGAACAGCTTTTAATTTCTACAGAAATTATAACAGGCCTTACAAGTTGGCAAATTTGTGCAATTAAGCATTTGCTTTAGATTGTGAATAGCTATTTAGGTTAATTAGTTTTTGTATCTCTCTTTACTTCCCCCCCCCCCCAATCCACCCCCTCGTGGGGGCATGTGGTCTTGCTGTACGCCTAACCAGGGTACTCTGCTTTCTGGGGCATAGAGGGGTACGAGTTTCTCATTTTTTGTTGCTAATGCAACTCTAGGAAACCGCATGACTTATATTGTGTTGGACTTTAAAAACCCTTACTAAGGGTTAATTGGCAGAACGGGGATCAGCAAAGCCCTGGGACGTTCTGCTTCCAAACCATCCTGATCGTGATCAAGGCAATTGCTGATGTAAACCAATAACAAGTTATCTGCTTTACAGCTCTGTCATTTATAATAAATGGTTGTATGTACATAATTTAAATATAAAATACTACTTTCATTCTTGCATTTGTTGTCAAACAGCTCGAACTATTTTGGGAAAGTTCCGGGTGTCCGCCGGGAAGGTATAATACTACTTCTAGTAATTCCATTATAATCCTGGCTATATGGATGTAGTACCGTTTTGTTGATACCACATGTTAATCAAACCCAAAGCATGTAGTTAAGGCGTTAAAAAGTGTTCAATCAAAATCACTAAATAGAAATAATATGTAGCGATAAAGACGCTAAATTAGACTGAAAACACCTAAAGTGTTATACTAATTTCTTCAACAAATGAGTACCATTTGTTTTGAAGCTACCCAGCGGTGAACACTGCCTACCATATTACTTCTCTTCAATGATGTGTGCAACACTTTGTAATCAATGAATACTAACTTACAAAGTGTATGACCGTAGTATATGGAATTCCCAAAAAAGATTTACGTTCATCTTTGTATCACATTTATATGTATGTATTTTATTTTTAGTTGTAGATCAAACGTTCGCCGTCTTTGTCAGAGTACGTTGCAAAAACTTTAATTAACGAAATCAGTGCTAAAGATAACAGTCCCTAGAAAATGTTTTAAAAAAGGTGCAAGAAAGATAAAAGATTTAGTGAAAAGAGAAAAGAATGCAGTAAACATAAAACAGAACAAAAATATTTAATGGAATATTCCCAAAAACTGAAGCGCGCAGCACGTCTTCGACTTACTTACAAAGTAAGCGAGATTGTATTCGAACGCCTACGACCTGCACACAAAGCAAACGAGATAGTGAGGTGTTCATCAAACAAAAGCTCATTACTTCGTAACATACGTTGCAAGTTATCAGTAGACCGCTCGAATACAATCTCGCATACTTTTTAAGTCGGCAGTATACAGCCCGAAGACAATATCGCTTACATGCGTGAGAATTTTTGACAGATAAATTACGCTTGACGCGTTAGTTTATGTTGCGCTCTAAAAGAACATACCTAGTATCTTATAACTGAAAAACATTGTTTTCTTGCACTCTACTATAAATATGCACAATACTATAAATATGGACATAAAATAGATATGTATCTAAATAATATGAACAAAATTTCTTATGCAGTTACAATTCATAAAATTGGGTCAAGCAAAACATAATATCTTTTTATAACAAATTTATAACAAATACATTTTTACAAACATTTCTATAAAATTCATACAAATGTTGCTACTTACAAAAAATAATTTAATAAAAAATTTAAATCATCGCGCTTAATAAAAATGGTGTAGACATAAAGATATTGAGTATGTATATTTTTTTATATATGTATCTACACTTTTTAAACATAAAAAAATTAATTGATGGAAAACAAACGGAATATTTTGAATTTCTCTTTCATATGTGGGTATTTATACGAATAAAATTTTATCTTGTATTTATTGAAAACAAAAATAAATACAATTTATAAGAAAGCTTCCATATCGCCGAATAAAATGATGCAAATTTGTCTTTAAGTATTAAACACAAAGATCACAACAGTCTTCACAACTTCTCGACAGCAAATGCTGCAACCGGCAGTGGTAGTCGTGCAGTCAACTACTAAATTATTTTGAACCCGGCAGCAATATAAATTTATTTACATAAAAGTGTACTTCATTGTGGCAACCTTAGAGTTTGTAGCTTGTCAAAATTCCGGTGTTTCACAGAATGAGTTCTGTTTATGTCAACCTTACATGAAAAAAGATTTCTCTAAAAAAAGCAAATTAAAAAAGTTTTTATTCGATACGCTTCATTTATTTTATACTGGCCTTCAAAGGTGAAAATATAATTAGATATAGCTACGAGTATAATGAGAACAGTATCAAAGAATTGAAACTTTTCGAATTTTTCAAAATTTAACCAAAAATAATTCGACTCCAGAAAAAAAATTTATATCCGTCACTTTTAAAATTTTTCGTTAAAGAAATGCAATTAAAGCATTAAACACATAGACCACAGCAGACTACACGACAACAGCAAATGCTGCAATCGGCAATTGTATTTAGTCGTGTAGGGCACTACTGAACTATTTTGAACACGGCAGCAACATAAATTCATATTCAAAAAATTAAATTTCAGTGTGGCCACCAAAAAGTTCTTAGCTTCACAAAATTTGTTGATTTACAGAACAAGATCTGTTTATATAAAATTTTCATTAATAAGTTCTTCTTTCTAACAAATAAAGTCTCAAAAAGATAAAAAGTGTAACTTAACTTAAAAAATTTTCGTTTACTGCGATTAATTCAGATTATATGGGCCTTCAAAGCTTAAAATATAATCGGATATAACTTTTGATCTATAATGAGAACGGTGTTAAAGAAATTAACTACTTGTACGTGGTGTAAAATCAACTGGTATATACATATGCCATCCCCTGAGTACTGGTCCCAGAAAAAAAAATATAATTGGAGATAACTTCTGATCTATAATGAGAACAGTGTTAAAGAAATGAAACTTTACGACAATTTATCGAATTTTTTAACACTCTTAAAATTTTTTATCAAAAATATGTAATTAAAACTACTTGTACGTGATGTAAAATCAACTGGTATATACATATGTATCTAATCACATCCTACTTATTTAATACAATTAAGATTTTTTGTTTTGAGTCTAATGGCCTTATTCATAAAAAATATTGTATGTTTATTAAACTGTTATTTGACAAATTTCTATAGAAAATTTATCAAATAAGTGTTTTATAAGTAAGTATGTATGTATTTAACAATAGTATAAATATTTATTTATTTATTTAAAACAGCATTTAAATTTTATGGTTATTTTATGTTATATTAGAAAATAAAATATTTCCAAGAGCACTTTGGTCACACTATTTTTATGTTGTAGTCAAGAAAAGTAGAAATTAGTTTAATTTGACTGCGGCATAAAAATCAGTATGGACAACAACCTGCAGTCGTGTCGTCTTGCTGTTGTCAAAATAAATGTTCGCATTTAAATGCTTATATTTTATATTTGACCTATTGAAGTCGGTTGTTTGCTGGCTTCAATGTGTTTATTACTTAAAGCTACTCATGAGTAAATTAAAACCAGCTGAATTCCAGTTATTTTACAAAATTAGCATTTCTTGTTTTGAGTATAAGTATGTATGCAAATATTTAACAATGGAATGAATAAATTTTAAATAAAATACTTGCAAGAAACAAATTGTTTTACATATTTTTTTACACACTGAGATTAGTTTAATTCGACTGCGGCAAAAAGCTTAGCATGGACAACAACCTGCAGTCATGTCGTCTTGCGGTTGTCAAAATAAATATTCGCATATAAATGCATATATTTTATATTTGACATATTGAAGTCGGCTGTCTGATACTACTGTATCTAATGTTGAAGCTGAACGTGAAATACTTTAAAAAATGCTTCATCCATTTAAGGCAAAGTTACAGTTAGTTAAGATAGAATTACAAATCGCCTTTGACGTCTAAGATGTCAAACATATATGAAACTTGTCACAAAGTACCTTTTACCGCTGAGTAGAGGAAAAAGTTCGGCAACTTTGTCTTTCTTAAAAGGCTTATATAAGTTTCACTTGTATATTTGCTTTTTTGTATGTTTGCAACACTCGAAACACATGTCATATGCTAGGAACACAACGAACTACGAATTTCTCCCATCACGACGAATTCGCTGGCAAATATTCGTTGCATAAATTCGTCGTGTGAAGCACAATACCAGTACCAACTTTTTTGTAGATAACACTGTTTACATTCCGTGCAAAGAAAAAATTAATATAAATACTAAGGGGGTCATAATAAAAGTAAAACTATATAAATATCATCCGAAGGAGGCTTTTTTGAACAAAATATCTAAGGTACTTTATATTTTGAGGACATCTTCATACATTTTTTACTACGTGGTTAATATAAATATAAAAAGTATTATTTCGTGAAAAAAATTTAATCTTGATCGTAGTTGCTTTGACCTTTATTTAATTTAATATTTGCAATAAATTCTTTTAGCTCAAGGCCCGTTTTGGTTTTTTTACTTATTTTATTATCGCATTTTTCAAGATTTCGTCTTCCTTCAGGAAACTTCTTCAGAAAAATTTGTTTGTGTGTTATTAATTCAATAAAAAATTTGAAAATATTCAAAAATACGATAATAAAATTTAAAAAAAAAACCAAGAGGGACCTTGAGCTAAAAGAATTTATTGCAAATATTTCGTGAAAAATACGTGATACTATTTTGTTAGTCGTTCGCTGACGAAACAATTAGAAATAAATCTATTTCTCTTAGTATGATGAATTTCGACCAACTTTACTTTTGACGACGAATATTCGCGACCACAAATACGTCGTTCATCGCAGTTGTGTTCCTAGCAAAATATGTGTCATTATTACATATCGCTCCTTAATTGCAACATAGTCATATCTCAAAAAATGAGCTTTTCCACTTTACAATGCAGAATTGTTAACAGTACTACCTTTTATATTGCGCCAAAAATTTATGCAAATTACTTTTAAACTGTTTTCATTAGGAATATTTCCTAAAAAAAATTTTCTAGGACTTGTATGGAAAGTAAAAACTTGAAATGTGTTTTTCTCGAAACAAGCTTTTTTTAGTTACGACTATGTTGTAATAAAAGAGTGATATGTAGGTATACAAAACTGTATATAGTGCAGCTGCTTTAGTGCGAAAACCGTAGTTGCCGAATTGCTTTCGGGGAAGTAGGGAGTATCTGGGGATTCACGAAGCCGAGTTTGACAATTCCCAAAAAAAAACAAAATCGGAACCCCCTTGCTAACCAGTTTGAAGCTGGATTTTCATATTTGTTGCGCGTTTTTGCCGTGGAGCATGCATCTGAACTATAAACGGCCATTCGTTGTAATATCAAAATTGAAGTTGACGTATTGCTTCTGAGAAAGTGGGAGGATTTTGATGTTTCCGGAATCCTAAAACTCTGAACCGCTTCGCTAACCGAATTGGAACCGGGTTTTTATATTTAATGCGCGTTTTGGGCGTGGAACGTTCATCCGAACTATTAACGGCCATTCGAAATTTGATGCTGCCACATTGTTTCCGGGGAAGTGGGAGACTTTGGCGTTTCATTATTATTTCATGGGCTAAAAATTTAGTTGGCAACTTGATTATTTATCATTAGTTTTTGTTGCAGTGACTACTATCTAATAAACTTTAGTTACTGCGTAGTAACGGGGGAGGAAAACATATATGTATCTAACATACACTCTATAGCGACCCGAGTCATCTTCAGCCAATTGAAGAAACAATGATAAAATGAAGTTAATTAGTTAAGCAAAATTAAAAACTCCGTGCCATTAAGTTAAAAATAACTATGCTATACAAAGCACATGAAATGATTACAAAATTTTCATCCTTATTAATCATTTCACTAAAAACCACCTAAGTTTTTTTTTTATATTGAACCAGTACTCAGGGGATAACCCCTACATATGCAGTGCATTGAACTGGAACTAGGAAAATAGGTTATGATGAGGAGGAAAGAGGGAGTAGTGTTTGTGAAGGTTTAACTTTAACAATAACAACACGAAAGACTAAAACAAACTCTATTACAGCATTTAAAATGTTGGAATTAAATTAGGTAAAACTGATCAGTGCCTAGTGTAAGAAAGCAAAATTTAGTCCAACCTTCCACACTACAAGGTAATGAAATGCATTCAAAAGAAATTAATAATGAACAGATGAAAAAAACTCGGAACATATGAAGAAACACTTCCTACCTATTGCGTTGCAATTAGCTTCATATGAAATTAATAATGAACATATATAGAAAATACGGACAACAGCGAAAAAAAGAAACACGTGTACACATCTTGCTACCTATTCCAGTGCAAATTGGTTTTATATACGAATTATAGAAAATATATAGAAAATACGTACAAAAGACCTGTGCACAGGATGAAATTTTTTAAATTATTGGATGAAATTTTATAAATTTATTGCAATACGATACTAAATACCTAGTTTTTTTACATCTTTTCAGGTAGCTATGAATGCCAAAAACACAGTTTTCGATGCAAAACGTTTAATTGGTCGTAAGTTTGATGATCCTAAAATTCAACAAGACATGAAACACTGGCCCTTCCAGGTGGTCAATGATTGTGGCAAGCCTAAAATTGAAATAGAATTCAAGGGAGAACGCAAACGTTTTGCTCCGGAAGAAATCAGCTCGATGGTTTTGACCAAAATGCGTGAAATTGCTGAAGTGTATTTGGGTGGCAAAGTATCCGATGCTGTCATTACAGTGCCAGCATATTTTAATGATTCCCAACGTCAAGCTACCAAAGATGCTGGCTCAATTGCAGGATTAAATGTTTTACGTATTATAAATGAGCCAACTGCAGCTGCCTTAGCCTATGGTCTGGATAAGAATCTTAAGGGAGAAAAGAATGTATTAATTTTTGATTTGGGTGGCGGTACCTTCGATGTTTCCATTTTGACCATTGATGAAGGATCATTATTCGAAGTAAAATCCACAGCTGGTGATACACATCTGGGTGGTGAAGATTTCGATAATCGGTTGGTCAACTTCTTCGTAGAGGAATTTAAGCGTAAGCATAAACGTGATTTATCTGGCAATGTTCGCGCTTTGAGACGTTTGCGAACTGCTTGTGAAAGGGCCAAGCGTACGTTGTCTTCCAGTACCGAAGCTTCTTTGGAAATCGATGCTCTGCATGATGGTATTGACTTCTATTCAAAAATCACTAGAGCTCGCTTTGAAGAGCTTAATATGGATTTGTTCCGTTCTACACTTACTCCTGTTGAAAGAGCATTAACAGATGCTAAAATGGACAAATCTTCCATTCATGACGTAGTTTTAGTGGGAGGCTCAACTCGCATACCCAAAATACAAAAAATGTTACAAGATTTCTTTGGAGGCAAGCAATTAAATTTATCCATTAACCCAGATGAAGCTGTTGCTTATGGAGCCGCTGTTCAGGCTGCTATTTTAACTGGAGTTGGTAGCTCTCAAATACAAGATGTGCTCTTGGTAGATGTAACTCCACTGTCTCTGGGCATAGAAACTGCCGGTGGCGTAATGACCAAGTTAATTGAACGTAATGCTCGTATTCCATGCAAACAACAACAAACCTTCACCACATACAGTGATAATCAAAATGCTGTAACTATTCAAGTATATGAAGGTGAAAGAGCAATGACTAAAGATAATAATTTATTGGGTACTTTTAATTTGACTGGTATTCCGCCTGCGCCCAGAGGTGTTCCAAAAATAGATGTTACTTTCGATTTGAATGCTGACGGCATTTTAAATGTTTCTGCAAAGGATAACAGTACTGGCAAATCGGAAAAGATAACTATAACCAATGACAAAGGACGTTTATCTAAAGCCGAAATTGATAGAATGTTATCAGATGCTGAGAAGTATAAGGATGAAGATGATAAGCAAAGACAACGTATTCAGGCTCGCAACGCCTTAGAAAGTTACGTTTTCAGTTGCAAACAAGTAAGTGTTTTATCACATGCTCGTACCTTATATGAATATTACAGTAGTTACAATTAATTTTTGCATTCTATTAAAGGCTGTCGACGAAGCTGCAGCTGATAAACTTTCAGATGCAGATAAATCTGCTGTTCGTGATAAGTGTTCGTCGGAAATGGCTTGGCTAGATAATAATAACTTGGCTGAAAAAGAAGAATTTGAAGATCATTTGAAAGATTGTCAAAAGGTGTGTGGTCCTATTATGTCTAAAATGCATGGTGCTGGTGATGCTGGTCAAAAATCCCAAAGTGGACGCGGAGGTCCCACTGTTGAAGAAGTTGACTAAGTTAGCACTTCAATTTTATGTTTTTCCTATACGAAAGATCAATATAATTTTTTTACTTAACAAAACCAATAAAATGTTTACTTTGTGGCTCTAAAACACTCTGGAGACAATCAAATAAATTAGACAATCACATAATTGTGTGCTTGCAGTCGTATTTTTTGGCTACACGTAGACATTGTCGGCAAAGTCGGTACATAAAAATAAAAAAGCATTGATTTTTTTATTTGACAGCTAATTGACTATTTGATTGACAAAAAAGTTATTTGTTTTGTGTTAACTAGCATAAAGATGTGTATGAAAGCTAAAAAATATATGCATTGTGTCTAAATTCAATTCGCGAATGACGTTTTTGTTTGTACGTCTCTTACTCCCTATATGCACTGAATGAAGATTTTGTTTGATCGTCTACAGGGCGTTTAAAGCAGATTTTTCCAACCGACAAAGTGTTCAATTTATAAAAATAACATAAATTTGAAAAGAGGTTCATTTATATACAATCAAGTATATATAATAAACGCAACATAAAGAATTTATTTTATATGTATATTGAGTTTAGACTTTCGCATCACTTTTTTTGTACTGTCTCAAGATTTTTCCATTTTAGATGATACAATACAACTAAAAATAGCGGTTGAGATACATAGGTCTGAAAAATTTGTACATGCCGCTACTGAGTTCAAATTAATTAGACTAAATTGGAGAATTTCTAGTCTAAAAAACCGAAAACCTTAGATATATGAAAGAAAACGACGTGGGAATCTTAAAAATTTGTACCTAACTAACCTAACGTATCACAACATATTACAAAAAGTACTATATTTTAATGTACGATTAAAACCGTCTTTCACAGTGCAAACAAATGCTATCTACACTATATTTGAACGAAAAATTGGTACGATTACGGATGGAATACTTAGAAATGAACTAACAATAAGTATTCAAATCAAAAGACTTTTTATATGCTCTCAAAACGTTTGTTCACCGAAACAGAAAGGAAAAATGCAAAGAGTTTATTATTTACTTTAAAAGTAATAAAGATAAAAAAATGCGGTGCATCATATATCTATTTAACTCATCAAATGTGTCATTGTCCCACGAACAAAAATTGTTCAAAAATAAATCTATAAAAAAACACTTTCAGCCCAATTACAAATAAAAATTCCGTAGGAATTTAATAACTTTTCCTTTTCCTCCAATTATGAACACAAATTAATCATGAGGTTTTTTGTATTTTTTCTTCTCTCCATTCGTTGGAAACACTAAAAGGAGATCAACTCGTCAATTCTTAAGGACAAAAATTATGCTTTTTTCTTTAATTTGAATTGAAAAAAGTATTTTATGTGTGAAATAAATTCCGTAAGGAATAAATTCCGAGAGAAATAAATTCCGTGAGAATATTCAAAATTGGGCTGTTTGTGAAGATGGGCTTTTAGTTTTAGAAATATACTGTAAAAAGCCATAAAAAAACTCAATTTCATGTAGACCCTGTATAGTCTATTAAATTGGGATTCATTGCTGCAAAAAAGCTTTCACATACACGCAGAGAAAAAGCATTGTGAAATATTGTTGCGTCAATATTGTTGATCCTATTAGCTTTGACCTTTATTTAATTTAATATTTGCAATAAATTTCTTCCCTTCAAGGTCAATAATTTTTATTGAATTTATCAAACAAACAAATTTTTCCCTGAAGAAGTCTTCCCAAGGAAGACGAAATATTAAAAAATACATTAAAATTTTTTAAAAAACAAAAAGCACCTTGAACGGAAGAAATTTATTGCAAATGTTGCGTCAATACTATTATGTTTTCTTTAAAATACGTTTTATTGATGTTAACTGTTTCAAACATAGTATATTTCACCATGAATATGTTTTTGTTTACCTTTTTGTAATTTTATAGTTACAGACTACATATAAATATTGAAAACACAAAACAAAAACTTTTCAAATTGTTGCCTAATGTTTAACTATTCTCAATTAAGTACAGCAAGGTCAAAGGGGTTAAGATTTGTCTTAAAAAACATAAAATGGTGCGGACGAAAATGTGGCATACCAAACATTTTTTGTTTTTGTTAAGCGTTTTTATTTATTGAATCTTCAAAATGAACTAACAATAAGTATTCAAATCTTGATACTAAATAATCCAATGCAAAATAGTCCAGCCAATGCTAGACAAAAAGTTCTATTATGCGGGAGCAATATCGGTAGAATCACCTATTGAACGTTCTAAAGGTGGCAACGGTATCCCTTCTTCTCAACCGACTGTAGCCGCCAAAATTAAGTATATTACGCGCAAGAGGGTTTGGATGAAGTTCCAGTTTACTGACATACATATCGCGTACTTACCTCCTCTTTTACCTGCGGAACATTCAGATCTTTATGAATTCGTGAATTTTTTACATACCATGGAGCTGCAGTAATCGTTCGAAGAATTTTGTTTTGGTGCCTTTGGATTTTTTCAATGTTTGACGCTGAGGCGGTGCCTCATAACTGAATTCCGTAGCACCATATAGGCTTTAGTATTGCGCTGTATAACAAAAGTTTGCAATCTAATTTCAATGTAGAATTTCTGCCCATAAGCCAATTTAGCTGCGCTGCTTTTAGTTTTAACTGAGTGACCTTTGCTTCAATGTGAGACTTCCACGTTAGACTACGGTCCAGGTGAATACCAAGGTACTTGACTTCATTGTGCTGCGGAATAGGTTAGTTGTTAATTTGGATATGCGCACATGTTTGTTTACATAGTGTGAATGTGACATGAGTACATTTCTGTACATTAACCCTGATTTTCCAAAGCTTCCGCCATTTTTCCAATAGTGAAATAAATTCCTGTAAATTTCGTGAAGCTAATTGGTGGTTTTCATGAACGCTCAAAAACGCTGTGTCGTCTGCAAAAGTTGAAGTGTGGATTCCAGATGTCGTTGGCATGTCAGAGGCGTAAATCAAATATAAAGTAGGTCCAAGGATGCTACCTTGGGGAACTCCTGCCTCGATAGGTTGAGTTGGGCTTATAAAATCATCTTCTCTGATAACAAATTTCCGCCCATATAAGTAGCTTTCCAGAAGCTTGTGAGTATTTGCAGGCAAGTTTAACTTTATTTTGTGCATCAAGCCGTTGTGCCACACTTTGTCAAAAGCTTGAGAAATGTCAATGAATGGAGCTGAGCAATACTTCTTCTCCTCAAAGGCCTGTTTTATGATATTGACTAGTCTGTGCGTTTGGTCTATGGTGCTATGTTTAGCCCGAAAACCAAATTGATGATCAGGGATGCATCCCACATTGTTCAATATTGGACTCAACTTAACCATTAACAATTTTTCGAATAGTTTTGAAATTGTTGGTAGTAGACTTACCAAACATGAAAAATAAACAAATTTTGATAGTTATAGCTGATAATAGCTGATAGTGATAGCTGATAATCACCTGCGCTAATAAGGCGACCTAGTACTGAATTCACCTTAATAAATATGAGAGAACTTTATTGTCACGGCGAATTCGCCTTGTATATTATACTATTTTTAACAATAATAAGGTTTTTACAAAAGTACGAGCTAGTAGAATAGTTAGGAATTTATCAGGGAATGACATGACATTGCAATGATTAGAAATAGTAGAAGTATTTTAAGTCTTAAGTGTTACTAAAGTTTCATTGATTAAGATGTTTTTGGATATATGTAAATATATATTTTTATGGACAACCATATAATTAAACAATAGTACGTTGCCCCTAAAATATTGTTAAATCAACCATATAAGGTTTTCTATGTGTATGCGGTCACTTCAGATTGTTTTGTATTTACTTTTTTTTTATTCTGAAAAAGTTGGGCTATCGTGCATTTGCATTATTAATGCGTATAAAAAAAGAACTCAAATACAAATTATTGGTCTCATGTAGAAAGGCCCTAACTAACATAATTACAATTTTTCTGGAGAAGGAAAAAACATAACAGAAACTGTAATTATCAACATATAACTTCTACTTTAGGAGTACATGTGCTTGTGAATCCGTCAATAATGAAATTATTCCATTTACTCATTATGACGAGTTGTATTTTTTTAGATGTATTAGAATAAGCAAAAAACTCAAATTCGGGAAAATGTAAGTAAGTACCTTTCTATATGAGACCAACAAAGCACTTTTCTGGCCAAGCAAGACCATTCGTTATTTTTGTATAATTAATGAACTGGAAATGAATTTTAAATGAAAATTATATTAGTTTAATTCAAACCTTTAAATCCAACACAACGCGAAAAATGACAATTATAAGTAAATTTTTTAAGGAACACGTACAACAAAAACATTGTCAGCAACTTTTACATACGGAATCATGTAGAGAACATTTAGCCAAGGATCTTTTTTTATATGCATTATCAAATTTTAAATATTTTGCTCCAGTATGTCTAGTAAGTGCATGCATAAATATCTACATACATTTGTAAGTATGTCTGTGTTAACTCGATTTGCAGCGCCAACGACTGACTGACTGTTGCTAATTTAAAACAACATTTTCTGTGACTTCAACTTGTTCAAAATTTATTTACATAAAATTTAATAGCATTTTATAGCAAACTTTCTTTTTATTAATATTCGACCTTTAGATGTCTTATTGACGCCAGGCGAAGTATTTTTTATTCAATATTAATTTATTATTTTGAGTGCAATAATTAATAAAAAACATTTTGTTTAGGAAAGTACTCGTAAGTCCGTCTGTTTTCTGTTCCTGTTTCTAACTCTACAGAATTGGAAAGATTCTATTGTCTCCACTAAGATGTCTACCGGATTTGAATTTTGATTTAGGGTGTATAACAAAAAAAAACTATTATAGTACTTTGTACGTGCGTGTGTGTCTACTTTTTTATTTGATAGTCTGTCTGTATGTACAAAATAGAAATTGGCGCATGAAATCTTTCGTATTCGAAAAGTAGTTTAAAAGTACTTATAATTTCAGAAATAAATTTTAATTGTTTCGTAGTCATATAAACATGAACTGTGAAAACTTTTTTAGATAAAGTCGTGGTCACTAGTTCGATTTTTATACTAGAATATTTGCATATTATATGACTTTTTACACATATGTATCGGGTGATTCATCGTGGAGGTTGATATATAATAAGCGGCCCATACACGTTTCAACTCAGTTGGCAACTGAGTCGGTTGTTGTCCAAATGAAAGCGTGTATGGCTTTGTCAGTTGATTAGTTTGGCAGTTGTCGAGTTGGTTGAACAAAAATTAAAATGTTTTGATTTTTTCAAGTTGACTAGCAAGTCTTTCAATTCGATTGTGTTGTGTGTGTTCAAGTCTCTTGATCAGGTCTTAAAATTTATATTTGCAGTGTTTTTGCAAAGAGAACATTATATATTCTTTTTTAAATTGTCTATAGTTTCATTGAATTTAATTGTTGAATGAAAATCTTTCAATTCCGTTTATGAAGTATGTGGGCAATAATCAATTCAGTTGAAAGACTCAATTCACAATTGAATTGAAATGTGTATGGGCCGCTATATAAAGTAAAGCACATAAATTTGAAAGTGAAGTTAACATTTTTTTTGTCAAGAACAATTAGAACAATTTATGGCATTTAACACTTGAAAATGATACCATGTATATGATGTCCACGACTATGTTTGAGGTGGTCCATTCGGAAGTTCGATTATACCGATGGTATCTCGCGAATAACATGGGTAATCTTGGCTTCAAAAGTGGCTGGCTTATTGCTGAAGACTTCAGACTTTAGATATCCCCAGAGAAAATTGATATCGCTCAGTTGCCAATTTATAGCAACAAAACGTGAAATTAAGCACTCACCAAAATTAATTCTCAACAAAAAGTTAATTTTTTCACGCGCTGTATGGTTCGTAGCACTGTTTTGCTGGAACCACAGCTCATCGAGAGCTTGCGTTTGGTGCGATAGTAATTGCCATTAACGGTAACATTCTGATTTGCCTCATTTTTGAAGAAGTATGAACCAACTCCAATTCCACCAGCCCATAAACCACACCATACCATTGGTTTTGATGCATATAATAGTGCACTCTAAAACTTTGCCTTAAATTTAGGATCATATTTTGCCTAAATTGCTGTTGAAAAACTTTTGTTGTGTAAAATTCGATCGATTTTAGTGTTAAACCAAGTTTGGTTGTCGTAAAATAACATAACTTGTCTAATTGTAAACAAAAATGCCATTTTTCGGTAAAAATTCTTTAATTTTAAACAAAAAAAAGTGTTTGAAATTCAACTTAATTGGTCTAAATAGCATGTAAATATGTAATATTAAACATATTTGTCTGAAAAAGAACAGAGGTTTAACTTTATCAATAACAACACGAAAGACTAAAACAAACTCTATTGCAACATATAAAATGTTGGAATTAAATTAGTTAAAACTGATCAGTGCCCAGTGTATATACCTTCGACACTGCTCAGATTAGCAAAATTTAGTCCAACACCTTCCACACTACAAGGTAATGAACTGCATTGAAAATAAATTAGTATTGAACATGTAAAGAAAACACGTTTACATATTATCAAAGGATTTTATTAAATGCACGTCCAAGTTCGAACTTTTGAGTCGATTTGAAATTTGTGAATACATTGTTGTTATAAATTAGTTTTTAAAACAACAATGCTTGATTAATTCCAAATTCATTCGAACAAGCCTAATATATCGCTCCTTTATTGCAACATAGTCATATCTAAAAAAAAGCTTGTTTCGAGAAAAACGCATTTCAAATTTTTAGTTTCCATACAAGTCTTAGAAAATTTTTTTAGAAAATATCTCCTAAAGGAAACAGTTTAAAAGTAATTTGAATAAATTGTTGGCACAATATAATAGATAGTGCTGTTAAAAATACTGCATTGTTAACTCGAAAAGTTAATTTTTTGAAATATGACTATGGTGCAATAAAGGAGCGATATATTAATCTAAAGGTGAAAAATTAGGTACATTTTGTTTAAAAGCATTAGACATATTTTGTTCAAAACACTAATGAAATGCTTAAAAAAATGAGTTGTGTAATGTTAATTCGGCAATAGTCAGTTAAGTGTTTTCTACTATTATCGATCTAATTTTCAACAAAAAGTAGCTCAGAGTGTAGCTTTTGGTGCTCTTTGGTTTTCTCATCAGCCCAAATACGGAAATATTGTTTATCAACCAGAAATTTACTTCATCACAGATCAAAATCGTACGAAAAATATTTCTCACGGAATGTAACACAGCTAAACAATTTCGAGATGCTCTTGTGGTGTGTGCTGATACTGAACGCAAATGACAGCTCATTTTGATATGAGTCAAGTGTCTATTGAAAATCAAAGCTACGATTAATCACCCATTACTATCAATACTTTCTAGTCCAAGTAAAACCATTATTTTTGTATAATTAATGAGCTCAATAAAAATTCACACCTTTGTTACATGAGTATATAAGCATGAGGTTTTTGTTCTAATTGAGAAAAATTCTTTCAAAGCTTATAAAGCAACGATAAATATTTTTATAATATAAATAAAAAATGTATACAGCAGTTTTTTGTGTTTCATGGCTGTCTGTCTGTGCATCGACATTTCATATCGCTCCTTTATTGCAACATAGTCATAACTAAATAAAAAGTTCGTTTCGAGAAAAATGCATTTTAAAATTTTAGTTGCCATACAAATCTTAGAAAATTTTTTTAGAAAATATCTCCTAAAGGAAACAGTTTAAAAGTAATTTGAATAAATTTTTGGCACAATATAAAATATAATACTGTTAACAATTCTGCATTGTAAACTGGAACAGCTCATTTTTTGAGATATGACTATGTTGCAACAAAGGAGCAATATGTGCTAACCTAATCATCAGTAGACTTGGAAGCACTTGAAACTTCAAATATTTAACTCTTTATTTCACTATTTTCATAAAAATAATGAAAATTATAATGAACTTTCAAATTTTGCTGAAGGGCATTGGCATTCCTTAATTGAAGAATCATATTGTTCTTGTTATTATTCCTCTCGTCACAATTGTTTTAATAGACGGTTATAGCAACAGTTATACACGAGTAGTTACCCAAATCGAGTTATTACTACATAATAAATAATATGAGTATATGTATGTATGTTAAACTAGTTACCAGCACTGATTAAAATAAAGAAGTTGAATAAAAAGAAACTGAGAAGAACTTTGGAATATTATTTGGCCTGTTCAGTGGTGGGTACAAGTGTTGGATTTTCAATAAATACACTAATTTGTTTGCTAAGGTATGAACAAAATATTTTTTTAAATAAAAACTGAATTTATATTTTTTACGCTCTAAGGTACATACGCGGAAAATTTGGTTACTACAGTTTTGTATTTTTACCAACATTTTTGGGCTCTTTTTTAACGTACTTGGGACCGGATCGTGTCATCAACTTATTCGAAACCACAATATTCCAATGTGTAAGTTTAATTTTGTTTTTTATTTATTTATTTATTTATTTTTTTTCATTGTTTACTTTTAACATATTTTTATATACGTGTAGCTACCCACGCATGTATCAAAACATTAAAGTCGCTAAATCCGCGACGTTATCAGCCCCGTGTTAATTTTTATTTAGCTGTAAGAGTAAAAAAGTAACCAGCAGTTCACATATTTTTTTAAAAAGGATTCCAAACTAATTTATTTTAATCATTGGGCAAAAAAAAAAAACTCAAGTTTATATGTAGTTATATAGAAAGATGTACATATATACATTCAATTGTTTGCGTTATGTAAATTTTTGCTTTTGTAGATAAATATATGTACATACATATGTATTTATTGACAAAAATAATCTTAATTTACATGTGGCGTAGAGCTAGCCAGTAAACAATATTCGATGTCCTACTATTTTGATTCTAGTTTTGAAAAAATGTATTCTATTAGAATTACTTTCGTATATCTAAGTTTCAAACTAAATCAAAGTCGGTTGGCAAGCTTAGGGAAAAAAGAAACTGTCCCGTCAAGCCCTCTTTGTAACTTTAAAAAATATAAAGCCTCTGTGTCTAATTGGACGCAGTTATGCCACTTGTTCATAATCTTGTTATTGATAGAGCATAAAAAACACAGATTTACTTTCGCAGTTGGTCAGGTGAAGTTTGTGCGAACCGACGAGGGGACTCACGTTAATTGAATTTTATTTCTATAGTTATTGCTGCTTATGGAAACCACCTTCCACAAACATACACACTTTTCCTCTTTATAATATTAATACAGATAAGTTTGCTAGGATAAATTTCATAGACCTGTTGATTTGCAGGTATCTGCCTCTAATGGTTTTTGAGATATAGCGTTTTGTTGTATACCCACTTTTGACTCAATTACTTACGTCAGACTCAATTAAAGAAAAATATATGAAGATACATTTGTGAAGATAACTACGGCGGTCATTTGATATAAGGGCATATCCTTATTGGACAATTTATTTGAAGAATTATCTTCCCTATTGAAGTTTGCTGTACTTTGTTTTGATTTCAGAGACAGCTCTCTTTATTGTGCAAATCTTGTGTTCTTTCCCAGCAAGAATAATAACGGTAGTTTTTTGGACCCTGCTCATGCAATTATACATGAAAGTTTCTATTAATTTTTTAATGGCAAAATGAAAAACAACTTATGTAAACTTTCGTGTGTGTGCATGTAATAATTCATATCACACATTCGAAAAATGTTTCCGCAGAGAAACATTTCATATGAACTGTCAATACATAAGTATTGACAGTTCATATTTGGCAGTCGGGAAGTAGACATATGGCAAATTTATTATGGAAAAATATATGATAAACCAACGTGTTTTAATCGCTAAAGATTTTATAAAAAATCACAATGAGTGACGAGGAATATTTGCATTTGAATGGATATGTGAATAAATAGGATAGTAGATTCTGGGCAATGGAAACCCCTCAAGTCATTCATCAGTCGCTTTTACATCCATTAAATGTGAGAGTGTGGTGTGTAATTTGGTTAGGAAGAATCATTACCTTACTTCTTTGAAAATGAAAACGTCATAACGGTAACTGTGAATGGGGAGCGATATCGTAATGTGACTGACGGTGTCGGTGATGACTTTTCTCGGTTTATAACGAGCTTTCGCAGATACCGCACTATACGAGTTGTTGCTGAAAAAATTTTTAAAATCGGACCATTAGTTCCAGAGATTACCTTTTGCAAACATACAAACTTACAAACATTTCCTCTTTATATATTAGTATAGATAGAAACAGTGATGATATAAACATATATACGAGTATGTAAGTTACAACAATATAATTTCAATAATTGTTTTCCTTACAGAATATTGAGACCTTTTTTATTATGCGTAAAAATATTATAAGCTGTACAATAGCGGATTCAAAACTCTTCCAAACATGCATTTTTATGGCCTGCAGTGCCATTATCCTACACGTCAAACAAGTATATAACGAACAGGGATTTTGGTTGTTAAGTCCAAATCCAAAAAGATGTCTTGCTGATAACAACGAACAATGTTCGGCTTGTGATTTACATCCTCAAAAAACTTGTAAAGAATATCTTATTAATGGAATGCGTAGCTATTTTGTAATGGGACTTTCGTTGGATTTAATTAAAATGGTATTAAGCCACGTAAAGCCGAATCAAAGGCAATCAAAATTTGTTGGTAAATTGAAAAATTTTCGAATACGCTCAGTGGCATTGCTGACAGCTTATGTTGGAATTTATAGAGTAAGTAAATATTTTAATCACTAAAATTATCGGCAAGCTATAACTAGAATATGTTATTAGCTACTGTTACATTATGTTGTAAAGTCTGATCAATTTTTAATCTAGATTATTTCCTCTTAATAAGGGTTATTTTTACATTTAATAGCTATCAGCGGCATGGAGCCGCTGGAAGTCATCCCTTATATGAAATTGTATGTATGAAATAGAAGATTCACTATATCTTTTATTATTTCCGCAAAAGAAGGTTTGCAGAAAAATAATTATTTTTACTTATGTATAAACAATTGAATTTATTTACTTTATTATATTCTAATATTAACATCAATGGTTATGCGTTTGTTTGAATGGTGTAAAGAAAAATGGAAACGTGTGCAAAAGTAAAAAAGTTTTTTTTATGTTTTGAAGGGTATTATTCGAAAGTTTTTTCTTTTTAAATTCTCAATAATTTATTTAGAATATTGGGATATAAAGTTAAATATTTGAGAATATCTTTCAAAGATTTCCAAGTCTACTGACGACTAGGGTAGCTACTATAAAATGGCGACGAATAGACGGCTAGGAAACATCAAAAACAAACTGTTTCCTTTTTTACTTATATTGTATGTATTATCTAATCAAACCCCATTTTTTTTTTTTTTTTTTTTTTTTTTTTGTAGCTTTATTTAGTTATTTTATTAACGAAAATGTATTGATGAGAACAAGTGAATCGTAATCTATCAATTTCAATTACATTTTGAGTTAGGTATCTCTTGCAATTACGGCCTAACTATATTAACTTTTATTACTAAAAGACATACAACGCTGCCTTAATTTATTTTAATATATATTTTTTTTTTTTTAATTCAGCTCGTACATTGTTGGTTAAATCGGAAAAATGTCTGCTCTGATGCTATAAATCACAATTTATCATCATTTTTTGCTGGATCATGCTACTTTTTGTATCCCCAACAAACTCTATTTTCATATGCTATAGTGCAAGGAATACGCTCAGCTTGGAAAATATTTGAAGTTTTGACTGCTAATAGCCAAAACAATATAATAAAGATAATACATTACATTCCCTTTGCAAAAATCGCATATCCATTTGCTTTAGCCAATCTGATTCACTTAATAGTGTTGCAACCAAAATATGTTAGCTCATTAACAACTACAGTAGCCAATGGAATAACGAATAAATAGTAAGTACATATTTGTGAAATGTAATAACCAAATACAAATATTACTTTTACTTTCTTAGTCCTGCTGTGATTCAACGGGAATTATATTTGTTAAAGGCGCAGAATTAACAATAACAAATGCAATGCTGTTTCTGTGAAATTTATTAATGAGAAAGTCAATATTTACCAAATAACATAAGTCAACAATATTACCAAATCACAAATAGATATTAAACAAACATCGAAAGCATTTAAATCGACTTACAAATCAATGTGCAAAATATATACATAAATAGTTCAGTGTCTAATTGTCATACAAGTCATTTTAGAAAATCTGAATAAATGCAGTTTCTGTAATGCATTAAACACTCGCATCTAATTCATTAAACACTCGCATCTAATTATATTATAATGCACAAAAGGTGCATTAACGTTTACAAGGTGGCAAAGTGAATTTAGTGGTTTATTCTGAATTAAACATTTAAAGATTATTTTGTAAACGTAAAAATAATTTATAATTGTAAAAAAAATTCGGTACGTTTTCCCAAAAATGTGTTTAAAATGTTACGGAATGCTGTTCGTTTACCCAAGTTGCAGTAAATGAGAACACAAAAAAGAGAGTAAAGTGACAGTTATATTACTGAGTACTTACAAATTTTGTGTTTATTCGTTTACTTTACAGTAAAATGCAGTAAATGAGTAACTTTGCAGCAAATTGTAAAAATTACTCTCTGAAAACTCTCTTGTCCAAAAAAGTAATCGGACAGAAAAATAGTAAAAATTCGTAAAATTTAGTAAACAGCTGATAAAACTGCACCCATATGGAACAGCGCACACAGGGGTAATTGCACATCTGACTAGCCAAAAGTTAAGTTTGTTAAACACATTTTAGTCACTTCCCCGTAATCAGCCATGCTTATAGTGACCAGTCAAAACTTTGCCACCTTTTATTGTGCATACATCGATTATCGTAATTGTGATCGTTAAGTTTGTGATTGTGATATTTCGACAACACAAACAAGCGACTAGTCTTTAATATTTGTATATAATTCACTCAAAAATTGAGTGCTTTTCATATCAAATTTCTTGACAAGTTACTGCTTGTGATTTGGAAACATCATATTAAACTAAATTGTTGGTTTGTACATTTGACTACGAAACACCTAATTGTCCCCCAGCTAAAGATTTGATTATTATTATTCTTGTCTTCTTCAATCAAAAATTATTGATCACAGCAAATTTGTATTGTAAAAAATCCATCTTAAGAAAAAACTTGAGAAAGGAAAAAACTTGAACTATAACCCGTTGTACAAATGTACAAACCGAAAATTTAATTTAAAAAATTATAAAAGTTCAGCAAAAATTTAGTAAATTAATCATATTAAACTTTATTTACAACTAAACAAAATATTTGATAGTTTTGTTTTTAATTATTGCGACTAACAATAAATTGTCTGAATAAAAATCAAAACACAATTTAAATATTACAAAACTTAAATAAATTTTGAGCAGCCGAATTTGCGATATCCACTACCCAGCGGCCAAAGTTTCGCTTACAGAAGCGATGATCCGATGCACACTTGTAAGTCAGTAAAGCACACCATCTCATATACGAACCTAGTACACTTTTTCATATACATTGCCGCATTTGTAGAGTGAACGCCTACCACTTGCACACAAAGTAAGCGAGCTAGTGTGGTGTTCATCCAACAAAAGCTCATTACTTCCTAACATACATTGTAAGCTATCAGTAGGCAGCTCGAATACAATCTCGCATACTTTGTAAGTCGGAAGTAGGCAGCTCGGATACAATCTCGCATACATTTTAAGCCGGCAGTAGGCAGCTCGTACGTACTGCGCAATTCAGGTTTTTGAGAATATTCCATTAAATAAATTTGTTCCGTTTTTTGTCTACTGTATTCTTTTATTTTTTCACAAATTATTTTATTTTTCTTGTACCTTTTTTAAATTGTTTTCTAGGCACGTTACCCTAATTTTGTTAATTAAAATTTTTACAACGTATTCTGACAAAGACGGCGAACGTTTGATTTACAACTAAAAAATAAAATACATAAATATAAATGTGATACAAAAGATGAATGTAATTCATTTTTGGGAAATCCATATACTACTTTCATACACTTTGTAAGTTATCATTCATTGATTACAAAGTGTTGCACACATCATCGAAGAGAAGTAATGTGGTAGGCAATGTTCGCCGCTGGGATATGTACTGCGTCACAATCTTTAAGTAATTTCTTTACATGATTACTGGGCTCTAACTGATTACTATAAGCGCACAATTGCTTTACGAAATATACAGTAGAATCAAACTCTCAGTACATTATACATATATTCTTTATTCCATCTCATATGTTTAATTAAAAAAAACAGATATATTAGTTTTCAGTCTTTTCTACATCGTTTTTTTTTAAAGTATTTTGCTTTTGTTTAAATCATCAAAAATCAAACGTTATTTTATTAACAAATTTATTTTTATTTATTTAATACCCCGGTTATCATTTGTTTTTTTTTTTTTTACCGAAAACCGGTTTTTTGAAGTGTCACTATTGTAGTTCTTTCTTGGCTCTGGAATAATTTAACTTCTTAGCACTTCGATTTTATTATATAAATATTTGTAAACAAATGAATACCTATATTAGTGTGCATATAAGGTGTTCAATTGCCTTTAGAAAAGAAAATAATTTTCTTGTTGGTTTTCGTTTATATACACATGCACATTCATACATATGTTTTATAACTACAAACCTGGTACAGATTTAAATAAACTACTTTACCTTTTTTTAACGTAAAAGTATATTCCTTTTTTCTAGATCTTATAAAAAATTATAAAATGCGACTATAACTTTTTTCTAATTCCTTTTGAGGGGTAATATTTTCTGATAATATCGGTTTTTCGTTATACTTTTTCAAAACATCGAACATAAAAATTTTTGTTTACATGAGAAGTAACAGTAAAATTAATTTAGCAACACTTTAAACATAGAGAACAACGGCTAATTACAACCATGAGACACCCTGTTTTAAACTGTCAGTAAAACAAAAACTGAACAGCTGACGATAAAATCAAAACATGTAAGTAAATTCAGAGTAATTCTGCTGAGGAAATTTTTAATTTTTTTGGAACCTATACATATTAACTAGAAGAGTATAATGTCCAAGCAACCAAGACCAGCAGCGAGCTTCTTTTCACGCTATTTAGTAACTATAGTTATGATTCCCGCTATAATTGGGTTACATGTTGGATGGAGCGTGATGCAGAAAAACCGAACACTCGTTGCAGAGAATGAGGAAATTGAATTGCCAGTAATAACAGTAAGTTAAGTTGAACCTTATTAATATGTCATTATCTAAATTATTTTATTCAGTTTTACAAATATTGCTTGAAGAAATTAGGCGGCGATGAATCCAAGACTCAAGTGGCAGCAGTTAAGGCCGAAAGTTCATAGGTTCTATAACATTTGTAATGCATTAAATTATTTTCATAGGGAGTTGGGTCTACTAGTTACATAACTACATTTCTTTGTTAACAAAGCACTTTTTTAAAAAAATGTCAATAAAATAAAAGTATAAAAAATCAAGATCCTTTTTGAACATGAATTTGGGAGCACCAAAATTGAATTCAATCATACAATTGAGTTTTTTATTCGCTATATTAGCTTCCAGCATTGATACCAATCATAATTAAAAATATGTGTAGCCAAACAGTCGTAAAGCAGCTCTGGGCTCAACAGCTCTCGCGTCGTCGTAATTATTTCTTAAGCGGCCAGGCTTGATGTTTTTGTTGCTCGGTCTTCGAGAGTTTTGCGTTTCGCTCGCTGTGGTTAACGGTTTACCTCAACTAAATGTATTGGATTACAGTTTTTTAGAAGTATTTCATTGTTAGCCACGCTGCAACTTCCTATGTGAAAAGATAGCTTGTTATAGTTAGTCAGTGTAGTGTACTGTTAATACATATATGGTCTTTGCCACCCCGCCCATGCTGTGCATCCTATACCATTGCTTGCCAAAATTTAATGAATTTACCGACTACTTGTACGTAAACAATTTTTGACTATTACTTTTTTTATCAAACAATTGTTACGAGTCAAAACACAAATTTGAGAGCAAGAAAGTAACTTTAATATTGCATCTTACACAATATGAAATCACGCATTTTAACTTCTTTGACAGAAGTGTGAAACTCTACCATCACCATCATTACTATATAAGCTTTTGAATTGAATACGTGGACGATTTGCAATATCATGGTTTCTGGTTTCTTTACGAGTTGAAACAAAAGAATATTATAACTATAGCAAGTACCACAGTTGCTAAGAATACGCCTCATAATTGTACTAACTCTGAATATATCCATGTTCTTTTTAAATGCACTTCAAAGTAGTGTATTTAATTGTGTTCAATATATGTAGTTATTTTATTTTTCAAATAATTGTCACTTAATTTAATACTACTAATCAAAAGAAAATACTTAAAATAAAACTAAATCTAGACATTTCAGGAATTAACATAACTAAATACACATAAATTATTTTTTATTTACATATATTTTTAGATTTTTATTTTGAAGGTTACATATATAAATATATTCGTTTATAAAACAATTGTTATATCTCAAAGAGCTTTTACATAAATTACATTAAACTAAAGATTGAAACTGCGGAATTATATTGAAATTCGTCGCAGACATATGCTGTTACAGATACATATATTACTTTACAAAAGATTACAAAGAAATATTTTTCAAAATTTTATAAAACTCAAGTAGTCTTATTTTTTTATAGTTATATTAGATTTGTGTTCTACTGTACCAAACGTAATGTTTATGTAAATAACCTTTTAAATTAACATATAGCTCAAACTTGAATTGGATTACAAGTGAATTTAATATTAGTTTAAGCAATGAAATACAACCGTAACAGAAAAAAGAGTCCAATAAGGTATTTTGTTTTTTACTTTTTATTATCAACATTTAAATCTAAGCTTCTCAGTTGATTAAAACAAGCAACTTTATTTCCTAGTTTGCTTAAGGGCGTTTCAGACTTTCATACAAGTCTTAAGATTTTGATTGGATTTTGTGGGACAAAAATCTAAAGATATTTGTTGCGACTGTCAAAAAATCTAACGTACCATTACATTTTGTTTTCACACTATCACACCTAAAGTAAAAGAAGGAATATGACTTGAAAATAAACAGCCAATTTACTTAAGGTCTGGTTTTAATATTTTTATTATTTGCTTTTGCAAAAAATGCAACCCTGATCCAATGAAAAATCTTATTGTTTAAACAAATTTCTAAAAATGGTGAAGTGTTGTGGGATGTCAAATCTTTTACCGTATTATTTCTCATTTTCATAACGCTTTACATTCACACTATCACACTTGCACGTATTATTTGATTTTTTGACAAGTCTTAATACAAAGTGTGATAGTCTGAAGTACCCTTTAGGATAACTAAATCTTACTTGAACTTAAATAGGTAAAGTTCTCCTTATTTAGTACATTTTAATTATAAACTAACTTAGAAAAGTGTGCTATCTACGAATTATCAGTAGTTGTAAGCCCAGAACATTTTTTTAATACATTGGTTATTTAATAGCTTCATTATGGATCACTATTGAATAAGAACTGTAACCGGATATGATAATGCAGTTCATTTAAATAACATGTGTGTTTTAAACTGTTGCGACCGTAGTTGCTGGTTTACTTCTCTTTTAAGAAATGATACATACTTACATACATATACACACATTTAAATATTAAAATGTTTTTTTTTTTATATGCGTAATTTTTAGGAGCTCCAGCTCGGGCTCTATATGTAACTTTTTAACTTTTTCTTAGTATTTTTTAATTGTTTTAACAGTAAGACAAAAAAATTTGCTAATTCGAATACGATTCGAGAACTTTAATTTCTTCTCATACATCAACCACCCACTCCTATTATACATGTATGTATGTATACATCAATAAAAAATTACTGTGATAAAAATTGCACACTATAAACTTAAATGAAATTTTAAAAAAGAAACGACAAAAGTTGTACAATGTAAACTGGAACATACTAAATTAAATGAACATTTATATATGTAATTATAAATACGTATGTATATTTATATTAAGGATACTACTACCCAGCTAGCATTTTCAATCGCGAGTCTTCTGTGAATCTCATCAAGAGTGTTGTTGATCCCTCGCACAGTTGTAACTATTACACTAACTGATTCTTCTGCTAGACTCTTACACAACACAGCAAAGACACCAAATTTAGTCACAGAGTAAATCGTTTGAGACTTGTATAGAAATTATTTTACAACTCTTGAAAGACTCAACCGCGTAATGATTCACACAACAAGTCGCAAAAAGTCATTCGCGGGGACTCACCACCAAATTCTACACGCCCACACTTTAAATACAAAACTTATAAGGTCGTTGAACAATGAAAAATAAATAATAATAATAATAATAATAATAATAATATGCTCTTTGCGTAAATATAAACGAAATTTTTAATCGTCTAATAAACTTTTTAAAAAACTGAATGCCGATTGTGTCGGAAAATGTCTAAAAAATAAGTAAAGTCGATGTTTTCGTTGTTGTATCTCATCAAATAATAATCTGAAAGTTCGTTTAAAAGTTGTATATTACCACAATCGTCTAACAAACATCATATGCAAATTCGATTTCCTTTAAGGTTAATTTTTCTAGTATTATTGAATTTAAACACATTTCTTTACATGAATAAAATAAATATGAAACAAATTAGGACTGTTTTTTATTATATGAATAATACAACCTTTGTTTATTTGACTTTTTGTAGTTGTTTTAGTAAATATATAAAATAAATTGTAAAAACTTATGTACCCCAGAAAATCCAGATTTTCCGTATAATTTCGTGATTCTGTAGTTTCCCTAGAAGCCCGAATTTCAGTATTTACAAAATGTTGTCCTGTTTCCCATTAAAATAGACCAAAAATGAACAAGATTTACTTTTACACAAATATAATATTTGTCATCAACATTTATTATAACACGAAATACTCAAAATTCAAAGTAAGCATCGGAAGTATGGCAAAATTTAAATTACTAAATATATTATTAATTTCAAGCGATCCACAAGAGTTGGCCCATGTAGCAAAATAGTAGAGTTTAGAATGCCTCTAATTAACATAAAATTTCAGACATATGTAATGGTTAAAAGTTAAAATGTTTCTTTGATTTGAAAGTTTAAGTTCTATATACTTTCCAAGTGCCATAACATTCCTGTTCCTCAATTTGTACCGTTTTTGGCATTTCCGTGTTTTTAAACTATTTGGAAACTTTAATTATTTTTTTTTCTTGTCTTTTACCAAGTAGTTATCTTTCATAGAAAACTCGATTTAGGCTATAACTAGGGTATATATGTATGTGAGTGTACCGATATCGAATATTTTAATTTTCTGTATATTAGTAACCTCATTTATTACCACAACTGCTTTTAAGCAAAAAGAAATTGTTTAGTGAAAAGATTGGTTTAGACTATATATCGTATATACATGCATATATGGACCGATATCGAATATTTTCATTTTCTGTATTTTAGTAACCTCCTTTTATTACCAGATCTGCTTACAAGCAAAATATTTGTGTTAAGTTTGGTATAATAGAATGGTGTAAGAAAAAAGTTTCTAAGTCTAATGGTTTTGTAAGAAACGGTATTTCAACGACCGATAGACAGGCAGACGGACATCGCTTAATCGAATTATCTATCAATGCTGATTCAGAATGTGTACGAGTATACTTTATAGGGTAGGAAATGAAAATTGTAGAAATTACAAACGGAATCAAAAACTTTTTGTGAAAGTGATTTAAAATCAAATATACAAAATATTTTTGATTTTTGTGATTTTAAACCGGTAAGATAACTTGCAATCAATTTGAAATCACATCCTAATTTTTGCACGTACATTATTATGAATTTCATAATTTATTACATTAATAAATAACTTGATGCAATTCCTATTTATTATTTAAGGAAAATTATTTATTTTATACGAAATAATACACTAAATTAAGAAAAAACTAGACACGCATATTTTGTAGCAAGATTTGTTGTATTATTTTTTATTGGTTTATTTTACTTTACGTTTTATATTTATTAGAAGAAATTAACCTCATTTTGCAAATAATACCGCGAATAAAAAAATTTAACCTGAAAAAATATCAGTAAATTGAAGCAAAAAACAGATATTTTTTGTGCTTCAAAAGAGCATAAATCGCAAAAAATTGTGATTTGCAGAACAGGCACATACCCCATTTGTGCTTTTGAAACGGCATGTGCTTTGAAATTGCGTGAGTTTTAGAACAGGCCTGTTATATGCCCTTTAAATTTTTGTGAATAGTATAAAAATAGTTTTGATAGTTGTTCACAAAACAAGTACTTATATGTCACATGTATAAAAGCTTAAATTCCCGATGAAATAATTTGATACTACCAAAATATATATTCTTTACCTGTGAATAGTTTTATTTTATTGGGCATATTTAGCATAATATGAAAAAAATCATTAATAAAAATATTCAAATTCGTTTTTTTTTTTTCATAAATAAAACCTTGTCGAAAAAACTAAGCAGCTAGTATTTGTTTATAATTGCAGAAAATTCTTTGGGAAGAAATTGACCCTATGAGATTTACAGAAATGTAGATTTTTCCTACATTAAAGTGTATTAGTGATTATGATTGTACTATGTACGAGTATGTATGCAAACTATGTACATAATATACTTCAAATTTTTTAATAAATAATTCTCGTTTCACAAAATAATAAAAATGTTAATTTTTGCATAAACTTGATACGAAATTTACGTTAAAGCTTGCAGATTCCATTAACGTAGAATACGTTCTTTACTTTGGAGTAAATTCTATTCGAGCCTTAATTGGAATACACGACTTATTTATGCTAAACATTTTCGAAAATGCTCAAATTTCCAGTTTTAAATTTATATATACTCCCATGTTACAATAATATTATTGTACCGTGGATTGTACAAAGTTATTATTTAAGTACTCAAATTTTTTGTCCTTGAAATAAAATAAAATGTTGTACATACATGAAAAGAAAGGAAATGCAAAATTTTCACTTCGACAAAATACATACTAATTAATTTTCAAATGGCCGTGTAAAATTAAAATGGTAACTGCAATAATGCAATTGGAAAATTTTGTAAGGTATTAATGCAACGGCTTTCTATTTCTTTTCAGATTGGTAACAGACATATGCTTATTTAAAAAATGGGAATAGAATGAAGACTTCACAAAATTTAAGATTTTATAATATAGGTTCTTGCTTGTCTTAATTCATTCGGTTTAGCAGAAAGTTGCTTAGAGAGAACTATTGATTAATGTTGATATATGTAATTATAATTTGGCTTCCCAAAAATAAAATTAAGTTTGGTGTTTTCATCTTAAAAAAAAAATAAAAATTATACTTACGGCGTTATAATAGATTTTATGTGCCGATATACATATATATAACATACGCATATACAAACATATTTTAAGCTAAAAATTTTCTCAAATTGCAATTGAAATGTTTTTCATTGTACCACCTTAGCCCCAGGTACAGCTGAAGATAGACAATAATGACTGAACCATTCCAATAAAGAGACTGGTTGTTGCTGACTTTCTGGTTTTTGCTCATGTTGAAGTTGTTCAAACTTCAACATAACAACTTCCTACTGTGATAAATGTGAATTAACACTGAGATTGTCCAGTTGTCCATTAAAAAGAACATCACTGATGAGCTTTTCGGCCACGATTCGTTGATGTGTGTTCATAACACGCAACTTACTTGCGACATTTATACCAATTGCATCGAATTCATCTTCTGCACGTTGACCGGTAGTAGTTGCGGCAGTGGTATAAGCGGTGGCCGAAGTACCAAACAGTGGTTGGAGGTGCTCGCGTGCTATTTGTATGGTGGGTACCTGCTGATGAATTTGTGTAAGTTGTGCCGCAGCAGCCGCGCCATTGGCATGCTGTTGATGTTGCTGTTGAAGTTGTAGTTGATGTTGCTGTTGCTCCAACGAATTTACGGCTTGTTGAATTTCACGTTGCGAATTTGAATCCAGCGATGTGATTTCTAAAACTTTGACAGCAGTTGTATGTTGTGGTTGGGTTTGAGCGTGAATTTGTTCCGCAGCGGCATGATGATGGTGTTGATGGTGTTGTTGTTGTTGTTGCTGCTGATGATGATGATGGTGGTGCAAAGGTGGCGGTTCTTGATGCTGTTCCTGCTGCTGTTGCTTATGATCTTCACTTTTGACTATTGCCACGGGCACAATCTCTCCATTAGCTACAGCTGCTATAGTGGTAGTCATAGCGGCATCAGTTTGTAAGTCCGTTTGTGAAGCTGAATGTGCACTACTAGCCTCCATTTGATGTTCATCCTCAAACTCAATAGAATCATCGTCTTCAAATGCTAGAGTAAGAGAACGCTTTGGCGGTTTGTGATCGGATACACTTGTGCTGCCAGTCAAGCTTGTCAAACTGCGTTTAACATTTTGGTCAGCTATAAAAGACAACTTGTCGTAGTACCACAAGCGAGTCTCATAATTTTGCTTGGCATTTGTTTTTCGGTATTCACGTCGAAATGCAGACCGCAATGAATTGATTTTACGTACCACCATGTTACGGTCGGGATTCGGTTCGACTTCTTTTAATTTTTCTACGAGCTTGTCGTATGCTCTGTTGCGTACGTTATTGTTACTGTAGTCGGGATGTTTGGGTTGCCATAAGCATTCCTCCAACTGATACAGGTCGATAAACTCACCCAGCCAATGGCGGGAATAACTCCTTAAATCATTTAATTGTGAAACACTGGCCATCATACAAATCTTTTTGGTCTGATTTTTTCTTTACAATTTACAAGCAGATACTAGCATTTATCCACAGCTTGTTCTTTTTAGCATTAACTTTTTTTTGCTCCGTACCAGGGCAGCTTCACACTTTTTTGTTATATACAACAAATTTACAGAGCCACTTGAATTTTTTTTCTACACCGTTTTTAAAGTTTCTTTTACAATATTTAATTCAGAAAATTTCTCGATTTGTGCATTCTTTTATATTCAAAATTATACCAAATTTTTTTTCATAGTTTTTTATTGAATTAAATATTTGTTATTAGTTCGTCATCAACTCAAACACGTCGTGAACCATTTTGGATTTTTTTCGAAGTGGTGTTAATGCTTGTTCTTTTTTTTTTGTTCACACACAACCTCAAACATGTTATTGTTTGTTATACCTGACTTTGTCTAATTCATTTGTCTGTCATACCTAACGTATGCAAGAAAGAGAGAGAGAGCAAAATCAAAATTAAATTTTAAATAAAGAATTTTTTAAACAACTACTCAATGACTCAAATATATAATTTTGTAGTAATTGCAATCAGGACATTTATTTGACAGTTTATATACTTACATGTAACAATGGAACTAAAATAGCACGTAATCGACCATCCAGTGTGGATAGCGTTTCAAATAGAAAATACCGTTTAGCAACTTTCAGCCCAATTTAGCTACTTTATTTTTAGTTAACAATTTTGTCACAAAAAATTAATGGCACAATATTAGCGCACTTATTTAAATCACTCACTTCAACGTAAAATTTAAGCGCTGAATTGCGTTGCGCTTCACGCGCTACTTTAGATTTGTTTGTAAGATATTTCCTACAGGAGCAATAATAAAATGAACCCAACTATGTAATAAAAAGAAATGTTAAAATAGGCTGGCTGGTCTTCTTGGATATTTAACATTTTAATGCGAGGAAACAAATTTTACGCGTATTACTTTATACGTACAACTAACGTAAGATAATAGAATATTTGCAAGATTTTTTTGAGCTAATGCCCAAAATTTCATAATCAGAAAAAATATATAATAAATCACCACCGTTGGGAATTCTTTGAAAAATGTGTGTACATATGAAAGCATTTTAATTTGTATTGTATTTTCATTCAATTTAAATAGGAAACAAAGCAAAAAAATTTATTACAAAGAAAAGAACTCTTGATTTCTTGATGTTGGGTTTATCCTAAAATTCAAAAATACAAAATTTAATTGAAAAAGGAAATCAGCGTAGCGTTAAATTTCTCAATTTGGTTATGTATAACAACAATATATGTATGTACATATGTACATATTTTATTTTGAACTATTTGCTTTTATTACATTTGTTGTTAGTTATACAAATCCAATAAATTACATAAGTATATAATTGGCAAAATACAATACAAAGAAATAAACCTAATTGAATTGCTGCTTAAGCTCTAAAATATTTATATTTTACGTTTATCTTAAATAGCTAGTAAATTATATGTAGAGTCGTGCGTTTATCGTCTGTAACACTTATTCTAGTCAGTGCCAAAGTATTTTTGGCCAAAATGATTGGGAGCAATAGGATGAAGTTCGGATGTCAAGATTTTTAAGCGAGGAAATGCACTAACAACACATTTAGCCGCCATTGGTGTGCAAAAGAGATTTGATAAAATAATACTATTCTCGGGCACGCCATGCTCTTTAAGTACATTTACGGCCTGAAGGAGAAAAAAATTCCAGAATTATATTTTTTAACAAAAATTTATTTTTTAAAGGTTACCTGCAAAACGGTATTCCCAGTTGACATTATAGGATACATAAGCAAAATTTGTCTACGGGCAATGTCATCCGGAAATCGGGCGTAAACGACACGAGCCTCATGAGTATCGGAATCAGATTCCACTAAAATTTTTCCAATTCTAATTGAACGACAACAATCTCTAAGACCTTGCTCCATTGCTTCACCCGATCGGATAATTGATACTCCACAATTACCTGATTGGTATTTTAAACCATCATAAATGGCACCGGTGGGGGTTTCCACACTACAATCTGAATAAGGTAATTGATTTAATGACTCTTCTATGACTAGACGTATTAATCGATCTGCATAAAATTTAAAATCACTTCGTGTGGTGTTTCTAGAATTATATAATTAAAAAAATTTTAATAAATGATTATTTGTACATGTACATATATACATATGTACGAAATTTAACTTTGAAGTTCAAAAAATTCCTTAACCTTTGTGAATGCAATAAAAAGGAATAAATATGTACATATGTGTACTTATTGAACATATATGAATGTATGTATTTATATTTTTAGTATACAAAATCTTTATACGAGTTCATTTAACCTAAGCAAATGGAGAGAATTTAATTATGAAAGTTTTAAAGAAAAAATCAATTGCAGTTTGTCATTACATACAATTTAATTCTCTTTTCATCATTCGGTTAACAAAAAAAAATATTTGCAAGCAAAAATATACACGTAATGGCAAATTTTATTCAAAAAATTCACCGGCTTTACTAAAGCTCGTAAATAAACAGTTATCAACAAAAGTTAAATATTTGCTTACTTATCTCTTATTATAGTCAAAAGTTCCTCAACTTGTGCATTACACTGCAATAGTTTAAAATTGGGACCATAATGTTCTAATATTTCTTCCAGTGAAGTAACAGCCGGTATTGGTATGTTTTCCTCGAAGGTCTCGTCATTTACTTCAATACTTTCTGAATTTGAATGAGATGACGTACCATTGTCCACTGAAGCTGAAGCACACATTGTCTCTTTTACCACAATATTGAAAATCTTATAGTTGATAGTCAATATAACTATGTAAGTATTTTATGCTACACAATTAAAATAAATTATATGTTTTAATATTAAGTACTTCTTTGTTGTGTTTAATATACAAAATATTAAAAACGTGATGAGTTAAAAAATAAATCACTCATTCATATCATACTTTCTTTCGTTGTATTTCTTAGCACTGCATTTCAGTAGCGCTGCCAGATGCAGACAAAGTTTGCTTTGGGGAAAAGTGCATCAACAGGTGTAGGATTAGGAATTTGGGAGAAGTAAGTCCGCTTTTAAGGTTTGGAAAGTGAAAGACAAACATTTTTATCATTCTGATTTCAACTTGCCGAAACTTTTTAGAGTTGCGAAATTAATAGACAGACAGAAATCTTTCGTTTATCTTTTCTTTTTTTTTTTTTGTTGTTGTTTTTTAAGCACAGCTAGTGTGTTTATATGAAGTTGATGTTGATATGAGAACAATAATATAAAGCAACAACATGAAAAAATGCGAAAGGAGGCAACATCAAATGAAAAATGTCTTAAAATGTCCAGTACAGTAGAGGTTTACCACACACTCTTCCTCTTAAGTACATCGCCTACAAACTTCGTCTGTCTGCCCATCAATTTCTCAACTGTGAAAGGGGACTAAGGCAAGTTTAAAATTAGAAGAAGACTTTCGTGGTGTAATAAAATCTCAGCTGGAATTAACTCAAAACTATTGAATTATCACATAAAAATGAGCTAGAGGTGAATAAAATCTAGACACAATATGCATGTTAAAAGTGTTAAATAAGTTTTTAGCTCCTGGCGCCTCAATTTTTAACTAATCATGAGTTAGGTAACTATTAATTAGCTTATGGCTCATCAGTTTTTAACCAATTATGAGTTAGGTAATTATGAAGCTAAAAAAAAAATTTTATCTAATTTTTCAATTGGTTTGTTTTTTACCGTTAGTCTTTATTTACTTTTAAACACCTTAAACTTCAGCGATTTATTTCTGCGACACTTGTCGTTTCTTAAGTTCTTTACTCAACTGAAACAGAAATGAAAAAATCCTTGTTCACCTGGTTTTTTGCTTTTTGTTTCTACATCGGTTATTCTGCTTTTACTCTTATTAAATTTCTGCATCAAATTTGAATTAATCATGAATTAGTTAAATTCTTTTAACAATTTTTCAAGAAAATTATAAATGCTGCTGTAATTGTTGCTGGTAGAATTTCATAGCTTAGCTGTTTCAAATAATTTTTGTTTTTGCCGACATAAAATTTTGAGAAAAAGAAACAACGTTTTGATAAAAATTTATCAAAAAAAAAAACAAATAAAAATGGATAAACTAAAAAATGAATTCAACAGAATCATTTTCTATATCACATTATTTAACTATTACCCCTTAATTATTAAACTTTCAATTATAATTTATTTTAATCAAAATTTTTTTGTCAAAATTTGTAATAGCCTCCAGACAATGCAGCTTTAATAGGTAGTATCAGAATTACAATAAATACAACACAAAAAACATTAACATGTATTTTGTTAGTAGAATTTATTAACAGTTGTCAAAAGTTTATTTAAAAAAACAAGGAAGTCTGTGTTTTTTACAAATTTACGCAAAGGAAACGAAAGATAGCTGTGATTACACCACTACCGTATTAAAGCTGCTTTGCTCCCAGAGCTACTGTAATTTCCTTCAACTCAGAACTGTCAAGATTTTATTTACGAGAGCACTTTTCTACCGTTTCGCACGCGTCCTTAGTACCACAAAGTATTGACTTTGTGATTAGAACATTATCTAAATAATAATCTACAAGATCCACATAAAAAAGATTGCCAAGCAATTCCATACACACTGTAAGTAGCCATACTAGCTGGAGTCTGTTGGTTTTTCAAATCAAATAAAAATTTAAAAAAAGTGGAACAAATTTAGGTATCTTTGATTTTTCTCTCTGCATAAAATTGTTTTTTTATATATAGTTTTTTCCTGTGTACATAGTAGAAATATGGAATCAAGGTGCATTAACGTCTGCACGGTGGCAGCACTAGAGCAAAATTACAACAAAAACAGGCATCTGGTAAGCTATGTTTATCAAAAATATTTTTAACTTTTTTCACAATTATAAACTATGAATGTACCTTTTCATAATTATAAATTATTCTTATTTGAATTATTTTTATGTTCACAAAATAATTTTTATATGTTTAATTCAGAATAAAACACTAAATTCACTTTCAAAAATGTAAACAATGCATTTGACGTAAATAGCTTACTATATTGCCAGTAGCAAAAAATTGTCACATGTCGTAGCGCTGCCACCTTGTAGATGTTAATGCACCTTGTATGGAATGGTTAAATAAAAACAAACCAACAAAAACAAATTTCGGTCCTTGTGAGTTCTCGTTCCTGCTTTGGCGTTGCTACTTAGCTATAAATATATAGATTGACACTCTGGCAACGTAATGATTTACTTTTCATTTTGATAAAAAGAATATACTCGTTCAGGGACTGAATAAATATTACGCGATATTTTTTTTTGCTCATTACGATTTTGCAAATTAAACGGTAAAGTTATAATTACGTGTGATATTAGTGAAACAAATTAATAATATATTGTTATTTCTTCCGTTAAGAAAAACTACAGAACCATAATAAAATAGTATTTTTAAAGTGTGAAAAATAAGCAGCAATGCTTTCATGAGGAAAAACAGGGTGTGAAATTAATTTTGCATTTTAATTGAAGAAAATAATAAAACCTTCGGTGTTACGTTTGAAAATTAATAATTTCAAGTGAATTTTTAGTTTTTATTTTAACAAATAAACTACTGGCTTATAAAGCACAAAGTCCAATTTTGTTTAACACCTGAGGTGCCACAACGAAAATTATTTTCCGTCAAGGTATTCATCAAAATCTACAAAAATTCGTTAACCATTTTTATCCTTAAATAATAACTTTTCTCGCTTAAGTTTAGTTGAGTAATGCATTTCTAATCGTAGCCAACATTTCAGCATTGAAAAATCAAGTGGATACATGATAAAACATTTTATTATGAGGAGTATGTCAAGTAAAAAACCTTACGCACATAGGTATACGGTGTTGGGAACCTACATATATTTATATATCGCTTGTAACTTTCGTAGCAAGATCTGATTGTCTATAATAATAACAGTTATGAAAACCAATTTTAATTTCCTGCATTTCAAATGCTGTTAGAATTAATGAAATCTAGGTGAACATCATAGGTATATCTTAGCAGCTGTTTCTGTAAATTATTAATTTATTATCTGCCGTTTCACAATATTTTTACACCAATTTAACTACAAACCCCTAAAAATCAGAATTACGCTATTTTTCGATCGATATCGCTGATAATTCGACCATTTATGTTCCGACAGTTGCCACAATACAGTAAGTTATAGAATAAGAGCATTAAATATTTCAAAGTGCAAATCAAAACGATCCACTTTAGTCAATCCCTTGGTAGTGCATATTTATTTGGCATCTCTGGCTAGTGCATATTAATATGCATATATGTCCCAACTAACACGCCAATACAGCTAACTTATTGCATAGAAGAATACATTATTTTGGCAGCACATTATCGTTATGCGCGGAAAATATTGGCTTTACTTCTCGTCTTCACATGCCATCTATTTAAACATGACATAAACATAATGTCGGCAGAACGAAGGTAAAAATAAGTTCATGTTCTCGTATGTAGCGAATATGTATGTTCTGATTAACTATATATTTTGCCTTATCAAAGTGTTGATTTCGATATGCTCGAACATCGATGTCAAAGCATGAATGAATCATGGTCATTAGCCATTTGCTATGTTCGACATGATGCTCATACCAAGTTCATGGCTAATGGAGACCACCAGTGAGGAAAAACATGTTTCGCTTGCGGAACAGCTATTAACGTATTGTTGTACCGACCTATTATAATAATTTTAGTACATTATTTGAACATTAGCCCAAAGTAAGTCGAATTTATCTTAACGGGAACAAGTTAATTTGTATGGATACCAACAAAATTGGAATATTGTAGATCCTCTATCCAAGCCCATTTTAATAAACTCTGGTTAATGCAGCGAATATTATAGACTGGCTTTCGTTTGTTTGCTGGGATATAATGTAGTTTTTCTTTTAATTATATAATTCATAAGAACATACTCTCTATGGGCAAGTTCGAATTTATTTGTTTTAATTCGGATATGTACTTACGTCTATATGTACATCACAAAATGTGTAGATAATTACGCATGCATTCTATTTTTTTTTTAAACGATGCACGGAAAATGTAAATGATTTTAGAAAATTAATAATACGAAACTCCTCAATTCGATTTTTCTATATAACCCACATACATATGTATGTAATTAATTATGTACCTATTAAACAAAACATGCCATTCAATTAACATTTTGGTTTGCAAATCTCTGGTGTTTTCTCTGTTATTATTTGCTCTTTTTAGCGCATAATGTTGTTCTTGCTGCCAAGAATTAATATAACAGCAACAACTTTTAGATAACAAATTTAAAATAACTTGCGAAATTGAGAATAACACAAATGAAAAAACGAAATATTAAAAAAATACATACATACATATGTATATACTGCTATATGCATAAGCATATATTAATGTAAAACAAAAATTCAATAAAGGCTGCGAAATGTGTTTTAAAAAGACATTTATCCTATGTACCTACTACGATTTTAGAAGTATTGAAATTTTGTCACCAAATAAAATATAATTTTGTTTAATTGGGATAATTTTGTTTAATTGAGACAAATCTAGTTGCACAGTTTCCTAAGCTGTTGATAAATATAACATTTAAGGTTCAAATATCAAAGGTAAAAGAAAACTCGCACGAAATTTCTTTGACTTTAATTTCGGGATTTATTTAGTGGCAGTTCATGGATAACGAAGCTGTTGCTTCGTTCACACAATTACATTTAAAACAAAAACAACATTCAGAATTTTGTTATTGTTTTAAATGTAAGTGTATGAATGAACGAATAGCTTCGTTGTTACTAGCTTATTATTCGTTTTATACTAGCTTCTAACATTGATACCAGCCAAAAAAATTATAAACAGCTTGTTTTCTATGCTTCCCAGCTGTCTATATGTCGACATTTCATAGGAGCTACGCTTATCATCAGTAGACTTTGGAAATTTTTGAAAGATATTCTCAAAAATTTAACTTTATATCCTAACATCAACTTTATACCCCAAATTTAAAAAAATTATTGAAAACTTAAAAAGAAAACTGTTTTAATAATACCTGTCAAAACACATATTATATCTGGCTGTCACTTAACGTTGAATTCTATTTTCAAAGATTAGTCAGCAACAGAACAGAACGAAAAAGTGAAAACAAATCATGCTCATATAGTTTATATTGAACAGAAACTAAACAGCTGATTCAGAACGAAACAGAACGTGCAAACTAATTCTGCCTTTACAAATATTTGTTTATAAGTAATAATTTTAAAAGAAAAAAAACTAAACACTTATCAAATATTATCCTGAACAGTTTTACAAAGGAAGACAAAATATAAAATAAGAAATTGTTTAATTGTTTGTGGAAAATCCGAAGACAATGAGCTTGTTGCGTACTTTTTCATCCTTCATGTTTTGAATATAAGATTATTGGACAAAAAACACAATATCACAATTTTATAAATTTTGAAAATTAGTTTGTAAGAAATTAGCTGCCATAGACTAAAACCAATAGTCTACGGCAGCTTAATCACCCACAAAGGTTTTTTAGGGATCATCTTAAAATCTTCTTGATCTATGTGATACCAATATACCAAACCATAATAAAATGTATTTAGCTAAAATGTTTAAACCAGTCAAGTATTTCAGAAACAAAGCTGTAACTTGAATGCTAGAGTTGTAATAAACACCTTTGTAGTTAGTTCCTAATCTTTTATTTATATAATTAACTACGTTTATAAAGTTTTTAAATTAACAACTTCAAAAAATTACAACTGAAATTGTTATCAAGACTCAATCTTTCGCTTTTTGTTAGAATTCATAATAATTTAAACTGCTTAATAAACATTTTTGTTATCTGCAATAAACTATGGGTACATAAGTGTAATGCGTTGAATATATTTGTTTTTATTATTATAAAAAATAACATTAATTGTAAAAATAAACAATAAACAAATCAGCACACCTCTTGACTGGCGAAAGAGATTAAATACAAATGTTAATAGAGGTGTAGTATGTATGTCCATATGATTTTAAGAACTTACGTTACGTTAATTCTCTTGAATGTACAAAATAATTTGTTATTTGTGCAAAAAAAGGAAATCTTTACAAAGAAATAGAAAGAGGCTTTATTCTAATTCAAAGCCTCAAATACTTCACTAAAACACAAACAAGGTTTGATTATCACATTTTTCTGGCGCATGTTGATAAAATGTTATGAAAATAACAAAAATGAAACTATAGTTAGTGTAACTCAAGCAATTAGCAAGAGGTAATAAGGAACAACACCTATTAGTTTGTCTCTTTATTTTTTATTGTAAACAAATAGAGACTTGTTTACTTCTATTGAAAATAAAATTTTGCAATTTTAACGTATCAACACTCTCATTGCTAAAGTAGATCAGCAAAATTATATATTGAATTTTAATTAATATTTGTACTTTATTGTTTTTTTGTTCACCGTCTTGAAAGATTAATTAAAACAAGTAAGAGCGTAGCATATTCGCTGGGCCGAATCTAAAATACCCTTCACGATAGTCACCTTTACATTACAAATTTGAACTAAATATGCTCGGATATACATATATGGACCGACATCGGGGAAAAAATATTTTTGCCTTGTAATCAAGATTCCAAAAAGAAAATCTGTCATGGAAATTTTCATGCAAAAATCGGTATAGGCTATATCTCGGTTAAATATGAACTGATATCGGAATTTTTCATTTTCTGTATTTTAATTACCTCGTTTTATAATTACTGATTTCAAGCAAAAAAAAATTTTCACTAAATAATCGGTTTAGACTATATCTCGGATATAAATGGATCGATATCGGAAATTTCAATTTTGTCTCCTTGGTAACATTCTTATATTATCAGAAATTCTTTTAAGAAAAAAAAATTTTAAGTTCGCTTACCCGACATTTTCATTAAAAACTCATTTTTGGCTATATCTCGGGTATACATTAGGCTTTAGCATAAGCACCAATTTCAAATACAATAAGACACTTTTTTTTCCTCAATTTGCTTTATGCTATCTTCTCTTAACAAATACGATGGAATATTCTCTTAAAGGAAACAAACATAATAAATATTACGTTTCTAGCAAATAAAACATGCAAACTTGAGTGTCTCAAGATGTAAGCGAAGCAAATATCAAGACATATTTTTGTTTGGAAAAATATCAAGCATTATTTGAAACATTTGGTATGATACTTGAATATTTTATAAAGGTACTTTTATATGTATACATACATACATACTACATATTTATTAAAATTAAATGCCTTTGCAAACAAATATATAAAAATAAATGCTTACATACTGATGAAAAACCTTTCAGTTTAATAAATTCAAACTGTTCTAGTTTTTAAATATTTTATTTCCAATATAATTTTCTCAATGACAAAAAGTTTTTTTTTCTAGAACTAAATTTTTTAAGCAAAGCCTATTTTGTTGAAAACAAAAACATTCAAACTTGAAAAACCTACTGTTAAAATATAAATGTTGAAGATCCGAATTTCTTAATTTTAACACTCCTCCTCAACATATGTATTTTTACAAATAAACAACTAATATAAAGTTACAGTTATTTCAAATTTAACAGATTAACAAATTTAATATGTTTCGACTTATTCAGATTTTTTGTAAATATGTCAGCTATCATGTCTTCTGTCGGACAATACTTCAAAATAATTTCTTTGTTGTCGACAACCTCTCTTATGTGATGATATTTTATATCGATGTGTTTACTACGGTTGTGGAACACCGGATTCGTTGCCAACTTTAAAGCACCTTGATTATCGACATTAAGCACGACACTCTCTTCTCTCATAAAACCAAGTTCTAGTATCAATCTTTTTAAATATACCGCTTCTTTTGATGCGTTTGATACTGATATATATTCAGCTTCGGTACTGCTTAATGCTACTGTAGGTTGTTTCCTTGACTCCCAAGATATTGCACTGTTTCCGAGATAAAATATATAACCTGAGTGAGATTTTCTATCAGTTGTGCATCCTCCCCAATCCGCATCGGCATAACCAATGAGTTGTTCATCGCCTTTGCGAAATATTAGTTTAAGTTGTTCAGTACCCTTCAAATATCGTAGAATATGTTTTGCTGCTGCAAAGTGTTCAGAATGAGGATTAACATTTCTCTGTGCCAGTTTATTTACAGAATGTAGTATATCCGGTCTTGTAGTTAATGCTAAATATAATAAAGCTCCAATAAGCGATTGGTATAAAGTGGAATCTACCTTTTCACACTTTTCACTGCATTTTATTTGGAAATTCGGTTCTAGTGGTATAGATGTTGGTTTGCAATTTTCCATATTATATCGTTTTAATAAATCTCGAATGTACATTTGCTGACTTATCTCAATAGCTCCAGTTTCACCATCACGTTCAACTTTCATTCCCAAAAAATGTTCTAGTAAACCTTTGTCTGATACTTCAAACATATTCATAAGTTCTGCCTTAAACTTCATAATTGCACTTTTTTCCTTGCATCCAACAATTATATCGTCTACGTATACTGCAACTATGATTGAGTTCTCGTTCTCTACCTTTTTATATAAACATGGATCGTGCTTGCAACTTTCGAATCCCATTTCATGTAAAACTTCGTTTAACTTTCGATTCCATTCTCGTCCGGCTTGTTTCAAACCATAAAGAGCCTTATGTAGACGTAACACTTTATTCGGAGACATTTTGTCTTTAAAACCTTCCGGCTGTTGCATATAAATTTCCTCTGTAAGTTCTCCATTTAAATATGCTGAAACAACATCCAACTGATGCAAATGCATCTCATATTGAACTGCTAGAGCCAAAAACATTCTAATGGTTTCATGTCTAATTACGGGCGAAAATGTTTCATCGTAATTTACACCATATTTTTGACTGCAACCTTTAGCTACCAATCTAGCCTTAAATTTTTCTATATTACCTTCGCTATCCTTCTTCAACGCATACACCCATTTGCTCTTAACTATTTTCTGACCTTTTGGTAATTCTTTTAACGACCAAGTTCCTTTCTTTTCCAATAAAAATATTTCTTTCTTCATAGCTTCTTTCCACTGTTCACTATTTCTACTGGATAATGCCTCTTCAAATGTATTAGGAATTTGCACCTCCACCGCATTATTTAGTTCTTGGAATATCTTTCTTGGACGCCCTGGTTTGCCATTTTTATTGATTCTAGGTCTACCTGGCCCTCGTTTAACTGTACCATTACTAGATCTCAAATCACTTGTTTCTTCTCTTTCAAAAAATAATAAATCTTCTTCAAGAGAAATATCATCATTTTCTTGAATATCAAAGTTTCGTGACTGATTTGGTCCGTTTTGTGGCTGGTATGGCTCTATTACATTCTCTTTGTCAATAATTTCTTCAAAATCGATAAAATTTCTTTTCACTTCACCTCTTTTTTCTCCCGAAATTTTATTTTCATTAAACAGCACATTTCTGCGTTCAATAACCTCACGATTTGCTTTGTCATATAGACGATACGCTTTAGACACAAGGGAATATCCTACCATCACCATACTAGTGCCTTTTGGTTCAAATTTTCCTCTCTTCTTACTCAAAACTACTGCCTCGGAACCGAATACTTTAAAATGGTTTACACTTGGCTTACGGCCATTCCATACTTCATATGGTGTCTTGCCATCTATAATCTTAGTGGAAGATCTATTGCGTATATAAACTGCTGTTGCAATTGCTTCGGCCCATAGATTTTGATTTAGACCAGAATCTACAAGCATGCATCGTGCCATTTCTACTATAGTTCTGTTAACTCTTTCTGCAACGCCATTTTGCTGTGGCGTATATGGCACCGTAAGCTGACGTTGTATTCCACATTTTTCTAAATACTGGCTGAATTCTCTACTAACGTATTCACCCCCATTATCACTTCGAAGGCATTTAACTTTTCGATTTGTTTGACGTTTAACCAATTCTTTGAAAATTTTAAATTTCTCGAAAACTTCGCTTTTGTATTTGAGGAAATAAACAAAAATTTTCCTTGACTTGTCATCTATGAATGTTAGGAAATATTTCGATCCACCAATGGAATCAACATTCATGGGACCACATACGTCAGAGTGTATTAAATCTAACAACTCACCAGACCTATTTTCGGATTGCTTTGGGAATTTTACGGCGTTAATTTTGCTTACCATGCATGTTTGACAAGGCCCTTCAAATTCTTTATGCAAATTCATACCATTCACCATTCTTTTCTTGAATAAATCGTTCAGACTTTGATAGCTGAGATGTCCATATCTGCGATGCCAAATTTCGTTTGTTGAGGTTACAGCACATACCTTTTCATTCGTTAATTTAACATTGAAAACAAAAAGGTTTTCTTCTCTTCTGGCCTTTAGAACTAATCCACCATTTGCATCACTAAAAACAGCTCCATTTTTATTGAAATTAATTTTTCCACCATACTGAACAACTTTGCTCACAGATAAAAAATTCCCATTCAGATGAGGAGAATACAAAACATTTTTTAATTCAATTTCGTTGTCGTTAACAATTATATTAACAGTTCCGATTCCTTCGGCAATGATTGCTTTTTTATCTGCTAGCGTTATACTCTCTTTACATTTTTCCATTTTTGAAAACATTTTAGGATTAGCACACATATGGCTTGTAGCTCCGCTATCTATACACCACGATGTTTGTGTACTCACATTGTCATTTTTGGCTATTGCAATCAGCGAATAGGATTTTGCATTATCTCGCTTTGATTTACACTTGTTTGCATAATGCCCCTTCTTACCGCATATGAAACAATTGCCCTTGATAACTTTTGTGCTGTCTTTATTACCAGAGTTGTTCTTAAATTCCCTTTTTGTAGCAATAAATGCTTGCTGTGTTGAGATTCCATCGCTTTGTTGGTTTCGACGTTCATGCTCTTCCAAAACCTTCACTTTTAACGCATCCAGTGTCGGCAAACGGTCCCTTGTTTCTATTGCCACAACAAACGTTTCGTATTCACTTGGAAGACTTGATAATAAGATAATAACTAAAAGTTCTTCTTGTACCCGTATACCCACATCGGCTCTTTTCTCCGTTATATCAGAAAACGTGTTCAAATACTCAACCATATCTTTTGACTCCTTCTTGTTTAATGTTAACAGCCTCTTGTATAACGATACCTTCTGCATCAGACCACTTGGCTGATAAATATCTTTAAGTTTATCCCATGCCAGTGGCTAGACTTCACACTTAACATTATTGTTGCTAGCGCCTTCTCATCGTTAGTTTCCCACTCCGATTTTCTTTCGGCAGACCAAGTTGAATCGAATTCTTCATCCCTATTCACATACTTCCAAAACCCGGAATGTACCAGAATGCTTTTCATGTGAATTTTCCAAGCCTCATAATTCTTCTCATCCAGCTTTTCAATTTGATATAATGATGAGGACGCCATATTTTGAAAAATCGTTCAATCTTTTCCTAGCTTACTTTCTTGCCGCTTTTAATGTTTCTTTACACAAACAATCTGCCTAGGCCCATAACCTGATGAAAAACCTTTCAGTTTAATAAATTCAAACTGTTCTAGTTTTTAAATATTTTATTTCCAATATAATTTTCTCAATGACAAAAAGTTTTTTTTTTCTAGAACTAAATTTTTTAAGCAAAGCCTATTTTGTTGAAAACAAAAACATTCAAACTTGAAAAACCTACTGTTAAAATATAAATGTTGAAGATCCAAATTTCTTAATTTTAACAACATACAAATGTATGTATTTAAAAAATTATTTTAAAGAAAAAAAATTTTAATAAGAGATAGGTATATCGTGAAAAAGTCCATAATAAAGGTTATAATTAAACATTTCAAAATGATTTGAAAATGAAAATTAGATATCGGATTCTTAATTAAAATTAATTATTATACAGGAAATATAATCAATTATAGGCAATAAAATTCGTTGTTTTATTTCTTCAATATTTCGTTTTATATAAATTGCCAATAAGAAAAATTCTAAAGAAAAAACGAGACTTTCAAATACTTTTGGAAACATTTAGAGTAATACCAGCAAAATTTTATTAGCTTTAATTGATTTATATTCAAGAGTAAATACAAATACTTTGCACGTATAAAGAGAATAAATTTTGTATTTGTGTTTTATTTGCTTGCTTTGATCGACATTTGTATTTAGCTTTATGCTGACAATCTTTAAAAAAGCAAATGTATTTGAATTCAAATACATTTGATGCTAAACCCTAGTATACATATATGGACCGATATCGGAAATCTGTATTTTTTGTATTTTAGTAACCTTTCTCCATTACCAGAACTGATTTTAAACAAAAAAATTCTTAAGTTCGCCTACACGACATTTACATGGAAAAATCGGTTTAGACTATATTTTGGGTATACATATGTAGACCGATATCGAAAATTTTCATTTTCTCTATTATAGAAACCTCCCTTATTACCGGAACTGATTTTAAGCAAACAAAATTTTTAAGCTCGCTTACGCGACATTTTCATGAAAAAATCGGTTTAGACTATATCTCGGGTATATGAGTATATGGACCGATAACGGAAATTTTCATGTTCTGTATTTTAGTAACCTCCTTTTATAACCATTTGTAACTTGAAAAATCGGTTCTGGCTATATGTCGGGTATATACATATGTATTGATACCGGGAAGTTGTATTTTTTGTATTTTAGTAACCTCCTTTTATTTCGTGAAACGGTTTTAAGCAAAAAAAAAAATTCTTAATTTCGCTTACGCAAAATTTCAGGGAATATCGGTTTAGGCTATATCTCGGGTATATATGGACCGATATCGAAAAATTTCATTTTCTGTATATAAGTAACCTCCTTTTATTACCTCATTTTTATCGGAGATTACTCTTTAGTCCCTCCGTAACAATGTCTTAGGGTCAAAAGCTATAACAATGTGTGTTTTTTTTAGAAATAACAGACATTTTTCAAAAAATGGCCTTTTGAAATTTGAAAAGGATTATTGGAGATCACTCCTTAGGTCGTCTTAAACAATATCCAATGGCCAAAAGTCGTAACAGTGTGTTTTTCTAAAAATAACAGATATTTTTCAAAAATTCGATTTTTGAAAATTGCAAAAGGACTTTAGTCCTTTTTATGAAAATAACACACACAACAGTTTTTTGTGCTAAGTAACAAATTTTGACACTAAACAATATAAAATTGTGACACTAAATACAAATAAGATGTTTTAATTACGCTGGGTTGAAGTAAAAAAACCAAATCAAAGGAAAAAAATTTGTAAATGGATCGATCACCCAATAAAATAAAAAATTTATTATTTTATTGAAGACGTATCATTTACATATTAAAGAAGCCTTATGAGTGCACACAAGACCAATAAACTAATTTCAATTGTAACAAATCGTCACCATAACATTATTTTATACAAGTTGAGTTTTTTGAAGTTATTTCTTCATTAAAAAAAAAGAATAAAATTCTTTTTTTTTTTTTTTTTATTTTTTTATTTATTTTTTTCTTTATTTAATTAAACCTTTTTGGTTGACAATTACTTAAGAACTAACTTAAAATAAATTCCTAAGTATTAATTAAACTTGCTGTAGGTGGTGATCACGTCATATGAATTTTGCTGACCTGGTGGAGTGTGCAGGAAGTCGTTTGATTTTTGTTTAATTTCATAAATGTTGCACAATTTGCTTTCACACGTCTCTCTTTAGCTTTAATTTAAAAGTGCTGAATGGGTTTATGTTACAGTGTATGTATGTCTGTTTGTAATATTGCATTAGCTTTTGCAATATTAACTCCTCCCTTCTCAAATGCTAACGTACCCGTTGGCAGAAACTTGGCTTCGGGCATCGACCTTCTTTTCAGGTTCATTTTCTTGTTAATTTTCCATGATGCATATGCGAGTGCAACAATAAGGGTGACAAATGCAGCTAAAGTGATTGAGTTGAGTGTTAATCCAATTTTGTTGTTTGTGTCAATTTTGGAAATTCTTTTCCTATTAGTGATCTCGAGTTCTTTAATCATTTCCAAAGAGAGAACTTCTTCTAATTCATCATTCTTTGATTTTTGCTGAAAAACGGCTGGCAACGGCTCAAAATATATTTCTTCGCGTATGTAAAAAATTTTATTTTCAATCTTAATTGTAGAGTTATGGTGTTTTATGATAAAAGTTCCAGTCAGTGTGAATTGTTGTCCATCTATCTCTATCGTGCCATTGAAGTTGTTGAGTAATAGTATACCAGGATAAATTTCTTCCGTATCCGATATGTGATCAGCATTAGTTCGTGAACAATTAGATGATTGGCTTCTTACAAGTTTACTTATACAATGATTATCGCTTAATTCTACTAAGTTATTCTTGTTACAAATGGCTTTTCTATTATATTCTTTACATTTAGATTTTATTCCAAAAATTTTCTTTTTACAATTCAGAATTTTGTCATATTGGATTTTATTGATTCTATTGTTTAATTTTACAGGTTTAAGTGTAAGTATTTCACATTCTTCTTTTTCAGTTGTAGGCAAGCTAAGAATATAAATTATCATAGAACCATTTGCGGCTATGCTTACGTCTGTAAATTCTAGTTCCTCTTCAACATTTATGTATGGTATGCCTTCATGTCTAACAATTTTTTCTATGGTTTCAATTTCAATACTTGACAAAATAAATGAATTAACTACACTGGATTTTGCCCAATGTAAAGCATATTCGATATTTAATAGTTCTTCTTTTATAAGTTGTATTTTATATTTTATCTTAAGACTAATTTCTAGCTTATTGTCTACATTAATAATTTTCATAATTTGGTTACTTTTTTCGGTTTGTTCATTTAATTTCTGTATCAATTGTTTATTTATAATTATCTGATTGTTATTATTTTCATTTAATGTTTCCAAATTTTCATTTATGATTTCTAGGTCACGGTGGTCGGGGTTTCCTGCGACCCATTTCCACGCTGAGCCTATAAAGTCAAGAGAACGTTTTTCTCTTGCTTTAGGAGAAATTTTTGCAATAAGAGTCCGAACTTGAGATACTTCGTGTATTAGGAGAGGATATAATTGATGTTCTGCATTAAGGCTATTTCTAATAGTATTTTCTATTTCAGAAGTTAGTTTTGCATATTCTTCCAAATTTATTACATGAATTATCTTAAAAGATCCTTCTTGAACTCTTGCAGTGTCGTCTTTTAGAGTGATAAGTTGCGAATTCGTGTAATCGAATATTTGAAATTCCGCATGCACTAGGTGCATGGTAAGTCTGCAAAATTAGCATAGAATTTTTTTATTATATGTCTAGGTAAAGCTTTTAATTCTTAATAACAATAATAAAGATTAATTTATATTTTAATGTTGCGGGTTTTTTTTTTTTTTTTTTTTTTTTTTTTTTTTTTTTTTTTTTTTTTTTTTAAATTAATATTTTTTATAAATCATATTTTCTTTCAAAGTAGTGAGTTTTACAATTTTATAATACTTAAATTTAAAATCGTATGCCTATGGCATATTATTCGATTGTTCTTTTCTTGATTTACAATTTTTCTCTTACTAAATGAAGGTATCGTACGCCTATGGCATATTGCTCGATCCTTTTACAAGCTTTATCATTACTTAGCAAATAATTAATTCACATATTTTGTTTTGTTTGATTCGTTATCATTTTTTTACATTTAGTTTTTAATTTTTTCTTAATTCTATTTAAATTATACATATTTTTCATAAATGTTGTAAAAATATTGTTAAGCTTTACGATATTGTTTTCATTTTATACGAGTTTATATTAAAATTTATTTTAACTTCTAATGTGTGACTTATGAACTATCCTTCCTGATTCTGTCAGTATTGTGTTTCCTCTATCTTCTTTTACTGTCTCTTCTTTATATCTAGGCGTTAGCTTATTTCCTATTCTCTTATTGTTTCTTACAAATATTTTATCGTTTGCGTTGTACGAACGAAAAGGTATCCTTTTCTTATTATGAAATTCTAAGTCTTTGTTTTGTTTTTCTACGAGTCTATTAACGCTGTCCTGTCGGTCTTTTTCGATTTGTTCTGGGTCTGTACTAACTGTTCGTCCAAAAAATGCTTCAACTGGTTTTTTCTTGATCGTCGAGTGAATAGAGAAGTTGTATTTGTAAAGGGATCTAAGTAGTAAGTCTTCAAAATTCCTATGTGTTTTTTCGGTTTTAATGCATCGCATTATTTCAGAAAGAGTGGAGTGAAACCGCTCTATTTGTCCATTTATTGTACTCGTATAGGGTGGTGTCTTGAATATTTCTATTCCATATTGATTTTCAAGCATAAATACTATAGGTGCTGAACTAAGAGACTTTTCGTTATCTATAACGATTTTCTTCGGGATTCCAAAAGAAATGAGCAACTCTTGAAGGGGTAATTTTATATCTTCGGTTGACCGTGATTTAACTAATTTCACTAAGGCATATTTCGAAAGCTTATCAATGGCGGTTAAAATGATTTTATTGTTTGTGTGGTAAATGTCAATGTGAACAATATGTCCGGGATATTCAGGGATAGGAGAAGGTTTCAAAATTGGAGAAGTAGGGTGTCTTTCGTATTTATTTTCCTTGCATATTTTGCATTGTTTTACAATAGCTGTGATCTTTGCACTCATATGAGGAAAGTAAAATTTATCTAGCAATTGGATTTTGTTCTCGACTGCGTTCCTATGAGCTCTATTATGTTCTTTTATAATTTCTGTTTCCTGGTCTGCCTCTTGAGTGAGATTTTCTACTTGTTTCCTAGTGTAACGTGTTCTGTATTGGGCAAAGTGTTGTGGATATATATTTTGTATTTTACCTAAAATATGATCTTCTGTGAAAATACCATTTGTCACAGAAGGATTTAAATATCGTTTTAAAATGTTTACTAAGTTTTCCTCATTAAAATCTGGTTCCATTATGATATGCTTATGGTAGGTGGGAAAAATAATTTTGAACTGGTACGAGGCTACATCGCCAGTAGAAAGAAACAACTGGTTCTTAAAAACATTTATTGGGGAATCTGTATAGGGAATAAGATTATGCGAAGAACTTCCATCACTGTGCATCGTTGGTGTAAGAGAATTGATTTGATTATTTGGAGTTCTAGATAATGTGTCTGCTACTACGTTTGATTTTCCAGGTTTGTATTTGAGTACATAATTATACTCCTCTAAAATTGCTTTCCATCTCTTGAGCTTGCTGTTGTTATTTTTATTACTTAATGCATACGTTAAAGGTTGATGATCTGTGAATATTTTTACGGCAACAGGTCCATACAAATAACTTCGCAATGTTTTCAGAGCCCAAACGATAGCTAACATCTCCTTTTCGTTGGTGGCATAATTTTCTTCTGCTTTCGAGAGAGTCCGTGATATAAATATTATTGGTTTGTCATCCTGCTCCAAAACTGCGCCTATAGCGTAATTGGATGCATCTGTAGTAAGACTAAATTCTTTGCTAAAATCAGGATACTGTAGCATTACCTCGTTAGAAGCGAGAGTAGTTTTAATTTTATTAAAGGCTTCTATTGCATCATTATCTAACGTTATTTCTTTTTTTGCTGACAAACGTTTGGACATTCGTCCTTCCTCCCCTCTCAAAATTAGGGTTAGTGGTTTCGCTAACCTGGCATAGTCCTGAATGAAGCGCCTGTAAAATCCAGACATTCCTAGGAACGATCTGAGATCCTTAAGGGTCTTTGGTATAGGAATCTTTTCTATCGCTTCAACTTTTAATGGGTTTGCTTTTATTCCATTGGGTGTTACAACAAATCCTAAAAATTCAACTTCATCGGCAAAAAACTTGCATTTGTCTAATTGAACTTTCATATTCGCCTGTTCTAAAGTGTTAAAAATAGTCTCTAAATGTTTAGTATGATCCTGTTCTGTTTGACTAAAGATGATTATGTCATCAATGTATACGAAACAAATTTTACCAATGTGCATTCTTAAGATGTCATCTAAAGCACGTTGAAAAATGGAAGGGGCATTTTTAAGGCCAAATGGAAGACGAGTAAATTCGTACTTACCATTATTGACAGAAAATGCTGTCTTTTCGATGTCTTTTTCTTTTAAAGGAATTTGGTGGAACCCGCTTTTAAGATCTATGACAGAAAAAAATTTGTTTCGTCCTAATTGCGAAAGAACTTCGTTGATTTCGGGGATTGGGTAACGGTCGGCGATAGTAACAGCGTTTAACTTTCTGTAATCAATAACTAATCTGTATTGCTTGTTTCCCTCTGAATCTGGTTTTTTATTTACAATCCAAACGGGCGAATTGTAAGGGGAACGTGATGGTCGGATAATCCCATCTTTAAGGAGTTTATTTATCTGGTCTTCGACTTCGTTTTTGAGCGACATGGGGTATGGGTAATATTTTGTATAGACTGGGGATTCCGTTGTTGTTCGAATCTCACCTGTAACTCTCGTAGTGAATGTTAACCTTTTGTCAGGTTCTGCAAATAATTTTGAAAATTTTCCTAATAATGATTTAATAACGGTTTGCTGTTTAAGGGTAAGATGGTCTGTTTTTACTTCTATACTATTTACTGATTTTGCTATTTGCTGTTTAATAGGTATTTTAATTTTATCTTTAATTATCATTAGGTCATCTGAAGTGTAAATAACTGCTTTAAGTTGTTTTAAGCTGTCGTTGCCAATAATAGCATCAAATGATTTAAGTGTTGGTAGTATAAAAAATTTAAGTTTTTCGTTCTTGAGATTAAAAAGATAAAGTTCTATGTGCTGAGATATTTCAATTTTTCCTCCTACTGAATCTGCGAAAAAAATATTTTCGTTTTGTTTAGGGTTTTTTGCTAGTGAAGGTTGAATATAGTTTTTATTTGATCCGGTGTCGATAAGAAATTTTAATATTTTTCCATCGCTTCTTTTACATTCGAAATACGGAAGCGATGAATTTGTTAACCTAAAAAATGAACATCTGCAAATTGATTTTGATTTTCGCTTGGATAATTCTGTTCCTGTTGTTCATAGTTATTATAATATTCCTGCCAATTCTCCTCATTCAGATTTTCGGGCATATTTGAGTTATAATGTTCCATATTATTTGTGAAGTTTTCAGCCTGGGAAATGTGGTTAACTCTTTGGAGTTTGTTTGGAATATTACGAGAAAATTGGTTTGATGGCGGTGGTGCGCGCTTTCCTGCAAATGTGTTATAATTTGGTCTGTTCATATAATTGACATTACGCGTTTGTTGGGAACTGTCGACTTCCATAGGTATAGGTTTGGGTAATGGTTTAGGAGCATAAGGTCTTTGTGGTTGAAAATTTTGATATTGTGGAAAATGGTTGAAATTTTGTGGAAAAGCGTTGTTGAGTGAAGGGATGTTTGCTTGATTATTTATGGGTCTGTTATAAGAAAAAGGTCTAAACTGTTGAGGAATAAATGCTGTTTGTGCAAAGAAAGGTGGTTTTCTTTGCATTTGCTGCGGTGTATGCATTGGTGGTGGTTGGAATTTTCTATTTTTATTCTGGTTGTACGCGTATTGTGTCCTGTATCCCTGGTTTTCAAGTTTAAGACATAAATGTAAGGCCTGAGGTAAATCAGATGGTTCTTTCATGCCTAATAACTTTGGGAAGTCACCATTAAGTCCCTTAACAAATGTGTCTAATGCTTTGTTTCTGTAAGTCTGTGTCAAAAGGTTAAGAGCTTCCTGTCCCATGGTAAGGCTTGATAATTTGTTTAATATTAAAGAAAGGTGGTTGTATACCTCTTGGTAAAATTCGGGTATGGATTTCCTTCCTTGCACCAATGATGCAAGTTGGCATTCCAATGTCGTTATGTCGCGTCTGTCTGCGAAGTGGAGATTGAGGCAATAGATTATTGCTTTCCAGTCTAATGGAACGTTATAGGATTCTAAAATCACGTCGGCATTTCCTGTAATTTTATTTCTAATACTACTTAGAATCCCAAAATACTTTGGTGTTCCTTTCGTATTTTCATAAATTTTGAGGACGCGTTCTATGCTTTTCCTCCACGAACTAAATTCTGAAGGATTTCCGGAAAAATCCCTTAAACTACGAACAATGTCCGGTATTTTGTCTAAGTCATTAATTTGTCCCTGGTGTTCCGGTCTTATTGTCTCGTCTGTCGCGGTAACGAGTATGCTGTCCGGGTTATTTAGAGCTAAGTTCTCCTGAACAACCCTGTTTACTATATTGCTTATTAGCCTTTCTAAATCAGGTGCTGCTACTGGCTGTGATGAATTAGTGGACTGATTCTGTGCGCTAGAGCTACCAGGATTTTCTAAAATGCTAGGTCTAATGAGATTATTTGGATTAGACATATTTAAAAATTTTCTTAATTTTAAAATCGCCTTAAATTTTTACTATTTATTTACTTCAAAACCTCCTTAAATTTTACTTTTTCCTTATTTTAAAACCTCTTTAAATTTTTATTTTCTGTTTTCTCGTTGAAAATAAAAATTTCACTGTTAAAAAATTAAAATTACTAATTTTTTAATTATATTAGGGCAATTTGTGAATTAATATTTTTCTTTTTTAATTAGATATTTAAATTAAAATTTATTTTAAAGAATTTCTAAATTTTTTTGTGTGTTTTTTTTTTTTTTTATATTCACTCGAAAAACGATGAATTAAGTTAATATTCTTTTGTTTTAATTAAATATTTGATATTGCTTATTAGCTTTGGATTTATTTTTAAAACTTTCTTATTTTTCTTTTTAAATTTAATTTTATATTTCACTTTTATAATTAACCATTTAAAACTTTTACTTAAATATAAAGCTTACATAAAAAATATTGTAATAACCATCCCACGGCGCTGGGGAATCATCCTTTTTGCTGTCTGCTACTGAGGGTCCCGCGATGCGCACTCTGCGTGGGTGTGCGTTTCGTCCTCTTTGGGCTTTAACGCTGATTGTAGTCACTGCCTGTTACTTCCTATCGCACTGCTTAAGGGCTTTTATTAAGGACTTTTCCCTTTTTTTTTGAAAATGATAAACCACGTATGCTTCTTAAGGATCTTATGGTTTTTCACTCACACTTTACTTTTTTATTTCACAAAAAAAAGTCCTTCGGAACGTAACGCGGTAGCGACCCTTTATTGTTGGGCGCCAGTTGAGTTTTTTGAAGTTATTTCTTCATTAAAAAAAAAGAATAAAATTCTTTTTTTTTTTTTTTTTATTTTTTTATTTATTTTTTTCTTTATTTAATTAAACCTTTTTGGTTGACAATTACTTAAGAACTAACTTAAAATAAATTCCTAAGTATTAATTAAACTTGCTGTAGGTGGTGATCACGTCATATGAATTTTGCTGACCTGGTGGAGTGTGCAGGAAGTCGTTTGATTTTTGTTTAATTTCATAAATGTTGCACAATTTGCTTTCACACGTCTCTCTTTAGCTTTAATTTAAAAGTGCTGAATGGGTTTATGTTACAGTGTATGTATGTCTGTTTGTAATATTGCATTAGCTTTTGCAATATTAACTTACACACGTAAATACCTACACACACGTAAATATCAATACACACATACATACCTACATACATATGTATGTATTACCTATGTAATTAAAATCTTACTTGAATTTTACGATTGTTTAAAGTTTAGGATATGATACCTGAAAAGGCGAATAATACATAGCGGAGCAAAAGGAACATTTCTAATAAATCTGTTATGCTTGACCGAAATTTATGACTGGTATATATTATTTATTTATTCCTCCATATTGCAATAAAAAGCCATCCAGGCCAATAAATAAATAAAAATAATTAACAACTAATTATAATAGGATATAAATTTTATTAGTAATTCATTAAGTACTAACTATAATAAGATATAACAAGGAAATTGAGTATATACATATATAGCTAGGATCGTGTCTAGACAGATTCTGTTATAAAATATAAACAAAAATTTCATTTATGTTATAAAACAAAAATGTTCATACAACTGATTTGTCAATAAAGTTTTCTTTAATATTGAACGCTCAGAAACGATCTCAAATAGACCTGTCAATCGTATACTTGTTGATGAAAATCAAAAATTTTGATTTTTTGACTTGGTGGCTTATTATTTTATCGTCTCCTGTTGTGATTGACAAAAATAAAATTTTTTTGCTTTGATTTTTGTCTTCGTGGTCATGCGAAGAAAGAAAAAGTATATTTTGTGTTAACATGTTATTTATATGTCTCTTTGAAAACAACAAGCATACGACACTCACGCATAAGCACAGATTTACGATATGCCTTGATAGGCAAGAATTTGCTTTAGAACATTTTTATAAATGTTAGAACGTTTTTCAGCGGTTTTAAAATCTACTGATGACAGCTAGAAAACGCACAAAGCTATATATATATATTTATAAAAAAACGTTAATTGTTGTGTAACTATGAAATATCTGCATCCTATTAACACTAAAGTTATAGCTTAAACCTAGATCAGTGGGAGCATTGCGTGATGATCAATAATTTAGACTGTATTATAAAGTGGTGTGACTTCAAATATTTTGACAAGTACTGGGTTTCTGCACGACTTCACAACTTCACGACAGCAAATACTGCAACCGGCAATTGTGGTTGTCTAGTCGACTGTGGACTTGATGTGACGACAGTGGTGGCTCTTGCAATAAATAAATGTATTCTATGGTTTTCGATTTTTAATAGTCTGCAGCCGTTTTGACATTCAGGAAGGAGTTTATGCAGGTGGCTATATCAAATGAAAGCAGTTTCGTACAAGCTATAAGGATTTAGTAGTATTGGGTTTATGTGTTAAGAGGATTGGGCTTATGCAAAATTGGAATTTTTCTCAGAGCCAATTATCTGGATATTTTTCAATGAATACTGATCTCCCTTGATTGGAGCAAAGTATTTGGCTTTCACCGAGAATACGAGTATGAATATTAAGTGTTTAAACATAAATAATACAGTTCATTGTAGATCTTGAATTTGGTTGTCATTAACGGAAATAGTGTGCCCCAATCTTTTATACATAAGTACTTATTGTGAATGCATTTATTATTTTTTGAACGAAAACGTAACTGAACGAAACTGCTGGTTCGATGATGACTTTTGAATTTATGTCGGTGATTGTGTTTCGTACTCTCAACCAGGACTGATCGATACCAGCAGCTTCCTCAGAGGTTTTCCAGCTAATTTGAAGTTTAGAGCCCGTTAATAAATATATTGAATTTAATGTAAGTGATAAACTATCTTTTTATTATCAGGAATCCCCTCCTGCAAGTAAGTTTAAATAAATTGGATTATTCCCAATCCATTTTCCTTCGCTACGAGTAGCGTTATTCCAGTTTGGTGACCATTTAGATCAGATATTTGAATCTAATCACAAAATTGTACATTAAGTACATTTTTAAGTTTCGATTAAACAATACATATATGATAGTTAATGTTGATTGAATGAAATATATAATGTAATAATTATACTTAGAGATATCGTGAACTGAAATAGGAAAGGTCGACTAGTTCTAGGGTTACAAAAAAAAAAAAAAAAAATGGGTGATAATTTTACTGCAACATGAAACATCTGGTCCTTAAAAAATGGTACGAATGAGGAAAAAAGGCTGTTGCGAGTCTGATAATTTATTTATTTATTTAAAATATTAGTGAATAATTACAAATTATAAACTAATAGTATATCAGGCCATGGCTACGAGGCCTTAGGCACAAAATTTTTTACAATTTGTTGTGTAAAATAAGTTATGATAATATAATAAATAATTCTAATTTATTTTGGAGATATATTTTAGATTAAATTATAAAGCTTGGTTTCTTTTAAAAAAGTTATTATTTGGATAATGTTATTTTTTGTCGGTTTGGTTAATAGGGTTATAGGATTTGGGCAGGTTTGTAAAATTGTATGACGCTGATTTTGAAATTTTGGGCAAGTCAGTAATAAATGTTTTAGAAGGTTGGATGCTGTAGTGTTAAATCTACAAATTGGAGGTACAGGTAATTTAATCAAGTGTCCGTGGGATATTTTTGAGTGTCCTAGGCGAAGTCTTTCAAGTTTGATAAGGTCTGATAATTGTATTTATTTGTTTTTCTAAATTTATTTATTGTGTTTTGCGCTGGAGAGTGCTTATGTGGTTAAACGTAGATCGAAGTGTTCTTTCATTAGATCTTTTTTGTATTTACTGTAGGCAAATATAGAACTTTTATCATTTATACACATATACATAACTATTTAGTCCCAACCGACATGCTGGTTTTAAACCCCCTTTTCATTCCGCAAAAGCCTTTAGCTAGGTATATTATTGTTTTATTTTTTGTAAATGAATATTTTTATTACAAACTTATGTATAGAAAATAAATCTTCTAATTGTTTTCTTTATTTATTTAATAACAAATGTAAATGTATTTATTTTCTCGAGTTTTTCAATCACTTTGGATGGAGAGTACTTGTAAAATGTAAAAATTTTTATTATTTAGTACAAGCAGTGGTGTATGGAACATTTTCGAAGTGTTTGCTTCAAAACACGTATATTGAGGTGTTTTGCTCTTTTCAAAAATGTTTGGGAAAACATGTTTATTTCTATATGTTTTGCCCAAAACACGTGTTTTCGAACAAAACACCTATATGGACACACACCATAAGGTATTACGATCTTATTTATAAAAAAATATTTTATATAGAAATCTGTGCAATAAGAGCTTAACAAACATGAAGTATTTGTTATAAATAAGGCAGTTATAGATAAAATCAACTTTAATTATATTTACCTTTGCTCATTGCTAAAATCTTGAAAATCAGGTTGACAGAATAGCGACGCACTTAACGTTCGAACAACAAATCAGGCGTTTTTTCTCAATACGATAAACTTGTAGCGTACAATAGCTATAAAAGGGTTACTAAACACATAGAGAACTGATAAGGATCGATGTGAGCTGGACAACTCCGGTAATTTGAACCACCTGGTTGGTATTAGCCTTACTACAGGAATTTTAAAAATGTACTTTTATATAAAAATTTAAAAGACGGATTCATCTCAGCTATGTTGTCGGCATCTCAGCTATGTTGTCGGAATAATAATTATTACTTGAGAGTTTTTCTGAAACGCGAACTAAATACGTTAGTGATTATAATAACCTGTTTTTATTTTAATTTTTTGTTTGTTTTTTGTGTCAAAATACGTATGTATTGTTCACAAAGTTTGTTGTTGTTTCCAAAAATCACCCATGTTTTTAGAAACGCGCGATTTGAAACCGCAAAGCGCATAGTGTGCTTTTAGGTGTTCCAAAAAAAAACGACTTTTAATGGCATATCGGAGTTATTTACGAAAAAACACAATATGTGTTTTACATACGTACAAGGTATGATAAAAAAATAACCGTTATTTTCAATTTTTTCAAAAAGTATTTATATATACATCAGTAACTATCTTGTCCCCTTCAATCCCCTTCAATGTAATCCCCCTCAGATATAATTCACTTGTGCCAGCGTTTTTTCTAATACTAATACGGCGTGTTCCACGAGATCTCAAAACTGTCAAAAACAAGCTGGCAATCTAAAATGGCTTATATTGCCAACATACGGCGTGTTCCACGAGATCTCAGACTAGTTCGGACTAATGAGAGTAAAAAGCAAATTACTCTCTACATTTCCAAATTGTAACTGGTAGAACACAAAAAACCACAATTGTGCATCTTGCAATACTAATGCTGTTTACTTTTTAGTATATTTTGGTGATTGTAGACGCTTAAACCCATAACATCATACGAGTATAAACAAAAGATTTGCATTATTGGCAACAGCTCTAAAATTAAAAGCAATGTAATATATATATATATATATATATATATATATATATATATATATATATATATATATATATATATATATATATATATATATATATATATATATATATATATATATATATATATATATATATATATATATATATATATATATATATATATATATATATATATATATATATATATATATATATATATATATATATATATATATATATATATATATATATATATATATATATATATATATATATATATATATATATATATATAATGGGTGATTTTATAAGAACTATCGGAAATTAAAAAGAAAAACACATAAAATTCAGAAAAATGCATGAAATATTTATTTGGATCGATAGTTGGGTCGATATAATTTAATGTTTGAAGATTATTTCATGCAAATGTTGGCCGCGGCTGCGCCTCAAATGGTCCATCCGCTTAGTCCAATTTTGGCATACTCTTTCCAACATTTCGGCCGGTATCTCACGAATAATGTTGGCAATGTTGGCTTCCAGTGCGTCAATCGAAGCGGGCTTGTCGCTATAGACATTAGCCTTAACATAGCCCCACAAAAAATAGTCTAGAGGCGTTAAATCGCACGATCTGGGCGGCGAATTGACTGGTCCCAAGCGTGAAATAAACTGTTCACCGAACTCGCCTCTCAATTGGTCCATTGTTTCGCGTGCTGTGTGGCATGTGGCACCGTCTTGTTGAAACCACATCTCATGCAAGTCAAGCTCTTCCATTTTGGGCAAAAAAAAGTTTGTTATCATCGCACGGTAGCGCTCACCATTCACAGTAACGTTGTGATTTGCATCATCTTTGAAGAAATACGGCCCAATGATGCCGCCAGCCCATAATCCGCACCAAACGGTTGTTTTTTGTGGAAGCTCTTGCAATGCTTCTGGCTGCTCTTCACTCCAAATACGGCAGTTTTGCTTGTTCACGTATCCATTCAACCAGAAATGAGCCCCGTCGCTGAACACAATTCTTCGATAAAAAAGTGGATCTTCATCTAACTTTTCAAGAGCCCATTCACCAAAAATTTGGCGTTGTGGTAGGTCGTTTGGCTTCAATTCTTGCACCAGCTGTATCTTATAAGGCTCCACACCCAAATCTTTCCGCAAAATTTTCCACGTAGTGGAGTAACAGAGGCCCAATTGCTGCGAACGGCGCCGAATCGATAATTCACGGTCATCACCAACACTGGCCGATACGGCTGCGATATTTTCTTCAGTTCACACTCTACGTAAGCGTGTTGGTGGTTTAATGTCCAACAATGTAAATTTGGTGCGAATTTTTTTTACAATAGCCCGAATAGAAGCCTCAGTAGGTCGATTAAACTGACCATAAAATAGAAGAAGCGCGCGATGAACTTTCTTAACAGAGCACGCATTTTGGTAATAAAATTCAATAATTTGCAAGCGTTGTTCGTTTGTAAGACGATTCATGATTAAATTATAGACCAAACTGAAGATGTTTGACAGTGATACAAGATACAAAACGTGCGTGAGCTGTCAAAACTAGTGTTGCCAAAAAGATAATAGCAAAAAAATCACTCGTTATATATATGTATATATATATATATATATATATATATATATATATATATATATATATATATATATATATATATATATATATATATATATATATATATATATATATATATATATATATATATATATATATATATATATATATATATATATATATATATATATATATATATATATATATATATATATATATATATATATATATATATATATATATATATATATATATATATATATATATATATATATATATATATATATATATATATATATATATATATATATATATAAAATAAAAAAAACTTTTTTCCAATTTGAAAATTTTCTGATTATATTTTCAGTTGCATATGCATGTAAACATAAAACAGCTTATTATTCAATTGTAGTCTGAACTTACCCAAAGTTCGAGCTAACAGGAAATGAAAAAAATTATTCTCTCATTTTCTCTCAAAATTGCTACGTGGAACGCTTGTGGACTAGTTCGGACTGTTTCGTTATTCACGTCGAACACAACTATATATAACAGACATGTTTACCAACATAACAGAAAAAAATGCGAAACAACGGTTATTTTTTGATCAGACCTCGTATGTCATAACTAATACTTTCTGTAGTTCGTAGTGAAAAATATATCAAAAACTTAATTTTTAATCCCTGGTTATTTTTTTATTATTGTTTTTGTTAAATTAAACATGCTCTTAGCTGAAAATAGAATAGAAGCGAAAAGGCTCTTCAAAATACAAATAGATAAAATATAGTAAATTACTGTTTAAGAAGGAGAAGACAAAAAAAATGTGTTTGTTTGCAAAATAAAAGTAACACAACAGTTTTGTCCGGCTGATAAAATTTGTTTGTATAATAATTTGCTTTCATATAATTTAAGATAATAACATAAAAAATGTAAACAATAAATAACGTTGGTGGTTAAAATAATAAAATGTGTTTAGCGGCTATTCACCTGTACTTAAAACCACTCATTGATTAATTTATTTAATTTCTGGCATATTAAGCATAATTTTTGAAATTAACGCTGTAAGGCAATGGGATATATTATTTATTTTTAATTTAAGTATGTTTTTGTATCGCCATATTGGTAACACTTAAAAAATGTAACGTAAAAATGTAAGAAAATTCTATTTACTACAGGTTCATACATTCCGATTACGTTACATTACATATCATTAGCGGTTCTAACTACTTTGCTTTGTTTTCTATCGTGTTCACACCTATTTTATTCTGTCGTCCGCGTTTACTATATATGTTCATTGCTAATTTCTTTTGGAACCAAATTACCCTGGAAAAAGTAGCAAGCAGGAATAAGTAGCGTTGTATACCTGTTATGTTTACTGTCGCCCGTGCTTTCTTTATATCTTCATCATTAATTTCTTTTGAATGTTCTTGCTATGTAATTCATTACCTTTCACTGTGGGAGATGTTGGACCAATTTTTGTTAGTCTGAGCAGTGTGGTCTTTACGTGTTGTTATTGATAGATTTAAGTCAAACGTCCTCAAACACTACTCTCTCCTCCCTCCTCATAATCTATTTTTCTAGTTCCAGTATAACGCATACGTAAGCATCAATTCTTGAGTTCTGGTCGCAGATAAAAAATATAAAATCGATCAGCTGTTTCATTCTGCTACAGTTACATAAGGTGTGTTCAACGTGAATAACGAAACAGTCCGAATTAGTCCAAAGTTGTCCAAAAGCGTTCCACGTAACAATTTTTATAAAATATTGAGCGTAATTTTTTTAAATTGCTGTAGAAATTTGCCCTTTTTCTTTGGGTAAGTTCGGACTAGAATTGAATAATCAGCTGTTTGCATACAAATGAAACTGAGAGAGTAATCAGAATATTTGCAAATTGAAAAATGTTTTTGTTTAAAAATCAATTAAAAGTAGAATAGAATGTTGCCCAAACTAAAAACTAACTTGTGAAGTTGTAAGAAGAATATGCAATTGTTATTTGGCTTCCCTTTTATAAATATGCATTAGAAATGGCTATTGAAAAATGTACCTTTTAATTTTACAGCTGATGCCAATAATGCAAATGTATTGTTTTTAAGCGTTTTAGGCGTCTTAAATCACTAAAGTACATTTGTTTTTTTATATTGGACCAGTACTCAGGGGATGACCCCTACATCTGCAGTGCAGAGGGGGAAAGAGGGAGTAGTGTTTGTGAACATTTGACTTGAACCTTCCAACGTTATAACAGACAGGAAACACGTCTGCAGGCAACTTATTCCACAGCCGAAGCGTACGGCTGAAAAAGGAATTCTCTCTGTAACGCGTAGTGCGATTCCCCGGGCAATCGACCACAAATGGATGAGCTCTAGACGATGAGCGCATGCTACGTAAAAATGTGCGAGTTTCGGGAACAAGATCCCTAATCTCGTCAGAGCAAAATCCATTGTAGTAACGATAGAACAGAGTAACGCACCCCACACTGCGTCGATGATCCAGTGAGTCAATAGAGTTGGATACCCTACTGTCACCGATGAGCTTCTTCGCCCTCTCCTGCACACGGTCGAGTAACCCCAAAATAGACTTTGAGGCACCGGCCCAAACATGAGAGTTGTATTCCATTTTCGGTCGGATGTAGGTGGTATAAATAGTAAGGAGGTCGGATGGAGTGAAGTACATCTTACAGCGTTTCAAAAAACCAAGGCACTTGAATGCTTCTTTGGAAACATGAAAAATGTGTTCAGTCCAGCGAACATCACACTGTATCTTCATTCCACGAACATCAAGAGATGAAGCAGCATTTGCGGTCGTTTCTTTGTGTGTTAATAGGCAACATTGCGTCTTACGAGCGTTAAATGTGACCCTGTTTTTACGACCCCATTCGGAGATTAATAGAAGATCACTATTCAGTGAATCATTCATATTTAGCCTCTTGGTAGCGATCTCTGATAGGCTGGGCCTATAACTAAAAGAGTACGAGTGACAAATGCTGCTGTCATCCGCAAAAGAGTGGATAGGGTTGGCAGTTTGATAGAGAAGGTCGTTGAGGAAAATAAGAAATAGAGTAGGAGAAAGAACGGAGCCTTGCGGTACCCCTGAATTAATCTTGAACTCGTTTGATGAGACCCCATCTATAACAACTCGTATAGTGCGGTCTCTGAGAAAGCTCGATATAAACCGAAAGAAGTCATCACCGACACCAAAAGCAGTGAGTTTTGCCAGTAGCGCACCATGCCACACTCTGTCAAACGCTTTGGAAATATCCAGAGCCACCACCTTATTTTCGACAAAATGATGGATTGAGTGGCACCATTTCTCTGACAGATATGCCATAAGATCACCAGTAGAACGACCCTTGCGAAATCCATATTGGCGATCACAAAGTAATTTATGTGACTCTAGATATTTCATAAGGTGATAGTTGACCATACTTTCCATCACTTTGGAAAGCGTAGAGAAAATTGCAATTGGGCGGTAATTTTCGGGGTTATTTGCCTCACCCTTTTTGGGGATTGGCGTTACATTAGCAACCTTCCAGCACGATGGAAACTTACCAACATGGTAAAGTTTGCTGAAGAGGTGTGCTAACGGACGCGCAAGCGTAGAAGAGCACTGCTTCAAGACCAGTGCTGGGATTAGTATACACAAATGTACAGTTATTGAGTTTCGCGTTCACCAGTTTTGAGTAAAATTGGCAAATTTAGAGAATAATTTACTTTTTACTCTCATTAATACGAACTAGTCCGAAATTTTGTGGTACGCAATGCCAATGAAATGTAGTAGTTACGTAAACTTAAGATTGTACAACGTAAAAACATGAATATATATACGTTTTTGAAAAAAATTATATATATGACTATGTTGCAGTAAAAGAGCGATATAAAGGGTATTTTTTTAAGCTAGATAGAACTTTAAATTGTAAAAAGTAACACAAAAAATTAAATTTTGATGAAACATTTTTTTTATTTGTTTCAGTATACTCTGACAAATCATCATGAATAGACTCACGCTTGAACAACGCTACGAAATTCTTTCGCCGATTGGGCTCTAGAGCAGTTGGCAACTGACCCGTTGTTTTATCGCAAAATTGTGTTCAGCGATGAGGCGCATTTTTGGCTTAACGAGTTTGTTAATAAGCAAAATTGCCGCATATGGAGTGAGACCAATCCACAAGAGACCCTACAGACTCCATTACATCCAGAAAAATGCACTGTTTGGTGCGGTTTTCATGCTGGTGGCATCATCGGACCTTATTTCTTCAAAAATGAGGCCGGAGCTCGCGTTACGGTCAATGGAGATCGTTACCACACCATGATCAATGATTTTTTGTTTGAAAATATGGATGACATTGATCCGGAGGAGATGTGGTTTCAACAGGATGGCGCTACGTGCCATACGGCGAACGCAACCATCGACTTACTGAAATCAAAATTTGGCGATAAGTTCATTTCGAGAAATGGACCTGTCAATTGGCCTCCAAGGTCGTGCGATTTGACACCTCTCGATTATTTCCTGTGGGGCTACGTGAAGTCACTGGTTTATGCTGATAAACCAGCAACAATTGACGCCTTGGAGACCAGCATTGTTCGTGTTGCTCGTGACATACGGCCAGCAGTGCTCGAAAAAGTGGCCCAAAATTGGACGTCCAGAATGCGCTTCGTCAAGAACAGCCGCGGTGCCCATATGCCCGAAATCATTTTCAAATGTTAATGTCACGTATTGATCTTTCGAATAAAAAAAAATTTTGATTACAATTTAATTTTTTGTGTTATTTTTTACAATTTCAAGTTCTTTCGGGCTTAAAAAAACACCCTATACATACATTAATTTCATTTTCAAATAACGTGAAAATTTTTGATAGGTCTTTATATATGAATGGGACCTTTCCGATTACTTGTGTCAGAGTTTATGTGAAAAACATAGGCTAATACCATGTTCAGACGGTAATATGAAACACTTGGTTCGCTCTCTGAACCACTATTGCGAAACTAGGTGTTCAGACTGTTGTTTTTTTTTTTTGCTTTACACTGATGTTTACATATTTTTCGCAAACGTTTCACTAATTCTTTTTTTAATTTTTATTTAAATCTTTATGTAAGTATAAAATTTTTACATTTTCAATGTGTTTATTTTGATTTTACACGCATTAATTATCTGTTTTTACTTTGTTTGGATTTTTTTTGCAGCTAGTTCAGATAAACTGGTGATAATTTATTATCAAATTTGGAGATGACAGTAGTTTTTGCTTGGTTCACAACAAGACTCAAAATGAACCGAGTTGGTTCGCTCATAAAATTTTGTATGGCGAATCATGTTGGTTCAATCAAGATTGGGCCGCGAACCACGAATGAGAGCGCGAACCTCGAAAATAAGCCTTCGTGTGAACATTTTTTTTTTTTTTTTTTTTTTTTTTTTTTTTTTTTGTAGATACATATCTGTGGTGTTTTAAAATAACAACTTAAGTCGAATTTTACAAAATGAAAAAATGGAATCTTATTGTTTGATATGATTAATTTATTAAATAAAAAATGGTTATTTGTAAAAATATTTTTTCGCTTTATTGACGAAATTTTGCTGTAATTTTGGTTTATTTTCATTTGTTCTTAAATATAGTTTTTCATTGAAATTTATCCTAAAAAGCTTTCTTAGTCTTATCTTGACTTAAGATGTTATGATATAATGCCACAGATTGATAGAAATTTGTTTAAACAATGAGATTTTTCATTGGATCAGGATTGCTTATTTTACAAAAATAATTATATAAAATATTAAATCCAGACGTTGACCAAATTGGCCGTTTATTTTCTACATATATTTTTCATTTTACATCAGGTGTGATGGTGTGAAAACAAAATGTAATAGTACGTTAAATTTTTTGACAGTCGCAGCAAATATCATTAGATTTCTATATCATAAATTCTAATAAAAATCTTAAGTCTGAAATGCCTTAAGGTAGTATTAGTAGCATAATTAAGTAGACAGTGGAAAATGTTTTTAATAAATATCTAATTAATGCATTTAGTACAAATCAAAAAATTATAAATTGCTTGTTTTTTCTTTCCTATATGGCGACATTTCATAGGAGCTACCCTAATCATCAGTAGACTTGGAAACTTTTGAAAGATATTGTCAAACATTCAACTTTATACCTTTCGAACAAATGAACAACCGTTGGTTAGGTTAGGTAGGCAGTCCGCTGGATACCCCGAAATAGCCTAGGTGTTCCAGCTCACTTGGGTCCCGAAGTCGTTCCCTTTGTGATTGCCAGAAAAGTGGAATAGTGAAGTGAAGAAGAGAAGAATAGAAGTTAGGGGAATATAGTGTGAGTGGAGGAGATGGATGGGCGGAGAGGGAAAGAAATGCAAAGGCGGGAACCTCTTAGTGTACCTTTACGTGCTGCTGTACTAGCCATCCACTGTTTCTTATGAAAGAGGCTAACACGGTCAGTTTGACCGAAGCCAGGCATGATAGGATGTTGAAGCTCCGCTCGCCTAGGTATCTTAGACAATGATGCTCCAATTCCGGACATGTACCAAGGAGACAAAGCATCGTCTCCTCCTCTTCCTCGTCTTGGCTACTTCTGCAGAAGTCGTTATGGATTAGTCCTAGTCTCCTGGCATGGCCTGGACATTACCCCAAACGGGCAATGTCCAGTGATTACTGCGATTTCTTAGGTGAAATGTCGGCAGTTTTAATAGCTCCCACGTTCTCTTAGAGTTAATATGCGGTCACAGAATCCTTGATATAAGGCATGTGGGCTCTGTGCGCCATTTTTCTTGGGCACGTTCTAGCGTGCAACCGTTGGTTGTTCCAATTTGTTTTTTTGAAAGTATCTAAAAACACAGAACAAAAATTCAAACAACTGAGTATATTATTTATACTAGCATCCAAAATTGGTACAAATCAAAATATCTTGTAAAGAAAAGTAGAGAAGTGAGAAAGGTGAAAAATAAAAAAAGCTTGTTTTTTATATTTTAACGGGTATGGTTAAAACATTTTTCTTTTTAAATTCTCAATAATTTATTTAAATTATTGGGATATAAAGTTGAATGTTTGACAATATATTTCAAAAACTTCCAAGTCTACTGAAACTTAGGATCGACATATAAACAGCAAGGAAACAAAAAACAAGCCATTTATAATTTTTTTATTTATATCAATTTTAGATGCTGGTATATAGATCGGTTATTTGAATATATTTACGGCTGTATGCAAAAAAACTTAACAAAGCTTGGTAAGCAATTGTTAAGAAAAATTTCATAACGTTGTATCCAAAAACGACTATTAGCTTACCATACGTTTAAAGTTGAACTGGGCCACTTTAACTGTACGTTAAAATGACATTTGAATTCTTGATTTTTATTTGTCTTTTAATTCACAATTTTATGGAAAATATTAGCAAAAACGATGTATTATGATTGTTAGATAAATAGATTTTAGCGTTACATATTATATGAATTGAAAATATAAGTTTTGAAAGGGAAACATAAATAAGAAATATGTTAGTGATGCAGTTTCAATCAAACGAATACAATGAAAAACGTTAATCGAATAATAAAAATATTTTAAGTATAAGTAATCCTATTAATTTTTCTCAATTCGATTAATTATACATATTATACACTCATTATTTATTAAAAAGGTAAATCCAAGAACTGTTTGTCAAAAATATGTTATTTTATGTAATAATAATCAATTTTTATTTTTTTAATTTGTTTTTCGATTTTCGAATATTAGTTTTCATACATCACTATTCAAAAATTACAACTGAACATAACGACATTGCCAGAATAAAACAATTAAATTCCTTACTACATTTAATAGTTAACGTACTGTTTTTGCATAAACTTTTTTAACAAATGTATGGTAGTGCTAATGTGTTTGGTAACTAACGTTAAAACTCAACTAAGAATTTTTTTTTGGATATGGCCCTTAGTATTTATTATACGATATTGTTCAAATAGTTTATTCTTGTCACAAGTTATTGTGTAGCAACTATTACAAAAACTAACGTAAAACTATTTTTTTTAGCAATAGAGACTCAAATCCATATGTCTGCGGGTTATCTATGTAGTAATTACTTTAAATAATTTGCATCTCAATGTATGTACCTACATACAGTGGTGGCCATATAATTAAAACATTTTTGATAGTAAATTAATTTACTGTTTTGATGGTATATCTGAGATTGTGTAGACGCCGTACATAGCGTTTTACATCTGATCCCCATCGGCAAAACTTGGATTCGTCACTCCATAAAATATTTTTCCAAAATCTTATTGGTTTCTTAATATTTTTCTGACAAAAACCAATCTGGATTTAAAAATTTTTTTTGGAGACGAAAGTTTTTACTGTGCGACGTAGTCACATAAGGCACCTTCACATAGCCGCCGTCTAATAATATGATGACTCTAATCCAACTTTTAACTGTTTAGAACTGTTAAATCGGTCAGCTTTGGAGGCCCTTACGACTATTTTCTCGCATCTGGCTCTAATTGTACGAGGTTTGGAGGCTCTGGGTACATTATTTGAGCTCCCTACGAGTAGATTATCAAAATTTTACCGCTAGAGCAAACAAGTAATTGAGAAAATTCATTCACCGTCTTTACGGAACCTCTAAAATTAATGACTACCTTCCTTTCCTCTTCGGAGCAACTTGGTCTTTTTTGCCATGACTAGTTACTAATATTAGAATACAGTTTTGTTGATATATTTAAAACATACTTATCTACAAGTTTTCACAAAAAAAAATTTAATTAGATATTAAAATAATGTTATTTAAATAGCAGAACTGAAAATGTTTTAATTATGTGTCCACTTGAAAAATTACCCTTTCTCTAAATAATGACTTACTTTTTAAGAAACCTAAACAGAAAATGAAACTTATATTTTCAGTAGAAAAGTTCAATTACAATAAGAATAAATCTCAAAAAATTAGCTTTTCGAGCTAACAATGCAGAATTGTTAACAGTACCACCTTTTATATTGTGCGAAAAATGTATTCTAATTACTTTTAAACTGTTTCCTCTAAGAGATATTTTCTAAAAATATTTTCTAAGACTTGTATGGAAGCTAAAAACTTGAAATGTATATTTCTCGAAACAAGCTTTTTTCAGTTACGACTATGTTGCAATAAAGGGGCGATATAAAATACCGAAAGAATGAGAGATCAGATTTATGTTTTAATTACATGTCCACCACTGTGTATACCAATATTGACGTCATGAGTCTTTAACTAATAAATTTGCATGTGCATGTAATGCTTATGAAAAACTTAATAAAAACACAAAAAAAAATTTTTTTATTGAATCAATTTGTAGGAAAAAAATGATCTGTTTAACTCCCTCATCACAAAATTGAATCTATTATTATATATTATTTTTTATTTTATTTACACACACTTGCAGCAATAATTATAAATCTATGTGGTTTTACTAAAAAAAAACAGTCATTTTGTTTTATTAATATTCTTCTATTTAAGTTTTCATGTAAAAAGATCACGCCATTAGTATTTATACAATTTAATTTTTTATAACTTAAATCAAAAGTTAATCTAGAAAATTTAATCTGTCTTCGGAGAATTATTTTTCTATATGTCGTATTACCGAACTGTCAATGGTTTCGAAATATTAGGTTTGACTTAAAGAATGTATAAAAACTATTATTATTTTATCAATACATATACATTTGATATCTTCTTTCAATTTTGATCGAATAATTTTTTTTGTTCTTTCTATCAAACTATTAAATTCGAAAAAAATATTCGATCAATCACTCAGAATAACGAAGATCAAACCAATCCAAAAAAACCGTAATTTCATAGAGGATTTGTAATTGTAAAAGTCTGTGCAGTAGGCAGGGTTGCCAGAATTTGAAAAATATTAACAGCATATTGAAAGAAATTATTATGCATGTTCTGAGAAACGCAAAGCGCTTAAATTTAGCGTTTTCGAAAACGCCAAATAGGTGTTCTAAGAAACGTATAACGCAAGAAATATGGTTTTGCGATTTGAAATCGCCAAATAGGTGTTCTGGAAAACGCATATCGCTTAAAATTGGCGACTTCAACTCGCATGTATATATTGAAGTGAACTGAATGAATTTGCTAAAACTGAACATGCAAAAGGCAATAAAATTATTCACTATTAAAATTTAATATGTTTTCTTTTTGTTTCAATAAAAAGTTTAAAGAATTTTACACATTTTCATTAAGAAAACTAAATAGAAAAATTTGTCTATTTGTTGTCAATTCTTTTTTCGTTTTATATTACTACCACATACATATATATGTATGTAAAACACATGTTGTATTTTTCGGAAAAAACTCCTAAGCGTTTTTTAGAACGCTTTGCGGTTTCAGAACGCGCGTTTCTGGGAACATGGCTGTATGCATTTCAGAATATTAAAATGCAAATAGATTTAATGAGAAAAAAAAAACATATATGCAAGTTGTTAAAATTATTTAATGCCCAAAATTTATTCAGACTTCTTTCGTTAAAATTTACCTAGCTGAAGATTTCCTCCACATTTGCTGATGAATGTGGTAAAATGATTATATGTTTAATAAACTCGGTTAGAATTTGAAAATTATAACAGAATTAGCTGGTTTTATTTTAGATGCAACTCTGGGCTGGAGAACAGTTCTCGCGTTATCGTAAATATTTCTTAAGCGCGGTCAGGCTTTTCATTGTTGTTTGGGCTTCGAGAGTTTTGCGTCTCGCTTTCACTGGCTAACCGTCAGCCTCAACTAATTGTATTAGTCTACAGTTCTTTTTTTTTTTTTTTTTTTTTTTTTTTGAGGTATTCCTTTGTAGCCACGCGGAAACTTCTTATGTGAAGGCATAAGTCGTTATAGTTAATTACAGCGCAGCTGCAAATTACTGTTATTACTATCGTGGGCAGAAAGTCTTCGTTACTCCGCTCATGCTGCGCGTCCTATACTTTACAAATTTATTTTCAACTGTACGAGTATAGTTAAATAAATATTTTTGATAGAGCAGATTTTCAGTTGTACTGAAAAATTTTCACAACGAAAAATATTTTGCATGTTTTTTTCTGATTTACTTTTGACTCATTTGCTATGTTTTTAAAATTGTTTTATTTTCATTTGACTGACATCGATATTACAAAAAATATGAAAAGAGGCAAATGAAATTTTATCGAAAAATAAAAAAATAAAAAAAATTAAAATTAAGGAAAAAGACAACCTTAAAAATCGTCGTAAACATGTAACATGATTTTGGTAGCAACTTTAATAGAGTATTATAAAAAAAGACTAAATTATCGTATAAAAAAGTTCATATTACTTTCTAGAAACTTGCCAAAGTTGCTTTTTAAACTTCGAGTCCAAAAACAATCAATTGCAGGTAGCTTTCAATTTTAATAATTTTTTCGAAATTTCGCTTAATTTGTTTACATAATATTCAAAAACATGAGCATCTTGCACTTTGTTATTCCATTTTGTCTATTTTATGAAATGAACGATTGATATTTTCGTTCTAACACAACCGGGTATGTTCTGGATTCTACTTTGAAGTGAAAATAGTTTCAAATCACTTCAATTTCAAGCTTTGGTGTTCTACATTCTACACTTTACTTTTCATTTGTGTTTTGTCTTCGAACATTAATTTGTAGTGAATTGTCTGGTTCTTGAAACTACTTTTACACAAAAAGTAGTAGTTTGAAAACACTTTTTAATTTTATTGTGAAAATTAAATATTTTACAGAAAACTTAGTATAATTACAATCCCATTGAAATAAGAGGGTTAGATGACGGAATATTTATTCGAGTTACAATTTTGCATATAATTTATCGGGAAAATATTATGTAAAAAACTAATATTTGTTATTTTATTAACTAAAGTCGATTGGCGATATCATCTCTTACTACAGCGTTTACGGAGTCACTAACTCGTCCGAATCATCGTCATCACTTACATGTCTCTCGTTTACCGCCACCCGCTATATCAATCTTTTGCATAAAACTTAAAAAATTACGATCATCGTTGAAAGGGGAGAATTTGATAAACCTAACTAAAGCCCGTATCAGATAATGATTTTACTTCGCTTCGCGTTGTTAGTTGAAAAGTTCAGCAACTCTCATTTTTTTACTCGTTGAAGTTTTTTCTAATAGCTCCAAAGCTTTATGCACTAAGAAAACAATTAATTAAATATAAAAATTAATGACCAGTTTTTTAGATAAACAAACAAATCGTGAGCGTTACCAAAGTTTTCATTGTGACCTAATCTTTTGCTTTGCGCTTTTCTGTTAAAGTTTTAAACATCACGCAAAGCGGCAGTCTTATCTGACATGGCCTTAAATTTTGTTGTTATAAAATAACATTAGATAAAAAATTTTCCACGTCGTTTTTTGGACAAAAAAATAAAATTAAACTGAAAATATGGTTCTCTTCAGTACTGGTTTGTATAAAAAAAACAAATAAAATTGAAAACATGGTTCGTGTCAGTACTAGTTACTGCACAATTTATCCAAGTTTTATTTTCGAAGTTCAGTTCGAACGAAAGAATGAAACGAACAAACTACTACTTTTTCAGAACAACAAAAATGAAAAGGTAACTTTTCAAATCATTTTTTTATTTTCATTCCACTACTTTTCTGGAACATGCCGGAACGTAAACAAATGGTATTAGAAATATAAGAGAAAAACTAAAAAAAGTTATTTTATTAGTAAAAATTTTTAAAATCTGCGTTTTTAGGCCAAAAATCTTCAAATCTTCATTTAGTGTTTTTAGAGAGAAAAAATCTGCAAAATGAAGATAAATCTGCATTTCTAGCAACATAGGCAGTAGGTGTTGTCTGCTTATCGCTATTGATATTAAAGTAAAATGATTTCCTATTTACTTGTTTTAAGCGTCCTAACCCTATTCAACTTTTAAATTTTCAGACTCAAATGAGCCATATTTTGGATAAGCCAAAAATTGCAATGCCCATTAAGACAATTAGTGTTCAAATATCTACAGCTACTGCCGCCGTTACAGCAACCACTAACGCTAATTTAAAAACAAACACCGTCAACACCACAGCCACAAAGCTAAGCACTGAGTCAACAACATCGTCTGAAGAACAACAATTTCATGGCAATGATATTAAAAATACAGAAAGCATAAGTAATTTTATTTATTAAAAATAAATTCAATATAAATAAACCCCCAGTATTTCAGGTGAATACCAAACTGTTTTAGTAAGTTTAACTGCTGGTGCAGCAGCTGGAGCATTAGCAAAAACTACAATAGCACCTTTGGATCGTACAAAAATTAATTTTCAAACTAAGTAAGTTAATTAGCAGAATGTGAGGATTTGAACTTTTTATTTATTTTTTTTTCAGTAAACATGTACGCTACAGCTTAAAAGCTGCTATAGATTTTCTAAAACATACTCATGCCAAGGAAGGTACATTGGCATTATGGCGTGGAAACTCGGCAACTATGGCCCGAATAATTCCCTATGCTGCCATACAATTTACAGCTCATGAACAGTGGAGAAAAATTTTGCATGTAGATAAAGATGGTACAGAGTAGGTGCATTCAAAATGAAAACGAAACATAAACATGTTGATACATTCCCATATACATACATACATATGTATGTTATAAATATAAAATTATAAACATTTAACCATACATAAGTACGATATGTAGCGAATGTGATTTAAAGGCGTTTCAGACTTTCATACATGCTTTCAGATTGTCATAAAATTTTGTGAGAAAAAAATATAAACATTTTTTTACGACTGTTAAAAATCTGATGAAAGAATTCTAAAACTGACAATGTTATAATAGTAGAAAAAAATTTGTTTAATTTATTGATTTGAACACTTATTATTTATTATTTCCTTTTGTAAAAATGCAACCTTGACCGGATGAAAACTAAAGGGGGATGGACACGATCAAAATGGTAATGTTCTAGATTCTACTTTGAAGTGAAAATAGTTTGAAATCACTTCAATTTCAAGCTTCGGTGTTCTACATTCTACTCTTTACTTTTCATTTGTGTTTTTTTTCGAACATTAATTTGTAGTGACTTGTCTGGTTCTTGAAACTACTTAATTTAATTTTGAAAATGAAAACTTTTACAGAAAAACTGAGTATAATTACAATCTCATTGAAATAAGAGGGTTAGATGACGAACTGTTTATTTGAGACACAATTGTGCATATATTTATAGGCAAAATAAGGAAAATATATAAAAAACTAATAGTTGTAATTTTATTAACTAAAGTCAATTGGCGATATCATCTCTAATTACAGGGGTTACGGAATCACTAACTCATCCGAATCATCGTCATCACTTTTGGCACTTAAAAAAGTACGATCATCGTTGTTGTCTTATAAAATAACAAGTATTGGATTAAACATTTTACACGTCGTTTTTTGGGCCAAAGGCATATCGCAAAAAATAAAATTGAAAACGTGGTTCGTGTCAGTACTAGTTATTTGAACATTTATCCAAGTTTTATTTTCGAACATCAGTTCGAATGAAAAAATGAAACGCCCAAACTAATACTTTTTCAGAACAACAAAAATGAAAAGTTAACTTTTCAAATCATTTTTTATTTTCATTCTACTACTTTTCTGGAACATGCCGGAGTATATGTAAAAATTTGTTAGTATATGTTTCATCAACAATGTTAGATGGAATCAAGCACGAATAGATTTTTATTATTTACTTTTCACTGTGAATGGGACAAAAAATAAAAGAGAAGAAAATAACTAATAAAAAATAATCTATTCAATTTCAACCAGGACGGCGAACTTTCGTTATTATTTTTAAATGTGCAAAATATTCCTAAAAAAAACAAAAATACGAGAAAACGAATGATGACAATTAAGATATTTTAACATTAACTGAAGTTTGCCGGTCATAGCCTATTAAAATTAAAATTAAAAAGAATGTTTGATGATGAGCTGTCAAGATAAAATCGTGAAGCATCAAGTACATGTATACAACGTTGTCAGTATGCATTTTGATCGTGTCTAAGCCTCTTTAAACAAATTACTAAAAATTATTAATGAATTTAATATTACCATACCGTATTAAATTGTCATTTTTATAACACATTGCTTTCACGCTTGTACGTATTATTTGAGATTATGACAAACGCTATTGCAAAGTGTGCTAGTGTCTGCAATGCTCTTTACCGAATACTAATAGTTCAAGCTTTTTGCTCTCTTAAATTAAAAAGGATTTCTTCTTTTTTTTATTAAAGATCCATAAGGCCGTGATGTGTTTTAATGAAACACAGATTTTTGTATAGAGTTATTTTATTCAAACAATTGAGTTTTATTCACTATATTAACATTGAAACCATGGTGCAATTAACCAGGTGGCATCACTAGCGCAGGTGATAATTTTTTGTTTCATAAAATTGTGGGTGTCAAAAATTGTGGGTGAAAAAATAAAAATATTTTAAACAGTTTGAAAAAGGGCAAGAACACAATAAAAAAGTTTTCAAAAATATTTTAATTGCTTAAAATGTGTTGAAAACAATTTATAAAAAAAAATTATATTAATTTTCTTTGTTCGTTTTTTATATAAACGTTTCTTTGTTCATTTTCTTCCGTTTTGTAAACATGTTTTTGACAGCGTCCGGAATTTTTACACAAACAAAATATTATGTATGTAGTATAACAACTCTTATGCTGCCACCTAATAATTGCACCATGATTGAAACCAATCAAAAAATTATAAACATTGAATCAAACAATCAAAAAATTATTAACATTGAAACCAATCAAAAAATTATAAACAGCCAGTTTTCAATGTTTGCCAGCTGTCTATATGTTGACATTTCATATGAGCTACCCTAATCATCAGTAGACTTTGAAAATTTTTGAAAGATATTCTCAAACATTCAACTTTATATCACAACAATTTAAATAAGTTATTGAGAATTTTAAAATTAAAATGCTTTAATAATACCTGTCAAAACACAAAAAACAAGCTTCTTCATTTATACATGTCTTTAACCGGTCTTTACACCTTTATAAAGTAGGTCCCAGAATGCTACCTTGGCAGATTCCTGTATCGATTGGCTGAGTGGTGCTTATAAAATCGCCTTATTTGATAACAAATTGCTGGCGGCATAACTAGCTTGTGAGTGTTTGCGGGCAAGTTTAACTTTATTTTGTGCAGTACACCCTTTATAGAAACCTTGATAAACGTCAATGATTACAGCTGAACAATACTTTTTGCCTTCGAAAGTTTTTTTTATGGCATTTTGCTGCATCATTTGCAATAAAATGGTTAACATACACCATCCCTTTTTCGGAATCGATTCTAGCCCAGTTCCCAGTTGAAGTTCGCAAAGGCGGCTTATTTCTAACGGATCTTTTTAATCCTTTTGTCGTTCTCCATAAGCAATAGTTAGATTGAGGAGTGCCATCAAGGCTTTCCAAGTATGTTTTAAGAGAAGCCGTTCTCTGGATTTCAAATTTTTAATCTGCTAGATGTCAAAAAACGGTGGTGTAAAATATATAGATTTCGTTCCAGATATTAATTCAAATCTACTAGATTTTCAGTTGGTGTAAATGTAGTATTATGCATTTTCAGTTTTAAGCTGAGGAGACTTGCGGAGTTGCCACTCTCCACTGACTTCTGTTTTCTGACAGAAGTTTCTCAATTTCAGACGAAAAGTTCTATTGTTCTCATTTCTGGCAATCACATTTCAGCGAAATTTTCACACGGTTGCGTTTGTGATCGATTGTAAGCAAACGCGGCTTTCCATCTTGCGGAAGGAATTATTTTTCCTTCCGCTTATTTAGCGCACTAAACATTTTTTTTTTAATTTCTTAACACGCTGTGTTATGCTATCAACGGCTGCCAAGCCGAAACTAAATGACGCAGTTTGATAAAATTTAGCCATGGGTCAACTATTGACAGGAACAGTATTTTCATTCCAGTTAAGAGGTGAAAAATTCAAAGTAACGGATTTATTGACCCGTGATCGTACCGATTGCTGCCTATTGGTGTTGTAATAAACCAAAAGTCCTTAATTTAATATAATTAATCATACTTTAAGAAAAGATTTCGTTCTAGATTTTAATTCAAATCTACTTCAGTTTTAAGCTGAGGAGCCTTGCGGAGTTGCCACTCTCCACTGACTTCTGTTTTCTGACAGAAGTTTCTCAATTTCAGACGAAAAGTTCTATTGTTGTCATTTCTGGCAATCACATTTCAGCGAAATTTTCACACGGTTGCGTTTGTGATCGATTGTAAGCAAACGCGGCGTTCTATCTTGCGGAAGGAATTATTTTTCCTTCCGCTTATTTAGCACACCAAACATTTTTTTTTAATTTCTTCTCAAAACACGCAGTGCTATGCTATCAACGGCTGCCAAACTGAAACTAAATGACGCAGTTTGTTAAAATTTAGCCATGGGTCAACTATTGACAGGAACAGTATTTTCATTCCAGTTAAGAGGTGAAAAATTCAAAGTAACGGATTTATTGACCCGTGATCGTACCGATTGCTGCCTATTGGTGTTGTAATAAACCAAAAGTCCTTAATTTAATATAATTAATCATACTTTAAGAAAAGAAAGAACTTGAACTAAAACTTGAATGTTAAATTTAGCATTTCAAACTAAAACAAACATTCATATGTACTAAGTTTTAGAAATATTTATTCAATTCAGAAGCTCTGTTGTATGTTTTATCGTTTAAAAAATGGTTTTAATTTTTTTTGGGACTAGCATGCTTGCGACGGTAATGGGAGCTTGTGAATTGAATGAGTATTTTTTTTTTTTGAGCCAAATCTAATTTAAGTTACCAGACAACTAAAATTCTTTTTACTGTTCTTTATGCAATTCCTTAAATACCAAAAAAAATGTCCATTTAAATAATAAAGGTCAATATTTGCGTTTCCAGTAAAGAGTACACACATTCGCAACAACCCGTAACTTTTAGGCATATTTTTTTTATAACTATGTGTAATCTCTTGTTTCATTTAGTACGAAATTAAGACGTTTTGTAGCGGGCTCACTGGCCGGAATAACCTCACAATCTCTTACTTATCCTTTAGATTTGGCAAGAGCACGTATGGCTGTTACAGATAAATATACTGGGTATAGGTATTATAAACATAATCAAAAATTTGCATATAACAAAATTAAATTAAATTCTACTTAAAGCACACTACGCAGCGTGTTTGTTACAATATGGGTTGAAGAAGGTCCTCACACTTTGTACAGGGGTTATTGGGCCACAGTTTTAGGTGTAATACCATACGCTGGAACCTCATTTTTTACTTACGAAACTTTAAAACGTGAATACACCGGTAAGTTTCTTTTCAATCAGGCGACTAAAAAAATTGTTTAGGTTATAAAAAAAAACAATACAAACATCTAAGAGCATATGAGCCACAATAAATTTTTGCGAAATAAATGAAATATGAGCATACAATGCAGCAAAGTATATCTAAAGGCAGGTGTATCCCTGATATAAAAAATACAAGGTAGTTTTATTCTCTCAATTTTCCTTAACAATCACCATCTGACAAGTATAAGGATTGTGACATTTTTCATAAAATTGTGCACCGTATTAGTTTATACATTCGCTTTTTTTCAGTTTTGTTTGAAGTTGTGTCTAAAAATAATAATAAAATTGTGACTTCTAACAAAAATAAATGAAAAATTTTAAAATAAAATACATACATAAATCTAAAACATATAAAAACGGCCTGAAAAACATCCTCAGACTAAAATGCTACCGACACCATGTTTCAATGTGCCTTCAGTATAACGTGGATGAAGACGTTGGCTTTTCGGTCATCTAACCAGTCTTAATATATCGGAATCTTTGTTTGGTAGTCAAATTAATGTGTTCCCTTGCAAATTCCAACCTGGCCAGTTTATTTTTCCGTGATATAAAGATATTTTTTACACTTTTGTTTGGTATGCTTCTGCAGCCTGCCTTTGAATCCTTCTGGGAGTAATATTTAATGACAATTGTGTGGCGATGGTTCTTGACGACACGAATTGGTTTTTTTATTTTTATCAAACGTATTTATGCCTGGCCATCTCGTTTACTAGTTTTTTTGGGATCGTTCACCTTTATGTTCTGTAACCAAAGTACCCGAACAACGAAAACGGCTTATATTCTTGGTGAATATCAAATTTTTTTGCAATTGTGGTCACTGATTGGCCGTTATTAAAATCAGTAATTATTTTTTTCTTTTAAATGCACTGAATAATTATATCGCGGCATTTGTTAGAGAAGTTACAACTCACGTCCAGAACAAGTTTGAAGGCACGGTAAAGACTGAAAACTATTTGCAAACTTTCGCTATACATTCTTACTTTGATATTTTAACAAATAATGACATCTTTTGGAAGTAGTTTTTTCTTATTGTAAGTAATGAAGAATATTCAAGGATACGTGCATTAGTTTTGTCGCTGCATCCTGGATCATTCTAGTAGAAATAATTATTTATATATTTTTAAACCACAAGCATCAAATTTGTCCCTTTGTTTTTAATATCTAAAGAGTATTTTCTCTTAAATATAATATTTTCTTTAAAATAGGCATTCGTTTGAATGCTATCGTAAAGTTTATTGATAAGCAAAAGTCCGAGCTTTTAGTTTTTGGGACCAAATTGGACCCAAGTGGGCTGGCTTTACTATAGCTGGCAACCTGTTAAACCTAACCTAACATGGGTTTCAAAACGACCACAGATACCTACATACATCAGCTTATTATTTCTATCTTTTTCTAATATGAACAATGCACTACACATTTCAGAAAAAATCTGTTCTAGGAGTAAATTTCCTTATTCAACTGTGTGGCAACGCCTTTTTATATTTCTCTCTAAAAATAAACTTCAAAAATCCTTATTACAAATAATAAAAAGAGAATGCAACTACCTTGTATTTTTTATATCATGGGTGTATCGATGGTGCAATTAACCAGGTGGCATCACTAGCGCAGGTGATAATTTTTTGTTTCATAAAATTGTGGGTGTCAAAAATTGTGGGTGAAAAAATAAAACTATTTTAAACAGTTTGAAAAAGGGCAAAAACACAATAAAAAAGTTTTCAAAAATATTTTAATTGCTTAAAATGTGTTGAAAACAATTTATAAAAAAATTATATTAATTTTCTTTGTTCGTTTTTTTATATAAACGTTTCTTTCTTCATTTTCTTCTGTTTTGTAAACATGTTTTTGATAGCGTCCGGTGTTTTTACACAAACAAAATATTATGTATGTAGTACAACAACTCTTATGCTGCCACCTAATAATTGCACCATGGGTGTATCTATATTAAGTATATGCTAGAGCCCAGGTGACATATTGTTCACAAACTATTTATGCCAAAATGAATAAATATAAATCAAAATAATAACAATAATATAAATAATTAATTCTAATTCTTGCAGCTAGAGATCGTTTTAGTTTTATATAAAAGTTTAACAATATTTATTTTCGATAACAATTTGTTACGAAATATCGAAAATAAATATTCAAACAATCAAGTTTTTTATTCGCTATTTAAGCTTCTAACATTTATACCAATAAAAAATTATAAATAGCTTGTTTTCTATGTTTCCCAGCTATCTATATGTCGACATTTCATAGGAACTCCCCTAATCATCAGTAGACTTTGGAAATTTTTGAAAGATATTCTCAAATTTATTTAGATTGTTGGGATATAAAGTTGAATGTTTGAGAATATCTTTCAAAAATTTTCAAAGTCTACTGATGATTAGGGTAGTTCCTATGAAATGTTGACATATAGATAGCTGGGAAACATAGAAAACAAGCTATTTATAAATTTTTATTGGTGAAAATAAATATTGTTAAACTTTTACATAAAACTAAAACGATCTTTAGCTGCAAAAATTAGAATTATTTACTTAAACAAGATCAAATAACTAAATATTAAAAATAATATGAATAATTTTTTTACACAAACAAAATGCTTATAAAATAATTCACTTAGATTTTTCTCCGCTCTGCGTGTTGCTATTATATTTGTAGAAATTACTGGCAATGTTAAACCAAATACTCTTGTCTCCTTGGCATTTGGCGCTGTAGCAGGTGTTGTAGGCCAAACATCAAGTTATCCATTGGACATTGTGCGAAGACGTATGCAAACAATGGGAGTTAACAAAGATGGACAAAATAAATATCCCACCATTTATGCAACATTAAAAACTATATACAAGTAAGCGTTAACTTTTTATTTTTCAAATACGAAATTTGATGTAAATCAAGAAATATAAGTAGCTGATTTTTGTGTATTTGCCAGTCGATATTTTGACAAAAAAGGCAATTGAATAAAAAGTTAAATGCCGGACGATTTCTTTAAACGCAAAAAACAACTATATATTCAGCTATGAATAGCGAATAATAAACTCATTTATTTATTTTTCTTTATCAGGGAAGAAGGAATTAAAAATGGTTTTTATAAAGGATTGAGTATGAATTGGATAAAAGGCCCAATTGCTGTTGGAATCAGTTTTTCCGCTTACGATTTGATTAAGGAGTTGTTGCGTGAATTGTTTCATTTGAAGCGTGGACGGAATTTAAGTTCTGCTGGCAATTAGTTTTCGCCCTTAAACAACTTATATTTGATCGCCTCAACGTTAATCCTACTAACTATACAAAAATTTTAATTATTATGTAATATTATGTTGTTAACTTATGCTTAATTTAATTTCAAGCAAAAAAAAATTGTAATTAAAGATTTCTTATTAATTTTCTTTCTTTGTAAAATTTTAATTAGAAAAATATAAACCTACTAAGTTAAGCTTTAACACGAAAAAAAAACTTAAAAAAAATGTTATTTAATTTTCTTTTATTTCTTTGAAATTTACAATGCATATAAAATGAAAGTTGTACAAATTTATTTATTAGATCTAACTCAAATTAAAACATATACGTACATTGTTTCTAAAAATATTCGTTCCTCTTTTTCATTATTTGTTAAATCTAATTTTATCATTTGAAATGCGCGCAATATAAGACAATAATATTATATAACGAACATTCAAAAATTAAATATTTGTGAAATTATTTCTGTATAACAGTTTATAAAAGTGTCAAATAAATGTTTCATTTGAAGTAACATTGAAAAAGAATAATCGATTGCAAAAATTTTTATTGTAAAAAATATTGCATAAATTCGTCAGTTTTGTTTGAGCGACGCCAGAAAATATTAAAAACAACATTTTATACTTATACAATTTCTACTACAAACAAGTATGTATTTAAGGTGTTTTGTGACGTCATGCCGATAAGAAAATTTCTGAATTAATTTAAATGAAATACGGTTTGCAGATATTTTGAAGTCTCAGAATGAACATAGATAGTTTTTATTCTGAAATTTCAGCCACAAGGGGCCATTGCAAAAATAATTTCTAAAAAGAACCGGCATTTACAAACTGATGTTTTCTTTTGAAAAAGTTCGCCAACGGGCTAAAAATTAAAAAAATTTGGACACCGGACAGATGAAACGTCCGTCCGAAAAATAATTATTTTATTTACTCATTTATGAAACGATTTTCAATATTCTTTCTTCCTTTAAAACAGTTTGTAAACGGACTGGAAAAAGATGTTTGGACATCGGACAGACGAAGGTTAGGTTAGGTAGGCAGGCCGCTGGATACCCCCAAATAGCCTAGATTTTACAGCTCACTTGTGTCCTGAAGTCGTTCCCTTTGTGATTGCCTGAAAAGTGGTATAGTGAAGTGAAGAAGGGAAGAATAGAAGTTAGGGGAATTAGTGTGAGTAGAGGAGATGGATGGGCGGGGATGGAAAGGAAGGCAAAGGCGGTAACCTCTTAGTGTAGCGTTACGTGCTGCTGTACTAGCACGTAACACTGCACTGCACTTATGAAAGAGGCTAGCGCGGTCCGTTTGACCGAGGCCAGACATGATAGGCTGTTGAAGCTCCGCCCGCCTATTTATCTTAGACGATGTTGCTCCAATGTCCTGCATGTACCGTTGAGATGAAAGATCGTCTCCTTCTATTCCTCGGATTGGCAATTTCTGCAAAAGTCGTTATAGGGTAGGCCTAGCCTCCTGGCATGATTTCCAAACGGGCAATGTTCAGTGATGACTGCTACAGTCATCAGTTAGATGAGATTTGGGCAGTTGTAATAGCTCTTACGTTCTCTTAGAGTTAATATGCGGCTACAGGTTTCTTGATATAAGGCATGTAGATTCTGTGAGCTTTATTCTTTTCCAACACGCTGATAAGGGTTGTTCACGAAAGGGACTTATATCCCTATCCTTTAGGGCTGTCCTTTTTCAGGGAGTTGATGGCGACCGTTACTATCATGATATCCCTACCGAATATCTTGTGAAACGTCAGCCGTCTGAAAGTCTGAAGTATATTTTAGTGTTAAATTCTTCTATATAAATGCCACCCCCGACCCTTTCACCCCTTTTGGACCCATCCGTGTAAACATAGAAGCATCCAGATTGAAGGGGAGATTCCTCAATTTAGTATCCGAAGCTGCTTGAGAGGAATTGTTTTGAGATGCAGTAGTCAATTAGATCGGGGACTAGGTCCCTTCCAATCTTCAGTATTTTGGAATGTCCCCACTGTCTGTGGGTCCATGCTCCTGTCACGTTCAACCAGATCGCGGCTTTTAGTGCTACCTGTCGGGCTTGTAAGTCACATGGCATCCAGCTCATAAGTCCAAGAAGTGCTTTGCTTGGTGTTGTGCTCATAGCCCCTGTGGTCAGTATTGCCATGGTTCGACCGACTTTTTCAATTTACGGTCTATTTCTTGCGGATTGCAGTGATTTCCACCATACTGATACTCCATAGAAAATTATCGGTTTTATAACCATTTCATAAAGCCACACAACTCCTTTTGGTTGTATGCCCCATGTTGAGCCTATTGGTTCTTTACATAGATAGATGGCTATTGTAGGCTTGGTTACTATAGCCTGTATATTCTCTTTCCATGATAGTTAGCTGTCTAGAATTGCGCCCATGTATTTTGCCTTATCCGATATAATAAGTTTTGTGCCATCGATTTTTGTCATAGGCTACAGTCTGTATCTTCTTATTATCTAGGTCATTAAGCAGACTATACACTACAATGAGATATCGGTCAGACGAAATGTGCATCTGAAAATAATTTTAAATAGTTCCGCAATATTTTAATCGATTTTCAAAACTTTTTGCTTCCTTTGAAAGGCCAAAGACTTGAAAATAGAAAAGTTTTTGAACGTCGGGTAAACACACTGTTTACTTTATATATAAACTTTATATGAAGTTGATGTTGATATGAGAATAATAATATGAAGCATCAACATGAAAAAATGCGAAGAGAGGCAACTTCAAACGAAAAATGTCTTAAAATGTTCAGTACAGTAGAGGTTTAGCGCACACTCCTCCTCTTTAATATATCGCCTACAAACTTCGTCTGCCTGTCCATCAGTTTCTCAACTGTGAAAGAGGACTTAGTAAGATATATGTAGGTTAACTTCAACCAAATCTGAAAACGGGGAAATCTATAAACTAATACGGTAACACATTTTATGAAAAATGTCACAATCCTTTGTTTGCTTTTACATTTAGACAGACGATGAGCAGACAATTTTTCAATTCTCTTTTGGTCTTGCCTAAACCTTTTACATTTAAGAAATTAATAGACAGGCAGAAACTTTTCGTTTCTCTTTTCTTTCTCTTTTGTTGTTGTTTTCTTAAGCACAGCTGGTGTGTTTATAAGAAATTGATGTTGATATGAGAATAATGATATGAAGCAACTACATAAAAAATGCGAAAAGTTAAAAAGAGAGAAAAAATGTCCTCAAATGTCTAGTACAGAGAGTCATGTACTACACACTCCCCCGACCGATAATTTTCGTTACTGCACCATCAAATTTCGTCTGTCCAAATGTAAAAGCGCTCTTAAGAAAAATTGAGAGAATGAAACTACCTTGTATTTTTATATATCATGCTCTGTGCTTGTAACATAAAAAAAAAACTAAAAAATAAAATACTAAATCTAAAATATATAAAATCAACATACTATATTTCAAAACGTAATAAATCAAGTAGGTTAGGTAGGCAGGCCGAGGGATATCCCGGAGTAGTCTAGGTTGTCCAGCTCACTTGGGTCCTAAGAAATCAAGTAATTACATAACAATTTTATTCACTCAAACAGTAAATAGCATATTTCAAAATTTCATTCACTTTCATTTGTTGTGTTCCAGACTCAAACAGTATATTGCAAAATTATAAAAGCACAAAATATACAGTATTGGGCAAAACCTAAGAAACTCTGCTTGATTTTAGCTTGTAGTCAAAATTATATTTAAATGAACATATCTCAATTCAATGCTTTAATGCAGTTTTATTAGTAAATGTGTCATACAAAATTACCAATAAATATTTTTGTAATTATCTCTCACCTAACGGTTTTTTTAGTACAACAACAAAAAATACTCAAAAAATCATTGGGCAAAACCTAAGAAACTTTTAATATTTGGTATAATAACCCTTATTTTTTATTACTGCGGCGCACCGACGCGGCAAAGATTTGATTAAATTATCAATTATTTTTGGATCTATGCGTATCCATTCATTCTCCAGACACGAAAATAAATCGTCTCTCTAGGAAAATCGTTTCGATCCAACATTCCTCTTCAATATGGAAAATAAATTTTCTATTGGATTCAAATCGGGCGATAGAGCCGGCCAATCAAGCACTTGAATCCCTTTCCATTGTATCCAGTCCTTCACTAACTTCAATGAGTGTTTCGGATCGTTATCATGTTGAAACACCCATCGAAGTGGCATATTCCACTCGGCATATGGCAACATCTTATTTTCGAAAATGTCCATTTTGTTACAAATTCTGTGGAACGGCCCTAGACCATGACCTGAAAAACACATCTACGCCAACACACTGCCACCCCCCATGCTTGACAGTTTTTACAATATCGGTGTTTAAGCCTTTCACCTGTATTGCGCCTCACACAAAATACGCCACCGGAGTTGAACAAATTTAATAATATAATGTATGTATTTTTAAGCTATGCAAGTCACCCATTGATGTCTGATTTTTTTAGGCTCGAATTTGCAAAAAAAAATATTTTGATTGCTTACGAGCGCAAATTTAATTTGTACAACTGCGATGGCGTATGTCGTGTGAGGCGCAATACAGGTGAAAGGCGCAATACAGGTGAAGGGCTTAAGCCCCGATATTGTAAAAACCACTATCAATCACTGGGGTAGCAGTGTGATGGTGTGGACGTGTTTTTCAGGTCATGGTCTAGGGCCGTTCCACAGAATTTGTAACAAAATGGACATTTTCGAAAATAAGATGTTGCCATATGCCGAGTGGAATATGCCACTTCGATGGGTGTTTCAACATGATAACGATCCGAAACACTCATTGAAGTTAGTGAAGGACTGGATACAATGGAAAGGGATTCAAGTGCTTGATTGGCCGGCTCTATCGCCCGATTTGAATCCAATAGAAAATTTATTTTCCATATTGAAGAGGAATGTTGGATCGAAACGATTTTCCTAGAGAGACGATTTATTTTCGTGTCTGGAGAATGAATGGATACGCATAGATCCAAAAATAATTGATAATTTAATCAAATCTTTGCCGCGTCGGTGCGCCGCAGTAATAAAAAATAAGGGTTATTATACCAAATATTAAAAGTTTCTTAGGTTTTGCCCAATGATTTTTTGAGTATTTTTTGTTGTTGTACTAAAAAAACCGTTAGGTGAGAGATAATTACAAAAATATTTTTTGGTAATTTTGTATGACACATTTACTAATAAAACTGCATTAAAGCATTGAATTGAAATATGTTCATTTAAATATAATTTTGACTACAAGCTAAAATCAAGCAGAGTTTCTTAGGTTTTGCCCAATACTGTATGTGCTTTCTAGAGTTGGGTAGTTCGCGAGCAAACTAGTATAGCTGAACTATTCAATTGAGGGAGCTAAATGAGCTGATCAATTCTGCGAGCTCTTTTAGCTTCGTAGTTCATGTTTTTTACTTTTGTTTTTATACCCTTCACAAAAATGTAAAGGGTATATATAAGTTTGTGATTCCGTTTGTAATTTCTACAGTTTTTTTTTGCGACCCTATAAAGTATATATATTCTGAATCAGAATTAATGGAAAAGTCGATTAAGCGATGTCCGTCTGTCCGCTGTTGAAATACCGTTTCTGAGAAACCCATTAGACTTAGAAACCTTTTTCTTTCACCATTCTTTTACCCCATCGATTCATGGGTTTGCTATTGAAATTCAGTAATATCGGTCCACGTATAGCTGAGATATATTCAAAATTCCGAAAAAAGCCATTTTTTTGCAGTTTTGTATGAAAATTTTTGAAAACAAAAGTTGTTCGTTTTGCTTCAAACTTAACACACTTATTAAGCATGGTGACTAAAAGACAAAAATTTTTTTTTTCAGATATCGGTCCATATATACCCGAGATATAGCCCAAATCGGATTTTAATGAAAATGTCGCATAGGCGAAGCTAAATAACTTTTTTTTGCTCAAAAGCAGTTCTGGTAATAAAATAAGGTTATATAAATATGAAAAATGAAAATTTCCGATATCGGTCCATATATACCCGAGATATTGCCCAAATCGGGTTTTTCATGAAAATGTCGCGTAAGCGAACTTAAACAACTTTTTTGTGCTCAAAAGCAGTTCTGGTAATGAAATTAGGTTACATAAATATGAAAAATGAAAATTTTCGATGTCGGTCCATATATACCCGAGATATAGCCCAAATCGGTGTTTTCATGAAAATGTCGCGTAAGCGAACTTAAACAACTTTTTTGTACTCAAAAGCAGTTCTGGTAATGAAATAGGGTCCTATAAATATGAAAAATGAAAATTTTCGATATCGGTCCATATATACCCGAGATATAGCGTAAACTGCGGTTTTAATGAAAATGTCGCGTAAGTGAACTTAAACATATTTTTTTGCTTAAAAACAGTTCTGGTAATGAAATAGGGTCATATAAATATGAAAAATGAAAATTTTCGATGTCGGTCCATATATACCCGAGATATAGCCTAGACCGGGTTTTACATAAAAGTGTCGCGTAAGCAAACTAAAACAACATTTTTGTGCTCAAAAGCAGTTCTAGTAATGAAATGAAGTTATATAAATATGAAAAATGAAAACTTCCAATATCGGTCCATATATACCCGAGATATAGCCTAAACCGGGTATTTCATGAATACGCGGCGTAAACGAACTAAAACAACTTTTTTTGCTAAAAGCAGTTCTAATAGCAAAATAAGGTTATATAGGTATGGAAAATGAAAATTTCCGATATCGGTCCATATATACCCGAGATATAGCCCAAACCGGGTTTTTCATGAAAATGTCGCGTAAGCGAACTTAAACAACAATTTTTTTTTTGCTTAAAAACAGTTCTGGTAATAAGATGAGGTTATATAAATGTGGAAGATAAAAATTTCCGATATCGGTCCATATATACCCGAGATATAGCCTAGACCAGGGTTTTCATGAAAATGCCGCGTAAGCGAACTTAAACAGCTTTTTTGTGCTCAAAAGCAGTTCTGGTAATGAAATTAGCTTACCTAAATATGGAAAATGAAAATTTCCGATATCGGTCCATATGTACCCGAGATATAGCCTAAACCGGGTTTTTCATGAAAATGTCGCGTAAGCGAACTTAAACAATTTGTTGTGCTTAAAAGCAGTTCTGGTAATGATATAAGGTTATATAAATATGGAAAATTAAAATTTTCGATATCGGTCCATATATACCCGAGATATAGCCTGAACCGATTTTTTCATTAAAATTTTTTTTTTTTTTTTTGCTGAAAAGCAATTCTTGTTATAAACGAAGGTTACTAAAATACAGAAAATAGAAAATTCCGATATCGGTTCATATATAACCGAGCATATTCAGGCCACATTTTTAATATACTATACATATTCGTTACTATCGTGAAGGGTATTTTAGATTCGGCCCAGCCGAATATACTACACTCTTACTTGTTTTTTTTTTCTTTTCGTTCATGCTTATTTTTTCTAGGCAGTAGCCAAAAGTTGTGGCTCAATTTGAGTTAAATAAACACAGTCCTATAGCTAAGCGCATTTACAAAAACAATTGAGTATCAAGCGCATACGACTGGGCATACTTGCTGTAGAGTTTCACAGTTCCTAAGAGACTGAGAGCTGAGACTGAAACTTGGCGTTTCAATTCTATCAGAGTGAATCCTTATCGCCTTAACATGCAGTCTACACCTAACTTGAAATGCAGTTAAAACATAAAGTTAAAACTTGCTGTTTATATATCTGTCTGTTTAAGGTGGCGGACACGTAGTAATGTTAGAGTTATAACATCTCGTAGTAAAAAAATAAAAATGGCAAAAAACAACTACAATTAGCAGGCTGTTGTCAATTTAAGTTATAACAGAGTTTCGAAATGAAATGTTTTAACAACCAAGTTATAACTGCACGTCTCCATTCGCAATATTTATTTTCGAACATAAGCAATAACGTCGGCAGAATAACAGCAAAAATATGTTCATGTTCAAGCTTATGTTCTTACGCCGTGTCTTCACGTGCCATCGACTTGAACATAACGTCGGCAGAGCGAGTGTAAAAAAAAAATCATGTTCTGTATGTGGCGAATACGCATGTTCGGATTTACCTTAAGTGCTGTCCACACCTGACACGAGAACACTAACAAGAACAGCAAAATACTGTTACTGTCAGTTGTAGACTGCAAATGTTAATGTTTTCTTGCCGTCTTGACACGGCTGTTAAGACGTCTGTTTTAAAAGCTCTGTCTTAACAGAAAATGACATTTTAATATGGAAAAAGTAAAAATAGTTTCAAATTAAGAGAAATTGCCAAAAAAAAAGTTCAAATTCTTATTTTAGATTATAAATTTTGCAATAAAAACATATTTTTTTCCAAAAACTATAAAAAAGGACATAAAAAGTGATGATGTGCCTTTGTTGACGGAGTTAAAATAATGAAAAATCAAGACATATGTACGGGTACTCCACCATATAACAATCGAGTCGTCAAAGGTATGTTTTAACAGTATGTCTTAACAGTGTTTCATGTCTAATGTAGACGGGCTGTTATCAAAGTGTTCAATTCGGCGCCATTTGTGTATTTTTGTACGTGATGGCCAACTTCATGGCGAACATTGATGCTCAGCCATATGCTCGAGCATCGATGTCAGAGCATGAACGAAGCATGGCCATGAGCGGTCCACATTAGCCATTTGCAATGTTCGCCATGATGCTCATACCATGTTCATGGCTAATGGAGACCCCCAGTTAGGTGTGTAACACGTATTGTGTATTGGACATAAATTTAAAAATTTCGTCCCGAAAGGTTTTCGTACTAACGAAAAAATGTGTGTAAAGATGTACTTACTAATAAAATAATGTAAATTTGGAAACAAATATTGTTTTAAAATATTAAATTTACTTTATTTATTATAAATTTAAAGTATCATGTTTGCAATAAATAAATAAAAATATAACAAAACTTTTTAATTTATATTACATTTATAATAAAATAAATATTCACTTGGTACATAATCAAATAGACATGTTTATCTTTTTTTTATTTTTAATTTAAACAAACTTATAATTATTCCATAACCACAAGCATTTTTTATAGCCGAACAACAATGTTGAAGAAAATTCAACTAAATTTGACAGTTTATGTTGAACATTATTTCTTCTAAAAAAGTGTTAACAACTAATTCGCAATATATTTGCAAATAAATGTTTTTGCGGTCCACACGTGGACATATGGTGTTGGCAATAGAATTTGACAGCTGAGAACATAATTATTTCCAAGTTTATTGCGCGTGGAGACCCCAAGTAACTTTAACCAAACTTCAACATGAGCGGTCCACACTTAACTTTAACTGAAGTTAGCGTCAATGTTAGTGTTTTCATGTCAGGTGGAGACCGCATTAAAGGCCGTGTCAGATAAAACTTTGTCGTTTTGCATGAAGTATAAAACTTTAGCAGAAAAGTGCAAAGGAAAAGGTGTATGCCACAATAAAAACTTTGGCAACGCTCACAGATAACAGAAGTTAGAAATATTATTAGACGCTCTCTCACAAACTCAAGACTTGACGAGTCAAACTTGATGTCTGTAAACTAGCACTTAACGCCATGTAAATCGTGCAAATTGCAAATGTTTTTATTTTTTTTTCGATGTATTGGCTGTTATTTCAAAATATGTACAGGCAACTTGTAAAGGGGGATAGATACGATCAAAATGTTTAACAAGCATGGTAATAGTATGTGTGAAAATATGTTAGTATGTGTGACACCAACAATGCTTGATGGAAAATCCAAATTGTTTGATTTTCTGGCACGCATGCTGTCACATGCTTGGTTGTGTTTAGTGTAAGCTATCAAGCACGAACAAATTTTCATTATTATTTTGTTTTCATTGGGAATGGCTGTTAAGAAAACTAAAACCAGAAGAAGAAGAAGACGATTGAATGAAAAGTAATTGAAAATAGGATATTAGATAGAAGTTACTGAACTTTACCCGTCTTTGGAATGTGAAAAGCACGCATTACAGCGATCGTTGCATAAAAGACGAACACTGTCGAATTCTTTTAAAAACGTTTTTAAAACATCCAGAAGCATTTTACTATATCGATGCTCTTAGTTTTCTACGAAACGTTGAAACTCCCACTGCGTCTATATCATCATTTAATGTGTGACTTACTTGAAACTATTGATGATAACAATAAAAAACTTGTAAGTGGAGAACTTTTTGTTGAAAGTTTTTTTTAGTGAATTGGAAGTGAAAAGGGTATATTCCAACATTTTATAAACGTTGTTTTTCATTTTAATACAGAACTATCATATTTCTAATAATAAATAATAATTTACAATATTTGTATCTGTATTAAAATTAATACAATATTTATTTATTTCATTGTAAACGGCAACTAGGCCAACATAAACGCAATTCTATTTGAAAGTTTTACATTTTATTTTTATTTATATATCAATTGACCTTCATTACTAAAAAAAAAAATCTTTAAAAGCTTCCCTGACTTTTTTGGCGGAATGAGCAGAATTTCTAGAGGAGGTGCTTTTTAAGGGTGTTAAATATGGCAGATCTACTTTTCTTTCATCTTTTTCTGCATCAAGACACTGTATATAGTCTTCACCAATTTTTCTTCTCAGAAAATTATGCATATAGCAACACGCCAAAACAATTTTATTAACCTTTTTTGGTTCCAAATTAATTGGTCTTTGAAAAATGCCATAACATGCTGTTCCTTCAACAGACTCTCATGAATAAACTGGCTTCTCTTTTTTAACTACTCCTTCATCCATGTGTTTTTTTTTTTCGCATTTTTTGGTGAACACACTGCCATTATTGCAATTAAAATTTCTTTATTTATTGACAATTTTTTTACGAAACGAACACCGCAAAATCAAAATGAATGGTTGATGGGAATCAAGCATGAAATTTTTCAAGCATCAAGCACACGTACACGAAACTGACAGCAAGGATTTTGACCGTGTCTATCCCCCTTAACAAGTTACTTGCACGTGTAAACTCAGTGATATTTTAAAATACTGTCAAACGTTCAAATCTGGTAGCATTCGCAATAAATAGTTTAGTTTTTTTTTAAGTGTAGCACATGTTGGAATCTTGGCTGTGTTCACGACAATAACAAACAACGTTGGTACGATAAATTCCGCGTGTTAGAAGAAAAAAAAGTTACTTCAAAAATTATTTTATAACAGTGTTTATATTATAAATATGATCAACTTAAGCGAAGATAATATAGGCAAGGGTTCAACAGAAAAGCAACGCGATAGCAGCGTCATATTTCGTCGTAATCGGTCTTTGGGATATGTAAGCAATCGTATTCCCGCTGTGGTACGTTATATACAAAGGCGAAAAGATAATTTAATTACAACATGCATCGGACGTTCCTTTCAAGTCTATACCTCCAATCATTTTCGCTTACTTCATGTCAGTGGTCTACATCCCGACGAAATTACTGCATTAGCAACTGATCGACTTCACATTTACACAGCTTGCAATAAACATGTATACGCCTGGCGCGCTGGCAAACACGTTAGACATATTTATAGAGGTCATACTAAAAATGTGCATCTTCTTTTGCCATTTAGTAAGCATTTAATTGCCGTAGATGAGGCCAATGTTATGAAGGTTTGGGATATTTTTAAAGAGGAGGTATATTTAGAAGTACCACATAACGCAGATGAATTTGAAATAACAGCCATTGCACATCCGCCAACATATGTTAATAAAATTGTATTGGGTTCAAAACAAGGCCAGCTGAAAATCTGGAATTTGAAAGACAACCGTTTGGTTTATACATTTAATGGTCACCGGAGTCGTGTAACCTGCATAGAGCCAGCTCCTGCAATAGATGTAGTTGCTGTTGGTCATCAAGATGGCACAATTATTGTTCAAAATTTGAAATTTGACGAAAGTTTAATGGAATTCAAACAAGATTGGGGTTGTGTCACCAAAATTACTTTTCGTACAGATGGACCTCCGATAATGGCATCCGCTTGTTCAAATGGCTATATTGCTTTTTGGAATTTAGAGGAAAAAAAGGTAAGTACTTTTTAGGATTCAAATTTATTCGATCTAATGCATAATCAAAATCCTTATGCTAACTTGCTGATAAAGGTTTTGTGTCTAAATTCCCATAAATAAAAAAGAGCAAGTTAGCATAAGGTTTTTTAATATCGTTCGTCTTACGTAGAAAAGTCCTAATTCGCATTTGTTTACTAATAAGTACATTTCAATATAGCTCACAAGCTATTGTACACCAAAACTTCATGTTGAAAAATACAGTTTCTGGTATGCTTTTTGCTTCTATAAAATTGCAATCATGTTGGCCCAACGATGTGTAAGTTGAGATCAAATGTAAAATGAAACTGAATTTGTGAGACAACAAAATAAACAGACTAACCTTTTTTAAAATAAGGGAAAAATTTAAGTTACGTAATTAACATTATACATTGTTCTTATTGACAGGTTGTGAGTCAACTAAAAGCCCATGATAACATAGTCGCAACAGCCATTTGTTTTCCAAATGAACCGTTAATTCTGACAACGTCACCTGACAATTCAATGAAATTGTGGATTTTTGATTTGTCCGATGGAGGAGCAAGACTACTACGCATACGCGAAGGGCACACTGCTCCTCCTCTCTGCATACGTTATCATGGCAACAATGGTCAAACGATAATATCGTCTGGAGAGGATAGTTCTCTAAGAGCATTCAGCACTATATCAGAAACTTTTAACAAAAGTTTGGGAAAAGCTATGTATAATAAAAAGACCTCAAAAAAGAAAAGTGAGTGTTCAAGCGTTATAAATGGGAATAAAAAAAATACTTTTTATTGTAGGTATTAACATTTTTTAATAAAATAAATATTTTAATGTCGTTTTCAAGAGAGTAATCAAATTATGCCGCCGATAGTAGAGTTTACTACAGAAACGACACGCGAAAAAGAATGGGATAATATAGCGGCAATCCATATTGGTACTATGCAAGCAACAACTTGGTCTTTTCACAAAAGTCGTATGGGCGATCATTGCCTGGATCCAAAAAAAATTTTCAACAAAAATCGAACAGGGTTCATCATTGAAACGACATGTGTTACTCTCACCCATTGTGGTAATTTTGTTATTATTGGTAAGTGACATGCAAAATGTTTTTCCTTTTTTAAATTAATTTATTTGTCTTATTAAATTAAGGATACTCTAGTGGCAACGTAGAACGTTTCAATATTCAGTCTGGATACCATAGGGCTAGTTACGGTAAGCCAGCCCATAACGCTGCTGTGCGCGGAGTTGCTTCTGACAATTTGAATCAGATGGTAGTTTCCGGATGCAGCTCTGGTTTATTAAAGTTTTGGCATTTTAAAGAAAATAGTAAGTTATATAAGAAACTAGTAAGTTATATATGGGATAATCCAAGTCAGATCGGACAGTACTCATAACTTTTTCAAATACGTGGTCTGATTAGTTTTTTTTAGTATTAACAAAAAATAAAAATTATAAATAGCTTGTTTTCTATGTTTCCCAGCTATCTATATGTCGACATTTCATAGGAACTACCCTAATCATCAGTAGACTTTGGAAATTTTTGAAAGATATTCTCAAACATTCAACTTTATATCCCAGCAATATAAATAAATTGTTGAGAATTTAAAAGAAAAATGCTCTAATAATACCTGTCAAAACACAAAAAACAAGCCTTTTCATTTATTCACCTCTCTAACATTTCTTTACACCTTTCAAACAAATGAACAACCGTTGGTTGTTACGATTTGCTTTTTGAAAGTATCGAAAAGCAGAGAACAAAAATTCAAACAATTAAGTTTTTTATTCGCTATTTTTAGCTTCTACCATTTATACCAATAAAAATTATAAATAGCTTGTTTTCTATGTTTCCCAGCCAACGGTTGTTCATTTGTTTGAAAGGTGTAAAGAAATGTTAGAGAGGTGAATAAATGAAAAGGCTTGTTTTTTGTGTTTTGACAGGTATTATTAGAGCATTTTTCTTTTAAATTCTCAACAATTTATTTATATTGCTGGGATATAAAGTTGAATGTTTGAGAATATCTTTCAAAAATTTCCAAAGTCTACTGATGATTAGGGTAGTTCCTATGAAATGTCGACATATAGATAGCTGGGAAACATAGAAAACAAGCTATTTATAATTTTTATTGGTATAAATGGTAGAAGCTAAAAATAGCGAATAAAAAACTTAATTGATTAACAAAAAATAATATTCGAAATGAAACTGTATTAAGTTTTGTGTAAAAAAATTAACTTGATCATAATTATTTGGCGTTTTTGTAAATTCAATTGAAATGTTGATTAAGCTTGAGGTCAGGAAACATTTTTCCTGAAGAAGTCTCCGAAGAAAGACGAAATATCGAATAAATTAATTAAACCATTTTTTATATAAAAAAATTAAATTAAATGCGCAAGGAAATGTTGACTGTGGCGTTTGGCAAGTCTACTATGAGCAGAATACAAGTTCAATTGTGGTATAACCGGTTTAAGAAAGGCGGAGAAGATGTCAATGATGATGTTTTGTCGCCCGAGCACGTCAACAACCGATGAAAACATTGTAGCAGTGAAGAAAATTATTTTGGATAATCGTCGAATCACTATCAGAGAGATTGCTGATAATGTTGGCATATCGTTCGGCTCATGCCAAGCAATTTTTACGAATGTTTTAGGCATGAAACGTGCCGCAGCGAAGATTGTTCCAAGATTGCGAAATTTTGAGCGAAAACAACATCAAATGGACATCGCTCAGGAGCTGTCGAACATCGTCAACGACGATCCAGATTTTCTCAAAATGGTCAGTGCGAAATTGCCAAGACCGAAAATGGCACGTCAAGTTCGGTCAAAGGTGAAGTTTTTGTTCAGTGTTTTCTTGCCACAAGGTCGTACGGTCAAAAAGGAATACTACCTTGAATTTATTGCGCCGTTTACGCGAAACAATTCGTCAGAAATGCACAGAATCGTGGGGAAAAAAACAATAATGGATAACACACCAGCTCACACATCCATGCTTGTGCGTGAGTTTTTGGCCAAAAACCGTTACCATGTTTCAACCACCGTAATCGCCTGACTTGGCCCGCGCTGACTTTTTCCTCTTCTCAGCATAGAAGACACCGTTTTGCTACGATTGAGGAATAGAAGACACCGTTTTGCTACGATTGAGGAAATAAAAGAAAAATCGAGACAGGAGCTGTAGCAATACCAAAAATCGCATTTCTAGAATGTTTCGAGGATTTGAAAAAACGCTGTCATAAGTGTATTACATCTGGGGTGTTACTCTATTATTTTATCATTGTTCTCTATTGTTTATTTTGTTATACCAGTGTTACTTCATTTCTAATCTATTTCGCGAAAAAGTTTGCGCAAACCAAATTATACTCTTATCGCAGCTACCTTTCGCATCGAACATACTTTCGCATCGCAATAGAGAGTAACCCCCCTGAGAGGGATTACTTTAAAGGGGGCAATATAGTTATCGATGAATAAATACTTTTTGAAAAAAATTGAAAATAACGGTTATTATTTGATCAGCCTTCGTAGAACGTTTTCTTGTTCGCTACTATCTACTCGTACGTATCCCTTTCTGGTTACTATTTTTTTTGTCTGGCTGTATTGCTTTTATCCATTATTACTCGTAAACAGAAAGAATAAAAGGGTTAAAGCAAACAATGAAATATCACTTTGCCGTGAGTAAAACGATGGGAGCGAATGGCCCATTCTAATTTGTATTTTGTTGGAAGTAAACACAAACTACACTAATATAAACATACGCTGCTAGAATAGAAAACAATAAGGATAAATCTGGAACTTTTTAAAGTAAAATATTTCCTAAACGTTAGATGAGCGACTTATTTATTTGTTTTATATATGAAAATCAATCATTCAATATAATTTCAATGCTCTGTTGTCAATTGTACGATTGTAACGATACATCAAAGCAAAACCTCAATTTTTTTTCTCCACTCTGTTTTTTTAAAGAGTACATTCTTCTGCTTATTTTTACTGATTATACTACCAAAAAACGTTAAAATTTTTTTTTATTTCAGCTAATAAACCGTTTGCACGAATACAGTTCCAAGATGGCATTTCGTTAATACGTTGTCATAGAGAAAGTGCCATGATAGCAGTTGCGTTAGTCAGCTTTATAATTATCGTAGTTGATTTGGACACTAAAGCTGTAATACGAAAATTTGAAGGACACTCTGCAAAAATAAATGATGTTACATTTAGTCCCGACAGCCGTTGGCTGATATCAGCATCGATGGATGCTACTATTAAAGTTTGGGATATACCCTCATCCTACATGATTGATCATTTCAAGGTGGAGAAGCCATGTGTCTCTTTAACAATGTCCCCAACCGGGGATTTTCTAGCCACTGCTCATGTCAACAATTTGGGCATTTATTTATGGGCCAATAAAATGTTATTCAGTCAAATTTCACTACGTTCTGTTGATCCTAAAGCAGAAGCACCCTACATTGGACTTCCCACAAAAGTAAGCGACGAATTAAGTTTAGAGGAGACACTAAATGATCTTACTATGGATATTGACGACAAGCCAGAAGAATTAGGTGAAGAAATCGAATTAAAATATGATACTCCTGAGCAGTTATCAAGAGACTTAATAACAATGTCTGGAGTTTCGGCATCTAGATGGAAAAATCTTTTAGATTTAGAAATAATAAAGAAACGTAATAAGCCAAAATCTCCACCGAAGGTACCCAAACAAGCTCCCTTCTTTTTACCCACAGTGGCTGGTTTGGATATAAAATTTGATGTAACGGCAGGAAAATCAGAAAACGATTTTGAATCACGAGTAATAAAAGCTACTTCGATAAACAATCTTACAAATTTTGGTAAATTATTAGAAAATTCAAACGATACGAACGACTATGAAAAATGTGTGCAACATCTGAAACAATTAGGACCTTCAATGATTGATTTTGAGGTGAAATCTTTGCACCCTATTGGAGGTGGTACCGTTAAGGCAATGGTCAAATTTTTAAATACGTTACAGTACATGTTCGAATCAAACCAAAATTTTGAACTCGTTCAATCATATTTAAGCGTTTTTTTGCGATCACATGGCTTAAATTTAATTGAAATTCCCGAAGTCATTGAATGTTTGGAAAATTTGTCTAAGGTACAAGAAGCAACCTGGAAGAAATTGGAAGAAAAACTTATGTACGGAATGGGGGTAGTAGCAGCTCTTAGAAATTTTGTTTAGTAAGATTAAAAGTTATCTGCAGTAAATCTAGAGGTTAATATATATATATATATATATATATATATATATATATATATATATATATATATATATATATATATATATATATATATATATATATATATATATATATATATATATATATATATATATATATATATATATATATATATATATATATATATATATATATATATGTATATGTATATATCATACATTAAATAAAATCTTATTTAACAACAAAACTGATGAAGTGCTTTTGTTAAAAAGGATTCAGATTAAGTATTTTCTATTTGTTGTATTCAAATTCTTTTGAAAATAAATTGTGTCCACCTTTCTATAATGATAGAATTACAGGGGGGTTACTCTCTATTGCGATGCGAAAGAAAAATGGTTCGTAATCGCAGAATTGGTACACTGTATTGCGTTTTCGTATTTTCATTTCGCATTTAATTTTTCCCTTTCGCACATTTTATTTTTCTTCGCTATTGTTTATTTTGTGCTACCAGTGTTGCTTCATTCTGAAACTATTTCGAGAAGAAGTTCGCGCAAACGGCAGAGTTCCAAATTATACTCTTATCGCATCGCAATAGAGAGTAGCCCCTCAGGTTATGCCACGCGACTGATTTCCCACTAGATGATGTAGTTTAACCCATCAAGAGTTGCCTATTCTATTTATTTCCAAATCATCTAGGTCTGTGTTTGTATTGTTTAGTGATGTCGTTGTCCTACATGCGGAGAAGATATAAATTTTGGATGATGATTGTCGTAATCATGTAATTATATCATTTTTGACTTTTCCATTTCTAAGTATACATATATTCTGTGCAGAGAAAAATTCTCACTGTCATGTTTCACCAATTTACACACTATCGAGTCAAAATCGTTAACTTAATTACGAAAAATAGACGAAGATGAGTGAGCTAATTAAAAAAGTTTAATTCAGTAATAACTATTTCGGCATTAAAATTGTTGTTCTTCGTCGCTTCTTATGCATATACATATGTATGTATGAATGTACGTTTGCATTCCGTATGAACGCTAAAAAAACTAGTGTTTGTGTACTAAAACATATTATGCGTGAGTCCTTCTTCAATCTATAGCTACTTTTCGACTGTTAGAAATAATTTGTTATTAATATACACAATTTAAAAAAAAGTATGTGCCATGCTCTCTTATTGTGTACATAACAAACAGGTTTTTAAAAACAATGTAAATGAACTTTGTTTTTTGTAAATAATTATTTGACAAAATTTGTACGATTCTATATTTATTCTTATTGATTTTATAAATCAATAAATTACAACAGGTAAAACTGTTTGATATGAATAAGGGTTTGCCAATACAAACAACTCGAAGTATTTGATTTTAGATCAGAATACTAATATAAAAACATTTCTTCATAGAACATACATGGCCATGACACAGAATTCACTTCCGTTCGGAAATGAAATTGAATCGGTTTTTTAATACTCAAAAACCGAAAATCTAAAACTTATTTCGGAATGAAATCTAGGCTATAAGAAAATACTAGTCTTATTCTTGCAATTAGAAATCATTTCATTCCTATAATATTTCAGTTCTTCGTTTTTTGAAAAAGTAAAAAAATAATTCAATTCCGTTTCCAAACGGAATTTATGATTTCAATTTGTATTTTATTTCTCCAAGTGATACGAAGCCTTTGTTATTAGCTTAATAAATATGTATGTAAACAAACCTTTTAAACCGTTTCTTCAGTACTGCTTTAAAAAATTGAGTTGACTATTTACCGACGAGTAGAGATAGCACCTACAACATGTGTATTGTGTACAATATTATTTAATATTAGATGCGTAAAATATGCATGACTATTTTGCCAAAGTAACCAAAATTTTACATTAAAAGAAAACTACTCCCTTTAAATTGTATACAAAAAAAAAATTGAATGAATAATCCTAAAATAAGTCGAAAATTTGTATGTATGGAGAGTATGTTATATTAAACGATTTTTTAAATTTTACGAAAAATAGTTATAAAATTTTCTATGCAAACCCTATTAACGCACAGCACAGTTCTGAATAAACAGAATGTAGTTCCTTAATTATGGAGGAAAGTTTAGTCACCAGAGCAACTCCTAGACAACAAATACGACCACAACAAACGTATTATAATTTAAGTTTGACCAAATATAATTTATCTAAAACAACTAACTACTTACGTGTAAAATTCAAGCAAACAGGCACAGTTATCCAAAACCGTAAATAAGTTATCAAATCATTTTTGATTTAGTGGGCTTCTTTTCGACAACAAAATAGCAAATATTGATATAAAATGAAGCACCAGCAAGTTGTTGTGGACTATTGGACTATGTTGAAGACATCTTGCACCTGTTTGCTGCTTGCAATTTCGGGTTATGTACTTATTAAGTAAGTATGAAATGATTGGAAAAGATATACATTTGCTGATAATGTATGCCCATTATTGTAATATATTTTAGAATGGTACAAACAATATTTTACCTGCCAGGCTATTTGAAAAATAATCAGAAACGGCTAGAAGAATTAGCAGCGAAATATAATTTGGATTTAGAAAAAGAAATAGCAGAGGTGGAAAGAAATACCGTGAAGTTACCAGAAAAAAATGAAAAAGAAGCTAACTCACAAATAAAAATTAGCAGAGATGAAGAACCTTCTGAACCTAAAAAAGACAAATAGTTAAAAGCATCTTTTTTATTCAATATGTTCTTAAATTAAAAAATGTTTTGTATATGTAGTACGTGTTTTTTGTCTTGTACAATAAAATTTTGAATGTTATTAAAATATTCATACATTATTTATTACGTTTCAACGATTACAGGCATATCTTCGGGATCCTCGTCTAACAAACCTTCGAAGATCCAATTAATCGATTTTTTCAATTTTTGTGATAAAACCTCAGCACTTTTATGCAGACCACATAAATTTAAATTTATTAACAACGATCTAATATCTTTGTATACTGTATTACGTTCAGTGGGTTCCATTAGTTCGTCTGGTAAATTAGGTAACTGAAAAACTAGCACTTCAGTATATTTCATATATAAAAGACGATATTTATTAACCGCCTCTTCCGAATGCGAAAGCAAAGACAAAACTTTACGCCAAAACACCAACGACTCTATAGAATGCCCGATCAAGAAGAATACAAAAGATGCTTGTACCTCCTGTATTATGTCTGGTGGTTTGCTAAATCTTTTTAATAATTCGTTACAGGCTTGTATGCAGTCCAAAGAATGTTTTGATATTTCTGAAGGATCAGAGTCTTTGGGTACACGTTCGGGCACATTGCAAAACCTAGGGGCTGTTCCTTCAACCGGTTTTAATTGTGGTAGAAGGTCATTTTCATCATACACCGATTTGGCTGCCATGGATGGGCGAGGCTGAGGCAAACAACCTCTAGGCCTTTCTTCGTCTGGGCAAGACAATAATTCTGCACATGTTCTTATTGTTCCAAGCGCTGGTATACACCTTTCCACACAATCTTCTGTAATAGTATCAGTGAGTTTACGCCATTCACCGTAATGACGGAAATCGTATGGTGCCAAAAAGGAGTCCAACATTTCTAAGTTATCTCTTAAACGCTTTCGCTCAACTTCAGGTTCTGAAATTTGTCTTTCCCTTAGTTCTTCGTTATTGACATCCCATTCTCTTACAATTAGTTCTTGTTCTTGAAAGAAATACATAAAACCCACACGGGGACCTGAATCGCCATATGGACCTACAGCTGCACACCAAATATAATGGGGTCCCGGTGGTATCATTTTAACACCACGGAAATTATCATCAGTTATGTACGAGCACAAGTCAATACCAAATTCAGTTCCCTTAGGAACACCAGTAATAAACAAAACCGCACCGTGACAGAAAAGTGCCTTTGCCGTTGAAGGATCCATATCCATTGAAGAGATTCCCTGATTCATTATGACTTTGTTTTGTTGTACTTTGTGGTTTTGTATTGTTATTAATTTTGTTCACTCATTATTTTCTTCTAACAATTTTTGCCACTGCCAGATTTTTCAATAAACTGCAAAACACTTTTAGTTTGCGAGTTGCCATGCTAAGATTTTGTTCAGAATAGCATCTGGCCAAACATAGATGCCAGATAAATTTGTCTTAAAACCGTCAAACTTGTGTGAGGGGGAAAATCGTAAAAATGATTACCGCAAACCGTTAGCAATTGAATCGTTTTTAAATAAAAAATATTTTAATGTGGTAAAATAAAACAATTCATAATTACCGAACTAGAGAATTTAAAAACTTAACAACAAATATATACTCTTAAAAATAGGAAGTTAATTTCATATGTATGCATTCTGAATAATTTTGTAGGTGTTATCAAGGCAATTTAAATACGATAGTGGTATAAGCCCAGCTGTCTTTCATTTCATTTGCGTAAATTTGTCAAAAACACATGTTCGTAAATTCTACTAACAAAATACGTGTTGATGTTTGTTGGTGTTGTATTTATTGTAATTCTGCGACTCTATATAAAGCTGCCTTGGGTGTTATATATACATTTTTTAAAACAATATATCAATTATTAAAGGGTATTAAATGTGTTATGTTGTGTAACACATTTAAGAGTTATTAACGCATTATTGTACTAAACACTTTTATTAAATTGGGCATATCTTTTAAGTTAAAAGAACCAAAGTTGCAGAGTTTTAATAGTCTTTAGTATAAAACATTTCTCTTCAAAATGGTTTGGTTTTAATATTTTACCACTTTCACTTGGTAAAATGAATTCGCCTTGTGTAAAATTTCCAATAGATATTTATAAAGTGGAAATCCAAATAACCATTGCACGTCCTGCTTACAACTTCACGTTTAGTTTTAGTAACCTTCCACTTTTCTTTTAATTTTTAAATAAAAGCTTTCCAATTTGCAAATCTTCTGATTACGCATCAGTTTCATATATAAGTAAACAAGAAAGTTCGGGCAAATTTGTACAGGAAAAGAAAAAAATCACTCATTTTCTCAAAATTGTTACGTGAAACGTCTTTGGACAACTTTGGATTAGTTCAAACCATTTTTTTATTCACGTGCACATACTATGGGAATCAAAAGTGAGTCAACACCAGTAGTGTTTTGTTTTTTAGTATAATGAAATTATACCAATAAAAAATTATAAATAGCTTGTTTTCTATGTTTCCCAACTATCTTATATGTCGACATTTCATAGGAGCTACCCTAATCATCAGTAGAAAGATATTCTCATTTGTTGAGAATTTAAAAAGAAAAATGCTCTAATAATATGTCAAAACACAAAAAACAAGCTTTTTATTTATACACGTAGCTAATATTTCTTTACACCTTTCAAACGATACTTTCAAAAAACAAATCGCAGCAACCAACGGATGCTCATTTCAACATTTCTATTGCTGCATATAAAATGTTGGAATTAAATTAGTTAAAACTGATCAGTGCCCAGTGTATATACCTTCGACATTACTCAGATTGGCAAAATATAGTCCAACACTACGAAAAGTTTTTAGTACTCTAACTCGGTTTCATAAGATTAAAAGAGTCCCAGGTTGTAAATAGTTTACTTTTATTTTTTCCATTGAACCACTTATTTAAATATATTTTTAAATTTCTTTAAAATTTATGATACCATTTAAATACAAAATAAATTCTTTAGAAAGTAATGGTAATAAATTTTTATTTTTTCCTTTTTTTACTTGATATAAACAAAGTAAGCTTTTCTTTTGTATCATTTTTTACACTCTGAAGCATATTAAATAAATATTATTAGTTCTATTTATTTTAAATTCGACTAATACTTCCCAGGAAAGCAGTTCTAGCAGGTTATTTAAATGGAAGCAGGGGTAGTTGTACAGTTGAAGATAATATAAATTTGACCAGAGAAGATAAACTAATAATGTGCCGTTTCCGCAGCACAAGTCGGCGACCTACCTGAAAAATTTGTATAGAAATCACTATTTAAACAAAACTTCTTGAGTTGCTTATGCTTTTGTTGCGGAAACATCAGTAATTTCTTTAATTTAGAACTCGTTTCTACCTTTTTAACTTAAAATTGGTAAATATACTAGCTTGAATTGCTTCTTACGCTAATCTTTACAATGATCCGTTTTAACGCTAATTGCAATAAAAATCTAAGTTTTTTTCAATAAGTTGCATTTTTTTTTTGTTATTTTGAAGAGTATGGTAATGTGTTGATAATTTTTTATTTTCATTTTTTAAAGGAATTGTAAGAGAGTTAGTGTCAAAGTTTACAGTAGCTATTACTGTTGCTTCGCTATGCGTGGATATACTTTAGCTTTCAATTAAATAATGGGCGTTTTATATTTACACGCTTAATTTGTAGTACACTGTTGAACCCTTGGTCCTTCATCATAACGATCATCCTCATCATATGCCATACGATGTTGTTGTTGCTCTCTACGTTGTTTAGGATCAAACTCAACCTAGAAAAGTAAAAATAAATATTTATACATAAAATGGTACTTTACATATTTTGACCGTTACTTACCAGATTGACATGTTCTGCGTCAATTGGAATGGTAATTTCTGGTCTAGGTGGTAGGCATTGTTCTATTTGGGGTATGACGGAGACTGGGATTGTATCGGGGAAAATAACTTCGAACTGTATAATGAGACGACCCTTCTCTAAGGGACTTTTATACAATGGCATTCCCTCATCCATGACACATTTGGTCATTTCATGCTTAATGACCTCACCCGGCGCAGATGTGATCACAATATCACGATCATCTAATGTCTTAATCACACGTTGAAAACCACACAATGCTTCTACCAATTTAATTGGCACTTTCATCATTAAATCTGTACCAGCGTGAACGAATGTTTTATGTTCTTTTTCATCTAACAGTATGATAATATCGCCTGGTTGTGAGTCTGGCTCATGATCGCCTTCGCCGCTAAATACAATCTTTTGTCCGTCTCGCATACCTTTCTCAATGTGTACCTCCAAAACTTTACGTTCTCGTACAGTTTTACGGCCAACACATTGCTTGCAACGATCCTTTTGATCAGTAATTTCACCAGCACCGGAACATTTGCGGCACACCTGTTCAACATGTTGTATCAATCCGGCACCTATCTGATGCATACGCGTTTCCAAGCCAGTACCACGACATTGCATGCACTTTTCAATAGCTCCTTTTTTACCCCCACGCCCTTCACACTTATCACATATGACATTCTTTTGCAATGCCAATTTGCGGGTAGCACCATTATACAACTCCTCAAGTTGCACAGAGAGCTGATGCACAACATCTTTACCCCGACGATCTCGACGCCGGTTTGTTGAAAACCCGCCACCAAAGAATCTTTCAAAGAAATCCATTGGATTACGAAAATCACCGCCATCTGCGCCGCCCTTCTTTATTGCTGCTTCGCCACCCTCGTCATAAATTGAACGTTTGTCGGGATCAGCGAGTACCTCATAAGCTTGAGAAATCGCTTTAAATTTCTCCCCTTCGTTTGGATTTTTGTCTGGATGATATTTAAGAGCCAATTTTCTGTAAGCTTTTTTCAATTCATCAGGTGTGGCATTGGGTTTCACTCCCAATATATCATAGTATGCCGTCTCTTTAACCATTTTTTTAAGTAATACTTCGTTCTTTGAAAGCTATTATGTAGAAAAATAGTCGTATAACGTGAAACTTTTTCCCACGATGATACTGTTCCCAAACTTATGTGTACGCAAAATGTAAAGATGAAAGAGATCTATTAAAGAAATATCTAATATTAATGTTATATTCTTATTAGTACTTAAGTATAACTGCAAATAAGTAAAAAAATTATTTAAAATAATTTGTCAGCAAAACCTTAATCTGCACCAACTTTCTACTACGAGTATAAAGGTAATAACAAATATAAACAATAAAAATTTGTATGCCTTTTAATTAACACCAATTCTAAAAATTTGTTATTATTTGGGTGCCACGTCACTGATCCATACTAAGAAATGGAATGACCGACTGTACTGTTAAGCTCTTCCTTAAATCCCCTGTACATATGAAATAAAACCTTAACATTGGGAACATGCTTTGCCATATATTTTTTCTTTTTTTCCATCAATTATTTATTGAATCTTCAAAGTATGAACCAACAATAAGTATTCACGCTAAATAGGTGTTTCTTTACTCTACTTTGGGATTCCGCGGCATCCCAATTCGCACGAAAAGCGTTCCCGTACAAATGAGAGCGCTTTTGAGAGAATAGTATGCTTCCTCTTCTTGCACGAAACAGCCCGTACTTTTCGTGCTAGTTTGGACAAGTAATTAAGCAATCAGCTGTTCGAAAAATAAACAACAATAAAGAAACAAAGTTCATTTGAATCAACTCGTATACAAATCATTTCTGTGTTTTTATATAAATATTAAATAAAAATGAATGTGTAGAAGACCTGAAAAGTTAAAAAGTGTAAAATATCACAGTATTTCTTCGTAAAACTAAATTAAAATTTTTTTTTGCCACATCAAAACACAGCATATGTTTCTTTTTGGGCTAGAAATTTTGCTTTTTACGTTCCCGTACTTTAGGTAAATTTTATCTGTATTTGAGAGAAACTTATGCATACTTTCTTTTGCACGAAACTTGCCCGGAAAGTAAAGAAACACACCTAATATTAAACATAAAAAAATTAAATAAGTCCAGCCAGTGCTAGACAAAAACGTTATATTTTGCGCGAACAATATCGGTAGAATCTCCTATTAATGTTCTGATAGTGGCAAGGGTATCCACTTCATCCCAACCGAGAGTGGCCGTCAAAATTAAGTATGTTACGTGCAAGAGGATTCGGGTGAAGTTCCAGTTTACTGATATACCTTCTTTTACCAGCGAAACACACAGATCCTTGAACATATGTATATTCGAAGAATTTTGGGATAAGGAATTTGCAAATAATGCTGGTGTATAACAATTTAAATCTCTTTGCTTATGGGAATTTCTATATTGATTGTGTATAGCGATCTCGCGAAGTGTTGAAAGTTGTGCAATGTGAGCGGAGATCGCAATACATTTGATGTGCTACTGTAGAAGAATACCATTATTTTATTTGTTTATTATATATGGTTATTTGCTTTATTTTAGCATTCTACCGAAACGTTTTAATTGTTTTATGTTAATTAAATGTGATCGGCAGGGTAAGAACTCCTCGTGTGAAGTAAATTTTTATTTGTTTTGGAATGGGCAAACAAACTTATAGTGATATTAGAGAATTAGTAATAACACTTCGGAATGAACGAAAAACTTTCAGAGAAATTGGCTCTATTATAAACAGAGGCCACAATACCGCAAAAAAAAAATGTTTGAAAATTACGAAAATACGACAAAGCAGAAAGTTGTCCAGGGCCGGGCTGACTAAATCCTTTGCAACAGGCTTTTCTGGCTCTTGATAGATCTATAATGCGTGATGCAAAATGGAATCTTTTTAAAAGTGCCGATAAAATATAAGAGAAAGTTTCGGCAACATTCAGCCATGTTCCGAGAAACGCACGTTTTGAAACCGCAAAGCGTTCTGAAAAACGCTTAATTGATTTCTAGGTGTTCTACGGAACGCGCGTTTTACTGGCGTTTCGGAGTTTTTTCCGAAAAAATACTGCCCCAGCGGCCAAAGATTCGCTTACAGAAGCGATGATCCGATGCACACTTGTAAGTCAGTAATGCACACCATCTCATATACGAACCTAGTATACTTTTTCATATACATTGCCGCATTTGTAGAGTGAACGCCTACCACCTGCATACAAAGTAAGCCAGTTAGTGAGGTGTTCATTCAACAAAAGCTCATTACTTCCTAACATACATTGTAAGTCATCAGTAGGCAGTTCGAATACAATCTCGCATACTTTGTAAGTCGGAAGTAGACAGCTCGGATACAATCTCGCATACATTGTAAGCCGGCAGTAGGCAGCTCGTACGTACATTAAATAAATTTGTTCTGTTTTTTATTTACTGCATTATTTTCTTTTTCACTAAATGTTTTATCTTTCTTATACATTTTTTATAAGGTTTTCTTACCTTTAGCACTGATTTTGGTAATTAAATTTTTGCAACGTGCTCTGACAAAGACGGCGAACGTTTGAATTACATCGAATAAATAAAATACGTTCACATAAATGTGATACAAAAGATGAACGTAATTCATTGTTGGGAACTCCATATACTACTGCCATACACTTTGTAAGTTACCATTCATTGATTACAAAGTGTGGCACACATCATCGAAGAGAAGTAATGTGGTAGGCAATGTTCGCCGCTGGGACATGTGTTTTACATACGTATATATGATATGTATGTGGTAGTTATATAAATATAAAAAAATTGACAAAAAATAGACAAAATTTTTAATTTACAATAATGTTCTGAGAAACGCAAATCGCTTAAATTTTGCGTTTTCGATTTCAAAACGCCAAATAGGTGTTCTGAGAAACGTATAACGCAAGAAATATAGTTTTGCGTTTTGAAATCGCCAAATAGGTGTTCTGGAAAACGCATATCGCTTAAAATTGCCGACTTCAACTCGCATGTATACATTGAAGTGAACTGATTGAATTTGCTAAAAATGAACTTGCAAAAGACAATAAAATTATTCACTATTAAAATTTAATATGTTTTCTTTTTATTTCAATAAAAAGTTTAAAGAATTTTACACACTTTCATTAAGAAAACTAAATAGAAAAATTTGTCTATTTGTTGTCAATTCTTTTTTCGTTTTATATTACTACCACATACAAATATATGTATGTAAAACACATGTTGTATTTTTCGGAAAAAACTCCTAAACGCCAGTAAATCGCGCGATCCTTAGAACACCTAAAAACCGATTAAGCGTTTTTCAGAACGCTTTTCGGTTTCAGAACGCGCGTTTCTGGGAACATGGCTGTATGCATTTCAGAATATTAAAATGCAAATAGATTTAATGAGAAAAAAAACATATATGCAAGTTGCTAAAATTATTTAATGCCTAAATTATATTCAGACTTCTTTCGTTAAAATTTACCTAGCTGAAGATTTCCTTCACATTTGCTTATGAATGTGGTAAAATGATTATATGTTTAATAAACTCGGTTAGAATTTGAAAATTATAACAGAATTAGCTGGTTTTATTTTAGATGCAGCTCTGGGCTGGAGAACAGTTCTCGCGTTATCGTAAATATTTCTTAAGCGCGGTCAGGCTTTTCATTGTTGTTTGGGCTTCAAGAGTTTTGCGTCTCGCTTTCACTGGCTAACCGTCAGCCTCAACTAATTGTATTAGTCTACAGTTCTTTTTTTTTTTTTTTCGCTTAAAATTGCCGACTTCAACTCGCATGTATACATTGAAGTGAACTGATTGAATTTGCTAAAACTGAACTTGCAAAAGACAATAAAATTATTCACAATTAAAATTATTCCCTTTAAATCTAAATCTAAATGTATAATTTTATCATATATAAACACTGAAATAAAAACAATATTTTAAGCATTATTTGTGTACACTTTATTTTGGCGCTAACAGTATATGACCAAATAATATTTTGTCCTGCATAATTAATTAAACAGTGGTGGCCATATAATTAAAAACATTTTTGATATTAAATTAATTTATTGTTTTGATTGTATATCTGAGATTATGTTGTTAGTTAACTAGACGCCATTCGTAGCGTTTTCCATCAGATCCCTACCGAAAATACTTGATTCGTCACTCCATAAAAAACTTTTTAAACAACTCTTTGGTTTATTAATGCTTTTTCTTACAAAATCCCATCCGGATTTAAATTTTTTTGAACACGAAAGTTTTCTCTGTGTGATGCATCCACGTAATGCACTTTCATTAAGCCGCCGAATAGTTCTAGGTGATATATGGATACCATACCATATGATGACACTAATTTTAGCTGTTTAGTGCTTCGGAGCACTTACGACTATTCTACCGTCTCTGGCTATAGTTTTACACGATTTGGAGGCTTTGGGTATATTATTAGAGTTCCCAAATTTATCAAAATGGTTCATTGCATTGTAATTTTTTTTATCTAGAGCAAATACGTAATGGCATTCACCACCTTCTCGGAGAATCTGAGATCAATGATTACCTTCTTTTCTTCTTCGGATGAACTTAAGTCTTTTTCCTATACTTAGTGGCTAATATTAGTATACAATTTTACTGATGTCATTTAAAACATACCTATCAACAAATTTTCGCAACAAAACGCAATTAGATATTAAAATAACTTTTTTTAAATAGCAGAATTGAAAATGTTTTAATAATATGTCCACTTGAAAAACATCCCTTTCAGTAAATAAAGACATATACAAAAGAAAAAAAAATGAGTGTAAAAGAGCCAAGTGCAAAAGAGATCAATCTTATCTTTGCAGTGGAAAAGTTCCGTTGAAATAACAATAGAACAGATAAAACACCGAAAGATTGTAATATCAAATTTAAGTTTTAATTACATGTCCGACACTGTATATTGAGGGCAAAAACCAATAAGAGAAATTATCACTAAAAGCGAAGGAAATCAGTAAAAAAAAAACTTAAGGTTGGTTTTACCGCAGGTTTAAACATAGGCTGAACGTTTATTAAAATTTCATCATTTTACACTGAGGTAATATCAGTATATTTTGCTGAATAACGATACGTAAACGTTTAGTAAGTTTTTTTTAATAAGGCTATATATCTTTTAAATTAATAAATAAATATAAATTTTTAAGTTTTCATAATGATTATTTTCTATTACTTTAACGTATGATGATTGCTATTGAATTTTTATTAATACTTATTTTTTCGAATTGTTAATTATTAAATAATGTTTATTTTGCACATTAAGTTAAATTATACTATTAACTAATTATATATGGCCCATTGTGGGCTCGGTTAAATAAATAAAAAACAAAAATATTATTTCTCTTAATAACGATAAGAAAACGTTTAGTAAGTCTTTTTGAATGAGGCTTTGTACCTATGCAAAATTTTTTAATTTTTCAATTTGTTAATATTGTTAAGAATTTTTTCATTTGTATAAATTTTTTGTATGCAAAATTTTTTGACATTTTTTCAAATAATGTTTTTTTAACATTTTAATTTTCCTGAGGATGATAACAAATTGTTATCGAAATATCAAAAATAAAATACCGTTAAATTTATTTTATAAAAAAAAAAAAAAAAAAAAAAATCAATTAGATAGAAAATTTAGAAAAAAAAAAAATCATTTTTAAACTATTTCGTACTTTATGAATACTTTCATTATAATTTCACTGTTTTTTATTTATAAATTGTAAAAAAAAAATGCACGTAAATAAAATGAATTTGTAAGTTGATTTGTTCTTTACATGTTTCGAAACAAGGCAATTTCATAATAGATGGAATTGAGAGCGCAGCCTTATTTCTTTCTGTGTTTATTTTTGAAGAATGCCAATAGATAATTAACACTTCAAAAAACTAAAAAAAACAAGTAAGAGTGTAGTATATTCGGCTGGGCCGGATCTAAAATACCCTTCACGATAGTCACGAATATGTATAGTATATTAAAAATGTGACCTAAATATGCTCGGTTATATATGAACCGATATGGGAATTTTCTATTTTCTGTACTTTAGTAACCTTCTTTTATAACGAGAATTGCTTTTCAGCAAAAAAAAAAAAAAAAAATTTTTTTAATGGAAAAATCGGTTCAGGCTATATCTCGGGTATATATGGCCCGATATCGAAAATTTTAATTTTCCATATTTATATAACCTTATATCATTACCAGAACTGCTTTTGAGTACAACAAATTGTTTAAGTTCGCTTACGCGATATTTTCATGAAAAACCCGATTTAGGCTATATCTCGGGTATATCTGGACCGATATCAGAAATTTTAATTTTCTCTATTTTCGTAACCTTCTTTTATGACAAGAACTGCTTTTCAGCAAAAAAAAAATGTTATTGGAAAAATCGGTTCAGGCTATATCTCGAGTATATATGGACCGATATCGGATATTTTCTTTTTCCATATTTATATAACCTTTTTTCATTACCAGAACTGCTTTTGAGCACAAAAAAGTTGTTTAGTCGGCATTTTCATCAAAAAACCTGTTAGGCTATACACCGGGTATATATGAACCGATATCGGAAATTTTCATTTTCCATATTTATGTAACCTAATTTCATTAGCAGAACTGCTTTTGAGCACGAAAAGTTGTTTAAGTTCGCTTACGCTGCATTTTCATGAAAACCCCGGTCTATGCTATATCTCGGGTATATATGGCCCGATATCGAAAATTTTTATTTTTCATATTTATATGACCCTATTTCATTACCAGAACTGCTTTTGAGCACAAAAAAACTGTTTAAGTTCGCTTACGCGATATTTTCATGAAAAACCCGATTTGGGCTATATCTCGGGTGTATATGGACCGACATCGAAAATTTTCATTTTTCATATTTATATAACCCTTTTTCATTACCAGAACTGCTTTGACCACAAAAAAGTTGTTTAAGTTCGCTTACGCGACATTTTTATGAAAAACCCGATTTGGGCTATATCTCGGGTATATATGGACCGATATCGGAAATTTTCATTTTTCATATTTATGTAACCTAATTTCATTACCAGAACTGCTTTTGAGCACAAAAAAGTTGTTAAAGTTCGCTTACGCGGCATTTTCATGAAAACCCCGGTCTAGGCTATATCTCGGGTATATATGGACCGATATCGGAAATTTTCATTTTCCATATTTATGTAACCTAATTTCATTACCAGAATTGCTTTTGAGCACAAAAAAGTTGTTTAAGTTCGCTTACGCGGCATTTTCATGAAAATCCCGGTCTAGGCTATATCTCGGGTATATATGGACCGATATCGGAAATTTTCATTTTCCATATTTATGTAACCTAATTTCATTATGAGAACTGCTTTGAGCGCAAAAAAGTTGTTTAAGTTCGCTTGCGCGACATTTTTATGAAAAACCCGATTTGGGCTATATCTCGGGTATATATGGACCGATATCGAAAATTTTCATTTTTCATATTTATATGACCCTATTTCATTACCAGAACTGATTTTGAGAACAAAAAAGTTGTTTAACTTCGCTCACGCGACATTTTCATGAAAAACCCGATTTGGGCTATATCTCGGGTATATATGGACCGACATGGAAAATTTTCATTTCTCATATTTATATGACCCTATTTCATTACCAGAACTGCTTTTGAGCACAAAAAAGTTGTTTAAGTTCGCTTACGCGACATTTTCATGAAAAACCCGATTTGGGCTATATCTCGAGTATATATGGACCGACATCGGAAATTTTCATTTTCCATATTTATGTAACCTAATTTCAATACCAGAACTGCTTTTGACCACAAAAAAGTTGTTTAAGTTCGCTTACGCGGCATTTTCATGAAAACCCCGGTCTAGGCTATATCTCGGGTATATATGGACCGATATCGGAAATTTTCATTTTCCATATTTATGTATCCTAATTTCAATACCAGAACTGCTTTTGACCACAAAAAAGTTGTTTAAGTTCGCTTACGCGGCATTTTCATGAAAACTCCGGTCTAGGCTATATCTCGGGTATATATGGACCGATATCGAAAATTTTCATTTTTCATATTCATATGACCCTATTTCCTTACCAGAACTGCTTTTGAGCACCAAAAAGTTGTTTAGGTTCGCTTACGCGACATTTTCATGAAAAACCAGGTTTGGGCTATATCTCGGGTATATATGGACCGATATCGGAAATTTTCATTTTCCATATTTATGTAACCTTATATAATCATCAGAACTGCTTTTGAGCAAAAAAAAGTTATTTAGCTTCACCTATGCGACATTTTCATTAAAAATCCGATTTGGGCTATATCTCGGGTATATATGGACCGATATCTGAAAAAAAAATTTTTTGTCTTTTAGTCACCATGCTTAATAAGTAAGTGTGTGAAGTTTGAAGCAAAACGAACAACTTTTGTTTTCAAAAATTTTCATACAAAATTGCAAAAAAAATGACTTTTTTCGGAATTTTGAATATATCTCAGCTATACGTGGACCGATATTACTGAATTTCAATAGCAAACCCATGAATCGATGGGGTAAAAGAATGGTGAAAGAAAAAAGTTTCTAAGTCTAATGGTTTTCTCAGAAACGGTATTTCAACAGCGGACAGACGGACATCGCTTAATCGACTTTTCCATTAATTCTGATTCAGAATATATATACTTTATAGGGTCGCAAAAAAAAACTGTAGAAATTACAAACGGAATCACAAACTTATATATACCCTTTACATTTTTGTGAAGGGTATAAAAAGAATACATTTTTTTTATTTTATGTATTGGCTTGAGAGCCAGGTATGATCCAGAATCCTCCTTAATCCGGCTGGACATGCTCATCTTTCCAAGTTCAGATCACACAGGCTTTAATTTTCGTGAAATAGGTATATAAAAGTTTTTCAAATAAATTTTTTTTTTACTGCTGGTTTAACAGGTAAGGCCTTATAAACTATAAATTCCGATACCGTACCAAGTATAAGTATAGCTACCCTACAGGTATCGTTGCATCCCTAGATCTGAGTGTTCCACTGGTAAAAGAGGAATTTTCTAAGTACGCGGCAAGATATGTCAGTAAACTGGAACTTCACCCAAACCCTCTTGCGCGCAATATACTTTGGCGGCCACAATCGAAGTAGCAATAAGTTCAAATGAGACTAGGTGATTTAAAGCATACATATGTATACAAGTCGTTTCATGTATAATTCAATTTAAAATTATTTCCATTAACCGAAAGTCAAGTCTCAACAGTCAATGGACTATAACAGACGAGAACAATTTTTCGTCCGAACAATTTGTTGTTCTTTTAAGAACAGACGAGACTAATTATACACAGCATTATGTACACATTCGTGTTTATGTATACATTTGATTGCTTGGCTTGTATTTGTATTGGTTTGTTTTGCTTTGGTGTGTGGTTACACACAGCAACTTTAGTTGGGTAATTCTTGACTTTATAGAAGCTTTCGGTAAGGGGAATAAGAAGGGAAAAATAATTGCCGGTACTCGGCAATTCTCAACAATTCCTTACTTCTCTCTCATGTGTGTATGTGCATATACAATGTAAATTGCATAAAGCAAAAGGTAGAGAATTGCTCAAGAATTGCCGAAAAAAGTTTTTGTGTGTGGACAAGAAAGCAATTCCAAAAGAAAATTGCTAAAAAGTTCGGCAATTAAAATCGTTCTGTCTGACCACAGACTTGCCGTCATAAAGATGGTTGAAATAATTATGCCGACAAAGTAACACTTTCATCCCCCATTCGCCTACAAGCTACAGAACAATTCACTCCTTTATTGCAACATAGTCATAATTAAAAAAAGCTCGTTTCGAGAAAAACTCATTTCAAATTTTTAGTTTCCATACAAGTCTTAGTGCCAATTTCACATAACGAAGCTGTTCGTTCGTTCGCACAATTACATTTAAAACAATAACAAAATTTTGAATGTTGTTTTTGTTTTAAATGTAATTGTGCGAACGAACGAACAGCTTCGTTATCGTGAAATTGGCCCTTAGAATTTTTTTTTTTTTAGAAAATGTCTCCTAACGGAAACAGCTTAAAGGTAATTTGAATAAATTTTTGGCACAATATAAAAGATAGTACTGTCAACAATTCTGCATTGTTAACTCGAAAAGGTCATTTTTTAAGATATGACTATGTTGCAATAAAGGCGCGAATTGTTCTCGTCTGTTATTGACAAATGTTTCGTACCAATAAGCAACGGTTAACAATTACCTAAATTTATTGAATGCAAAGGTTGCTTTCATAGAGTGGAAAAGTTTGAAAGTCTTAGATCGCTGCTGATAATTTTAACTTTAGAGATTTCTTACGAAGTCTGCGTTTTTAGTTTTTTGCATTGTGGAAAACTAGACTTTAGGTCAGTTGTGAGGTGGGTGTGCGATATGTATTCATTAATTTTTTAAGAACATGGCAACCTTATTGTAAATACACAATACATCACAGTGACAACGAATTGTAACGACAAAAGAAAATTGGATAAACAATAGAAATCGTAAAATAGAATTTGCTATCGATTTCCACATGGGAAAAAGAAATTTTAACAAGAGCTACAAAACATTGAGAAAAGTTGTAAAATAAAGTTGACTCAGCCAAAAAAAATTTACAAATATTTTCCAAGCTTAATTGTACATTTTAATATTTTTACAAATAGAACAGAGCCCTGGAAATAAACCGATCTTTGTTCTTTATATACCTACATATGACGTATTTGTACGAAGTAGACAAAAGCAGGTGCTTCAAGAGAAAGAAACATGTCTACTTATTACCGAACTTGCACAAATTTTCTTCACGTTTTCTTCCTTTTGCACAAAAGAAATTATATAAATTTTTTTTTCGCAGCATTTGTAAAATAGAAACACTACATGAGGATTTCTGACCATATAGTAAATTAATTTCAATGCGTCACTTGGTAACAAAACATACATATTCCGTTTACACTTTTTACTTTTCAATAAAGCAATTTACTTTCAAGTCAGTCTTTTTATAAACTTACAACAAATAAAATATGAATGGATATATAAATTTAAATACTCTTTTTATATACAGAACTATGCCCCTTATATTTGTGTATCTACATAGACAAATTGGTAAATTTTTCTATGTATGCTTTGCACTTTGAATTTTATTTTCCCCGCTGATTGTTGAGTTCTTCAAATAAATCTGGATTTTTTAGTTATTAATAAAAACTTACTATAAATTTAGTTAAAATAAGAAAATATCTGTAAACTCACGCGAATTGATCCGTCGCACAGTAATTTTATTTTACGAATGTGTATTATATTTTATCGAAAAAATGGCGTTGATTCTTCTAGAAATTAAACATGTGTGTCGGTATTACTGTCTCTCCATAGTTGCCAGGCTCTTTCATAGTACGTTTCGAGTACATTTGCCTTGTCTGCTTTTACATTTGGACAGAAGGATGAAATTTTTTGGTGCTGTAACGCATATTGTAGGTGGGGAGAATATGTAGTATACGACTCTCTGTACTAGATATTTGTAGTCGTTTTTTGTTTTTCTTAAACTTTTCGCGTTTTTTATGTAGTTGCTTCATATCATTATTCTCATATCAACATCAACTTCATATAAACACACTAGCTGTGTGTAAAAAAACAACAACAGCAAAAAAGAAAGAAAAGAGAAACGAAAAGTTACTGTCTGTCTATTAATTTCTTAAATATAAAAGGTTTAGGCAAGACCAAAAGAGAAATGAAAAAATGTCTGCCCATCGTCTGTCTAAATGTAAAAGTAAACTTACCATGTCTGTTTTTACGTTTAGACAGGCGATGGGCAGACATTTTTTCATTTCTCTTTTGATCTTGCCGAAACCTTTTACATTTAAGAAATTAAAAGACATACAGAAACTTTTCGTCTCCCTTTTCTTTCTTTCTTTTTTGTTGTTTTTTAAGCTAGTGTGCTTATATGAAGTTAATGCTGATATGGGAATAATGATATAAAGCAACAAGATATGAAGAAATGCGAAAAGTTAAAAAGAGAAACAAAAAAAGTTTGGTACAAAGAGTCGTGTACTACATACTTTCCCCGACCGACAATTTTCGTTACAGCAACACCAAATTTCGTCTGTCTGTCGATATGTAAAAGCACACTGTCTAATACAAAAACTCAAGCCACACTTACATGTTTGTATAGTCAGCGTTTACATTTAGACAGACAATGGGCAGATATTTTTTCGTTTCTCTTTTGGTCTTGCCGAAACTATTTACATATAAGAAATTAATTTTGTTTTCTTTCTTTCTTTTTTGTTGTTGTTGTTTTTTTAAGCACAGCTAGTGTGTTTACGCTGCATGTAGATACGCAAGTAGTGGTATGCAAATTTTGTACTTTCATAAAGATTTAAATAAAAATTGAAAAAATAATTGGTAAAACTTTTGCACAAAATATGTAAACATGAGTGCGAAGCAAAAAAAAAAACCTGTGAACACCTAGTTTCGCAATAGTGGTTCAGAGAGCAAACCAAGTGTTTCATATTACTGACTGAACACAGTATAAGGGCACTTAAAAATTCCTTACTTAGTGTCCTGTGATAACATCTGAGATGAAAACGTCAAATTCAATCGCAGATAGAATTCTGTTACGTGTAGACTTAAAATCAGTGTGATCGCAGTCTTAGCATAAGTGATTAATTTTGTACAAAATGTGTGCATATACAAAATTCATATAAGATTTTATTCATCGGAAAGATGTGTTTTTTTCTCGGCTTTCATTGATTTATGAATTCTTATAAGATTAACAAAAATACGTGTACTCCTTGTTAGACATTAAAATATACATAAAAAAATTCGTTCTCTCATTCTGCCGACGTTTTGTCAGATATTATCTCAGAGTTAATCGCAGTTGTAGACACTAGGTTAATTGCATTGTCATGAAAGCAACCAGAAGAACCCCTACTGGAGACATTGTGCAGTGTTGCAATTTCCTAATCAGTGTTGCAAAAACAGTACTGTTTTTATGAAAGACAAGACAAAAAGAGACGAAAATCAAAAATAAAAATGGCGTGTCAAAAACAAAGCGTCTTTCTATAGGCTGATTGTAGTATTTTTCTTGTGAAATTTTCATGTAAATGTGATTATTTGGACATTAAAAACGCTATAAGTTTGTGCAAAAAACTTTGATTACCATATCAAATAAAAAATAAATGTGTAAGAGAACAAATAAACAAGATAAATTGTGCAGACGGCATAACCTCTAAAGGCAGTGACATAAATATTAAAATAAAAATGAAAGAAGAAGCAGAGACAAGTAGTAAATTGCCGCCTAAAATAATAATGGGTGGTGTTGGCGGTTCATCTTCAATGGCAACTTCAATGATCAAAACCTCCAGTTCAGTCAATATTCTCAATGCATCAACTAGTTCGATTTTTAATACCAGTACAACTAGTAAGCAGCAAAGTGATGAAATTCTCAGCACGTTATTGCGTATGAATAATTTTGATTCAATTTCGAGTATCAAAGATGAATCTTTAGATATTGATCTTTCTGCTTGTGTAACGATAAGCGCGGATCCTTCAGGAATAATTGGCGGAAATAGCTTATCTTCGTCAGATTTTTGGAGGGTGTTGGATGAGAGCGCCCAGATTTCACAGTTAGATGTAAGTAATTGTAGCGTCGGTGCTGTTGTTGGGGGAAACTGCAATACAAGCCGCGAGTCGTTACAAACTTCTCCTTCCACCTCAAATAATAGTAGTACTATTATTTTAAGTGATAAGAACGATCTTAAGGTGACTGTTAAAAAAGAACAGACAGATTTTAGTGGAACATTTCTTAAGCCTTCCTCTGGCATTTCATTTTCTCCCCTGAAACGGAGCATAAAGCCTCAGCAGACGGACCAAAAAATCCGTAAAGAGAAGTCAAACAATTTTGTAAAATCAGATTTGGGGCCTCCTTCCTTAGCTCCTATTATAAGGGTTCATCAAACATTCATTAAGCCTCAAGCAGAAATTCAAAAGCATAATAATGGCAACATTACAACACAGCATATCGTGCAAAGCCACAAATATTTAAAAGAATCTTTGTTGACTGTAAACCAACCACCACCTTTAGCTGTGTTGGAGAAATCAAAAAATCATAAAGAGTCTGCTCCGAAGCCCTTCACATTACCAGAGCCATTGTACAAGTGTGTGGACTGTGACAATCAAATTATTCGCGGTAGTCAAGAATTAACTAAACATGCAAACCATCGTATAGTATACAAGTGCTCAGATTGCGAAAGAGAATTTGACCTTGAGACATCACTGAAGAAACATTTAAAAACACATCGGCCCATTGATGCACGTAAAGATGCCTGGAAAAAGTGTCCGGATTGTGGAAAGTGGTAAGAGAAAATAAAAAATAACATTTGTGTTTAACATATGTGTGCATTCAATTTTAGATATAAATTATTTTATTATTTAAATTATTAGTAATTTATACACATATCCTTTCACGAATGGAAAAGTTTAATGCTGAATTGCGTAAGAGATAGGAAAAGAAAGCTTGCTGTTTAAAGTATTATGCTGTCAAAAGTATTATTCTTTGACATTATGAAGGAAATCAATGTCAAATCAAAAAAATAAACTCGGAACAATTAATGCAAAAAGGAACGTCTCGTTTCCGTATTGTGTTGATGAAAAAATCCAATAAGATCTCAACATTAAACAATTATTCAAAAAATGGTGCTAAACGATCAAAGGAGCTGGTGTAAAGACAAAATTAAAACCATCAAAACTCATTATTGCTTTGCTTGATATCATTGATTCCCAAATCAAATCGCAGCGACTTCTAGAGGGAATGGGGCGTAAGGCGATTCAGTGCGAACATTTTCTAAGGCCGCTCACCACTTAACAACGTATAAGAATTCAATTCTTACGTAATAAACTTAAATATTAACAGAGGTTCAAAAAATTCTTTAGTTTTGTTTTATTCAATCGATAACTTATTTTTTGTAGAACTAAATATTTTGCCTGTTTTCAGATAACGTTATAAGTACCTACCTACATATTTTTTTTTTTGAGCAGTGCCATATCTACTTTTGCCTTGATTACAATTTGTATAATTTAAAGATTGTAATTTATTTTTCAGCCTTAAACTTGGTAGTATGTGGATGCATCGTAAAATTCATACTGAAAATAAGAAATATGGCTGTGAAATATGTGGACAAAAGTTTGTGCAAAAGATCAATTTGACTCATCACCAACGTATACATACCTCAGAAAAACCATACGAATGTTCAGAATGCCAAAAACGTTTTCAAGAGCGTAGTCATTTACAAAGACACCAAAAATATCATGCTCAAACGCGATCATACCGTTGTGAAAAATGTGGAAAAATGTATAAAACTGAACGGTGTCTTAAAGTACACAATTTAGTGCATCTCGAACAAAGGCCATTTGCATGTACTGTCTGCGATAAATCGTTCATCTCAAATTCCAAATTGAAACAGCATTCAAACATTCACACAGGCGAAAGGCCATTCAAATGCAATTATTGTCCAAGAGATTTTACAAACTTTCCTAATTGGCTGAAGCACACACGACGCCGCCATAAAGTTGATCACAAAACCGGTGAAATGTTGGAAAATATACCTTCATACTGTTCAAAGAAGTCAACGCGTGCGCCAAAGGAAAAGAAAGCTGGCGAAGAAAAAACTGTATCCACTTCAGTTGGAGCAAAGAGCAATACCAACGCAAATTTTATAACAGCTTCCAATGAAAAACCTACGGATCTCACAAAAATAAATGCAAAAGATTTGCAAACCCAACAGATTTTATCTTTTTCAAATGCTCTTACCACAACTACAACAGCAAATAGTACGGTGTTCACTTCTGTAACATTTACAAAACCACTCTCATCTGTAACTACGAGCAATAGTAATCATACTATCGCAACAAATGGGCCCCCTCCTTTGGCTAAGGTGCCGGCAAAGCGTAAGAAAAAGCAAAATGCCGTTGTTGCGCTTATAACAAAAGCAGATAGCATTACATCTTCGGCGATAACAGTATCAACGTCTCCAACCATAAATTTTTTGGTCGCTCCCTCACCACGCAACAAGAATACACCGCTTGCAAAGTCAAATACTGGCAATGGCCCACCGCCTTTGGCGTTGGTTTATAATACGAAGCCAGTAAATCTAATTTGTTCAACATTATCAACAACAAATACCACTAACAGTTTAAAACCATCCCAACAGCAAAAAATGCAGCCGCAGCAAACAACTCTCAAAGTTGAAAAAATTAAAAGAGAAAGAAAGCAGTCCATGCCAAAGCAAGTTCAACAAGTCCCTCCACCATTAATTATAAAAAAAGAATTTATTGAACCTAAATTGGAAATAAATGCACAATTAAATGAGCAACAACAAAATCAGCAAGAACAACAACAAAAGTTAAATCAACAGCGATCACAACTGCAAATGCAACAGAGATTACAGTCCCATCCGCAACAACAACAAACCAAAGTAGCTTTTACTGACTTGCATTGTTTAAGTATTACTTCCGCTGAAGAATTGATAATGGAACAGGCGTTAGAGATGGAGGAATGTGGTTTATTCAAAGCGAGTTTGCCCACCAATGTTGATCATCTTACTTTGTCTAATTTCGCCGATACAGACAATGCTATATCTTCCGATTCTATGGCTGATTTACACTTTAAAATTAAAGAGGAACATCATGATATAGATATGAAATTAAAAACGGAAGAATTTGGTAAGTTAGACAAAATTCTTATAGCTCTCGAAGCTTTTTTTTCAATTAGGGTGATCAATTATTGGACTTTTTTCTAAAACCATTTTTCGAATATCTCGAATAGAAAATAGATTTAGAAAACCCCAGATTAAGAAAAATCCGATTAACCGGAAATTACTTTACCTTGCATACGGTAAGAAAATCAAGAGAGTGCATTAAAATCACTTATAAAGAGAAAATAGTTTATTTTTATGCAATAACAACACTCAACACTTTTTCTACTGATCGCAAAAAACGTATTCTCAGCTATCAATGATTTATGAGTGAGTTTAATAGTAATGCTATTTAAATACCGGTTAACCGTGGTAAAAACCGCAGTTTAATCGATATTCAAAAAAAGGCATTAAAGAAAACCGATAAAAACCGGTCGAATAATAACTGTTCGATCACCCTAGTTTCAATCGAAATAAAAGAAGGTGTGTTCCACGTGAATAACGAAAAAGTCCGAACTAGTCCAAAGTAGTCCAAAAGCGTTCCACGTAACAATTTTTGTGCAATTTTGAGAGAAAATGAGAGAGTAATTTTTTTCATTTCCTGTACAAATTAGCCCGAACTTTTTCTTTGGGTAAGTTCGGACTAGAATTGAATAATCAGCTGTTTTATGTTTACATATTCATATGTATATTCAAATGTAATCATAAACTTTGCAAATTTGAAAAAAGTTTTTGTTTGAAAATTAGTTAAAAGAAAAATGGAAGGTTGCCCAAACTAAAAATAACGTTGTGGAGTTGTAAACAGAATATGCTATTGCTATTTGGCTTTTCATTTTATAAATATATGCTTTAAAACTCAATTGAACAGTTTATATTGCTTTTGATTTTACAGCTGTTGCCAATAATGCAAATCTTTTGTTTATATGATCTTATGCGTTTTAAGCGTCTAAAATCTCTAAAATATACTTTAATCTAAAAAATAAGCACCACTAGTATTGCAAGATGTACAAATGTGGTTTTTTGCGTTCCAGCAGTTTTCGATAAAATGTTCAAGTTTAGAGAGTAATTTGCTTTTTACTCTCATTAGTCCGAACTAGTCCGAGATCTCGTGGAACACACCTAGATTTGAAAATGTCAGATGTATTCCTCTTCTAACAAATTCTCAAAATGTTATATATGCATGTATGCCATATTTGCGAATGTGTTAGAAAATAACTTTTTTTTTGAGAATATGTCAGAAGATTTATTATACGTATTCAATAGCTTCTGCCATTGCTTTCATATTGCACCTAAGAACTTTAGAGAAACTTGTAACATTGTTTCGATCAACAATGTCGTTCAAATGAGCGGTCAGTTGAGCGTCAATGCTCTTCTAGGGCTATCTATTTGTTGTAATACATACATATGCATATCCTCATTGCATTCAAATAATCAAATATGAAAATTAATTAAATAAAAATACTGGTAATAATTGAAAAATAAGTAATTATAATAAGTTAGCTCAAGCGCAATTAACGACTATAACATTTAATTACAATATAAACCGTTAAACCTTTTTCATAAAAAGCAAAAATAAATCAAGATCTTTAGCTGGAAAATTTAGAGAAAAAAAATTTAAATCGTTTTAATAAAATTATCGATAAATAAATAAATTAATTAATATAAACAAATTAATTTATTTATTTTACAGATTCTATTAAAAAACAATCTATATCTTCTATAGAATCTTCGCCGTTTTCCTCTCCTGCCTCAATGGAATTTGGGTCCTCTTCTACTCTTACTACTACAGATTTTTCAACAAATAATTTTTATTTGCCACCGTTCACTATCGCTAATAGTCCAACAAATACCCCTATAACAACAATGAGAATTCAAGACTCCCGTGGTACAGTTGCCACGGCCCACACATATTTGCCCCAGGTCATCACATCAAATGCCAATGTTCCCGATTTGATACAAATCAACAGTAATAATCAAAGATACTTGAAATCCACTACTACAACGACAAGCAGCAATGCAAATCCATCATTCATAAATCAACTATACTTGCCGATAACCGTCAACGCTGGTCCGGTATTAATGAAATCTAATCAAGTTTTGCCCTCCGTCGATACGTTATTGTTTTCAAACTCTAAGTTAGGGCTCTTTAGTAATCGCAATTTACCAAAACAAGCCACAACAGTTCAACACAATTTGTCCTAATCCAAAGCAACAACTTTTTTCACAAATCGTATAAAGTTGTTTTTCTTATATTAAGTCCTGATAAATGTTGTGTGATCTTGTTTTTAAATTAAATCATATCTGAGGTTTTTTATACTTATTGTTTAAATTTTTAATATAATAACCACAATTGTAAGGTATATTGTTCAGTGATAAACCATACCACTTTTATTTAACTTATGTGTGTTGTAATGTAAGAAACAAAACAATCGTGTGTAATACATTTTTTTGCAACCAATGTTCTTTTAAATATAACTTAACTAACTCTTGATAGTTTTAGAATAGTAGTAATCAAAATAAAAATTTTTTTTGTAAGAAAAAAAAAAAAAAATATAAAATAAAATGTTTTCAAACAATTAAGTTTTTTATTCGCTATTTTTAGCTTCAACCATTTATACCAATAAAAATTATAAATAAAGGTGTAAAGAAATGTTAGAGACGTGTATAAATGAAAAGGCTTGTTTTTTGTGTTTTGACAGGTATTATTAGAGCATTTTTCTTTTAAATTCTCAACAATTTATTTATATTGTTGGGATATAAAGTTGAATGTTTGAGAATATCTTTCAAAAATTTCCAAAGTCTACTGATGATTAGGGTAGTTCCTATGAAATGTCGACATATAGATAGCTGGGAAACATAGAAAACAAGCTATTTATAATTTTTATTGGTATAAAATGTTTTCAACTAAAATTTGTTTTTATTAGTAACCGGAAAAGGAAAAGTTTTAAATAAATGAAAAGACTTAGTTTTGTGCTTTGACAGGTATTATTAAGGCATTTTTCTTTTTAAATTCTCAATAATTTATTTAGATTGTTGGGATATAAAGTTGAATGTTTGAGAATATCTTTCAAATTTCCAAAGTCTACTGATGATTACCTCATTTTTTTATTTTTTTTTTTTAGCTTGGACCAGTACTCAGGGGATGACCCCTACATATGCAGTGCATTGTACCAGAACTAGGAAAATAGGTTATGAGGAGGGGGAAAGAGGGAGTAGTGTTTGTGAACATTTGACTTGAACTTTCCAACGTTATAACAGACACGAAACACGTCTGCAGGCAACTTATTCCATAGACGAAGCGTACGGCTGAAAAACGAATTCTCTCTGTAATGCGTAGTGCGATTCCCCGGGCAATCGACCACAAATGGATGAGCTCTAGACGATGAGCGCGTGCTACGTAAAAATGTGCGAGTTTCGGGAAGAAGATCCCTAATCTCGTCAGAGCAAAATCCATTGTAGTAACGATAGAATAGAGTAACGCACCCCACACTGCGTCGATGCTCCAGTGAGTCAATAGAGTTGGATACCCTACTGTCTCCGATGAGCTTCTTCGCCCTCTCCTGCACACGGTCGAGTAATCCCAAAATAGACTTTGAGGCACCGGCCCAAACATGAGAGTTGTATTCCATTTTCGTCGGATGTAGGTGGTATAAATAGTAAGGAGGTCGGATGGAGTGAAGTACATCTTACACCGTTTCAAAAAACCGAGGCACTTGAATGCTTCTTTAGAGACATGAAAAATGTGTTCTGTCCAGCGAACATCACACTGTATCTTCATTCCAAGAACATCAAGAGCATCCGATTCCTCAATATTTATACCATCCATGAGTACAGATGAAGTAGCATCTGCGGTCGTTTGCTTGTGTGTTAATAAGCAACATTGGGTCTTACGAGCGTTGAAGGCGACTCTGTTTTTACGACCCCATTCGGAGATTAATAGAAGGTCACTATTCAGTGAATCATTCATATTTAGCCTCTTGGCAGCGATCTCTGATAGGCTGGGCCTATAGCTAAAAGAGTACTGCTGTCATCTGCGAAAGAGTGGATAGGGTTGGAAGTTTGGTAGAGAAGATCATTTAGAAAAATAAGGAATAGGGTAGGAGAAAGAACGGAGCCTTGCGGAACCCCTGAATTAATCTTGAACTCGTTTGATGAGACCCCATCTATAACAACTCGTATAGTGCGGTCTCTGAGAAAACTCGATATAAACCGAGAGAAGTCATCACCGACACCAAAAGCAGTAAGTTTTGCCAGTAGTGCACCATGCCACACTCTGTCAAACGCTTTTGAAATATCCAGAGCCACCACCCTACTTTCACCGAAATGATGGATTGAGTAGCACCATTTCTCTGAAAGATATGCCATAAGATCGCCAGTAGAACGACCCTTACGAAATCCATATTGACGATCACAAAGTAGTTTATGCGACTCTAGATACCTCACAAGTTGGTAATTGACCATACTTTCCATTACTTTGGAAAGTGTAGAGCAAATTGCAATTGGGCGGTAATTTACAGGGTTATTTGCCTCACCTTTTTTGGCTATTGGTGTTACATTAGCAACCTTCCAGCTTGATGGAAACTCACCAAAATGGTAAAGTAAGCTGAAGAGGCGTGCTAATGGACGCGCAAGCGTAGAAGAACACTGCTTCAAGACCAGTGGTGGAATGCCATCCGGTCCAGGAGTTTTGTTTATGTCGAGGTCTGCCAAAACCGTTTTTACTGCTCGTGCCCGGAAAAATATCTTTGGCATAGTTACAGATACTCTTTCTAGCTCGGGAAGTGGTTGACTGCTTTCCGGCAAGCAGGAGTTGCTTGCAAAAATTTCAGCCAGCAGGTTAGATTTGTCAACCGGGTCGGTGAATGCTTGGTCATTCTTTAAGAGAGTTGGGATTGATGAACTAGTATTGTTCTTTACCCTCTTAACGAATGACCAAAAGGTCTTACTGCCCCGGGGAGCTGTAAGGACCTTGGCACGAAGACGCTGTTCGTGAAGAAACTTTTCACGCCTAAGTACCTTGGCACACGAAGATCTTGCCTTTTTGCGTAGTAAATCAGTCTCTGGGTTTTTGTTTAAACGCGAATTACTGAATGCTTCCTCTCTGGATCTGACTGCGTTTTTGTACGTCTGATTAAACCAGGATTTAACTCTTGGTTTAACCGAAATCTGCTTGGATGGGATGAATGATTTCATCCCTAGCAATATAATATTCTCGACCATTTTTGCTGAAGCATTTCTGTCGTTATCTAGAAAGCAAAGTTTCCAATTAAAATGCTCATAAAATTGATTGAGCTCAGCCCAACGCGCCTTTTCGTAAATAAATATTGAACGTTTCGTAGCTGATTTCGAAACTTTACGAAGTTCAGAGATCGAAAAGGAGGCAGAAATGGTGCAATGATCCGAATTGCCGAGAGGTGCACTAACTTTGACTTCATACTTTTCAGGGTGTGAAGTCAGGAATAGGTCAAGTGTGTTTGAATGGTGCCCTTCAACACATGGAATATGCGTTGGCTCATTCACTAATTGCGCTAGATGGTTGTGCGCAGCGAATAATTCAACATATTGGCCTTCTGGAGTTGTATGACTCGAATGACGAAGCCAAGATGAGTTGTGAACATTGAAATCGCCAGCAACAACAATTTCACTGCTCGGACAATCCTCTAGGATTTTCGATATGGAGTCAAAGAGGGTATCGAAACCAGAAATGGTAGTATCCCGCCTCGTATTTGGACTTCTATATAGAAACCCGAAACTCAAAAAGTGTGACCTGATTTTGAATTTAACCCAAAGACAGGTAAATTCGGCATCATGCATGCCTAATGGTTGCTGGCATTGGAATACAACTTCATTGCAAACGTAAATTACAAGGCCCCGATGGAAATTAAATAGGGATAGGAGTTGATACCCAGGTATATGAAATGTCGACATATAGATAGCTGGGAAACATAGAAAAGAAGATATTTATAATTTTTTATATGAATTTAAAATTTAATTAAGGTATGCATTAGATATTGCAGACAAAAATAAATAAAATTCACTGTGGAAGTTTTTCATTCTATTGTCAAGATTTTACATACTGCTACATTCAGGGCAGTTCTGCAAATCGCTTTTTTTCAAAGTAATTACAAATCACACAAAAGGTGTTCTGCACACATAAAATATTGAAATCACGTGATTTTAAACCGGTCAGCCAAATGGCTGGCTTTTTTGTATCACTTCGTTATTTTCTCTGTGTTTTTCATTACAAATTTAATAAAACTATCAGGCCTGTTCTGAAAACGGCGTGTTTTCAAATCACGAACCGTTTTGAAAGCACGCGGACAATTTGAAGCTGTTCTGCAAATCACGTGATTTTACGGTTTTCGACGTACTTTTAATTTGTCGAAAGCACGAAAAAAACAGATATTTTTACATTTTTGTTTTGTTTATTTATAGTTTTATATTCTTAACCACAATAAAAAGTGAATATTAAGTAAAAAAATAAACCAGCTGACTGCTAAAGAAAAAATGTAAATCACTACTATTGGTAAACACAGCAAAACAATTTCCCAAAAAACAAGCAGTGTCAATAATTTTATTAATATTTATGTTTCTGTGTGAATAAAACTTAATTTTATTACAAAAATCAACAAACAACACATCATTTTAAATACATAAAAATAGTTTTATTAAATTTGTATTGAAAAACACAGAGAAAATAACCAAGTGATATCAAAAAGCCAACCATTTGGGTAACCGGTTTAAAATCACGTGATTTGAATATTTTCTGTGTGCAGAACACCTTTTGCGTGATTTGAAATCACTTTGACAAAAAGTGATTTGCAGAACAGCCCTGTATTATTATGTATTTAAAATTTTTATGTATTTGTTCATTTTTATAATAAAACTAAGTTTTATTCAAACAGAAACTTAAATATTAATAAAATTATAGACACTGCTTGTTTTGCGAGAAATTGTTTTGCTTTGTTTACCAATGGTCGTGATTTACATTTTCTCTTTAGCAATCAGCTGGTTTATTTTTTTTTTTACTAAGCTTGCACTTTTTATTGTAGTTAAGAATATAAAACTATAAACAAACAAAGCAAAAATGTAAATAACCAGTTGTTTTTTTTCTCGTGCTTTCGAACAATTTAAATCACGTGATTGCAGAACAGCTTCAAATTGGCGTATTTTTAAAACGGTTCGATCAGCCCTGATTGTCATGGTGTTTTATTCGAAAGCATGTGTTTTACGCAAAACATGTAGAAATAAACATATTTTCCCACACATTTTGAAAAGAGCAAAACACATCATTCTACGTGTTTTCGAGCAAAACACTTCGAAAATGTTCTGAATAACACTGCTCTTACTCAATCATATGAAATACAACGCTGTGATTGAAAAATTCTAAGAAATAATATTTTCAATTGTCATAAAAAAATAAATGAAACAATTAGAACTTTTAATTCTTTCGGCCAAGATTTGTTTCTATATGTACATGTTCTTATATACGAAAGTACAATAAAAAGTTTTTATGGAATGGAGTTTGCTAACCACCATAGCGGTTGAGACTTGAAATATGATAGGAGTTACATATTTTTCAGCAACAAATACGTGTTACAACTTACATATGCGAGTAAGAGTTCGTAAACTCAATGATACAAAAAACAAGGTAGCCGCTTCGCTACAACAATACAACAATAAAAAAAACAACAGGTATTTTGTTTGTGTAAAAAGACGAATTCACACTTAAGCTGTCAAAATTAGTTGATAACGAACATGTAAAAAAATTTAAATGGCGTCGAAAAAGGTAAACAAAACTTGACAGAGAAAGTGCCGCCATATTAATAGAATTCGCCTGAATTCGCCGATGCATCCACCTAATAATTAATTCACCTTGAATATACCCACGTTTTTTTACTACCCCATTCACATTCTTCTCACTCGCAGCTAAATTTGTTTGTGAGTGATCTTTTGGCACTTCTATGCACTCACATGTCAAACAAACAGTGTTACCGTGTAAATAATTTTTTCTGTCGCTTACTTTTGACATTCGGGTTTAATTGCAAAAACAAAATACACGCAAAATTTTTCGACGTTGTTGTTATCGTAGCGAAGCGGCTACTTTGTTAAATATACTTTGTATTTAACAAAGTAGCCGCTTCGCTACGATAACAACAACGTCGAAAAATTTTAAATATACTTTGTATTTAACAAAGTAGCCGCTTCACTACGATAACAACAACGTCGAAAAATTTTGCGTGTATTTTGTTTTTGCAATTAAACCCGAATGTCAAAAGTAAGCGACAGAAAAAAGAAGAAAAAGTGGAAAAAAGGAAAACAAAAGTACATCACGTACTTTAAAGTTAGTTGAATTTTATGAATTAAAAGTTAAATTAAAAGAACTTAATTGTTAGAAAATGATAATAAATCTCCTATATCAATAGTTTTTGAAATTGAGATTAAAAGAAATATGCCTGTAGACTTTACAGTGATACATTTGCTAGTGCATCTATAGTGGGTGAAAATGTGAAAAATGAACCAGCTATAAACATTTCATTCTGTAATTCTTTAGCTCCAGCCAAAGTATATTTATTAATAATTAAGTGTATCCTGGCTCCAGCAACCATTAAAGAATCTACTACAATTATAAAATCAGCCAAAAGTGTAAATCTGCATATGAAAGATCAACTGCTGCATCTGGCCAAATTTTTAGGATTTGATGTTGAATTTTTGGATTATCCTAAAGGAAATCACAACGAATTTCTTAACATTGTTATGCTTTCCACCACACCACCACAAATTTGTCACAGTGTTAATGCAATAAATATAACAAATTAAAGTAAGTTCGAAACATCAACACATACAAATGAATATTCGTAACATTCTTCTATCACTTTAGTTCCAGGATAAATGAAAATTCTAGTAAGGAGAAGCCTGATGAGATATTAAGCAAGATACCCGTAGAGCATATAAGAAATTTTAGTATTATTGCCCATGTCGATCATGGAAAGAGTACTTTAGCTGACCGTTTGTTGGAGCTTACAGGCGCCATATCGCCGAATTCCGAAAGCCAGGTTTTACACAGTTTACAAGTTAAAAAGGAACGTGGTATAGATGTGAAGGCACAAACTGTTTCACTTGTAAAAATGTGAGATATTTGCTGAATATTATTGATACGCCCGGCCATGTCGACTTTTCTAATGAAGTGTCGAGGTCATTAGTTGCTTGCGATGTGTTATTTTGTTGGTTGATGCCTGCCATGGTGTACAAGTGAAGACTGTGGCTAATTATCATTCGATATCGAATCAGAACGCATTTTGAAGGTTAGTATGACATTAAAGTAGTAACCAACTCTTTACCGAGTTTACTGTTATAACCTTTCAGATATCCACGAAACTTGGAATTGCGGTTTGTGAAATTTTAAATAAAGTCATTGAAGTCATTCCCCCACCTGGTGTGTTTCCATCTGATCAATCGAAATATACTCAGATGCTGCTAAAAATGGCTTATAAATACTCAGTGAGATGGGTTTGAATAATGCAATTAAATTATAATTTACAGTTTATCAATTGTCTGCATATATATAAATCTGTTATGAAGTTTATTATTGAATTCGATAATCAAATATGAGCAACATCAACTTTTCCATTTTTATCAAAATAAATTATATCTATTCAGCATAATAAACAAAATGAAAAGGAAATAAATGTACTTGTTTGAGTTTATTGATTATTATTTGGAAACTGAAAAATATTTTCAAACATAAATAGGTACCTATGTTCCATAACTTCAGATAAAAGGAAGCGTCTAAATAAATTTTAATATGATTTTAATAATAACTTTTTATTCATTGTTTTTTTTATATATTTATTTTTTTATTTATTATTATCAATCGAGCCAATAGAGCCGTATATGATTAAAAATAGGGTTTACAAACTAATGAAACAATAATACTACTAGATAATGAAATAAAATAGTTTATTGAAAATATATATATATTTTTTAAATTTAACAGTTTTAAAAACATTTATTTTACTGAAACTTTTTTAGGTTACGAAACTATTAATTTAAACTATTAAAATAATAAACGGAAATACTACGATATTTGTTAGGAAATTTAAATATGAAAGTTTTTTTTTACAATTAATATGTATTATTATTAAAAAAAAAAAAACAATAACAAGAAACAAGTTAGGACATTTAAATCTAAAAGCTTTTTTTTATAATTAATATGTATATTTAATCATGAAGAGAAAGCGTAACCACTACATTCAGTCATTAATGTAACCACTACATTCAGCCAAATGCAGTCTTTTGAAATGTACTTGTCTTCAAACTATAAAGAAATAAGAAATAAGTAAAAAGCTGTATTTAAATAGTTAATTATTTTATACTTATCTTTGGACTTCTCATGAATGGGAACTTTCGTCTCAACAACTTAAGTGGCTGTCCTTTTCGATCATCGGGGTTGTTCCTCTGCTCGTTTTTTGACCCATCGCTTTCTGAAATAAGAAATATGAATGTTGTACTCTGTGGCACATTGCCACAGAGTAGAACATCTATGACAGAGTACATTGTGGCCTAATGTCAAACACCAACACAATTCCATTATATATTTGTTTTAGCATCTAATAATTTCGGTAAATAACATTAAACATCGTAAATAACATTAAACATCGTAAAAGTATACATGACATGATAATAAAACTATATTAGTTTCCAAAAAAAAAAACACAGTTTTGTGAAACAAAAAAGTTTTGCCTAAATCTAGTTTGCCAACGCAGCTCCAAATGAAATCAAAAGTACATAATGGTTATATGCATAGGATTTTCTCCTGTATGGTATAAGAGATTTGTTAATAAGCTTTCAAATGATACCAATATTGACCATATGGATTGAAAAATGTAGTAGAAAATTGCATGTATGTATGAAAACTTCTTCGCTCCATAACTGGAAACTAAGCGTTTTCACCAATATTGTCATTTAACATTTTCTTATTACATATTTTTCTATTTTCTATCGCCCTATGAACTTTTTATTTAATTTGCAGCTGCGTTGGTAAACTAGGTTTGTATATTTGTCACTATAAAAAAGGTTACTTACTGTGCAAAAGAACACATTTGTGGCAACTTTTCAATAAATGGTTCAGCGTTTGGAAGAATGTGGAAGCGTCCTCCAAGATGTTTAATGTTGGAAGGCAAAAAATGATTTGAGCAAATCCTTGCAGAAGCTGTAAATTCAACCCCACAAATTTCACTCCACTTTTTTTTCATCACCACATCTTATGGGATACGAAACATAGTTCCGTCTCTCCTTTTGCACACAGCACAAATGGACATTTTTATTATTGTTTAAAAAAAAAAACACAATGAAAAACTTTTTACAAATATTAATTAAACTTTTCACAATTTTTTAACACAAAAAAACTTTTCTTTCGCAATTAATAATTTTGGCGCGTGCAAAATTGTAAAGAAAACAACAATGTAAACAAACAAGAATATAAACAGTTTTTGACAAGTTGGCCACATCAGATGAGTAACGGTTCGACTGACGAGGTTACCTTATTAAGTGTATCCTGCATCCACCTAATAATTAATTCGCCTTGCGTTTGATGATTCTTGGTGTTATATTTGTTGCAGTGGTGCCACTACTTGGTAAAGCTGCTTTGCCAACACGGATATCAAAGTCCGGCATCATTGTTGAGTGTGTTTAATCCTTGTCTTTACCATGGTCGCTATTGAAAGAAGCACAAACTGAACGTGTATAAAGTTCGGCCTCGAATTTATTGTGTTCTGCTTTGTGTCTGTGTTCCGATTTATCAAATAGACTCCGCCTATTTGCCTTTAACACGAAAAAATTGTATTAATGGCTGTGTACATTGAAAATAAAATTGTCCTTTGTTACAAATGTATTTTTCAATAAATTTAAAGTGCTTATAAAATAAAAGTAGCTTTCGACGTGAAAAACAAACTAATTAAAAAAATGTGTTTTCCACAAAAAACTAAGAAAATCTAAAAAGCAGGAGAATAAAATAAGAAGAAAAGAAAAATGTTGATATGGTGTTGGCAATTACGACCACATTAGCAAGTTTGAAGCAAAGGGGGGCTATCCGATAATGAACGTTGTGTGAGTGCTTAAACTTGTGCAATTGTAGTAGAGAAAAGTAATTGTTAAAAAGTATAATAAGTGTGTTGTGTTTCACGAAAATGAAAAAGATTAAACACCAAATACAAGCTGGTTGATTCATTTGTAAATTAATTTCAAATCACAAAGATGTTTTTGTTTTAAAACGAAGAAAAACCAGTTTTAAAGTATAAATAAAAACGTAATTAACAAGTGATAAAATAAAATTTCAAAGAAAAAATCCAATAAATAATACGTGATACATTTTAAGTACATTTACGAAAGAAAAGTTAATAACTTGTTCAATGATTTGGTTTTAATTAACATTTTGCCTTCAAACGAGACAAATTTGTAATGTAATTAATAATGATTGTTGATGAGCGCTAAAAAAGAAAAGCTGTGACAATAACAGCAGCAATTGCAAATATAAGGAGATCTTCACTTGAAATCAGCTCCTTCGCAGTTGTTTTAATAACTTATTTATTGTTGCTGCGTTTGTAACTCCATCAACTTTCAATAAAAATGGAAACATTACTTAAATGGCTTAATAAGCCCAAGGTAAGTCAACTCTACACCAGAATTAACACAATGCAAAACAGCAACAACAATTATTTTATTTAAAGTTGCGTTTCATAGTGTGTAGTATTTTGCATTTGTGTGTGTACTTTTTTTGCTTTAAACAGTGTTGCTATAATCGTTTTATAAATGCGTTTTTACGTTTGTTCCGCTTGCACATGTGTGAGTTGATTTCGTAAAAGTTTAAAAGATACCTATATGTATTTTAATTATTCACTTATTAATATAGTATTGATAAAGGAAAAAATTTATTAAACATGTATAAAGTTATGTATAAATAAAATACTTCAAACATGTCTTGGAGTTCATTTTCTTGACCGAATTTCTGTTCCCAGAAGGAATTAAAGTCTGTGCCATGGCTGAAGAATTACGCATTCTACAATACTTTTTATTTACAACACAACGGGACCAGACTGGACCCAAGTATGCTGGCTTTACAACAGCTGGCAGCCTGTTAAACCTAATACTTTTTATCTAACTAGGAAAGATATTTAAAAATTACGAAGAAAATGCAAACATAACGAATTTTAATTTATTATATCTATTTAATCCATAAAAAAAATGTATTTCCTTTAAAAGTGTTTCTAAAAAGATATTTTGCAAATCTAATAAATGGTAAATATGCAATGGCGTCTTTTTGTAAACAACCACATACACTGTCGGTTTTTTGACAGCTCTTATTACAAGATTTGTGCCATGGGATTTCTCATAAAAATTATCATAATACGTCGGTAACACTGTAAGTCTACACCTAACAGAATTCTGTCTGCGATTTTTTTTACATATTTTATTCTTATAAATACATGCTTCAATATTTACACTTTATTTTAGATCCCAGCGCCTTTAAGGCATTATTGGGAAAATGCATTATTGAACTTGACTTTTTAATCTGATGCACTCATATACATACGTATATCAAACCAAAAGCATTTTTCATGTTTTTTTTGTGGTGCATCGCATTTTAGACAATTTGATACAGTTTTCTTTTGGAAAAAGTTGACTTCAACTACTATTTGAAATCATTCTTTTAAAAATTTTGAACACGTTTTTTTTCTACATAAGTGTACTTAGTGTCGTAGGTGCACCCTTACTGAACATACAGTACTGGACAATTCAATGGAAACTTTTCTAAAAATTTATTTATTTTTAGAAGTCGAAAATCAAAAATTATTTCTAAAGAAACTTCACAAGTATTTTGGAATTTCATTTTATAGATTCTTTTTGATATATAAACAAAAAAATAATAACATAAAAATAACGTAGTTCTAAAATTATAAAGAAAAATTAAAAGTATCAAATTTTGAGGTATTGACAAAACAATGGAAACTTAAAATTTACTCCAATAAAAACCTTCGGCCTATTATCAAAAATTAATATTTTGTTGGGTATCCTTTGTTTTTAATTACTGCATCACAGCGACGATGCATTGACCCAATTAATTTGTCAATTGTATCCTTTGGTACCTTTTGCCATTGACTCAAAACTGCATTGGATAAATCTTCCTTCCATGTGTAATTTCGAGTTCTTATCTTGCGTTCTACAATTTCCCATAGATTTTCTATGGGATTGAGATCCGGGGATTGGGCAGGCCACTTCAAAACACGGACCTCATTTGATTGTAACCAGTCAGTTACAACCCTAGAGGTGTGTTTTGGATCATTGTCATGCTGAAATCTCCAAATTAGTGGCATGTTCTCCTCTGCATATGGATACATTATGTCGTTTAAAATGGATCTGTAGCCGACACCAGTCATTGTATCCTTTATAATGTGAATTGGGCCCATTCCTTGCCCAGAAAAACAGCCCCACACCATAATATTGCCACCTCCAAACTTGACTGTCTTGCTTGTGTACTTTGGGTCTATTCTCTTTCCCTTTGGCCGCCTTACAAATGATCTTCCATCATTGCTCCTTAAATTATATTTGGACTCGGCTGAAAAAAGGACAGTGTTCCATTTCTCTTTAGACCAAATTATGTGCTCTCTGGCAAATTTTAAACGAGCAGCACGGGTTTTCTCCGATATCAGAGGTTTTTTCGCAGGGCGGAAGCAACCAAGACCAGCCTCGCGGGCTCTACGGCTAATTGTTCGAGAGCTAACATCCAATCCAAGAACATTTTTAACCTCTCTTGATGCCATTTGGGGGTCTTTTTTGAACTCTCTTGATATTAAATTATCCTGTCTTGGAGTAGTTTTACGTGGTCTTCCTCCTGAATGCAGAGTTTTAACAGTACCCGTTTCACGAAATTTCTTGATAATCTTCGAAATTGCTGATTTATTCATCGAATATTTATCACAAATAGTTTTTTGTTTTAATCCAGCATTAAAATCATTTATTGTTTTTATTTTTAAATCTTCACTTATCTTGACTCTAGCCATTTTTACTAATTATGTATTCAAGATTCTTGTGTTTAAAATATTTGAAAAAAGAAGCTGGCAAGAGAGTAATTTAAAAAATAACGGTAAATTATTATGCATTTTGCCTCGTTTTTTCATCAATACATTTTGCTTTAGTCATCTTTCGTGCAGAAGTGTAAAAGTTTCCATTGTTTTGTCGAACCCCAAAAATTTTATACTTTTAATTTTTCTTTATAATTTTAGAACTACGTTATTTTTATGTTATTATTTTTTTGTTTATATATCAAAAAGAATCTATAAAATGAAATTCTAAAATACTTGTCAAGTTTCTTTAGAAATAATTTTTGATTTTCGACTTCTAAAAATAAATAAATAAATTTTTAGAAAAGTTTTCATTGAATTGTCAAGTACTGTATATCGAAAAAATGCATATTTAATTATTATTTTTTTTAGTACATCGCATTTCAAACAAGGCTTAAATCTAGTTTACCAATGCAGCTCGAAATAAAATAAAAAGTACATAGGCTAATAGAAAATTTAAAAATAATAAGAAAATGCAAAATGACAATATTGGCGGAAACGCTTAGTTTCCGAGTTATGGACCGAAGAAGTTTTCATATATGCATTCGATTTTCCACCACATTTTTCAATTTATATGGTCAATATTGGTATCATATGAAAGCTTGTTAATAGATCTCTTATAGCACATAAGAGAGAATTCCTCCATGCAAAAAAACTTTTGTTAGCGAAGCCGGTGTTTTTTTATATAACAAACACAAAAACTGCGAAGCTTTTTTTTGCTTGTCTGCAGTAACACCCAGGGTCTGTGGCAGGAATCGAACCTGCGACCTCGAGACTGTTGGTCGAGTACTTTAACAAATCAGCCAACGAGGCACCCATAGAGGATAAAATTCCTTCAACCGGCCGAAGGCCGGCTATGTAAAAAATGTTTGTCAGCGTAGCCGGTGTTGGTTATACCACAGAAGAGAGAATCCCTGTATCCGGCCAAAGACCAGCTATGCAAAAAAAAACTTTGGTACCGAAGTCGGTCGTTATTATTAAATAAAAATTTTGTTGAATTTTAATTTATACTTATGTATGTATGTACATACATACATATGTATGTATGTATGTATGTACATACATATGTATGATACAAACATTTTTTTAAACTAATGATATTTACCAAGGCGAATTCATAACAGGTGAAATTGACAAGGCAGCTGATAACTTTTTTTTAATTTTAACCTGTTTCAGATGTCAATGGCATAATTAAAACAAAATTGGGAAAAAAATTTAATACGATTTTTTAAATTATGTACTCTATCTTGAGCGCCAGATATCACCCAGAATCCTCCGCAATCTTGCTGACCATTTTTACCTTTCCTAGCTCTATGATCTGTGACTTTAATTTTCACGAAATAAGGAAAGTTTCACCAAATAATTAAATGTTTGTCTTTTATTGTAATTTTTTTTAATATATTTTTTTTTAATTCCTTTTTGTGTTTATATTTTTCTTTTGACATTTAAAAAAGATTTATTTTTTATAGTGCTGTATTTATTGCTCTTGCATTTACCTGGTATGAATTCGCCTTGATATTTACCGAGCTAAGTTTTTTTTCCATAAACTTTCAAATGATGCCAATAATTACGATATAGGTTGAAAATTGTAGAAAATTTCATGTATGTATGTATATATGAAAACTCGGAAACTAAGCGTTTTCGCCAATATTGTCATTTAACATTTTCTTATTATTTATCAATTTTCTATCACCCTATGTACTTTTTATTTTATTTGGAGCTGTGTTGGTAAACTCAAACAATTTGATACTGTTTTCTTTTGGAAAAAGTTGATTTTAAACTACAATTAGAACTCATTCTTTTAAAAATTTTGAACATATTTTTTTGCCTTTGTGTCAACGATTTGTACATAGTCAATCACTTAACTAAAACATACATAGGTATATTACATTAGTAAGAACATAAACTACATACTAAGTCCGATATTTAACTTGTTGTTATAAGTTCTGATATATGTACATACTTACATAGAAATGTATGATGCATGGTGATTTCGTATTAATTGCAATTTTTAAATTCAATAACCGTTGTCAGTTGCTTTTTTAGGTAAAACAAACAAACTTTGACGTTTATCAGTATATTACCTATTTCATCTGCCATTGACTTGTGTATAAATACATAGGTACAAAATTGCTTATCAAACATGATTTACTATAATAATAAAAAATTATTGGAAAAACAAAACCTTTCGTTTTTATGTACGTTTTCAATGAGCGGTTTTAACTGGCGCTTGTCAGCACTTTTTGTTCAATATACATACATATGTACGTAGTATTTACATACAGACATTGCTTTTTCGTTAAACAAAAAAGCTAATCATCATATTCTATTACATACATATGTGTGTATGAACTACGTATTTTATACATATGTTTTGATTATATTAAAAATTTCGTGATTTGTTAATTTTTTATTGTTTTTCTTATATTGGTTTTGCACTCAAAATTCATACGGATTGTTTTTCTTAAAAACATTTACCTTTTTTGTGATTTTTTCATTGTTAAATTTTTAGGAAACGTAGCAATTGGGGCTGCCAGATGAAAATGTTTTTGTAAAGTACCTGCTAATAAAAGTGCTGTAGGTATAAATATAGATTAGATCAAGGCAGCTTTATACAGGTAGTAGCAGAATTACAGTAAATGGTAGAATTTACGAATAGTTGTCTAAATTTTACACTTGGACGCAGGGGATAGCCAGCCCTTACATATGCAGTGCATTGTACTGGAACTAGGAAAATAGATTATGAGAAGGAGGAAAGGCGGAGTAATGTTTGTGAACTTAACACACGGAACGACCAAAACAAACGTTATCACAGCATTTAAAGTGTTGAAATTATATTATTTAAAACAGATCGGTGCCCAGTGTATATACCTTCGACACTGCTCGGAATAACAAAAATTAGTTCAACACCGCGCGTAAGATAATAAATACATAGGAGGAACATAAAAAAGAAATTAATAATAGCAAATAGAGAAAAAACAAACGGCAGTAAAAATATAATATAATAATAATAAAAAAAAAAAAAACACGTGCACACATGATGCAAAACAAAACTCTTCCTATTCCGGTATAATTTCGATTTTTTAGAAATTAATAATAAACATAAATATAAGTATAAAAACACGGACGACAATGAAAAACACGTGTGTACAGAACGGAAGACAAAACATTACATTTAAAAAATTAACTTGCTCTTGTCTGTGTAAACATAAAAGTAACTTGCGAGATATTCGACAATTTTTCCGACATTTTCGATAATAATATGTATACTGAACTTACTGTAAGTCATGAAATAATTTTTTCCAAAAAATATGTAATTTATAGGTGTGTTCCACGAGATCTCAGACTAGTTCGGACTAATGAGAGTAAAAAGCAGATTACTCTCTAAATTTGCATATTTTACCCACAACTACTGGAACGCAAAAAAACACAATTGTACATCTCGCAATACAAGTGCTGTTTTCTTATTAGATATTTTAGTGATTTCAGACGCTTAAAACGTGTATCGTCATATAAAGCTTTGCGTTATTGGCAACAGCTGTAAAATTAAAAGCAATATAAAAATTTCACTTGGTTTTTATTGTACATACATATTTGTAAAATCAAAAGACAAATAACAATTTCATTTTCTGTTTACAACTTCTCAACGTTATTTCTAGTTTGGGCAAACTTCCATTTTGCTTTTAACTAATTTTTAAGCCTAAACTTTTTTCCAGTTTGCAAATTTTCTGATTACATTTTCAGTTTCATATGTATGTAAACATAAAACAGCTGATTATTCAATTCTAGTCCGAACTTACCCAAAGAAAAAGTTCGGGCTAATTTGTACAGGAAATGAAAAAATTTACTCTCTCATTTTCTCTCAAAATTGCAAAAAAATTGTTACGTGGAACTTTTTTGGACTAGTTCGGACTGTTTCGTTATTCACGTGAAACACACCTTACGTTTAGTACTACCATTGAAATATGTTACTATACAGCTGTTTTCTTTCTTTATTTTTGTTTTTATACAAATATGCTAAAAATCAGCTATGAACACTATTTTTATTTTAATAATTAGTATTAATTTGTTTTAAACTCATTTTCGGTAACACAGTTTTATTATTCGACATTTTGCTTGCAGTAAGTATTGAAATTGAGTTGTAAATAAGACAAATTCGTATGTATTGGTAAAAAAATTTGAATGTATTGACTTTTTCGAACTTGCACTTGCATGTGTAAATGCCGGGTAAGTCGAAAATCTACTAACAACTGAATTTGATTGTAAGTTGTGTTGTAAGTAAGAAAAATTTTTGTGTTTTGGTAAAAAAGTTTGAATGTATTAACCAAGGCAGCTTTAAAAAGGCAGTGGTAGAATTACAATAAATACAACACCAAAAAACATCAGCATGTATTTTGTTGGTAGAATTTACGAAAAGTTGTCAGAATTTTGTTTTTTCTTTTGTATGAATAAGCAAGGAAGTCTATGAGTTTTTGACAAATTTACGCAAAGGAAACAAAAAACAGCTGTGCTAACTACACTATTAAAGCTGCCTTGGTATTGACTTTTTTCGAACTTGCATGTGTAAATGCTGGGTATGTTAATTTTTTGATGACTTAACTAAAAATATTAAAACAAAGCTTCTTGTCGTTCTTACATACTATTAGTAATATATTAGCAGAAAATAAATGAAAAGAAGTGATGGCTAAAAAACATGGCAATATTTGAAATTTTTTGAAATAATTGTATTTTCTCTCTTCTATGAACTCAATACCTTTTTTTAAAAAAGTTCCATATCAGTATAGGTATAAAAGTATGAATTTAAAATCTTGCATGGGAAATAAAAATACCTGAAACATAAGTTTTGAAAGCTTAAAAAAGTTGGTTCAATATAAACAAACACATTTAAATAAGTACATAGTACTTATATGCATATATGTATGTATATTTATAAACGTATGTATATTTGCATATGACTTAACTGAATATTAAAGTCACTTTAAATGCAGTTCAATTTTTGTTTGCATTTTTTTAAAATAAAACTCGCGATGATAAAGACCTTAATTACAAATAACCATGTGATTATTGAGAAATTAAACGTAGTTTCATTTTATAAATACACTTGAACGATTTTGGGAAAAAGGGGTAATAAAAAAGGGTAACAAAAAGGGGTGGTTGGTAAGAAAGAAACACAAGGGGTGATGCCGATGATTCATGTTAATAAAGCTTTTTCTTTAAGTGCAGTTATTTTTGTAATTATTAAAGCTAAGTGTATGTGTAGTCAGCCGAGCATACAATTGAGTTATATACGAGTACGTATACGTACATATATGTAATCTTGAAAATATATTGGCCCATTTATGTATGTATAAACATTTTTCATATATGTATGTACCTATAATTATTTTTTATTTTACGAGTATTTACTTCCTTCAATTCAGATCTAATAACACTATACTTAGAATTTGTTTTGGTACATTTTATTTAAAAAAATTAGTTGTAAGACTATACAAAGTACCCCATTTAATTTTTTTTTTATTTATTTTAAAATATTTCAACAATAAATAGAAAAAAACCAGTTTTAAGCTTTATGTATTCACAAATATATTATGAATTGTTTAACTAAATTAAAGAATCAATAATTTTCCTCTCTAATTATAAACTGCATGATAATGTTAAGTTGTTTATTCATTTTAACTATTTAATTAAAACAATTTTAACTTTTATTTAAAGGCTGACGATAAATCACTTTTGGCCCGGTTTTTTCATGCTGATCGGGCTTTAGCTGCCGTAGCTAGTGAATTAGATAGTTTTGATGGACGAGCTGAGCCCGACAGGTGTTCGCGCTTGGTGTCTAGATTACGACAAGGACAGGTATACTAAAATCCAAATATTTATATGTATGTATTTAATTTTTTGTATACCTATTTTTAGGACAAAGTGTTGGCTATAACCAATTTAATTATCGAAGAGCTCTTGGGAGATGAACGTGATCAACGTGCATTCCGCGCCAAGTTCCCGGAAGAAGTTTTGCAAGAAAATTTAGCTGGCCAATTGTGGTTTGGTGCTGAATGTCTTGCCGCTGGTTCATCTATCATGAATCGTGAACAAGAAAGTAAAGAAATGCGTCCATTAGCGGAAGCTGTTACTCGCAGTTTAAATAATGTACGTTTTTTGCTTCGCGATCAGTGCTTGCGTAACAATGTACCGAATAGTGAACGTTTGAATTTGGATAAAAATGATGCTGCCACCGAACAACTTTATGAGAGTTTAAAGCGTTTCGATCGTTTATTTGCCGAATTTGAATGGCGCTATGTCAGTGCCATGGTACAAGTTAAGTCGAAAGAAGAATACGAAACTCAAGAATTAATATGTGTTCTGTGCTCCGAGACTTTGCAGAGAGCTTTAAAATTGGGACTGTTAGAGCAAGAAAAAGTTGATGCGTTTGATCCGGCTCTAATGTTTTCCATACCTAGACTGGCTATTGTCTCAGGTCTGGTTATTTATCCTGAGGGACCTCTTAACATGGATATGCCAGCCGAACAGTTGTCTGAATTGTTTCGGCCATTTAGATCAATTTTGCTAAAAGTTCGCGATTATTTGAGAAATCTTAATGAAACGGAATTGTATTGTTTGGAACGTTTGTTATGCTCAAATGAAGACATTAGTTTAAAGGTAATTAAAACTAAGTTTTAGTTTAAGCTGTAGAGGAAAATGCTAAAACTCTATTCAATGATTGTTGCGGTTTACTTTGAAAACTATCAAAAAAATTTTATAATATAAATTTTTTCTCAATTAAGTTTTAATAGCTTTAACTATGCCAGATAGCTTTTAATATAGGGTTTTTATAAAATCCTTTAGATAAATTTAACTTTTTTGAGAATGACAAATTTTGTAAAAAAAAACATACCACAATTTTTTGATAATATACTAAGTGCAATACAATTGTGCACTTTAGAGCATTATTTTCCGAAAGTTTTATGTAAAAATTTCATTGGATGTTTGTTTTGATTACCAACATTTTTTTAAAGTTAATTCAGAAAGCCCAAAAATAGCATTATTTTGCAAGAAAAACAAGAAAATGGCCTGAATTTTGCTTTATTTGTACATACCCTACGAGGAAGGAATCTGACGCCAAGCCGAGCAACTGACAGGTTTTTAACATTGGGACTAGCTTGTCAAAAGAATTAAAAATGATCACTTCATGGATACCTCGATAACTGCAACCCGAAAAATACAGGCCTGTTTTATTTGACAATTTTTCTCTGCACATTTCCAGTTTTCCTAAACCACAAACTCGTTTTAAAACTTTTAATCCATCTAAGCCAAGCATTGCAGTCTGTAGGTTTTTCTTTTTTTTTTTTTTTTGTGAAAAAACTTCTCCTTTGGATTAAAAATATGTTCATGGGCAGGTGCATTTCTTCATATTTTCATTAAAAACAATTTAAATAACATATTTTTATATCTAGAAACTCAGCAGTTTTTTCTTTTTTTTTGTGAAAAAACTTCTTTGAATTAGAAACATGTTCAAGGCAGGTTCATTTCTTTATCTTTTCATTAAAAACAATTTAAATAACATTTTTTTATATCTAGAAACTCAGCAGTTTTTAATGTTGAATGGGTTCCTGGTCCGTACACACGTTCTCCAACAAACTTTTGTATAATTCACTTATTTTGCTTTAATTCGGCTAACTGTTGTGTTATGAATATTGTAATCTAATGGATTGCACAGGGTATCCAAGAAATTAACATCAAGTAGAAACAGGGTGACAAGAGTGATCGTAATCACCATGAGAAAAATCAGAAGAAAAATAAAAAAAATACAAGAGCTTGTGCGAATAAAACACATTTGAACTTAGTAAAATGTATTTTTAGATTTTTTCCGATTTTTCTCATGATGGTTACAATCAATCTTGTCCTGTTTCGGCTTGACGTTGAGTTCTGGGACACCATATATATGACCACTTTGATAACTACATTTCTGAGCAAGAAATACAAAGAGAAAAACCCATTAAAAATGAATAACAAAATATGTTGTACATATATCCGTATAATAGTGCAGCACCATTCTGTCTTCCACGTGTCTCTTGAAACTATCAACTCTGTGTATACAACATGTATGTTATCCACTACTTCTTACAATATTCTCATCATAAGAGCTTATAATATATACATATGTGTAATTAATCACATGACGCAAACATAACAAAAATTTGTGAAGAAATTGTTTAATATGTTCTCTATATATACCTATGTAACTATAGAAAAAATTGGTTATTTAAATTCGTCCAATTTCTTGCGAGTATAATATACAGAATCACAATTACGCCTATCAGTATGATTATATAAATGATGTTCTAATTATATTATTATTAAATGTAAAATTTCTTTGTTTAGGATAATTTAAATTCAAAAGATACAGCATTAATACCAACTGGAAACAACAATACAGAAATTAGCAAATGTAGTGGAAATTTTCGATCAGAAAGTGACGAAAAATCAAAATCACTTAAAACGATTACAACTACCTCAAAATTGCAACAAAAAACGACAACGTTCAGGACAAAACCTATGCGAAGAGCTGATAGTCCGTCACCTGTTCCATCGACAACCAGCAGTTCGTCATCATCAGATGAATGTTCTTCCTACAACACACCAATTTCTTCAACGCCATCTTCACCTAGATCTTCGCATTCTTTGCTCTCAACAACATCGGCAGGAGGAGACAGTAATAACACTACCTCGCCTGACAGTTGGATGCAAGAATATGAAAGCAATGATGATGTAGAGGAAAAGTCAGAAAATGAAGTTTTCTTGGCGACATGCGATGAGGATGGTCATTATGCTGATGATGATGATTCTGATGCAGATGATGAAAATAATGATGAGAATGAAAATTCAAAACATAAATCTGAATCAGGCAATTCGGAGGAGGAAAGAAATATATATGCTTTAGATAGCGTAGTTGAACAGATTATAAATCTAGAATTGGCGTCGGCTGATTGCATTACAGGTTATTTAATTTCTAATACTACCCTTGGTAATTTGTTACAGCCTCAAGAGGTGCCTTTAACAGACAATTTCATAGTGAGTGATACAGATTTGCCTACAAGTGAAGTTTGCAATGATAATTTAGGCGAGGAACAACCAAGTACCAGTGCTAAGGCTTTAAATAACAACAATCGGCATCAGCAGAGTAAAAATTTAGCAGACGACAACGACAACAATAATAATAATTCTGCCTCAACTGCTCTTTCAAATTTGCAAGATTCTGACTTTTCTATTGAAACGACGAAAGCTGATGACATCTCTTTAGTATTAGAAAACTCTGCAACTAACCCTCCGTCAGAAACCACCACGTCAACGTCAACTATGTCTTGTACAAGACGAAGGCGTTACAGCAACGATCAACAGTTGAACTCTCAGTCCTGCCGACAAGTCTGCACGAAAGATCATACACGATCTCATCGACATCATCATAGACATCATCATCATCATCACTACAATCATCATTCTCATTCAACAGCAACAAATAATCGTAGTATGTCGCATCAAAACCAAAGCAATCACAGAAATCGTGTTCATTCCCATAGCCACCATCACCGTCGTTCTCATCGTCACAGCGGTGATAAGCACACAAAAATAACATCGTGTGAAAAATGTGCTGCTGGTGGCAGTAGTGTGACTAAAGAAGATTTTACTATAGAAGAAAGTAAAGCAAAATCTACATTTGGTGTATTGGACATTGAAACCCCTTCTTCATCATCATCTTTATTGGAAGATAATAAATCCATTGTGAGATCGACCGGGAGAACGAAATTTAAGTAAGTTTAATTATTTATTTTTGTTGTTTTAAATTTTGGTAGCTATTGGGTTCCCAGAACAGAAAGTAAACGACAAAACACTGTTGTTTTCCGGGATTTACTTGTATGTTATATATAGCTGCAAGATTTTCGCGTTACCTTAAAGCAAGTGTGCCCAGGCATATGCGCTTGATGCTCAAATGTTTTTGTAAAAGCGCTTAGCTATAGGGCTGTGCTCTTTAATAAACATATACTGCGCTAAGCACTAGCAATGAAAAATACACTAACAACTTCGTCTTATATATTTTTTGTCGTTCTTCACAAAGCAACAACATTTTCGCATGTTTTGCTGGTAAACATTGACGACAGCGATTATCAGTGTGAATTTTGTTTTTGTAAATATTTTGCTTTTTACAACAAAAAATTTTAAATAAAAGTAGTTTTTCCTTAAATGTATTGGTGTTTACTCTTTCACATAGAACTTGTGGGCACCTCTGGCTTAAAGTATTAAAAGATAATCCAATACCATTCCATTGTGCATAATTTACGCTATTTTATGGAAAGAAATACTTTTTTTTAAGATAAATGGATCCAATTTCATAAACCATTTGTACTTAAAAAATAAAACTGCACGTAAATATCAAATGCACAGTATTTTCTTAAGATATAAAATAAGAAATTTTTAGAATTGATAGAATTTTGTAAAATTTGTCGGTTAGTGAGTTAGACTGAATGTCAAAATTTCAAGACCAAAATATCTATTGCTGCTCTTATTAATGTTGTTTTTTTCCATTTCAGAAATACGGAAAATTTACTTCACCGCCTATTTGTGTGTATAGCTGGAGTAGCAGACCAACTACAAACGAACTTTGCTTTTGATTTAAGACAAATATTACGTAGTGTTTTCTTAATGAATATGTCGGTAGCCGAAGAAGAGCTGGAGATACCAGAAAAGTCAAAAGATAATGAACTTTTTGAATTTAGGGCATCTGAAAATGATGTCATACAAGAAAGTGCTGGTTCAAGTCAAAGTATTTATTCGGCCGAAGAGGTCAATCCTGAAGGTGATAATCAATCAAACAGTAACAATGGTACCAGGAGTAGTAGCAACACGAGCAATAGCAGAGAAGAGGGCAATATAGCCTATCGCCACTCGACAGGTACAACGGTTACCACAACTGCACTAACAAATAATGTATCAAACGCTTTGGTGACGTCGGTTAATCAAAGACAACAAGTTGAACGTAGTCGAAGTCTTGACGATCAAGATTGCCCCATAACAATAAGCGCTCAAACGCCCCAACAACCACAACTTCGCCAGCATCAGCATGTGTTTCGCAGTCGTTATAACTCAACTGGCAGCAATTCTCCCTCAATATCATCTTCGGAAAATAGTTCACCAGTATGCGAACGTTCAACAATCGCAACCAATCGCAGAGTATCGGAAATTAATGTTAATTCAATACAACAACAAGAACAACAGCAACACCAATTGACTTCAACATCTTCAGTATGTCTTTCTCCTCCCGCGTGGATACCCGATCAAAAAGCGCCACGTTGTATGTCATGTAACACTCCATTTACTGCATTTAGACGTCGTCATCACTGCCGTAATTGTGGTGGTGTATTTTGTGGTGTTTGTTCTAGCAACTCTACCCCTCTACCAAAGTATGGTCTTACTAAAGCGGTAAGGGTTTGCCGTTCTTGTTATGCCCATGAATTGAGTACGAATGCTTTGACGAATACATCTGGACAAAATCTTCATATTCATCACCACAACCACCACAATCACCATTCACAATTAGTAAGTCAAGTAACCACAAACTCAACCAACAACGAACCTCGTTTACGTCCTGTAGCCACTACTGATTAGTAGAGAAATTCAACATAAAACAATTCTTTTGTGTATTGCTTATATACATACATATATTTTTTTAGATAATTTTTTTAAACTATATTTGACTTTATCTCTTTGCTTTTCTGTCATAAAAAGCTTCAGAAATTTTACAATCAAAAAAACTTTTTTTGTATCTTTTCTCTATTGCGGCCATCATGAAATACTTCTAGATACTTATTGACGGACCATTAATTTAATTAATTAATAATGTTGCAGGAGCAAATGCAAACTAATTCATTTAATATAGAATACTTTAAAAATTTTCTACATTATACTAAAAAAGACAGCAGTGACAGGTGGATTTATAACCTATAGACTCAACGCAACTCAGTGTAAAGTTGAAGTTTTTGTCACACCTTTGTTAAAAACAAATATTTTACTATCAAAATTTTGACACTTAATCCTGACTAAAAAAAAATGCGCTGTCAACTTCAACTACGTGAAGTCGCTTTGGATAACCCTCTTTACAAAAAAATTGAACTTGATGTTTTATTCTCTGAAGTTTTTAATGAGCTAATTGCTAAAAAATTATATAATCAAAACATTATAAATGTTTTAAAACGTGATTGGTATTAAAAGAACAAAATATTATTTATTGTTCACATTAAATTAATACGACTTGTCGTTTATTTGTATATAAAACTAATTTATCATTTCTCAAATATAATTTGGGTTTTGGGTTTGTTTTAATATAATAATTTATAAATCTTATTGAAGAAAAGACATTTCAGTGATGACAATTTTAGTTTTATTAATTAAAAACTTCAAAATGTTTAGTTTTTTTTTATGTCTTCAATAAGGAATAATATTTGAATGTCAACAATATATACATAAATCAGTGAAACATACAAATTTATAAAAAAGTTTCAAGTGTAATAGTATAAATTATTGTATTTCTAACTAATGTGTTATTTTTTTTATAATTTTTATAAACCTAATAATTAATATTGATATAGCATAAATTCAATTTGCAACAGTTTACTTTTTGTTTTTCTTATATCATAATTATTGTATTTAATAGAACTTTACACATTGAAAAAAATGTGTAGTAAAATGTTTAGTTTATTTTAGTAAAAGAAATTGTAAAACCTTAAACCAATATGTATGTGTATATTTACTTTTTTATATAAAACATTTAGACAATAACAAATTTAAATTTGTTGTAAAACTTATTAAAAAAAATTTTGATTTGAAAATTTTAAACGCCTTTTAATTATTTCTAAAATGTCTTTTAAAGTAAAGTTGTTTTAGTTTTTAAAATTATTAAAGAAACTTTCAGGGTATATGTCGTAGTTACTGCTTTACATTTTTTTGGTTACACATATTTATTTCATTCCTTTAGACAGCCATTTTTGTGATTGGGAAGCGTTTATCATTTTCAATATAAAATTCAATGAAGAATGCAAATCGGAAAAATTTGCACAAAAAAGATCCCAGTTTTTATGTTGTAATTTTCTGTATAAAATATTGAGGCCGATATTTAAGAGTCTAAAAACTTTTAACACTCCAGGTAAAAATTTTATAAGAAATTCTGGCAACGCTTTCTTATTTCACCTTTGAATTATCAAATTAATATATAATTATACAGAGTGCACCAAAAGTTACCAAGGAGCTTAAAAATTTAATAATTTTTTCACTTATAGGTATATATTTTTATCTCTTTCAGATTATAAAATATGAAATTCGGTAATTAATAACAGCATTGTTAATGGGCCTGCATGTTCGATTACTTTCTTTCGGGTTATATAAAGGAATGAGTATATATGAACAGGCCCACGACAATCCAACAACGTTGTAGCAGATATTTCAGTGGCAACGCTACAACTTTTGGAAAATGCTCTAAAACCACCCTATCATTTAGGAAGCACAAAACGGGGGCTATAAAATTATGCTATCCATGCTTTGCAAGAATATTCAATTTCTAATATTTTATAATCTGAGGAAATAACTGTTTTGCTCATGATATCGAACAATCAATTATTATACAACTAACAAAAATATCGGAGGTAGACAAGTCAAATGGTACAAGATTCTGGCAACGGAATGAGCTTTTTTGACATTAAAAATTATGGCGAACGTTCGATATCGTAAAAATATTTGTATAGAAAAATTATTAAACCTCACCCCCAAGGCGAATTCATACCAGATAAATGCATGAGCAATATATAACAACACTACAAAAAATAAATCTTTCAAATGTCAAGGGAAAAATATTAACACAAAGAGGAATTAAAAAAATATAATAACAAAAAAAATTTACAAGAAAAGACAAACTTTTAATTATTTCGTGAAACTTTCAAGATACAATACATAATTTAAAAAATTGTTTTAAAATTTTCTTTTCAAATTTCTATTAAAAAAGCAATTACAATAAAAGAAAAACTGAATTATTTCGTGAAACTTTTAATTATTTCGTGAAACTTAAAGTCTCAGAGCTTAAAAAGGTGAAAATGGGCAGCGATATTGGGAGGATTCTGAATGATATCTTGCGCTCAAGATACAATACATAATTTAAAAAATAGTTTTAATTTTTTTTTGTTCAAATTATGCCATTGAAATTTGAAACAGGTTAAAACTAAAAAAAAAGTCAATTTCACCAGTTATGAATTCGCCTTGCTCACCCTTTTATAATTACAGACCCACCCTGTGTAATTACAAGTAATAAATTTTTTCACAAATTTCTATAAAACCCCGTAAAGATAAAAAAAAATGCCGCCGAAAAAATCCGCACTTCGCATAAAAAATGTTAAAGCCGGGGCTCGCGCTGGCAAAGAAAGCAAAAAAGGCAAAAAACAAAATACGGAAAAAAATTATGATGAAGATCCAATATTACCTCTAGAGGATTCTGTGGAAGAAAAGAATTTAGATGTTCTAACAGATTTGAATGAGGATTTCTTTGCCAGAGCCAATAAGGTAAGAAAGTATGATAAGGTGTGCAATTAGAATTAAATCCCTGCTCATTAAACTCTCTCAAATTTTTCGCACCCACACAAATGGAAATAAATTAAAAAATAAATTGGAAACAAGAGAATTTCAAAGTTGTTGAAACTGGTAGGTACTTTGTGCCGTTTGCGCAAATTTTTTGGCGAAATAGTTTGAGAATGAAGCAACACTGGTACCACAAAATAAACAGTAGCGAAGTATGATAAAATAAAATGTGCGAAAGGGAAAAATTAAATGCGAAAGGAAAATACGAAAACGCAATACAGGGTACCAATTCTTCGATTACGAACCATTTTTCGTTCGCATCGCAATAGAGAGTAACCCCCCTGAAAACGCATTTACCTTATTCTTATTTCTCCTATAAATTTAACAGAAACAAAAATTGCTTGTTTAGACGGGTACTTACTAAAGTGAAGAATATTTTAGTACATAATTTAGTACTGTTGCAAAAGTTTGATTGATCTTCACTTGGAATATACTTATGCTCATATTTTGTATGTAGATCATTTCATTACAAACTTTTTCTTTAATTTGTAAAATACCTTTAAGTTAATTTATTTTAACTTGCAAAAGTGACAAACTTTCTGTTTTTGTAATTCTTTGGAAGTACATCTCATGGCCGTATTCAATTTTGTATCAATCAAGCTGCGGGAACGTAAAGTTCCGTAAATTGTATGGCCAAAGTATTTAAAATAAAGCTTAAAATTCCATTATGTGTTCAAAAGTATTATGTTGTATGAAAAAACGCAATCCATATAACATCTGCTTTAACCCTGTTGTTTGTAAGAAGGTCTCAAGGGACGTTTTACAGTGCAACCTAAATTAAGGCGTAAAGCGCAACGTAATTTAGTGTTTTGATTTTACGCTAAGTGTTAAAGTTGTGTCATGAACAGTATTGTGCATTAAACTTGTTGAAAGAAATCAGTAAACAGATATAATAAAAGGTGATTAAGTCGCTAAATTAGTCTGAAAGTACCTAAAGGCCGTGTCAGATAAAACTTTTGCTTCGCTTTGCGTTGCAAATTCCCTTTGACATCTAAGATAAAATATATATGTATACTTATATGAAACATATCACATAGAACACTTTTAACGCAACGCGAAGCGAAAAGTTCGGCAACTCTCGTTTTACGTGTTGAAGTTTTTTATAATAGCTTTATGCACTAAGAAAATATTTAGAACCAATTTCAGTAGTTCGTCTAATAATATTTCTAACTTCTGTTATCATAAGAAATTATTAAATGTAAAAATTAACAACAATTTTTTTAGATAAATAAGTAAATCGTGAGCGTTGCCAAAGTTTTTATTGTAACATACACCTTTTGCTTTGCGCTTTTCTGTTAAAAGTTTTAAACTTCACGAAAAGCGACAAAGTTTTATTTGACACGGCCTTAAATTACTAATGGCCGCAAAAATTGAATAATATTTGTTTTGAAGCGAACTTTACTGAGAGACAGTAAAGCTTTCTTTCTTACACTCTGTCAAAATTGGATTTTCCAATTGCAAAGTGTTGATGCCGCGCTATTTGGGTTGGTCTCATACATTTTGTACGTACATGAGGATTTTTGACAGATAAATTACGCTTGACGCACAGTTAGATTTTCAAACTCCCGCGACTTCTTAATGTTGTACGGTTTAATTTCCCCAACCTGATATGTATTCTATGAAGAGTGCTCTGAATCGATTGAGCTGGTAAGTATGCAACAATAGTTTAGATTTCGTGGAGGTTTACCAACGTTTAGTAGAAAATGGATACCAACGGACTATTACAAGAAATCGCTAATCAGTTTTTTCTGTGTTTCTCTTTTGAATTGAACGCTTAAACAACGATTTCTAGTTATAACAAAACAGTGATTGATCAACGTAACACTGATGCTATTGACGATACAGGCCAATTAAGTGGAATTTTACATCCCGCAGGGTTCGTTGACAGTGGGCGACCAATTATTTTCATATAGATGCCGCACATGACTTACACAATACATTTCGACTAAAACAGCCAAGTATGACATAAAGGTGCGGTGGCTGTGCGGTTCGAAATAATTTTATTCCCTCAAAGGAACTATTTACACTAAGAAGTTGCCTGATCAAGAGCGTGAGGTAAATAAAGAGCAGAATACAGTGCATCAATTAGTGAAGAGATGTGTGAATGCAGGCCGCACAATTTATTATTCCTCACGGTAGATATGGCATATAAACTGATGAAAACTGTGTATGCAGTTCGAAAGTCCTGCGCGTACAGTTGGCAGCTCATTGTTTGGCTTCTACAGAGACAATGCTCATATTTTTCAAAGAAAATTAAAGCGGTAATATTGCTGTTTGCAATATTTGTGATGTGGATAAAACTGGCAAAAAGAAGACTCTAGTTATTTTGAATTACAATGCTTATAAATTCGGCGGCGATACAATGGATCAGGTGTTTGGTTTTTATACTTGCAAACGAACAACAAGAGCTCAATTTGTAATTTTCATGGTGACTTTCAAGCGTCACATGTTGATTTATTTTTTTTTCTGAAATTATTGTGGACTCTCTCTTCGTTGTCTATTCTACTGGTGCAGTGATATCCATAGCTTCTCACGTTTTAAAATAAGCAAATTTAACCTCCATAACTGTTTGTAAAAAACTATTTCAATACATATATTGTGTTATGGCTAGCTGGGCCCATAACCTATTGCGATACAAAACTAAGCTATAAAGTGCTAATAGAAAATAATGAATTTACCTACATATGTATATACATGTTAATGTTTATTTAAACCAGGTTATACAGATATTAATGCAAACAGGTCGAACATTTGAGGCGTCAAAAATCAAACTTTATATTGATATTATTTTTAAATTGCATCGAAAATATGTGGAAGAGGTTCAGGAAAATGAAAAGCTTAAGCCAGAAGTTGCCAATGCGGACACTAAATTAAAAATGGCTTTGGAACTAACTTCGAATTCGGAGGATGCTATGCAACACCTAAAGCAAGCTTTAGGTAAATATATACCTTTCAAGTTTTTTGTATTTGTAACAACTAAAGCTTCAGCGTATAACAAAAACTATATATGTAGATATATAAATATATATGTGTTTAGATCTATCATATGTATTTATATCTATTATGTACATACATATATCATGCCATAATTTATGCTTGTCAGTTTAAAAAATAAACAAATCTTATGCAAATTCTGCGGTTTTATTAGGAGTTGATATATGGTGTCCCAAAACTAACGCGAAATTTATATTCCATAGAAAACGCAGTTTTTACAACCATTTCACCAATCTTGACAGAGTGCTTGTGTTTGTAATCTCAGCGAAAGAAAATTGATTTGGGTTTGTCTAATTTATTCTAAGCGAACAAAGTGTCAAAACTCAATTAAAATACATATGTAGGTATATGCGAACGAATAATAGTGAGATAGAAAACCCAAATTGATTCGAATGTGAGTGACTAGCTTTCTTTCCAATTTATTTTCTTTCGAGATTGATAAACTGGCTCTTAAGGCCGAAACACATAGAATCCGTCGTACGTTACACGTTGCCTTTTTCAACTGACAACTAAGTGGAAATGCATGTATTCTTATGAGCTTTGTCACATTCCGTACTTCTCCGTCAACGCAATGTATTATACTTGAGCAATTTTCAACTTTTAAAGCGGCCCATACACGTTTCAATTCAATTGAGAATTGAGTCTTTCAACTGAATTGATTATTGTTCACACACTTCATAAACTGAATTGAAAGACTTTCATTCAACTATTAAATTCAATGAAATTATAGACAATTTTAAAAATATATAACGTTCTCTTTGCAAAAATCCTACAAATATAAATTTTAAGACCTGATCAAGAGATTTGAACACACACAACACAACCGAATTGAAAGACTAGCTAGTCAACCTGAAAAAAATCAAAACATTTTAATTTTTGTTCAACAACGCTTTGATTTCGACAACAACCGGCTCAGTTGCCAACTGAGTTGAAACGTGTATGGGGCGCTTAACGTACGTTGATAACTTTGACAACTATCCGGTAATATTTTTTGTATATATTGATATAATTTTTCGTTCAAAAATTAAATAAATTGAAAAAAAAAATTGTGTTAGATTTTTTGTGCTGTGTCTGAAATATAAACTCAAAGATTTTAGTCAAATTAAAGTAAAATGCAGTTGGTTTTATATCCGTACTGATTGAGCCAGCTTCATACTTCGTATACGTTGATGTCAGTTGAAAAATGAGACGGACAAAGTACGACGGATTCTATATGCCCCGGCCTTTATTCTTTTAAATTGTTCTTTTTTTATTGAATTATAAAGTACGTGGGCCAGAGTTCTTTATGGGATAACACTCTCGGCTTTTTAGTGTTTTTAGGACTACCAACACTTTACTGCACAAATGGCAACAAATTCATATTTTGCGTTAGCTTTGGACCCGTTATGTAAAAAAGATATATGGGCATATTCATAAAAATTTGAATGAATTTGATATGTGCTTTAATTCAAAAATTTCATACAAAATTTTACTAAAATTTATTTCAAATACATTTTAATTTTTTATGAATACGCACAATATAAACTACTCGCAATCTAATTATTGCACTGACTCCTTTGTGAATCTGACATAACTTTGATAAATTTTTTAGATACTAAAAATATTTCAGTTTATTACAAAAAAAATTAAAAATTTAATTCGGTCAAATGCCTTCGCTACTAATGCGACTGGCTCCCAATATTTTATTAAAATGGTCAATCAATGGTTGATGTCTACTCTACAAAGTTGTTTTTAAGCCTTTAAGCATTTTTATTGTTGTACACTTTCGATTTCAAAAATCTCTTAAAAAAGAAAAGGTATTCGCATGCTCTTGGTGATCAAGTTTCTCCTTCTCAGAAGATCCATAGTTTTCTTTTCTGCTACGTGACAAGTGGCACATTTTATTGAAACCATACCTTCTCTCCGTCTCAAAAAGCTTCGGATCATCTCTTTGTAGCGATTTCCATTGGCCAATGTTACCTCAATTTTTTTTGTTTTTTGTTTATCTTTGGATAACTCCAACATATGCAGTGCAGGAGGATAGATAGAGTGGTGTTTATGGACATCCTATACTTTAAAATTAATCAGATGCCATCTTGTGGAATCTTATCCTCTTGAAAAATCTTTTTTTAAATCTATAAAATGGAGTTAAAAGGAAAATAAATCGATTTGCATAAGTACAAAATTAGTTGCATATATCATTCGGTCGGTGTTTTGAAGTATCTTTTATAGTCCGAAAAATAAAATGTTTTGATTCTTATGTATGAAATTTAGTGTCGTCTATACCCAGCACTATAAACAACCCCAAAGATAGATTTGATTTGTGAGGGTCTACAGTCATTAACTATGTTGAAAATGGTTTCTGTTTGCCTTGTTGAGCTAAATATAGGAGACAGCAGATTGATACCAAAAAAAAAATTGATTGAAAGGTATAAAGAAATGTAGAGACGTGTATAAACGAAAAGGCTTGTGACAGGTATTATTAAGGCATGATTAGGGCAGCTCCTATGAAATGCCGACATATAGACAGCTGGGAAACATAGAAAACAAGCTGTTTATAATTTATTTGTTTGGTTTATAAAAATTAAAATATATTGGTTAAGAAGAAAAATTTCGCGTGGAATGTAGATCGTATTTTATTATCCTTTGCATTTTAAAACCCATTTACTTAGCTTGTATTATAAATCGAAACAGCTGAAGCCTGGCAGGAATCAGATGTTGCTTTGGTCCGTGAGCAAGAAGTTCAAGAGCAGCTTCGAGATATTTTGATAAAGTGTGAAAATTTTGAAAGAAAAGAAAATGTTAAACAGGATGACAGCGCTGAGTAAATTTATAATTCTTTTTATAAATTAATTTTATAAGATTTTCCATTGAAGAGTTGGTCATTTATCGAAGTATAAAAATATTATATTGCGTGAACGAGATCGTCTTAATGGAGAAGTAATCGATTTGGAAAAACGTTTGGAAATGCAACGATTCTATTCCGAGTCCTTGGAATATATTATACATACTCATGAAGATAGCTTAACGAAATTGGGAACTCGTGTCAAGGTTCTAGATGTAGAAAAAATGAGTATGAACACTAAAATAAGAACGTTGATGAGCAATTTAGAAGATCAAAAAGAAATGAACAACAAGACATTAAATAAACTAGATGCAACTAGTAAAGAGGTATGTATGTTGTATATATGTGTATTAATTGATTGACTTGTCAAAACTTGTGCAGTTTTCGGAAGGTTGTTTTAAATTATCGAATTCATGTTGGTTTTTAAGTGTAATTAACGAATTTATTACAATCAGCATTATCGTCGATGAATTTCAAAAATGGTCACAACAAGTACTTTTTCAGAAGAGGTGCTTTAGAATGGCTATTTGATAGAATATCAAGGCCCATTCTCTAATAAAAGAAATAATACCTCTTATTCCAAGAGGCGCCATCGTCGTCATATCAAGACGGCATAAAAAACACTCGGTTACACATTCGCCTTCGACATCAATTATGTATTCTTTGATAGGCCTTCGGTATTTCCTAGACCTAAGCGATAGATAGAAGCTGTCGACAACATTCAATTATTTTTGGCAACGAGTAAATAAATGAAAGCATGTTTGAGTCGACTTCATGTGACGACGATGACGCCTTACGGAATATGTGGGAATACTGATGTACGTATGTAGATATAGTAGAAAAATTTGTTACTTTATCATCAACAAAAATTCTGTTCTTATTTTTTTAAATTAAATTTTTGTTTTGTACATTTGTACAACGGGTTATATATTATTGGCCTTATTCATAAAAAATATTGTACGTTTATTAAACTGCTATTTGACAAATTTCTATTGAAAATTTCTATTGAAAATTTGTCAAATAAGTGTTTAATAAACATACAATATTTTTTATGAATACGGCCGTATATATAGGGTGTTTTTTTAAGCTAGATAGAACTTTAAATTGTAAAAAGTAACACAAAAAATTAAATTTTGATGAAACATTTTTTTTATTTGTTTCAGTATACTCTGACAAATCATCATGAATAGACTCACGCTTGAACAGCGCTACGAAATTATCCAAATTTACTTTGAAAATCAGTCCCGTTGTTTTATCGCAAAATTGTGTTCAGCGATGAGGCGCATTTTTGGCTTAACGGGTTTGTTAATAAGCAAAATTGCCGCATATTGAGTGAGACCAATCCACAAGAGACCCTACAGACTCCATTACATCCAGAAAAATGCACTGTTTGGTGCGGTTTTCATGCTGGTGGCATCATCGGACCTTATTTCTTCAAAAATGAGGCCGGAGCTCGCGTTACGGTCAATGGAGATCGTTACCGCACCATGATCAATGATTTTTTGTTTGAAAATATGGATGACATTGATCCGGAGGAGATGTGGTTTCAACAGGATGGCGCTACGTGCCATACGGCGAACGCAACCATCGACTTACTGAAATCAAAATTTGGCGATAAGTTGATTTCGAGAAATGGACCTGTCAATTGGCCTCCAAGGTCGTGCGATTTGACACCTCTCGATTATTTCCTGTGGGGCTACGTGAAGTCACTGGTTTATGCTGATAAACCAGCAACAATTGACACCTTGGAGGCCAGCATTGTTCGTGTTGTTCGTGACATACGGCCAGCAGTGCTCGAAAAAGTGGCCCAAAATTGGACGTCCAGAATGCGCTTCGTCAAGAACAGCCGCGGTGCCCATATGCCCGAAATCATTTTCAAATGTTAATGTCACGTATTGATCTTTCGAATAAAAAAAATTTTGATTACAATTTAATTTTTTGTGTTATTTTTTACAATTTCAAGTTCTATCGGGCTTAAAAAAACACCCTATATATTATAAAAATTCTATTCTTTAAACCAAAATACTATATATGTACATAGGAACACATCGTTGGTATTATGTTTTTGTGATTCTAATATATGTTGCACACCCTGCCATAAAAACTTAATGGAATAGTTTCATGAGTAATGGTTTTACAAGCAATTGTAGAAAAAAAATGCAATCGATATATAAAATATCTATTCTTTGTTTACTTCTTCTGTATGTTCTTTCTACAAAAGACTGACGACATATCATTACTTAGAAATTTTGAATGTATTCGTTTTCATTGACTGATTATTTGGATTCAAGCTTTCGAGATATGTATAAATCAATTTAGGGAACTAACTATTTCGTTATGTGGAATGGTAATAGGCATTTTAGCAACTTAATTTTAATTTGGTTGCCATCCATAATTGAAGCACTCTAAATAAATTGCAAAAGAATTTAACTAGTTTATATAAAAGCAATTTTATTTTAGCTTAACGATGTAAACTCAAAATTAATAGCAAAATCAGCTGAATACGACCGTTTAAAAATTGTTTTCGAAAAGCAAAAAAGTGAAAATTTATTACAAGTCAAACAGTTGGCGAAATTTGAGGACGATATTGCCAATTTGCACAAAGAGCAAAAACAACTCGACGAACTTATAAAAAGTTTGCGTTTGGAAGACAAAGTCAAAAGTAACACAATAACTCAACTTAGTAATAAATATAAGAAAGCTGTACAAGATCATAGTGTCGTTTCCTCTAAGCTGTATAAAATTAACCGAATCAATAACAATTTAAATGATGATATTGTAAGATTAAAGTAAGTGATAATAAAAAGCTCAACCTCTACATATTTACTTTATTTAATGTGTTTTTGAGAAACCAAAACAATGCTTTGGAAAAAGATCTTTTGAATTCTGCCCAAAAATTTGAGGATCTGAGACGTTTAAAGGATAACATGCAAAGAGAGCGTGATACATTGCGCAGTGACATTGCCAAATCTAATAATCAAATTGCCGACTTGCGTCATACAATAATGATGCAGAATAATAACATTGACAACTTACGCTTAGATATCAATAAATTAAATGTCAGATTAGACGAAGCCAAGATCAATATAGGTAAGGCGGAAAAAGAACGAGATGCGATGGCTCAAGAAGTTGAATCTTTACATGAACGAATTGAAAATTATCAAGGTAAACGGATAATATATACTTACTTATCTTTTTTAACTTGTTGGCAAAATTGAGTAATCTAACTAATCTCTTATTTTTTTATTACATTTCAGAACAAGTTCAATTAAAAACCAATCAAGTCATCGACCTAACAGAAAAGTTGCAACAGAAACAACACCAACTAATTAATATGAAAAAACAATTAGAAACACTGCATTCGGAAAAAATTATTCTGCAAAGATCTTTAGAAACGTGTACGCAGGAAAGAGACAATTTTCGTTTATTACAAACAGTAAGTAAAAAAAAAACATCAGGGTGTCTCAGATCTCAACGTCAAGCTAAAACGGGGTAACAGGAGTAATTAGAACCATCATGAGAAAAAAAAAAAAAATTACAGCCTGTTCGACGATATCGAATGAAAATGTATGCGAAAGAAAGCTTGTCACTCACATTCGAATAAATTTGGGTTCGTCTATGTCACTGTTGTTCGTTCGCTTGAACTTATGTATTTTAATTGAATTTTGACACATCGTTCGCATAGAATAAAAGTTAGAAAAAACCCAAATCAAATTTCTTTCGCCCTGAATGCGAATGAACTTATCCTTTCGACATCGGCAAACTGGCTGTTATTCCATACAGTTTGAAAATTATGAGCATTTAAGATAAACCTAGAAATTTGGTCAAAATCTAACAATTTTTCGGTTATTGTAATTAACTGCCAGATCACGATGTTTTCCTTTCACACAAAATTTTTCTCTTTCGAAAACTTGATTTTATCATTCTTCGCTATTGTTTATTTTGTGGTACCAGTATTGCTTCATTTTCAAATTATTTTGCGAAAAAGTTTGGGCAAACGACACAGAGTACCAAATTGTACTCTTATCGCATTTACTTTTCGCATCGAATTTACTTTCGCAGTAGAGAGTAAACCTCCTGTTTCTTTGAGAACGCCCCAATATAAAAATCCAAGGGATTTAAATTTGGGGAACGGGGCGGACACCAGACTGTCCAATCCGGCTTCCCGGATATTCCTGGTCAAGGAAATCTCTTACTTGCACTGCGTAATGCGCAGAGCACCCATCTTGTTGATATCACATGTGGTAAAGATCTGTTAGTGGTACATCCTATAAAAAAGTAAATTTTCTCGTAAAAAATGTAAGTAATTCGTGTCATTCAAGTTCTCAGGCAGCTCCACAAGTTGACTTTAGAGCGATACTGGCATCTGTCTTCTGACTTTAAATGTGGATTCGCCACATGCCACTCGTGAAAATTGTGTAAGCGGATTCGGCAAGGTGCGCAGTAGACGAATGAGCAACGTACTAAATGGTGTCAGAATGGTGGCGTAATTTGCTTCCTATGGCGACTGTATCTGTTCCATTCGCACTCGTTTATGCGGCGAATCTCCGTCTCATTGCGTGCCGTTACGCTCGTTCATGACAAACAAGTCCACTATCTATCTCTCTCATCATTTTGCCGTAAAATTAACAACCTACCTAGAGCTTGTGTGAATAAAAAACATTTGAATTGAGTAAAATGGTCAGCAAAAATCGGGGTACTTAAGGTTTTTATTTTTTACTCGTTTTTTTTTAGTACGAAACAAACAAATATTGTACCATTTTACAATCCCGATTAAATGCGGAAACTTTTAATGGCACTTTAGTACATTTTTCGTAAAGGAGGATCTTTCATAGTCGACAAATTTTAAATTCATAGTTTAAAGAATAGCCTAGAAAATTTGGGGCAATTGTGTCATTATTTTTGACTGTGGTTCTAAAAATGTGATTTTGGGTCATGGCTCCAAACAATAACCGAAAATGGTTTCAGTTTGACCAAATTTCTAGGGTGCTCTTATATGCCCATAATTTTAAATTTTCATGGGATAGATTTTTTTTCCGATTTTTCTCATGATGATTACAATCAATCCTGTCACACCTTTTCGGCTTGACGTTAAGTTCTGGGACTCCCTGTGTAAAGTGCCCGAATAATTGATAAATAATTTCCTTTTCATATAGAAAACCACCCACCAAATCATTCAGTTAACTAATGAAATTTTAACCAATCAAAATAAAATCTCATCATTAAATTTAGTTATTGAGCGTTTGAATAATGACAAAAAAGAGCTACAAACTGAATTAAAAAATACAGAAAATGTTTTGGCCAATGTGCGTAAAGACCTCAAGGAGACGAAAGTTAAAAACGAGAATCTTTTAAAAGTCATATCGGACGATGAATTAAAATTCATGAAAATCTCACAAGATTTAGATGAAACTAGAAAGGAAAAAAATCTTATCGGTTTACAAATGGTCAGGCGGAATGATGAAATTGTTTTATTAAAAGAGAAACTTAATATAACACAAACAGCTATAGACCAGGGTATTTAGCTTAAGTTGAGAAAAAATATTTCCCTTAAGATTTTTCTTTGCTTTTCTAGGGCAAACTCAATATAATCAACGTATTGAAGATATACGTCTGCTTAAAGTGGAAATAGCAAATTTACAAACCGAACGTGAGTGCTTGTCACGTGCCATCAAAAGTACTGCCAATATGCGTGAGGAAATCATTTCTCTACAACGTCAGCTCAATCAGGAACGTGTACGAGTTCGTTCTCTAACTGAAGATGCCAAAACTCCTACAAGTATACATCGTTGGAGAATTTTAAAGGGTCATGATCCCAATAAGTTTGAACTGTTGTTAAAAGTGCAAATGTTGCAAAGGTGGGTTTTTGTCAAGACTCATAATTCACTTAGAATGTAGGTTAGTTTGTCCATTTTCAGAGGACCACTGTATTAGTTAGACGAAAATCTGAATCATTACAAATATTATAAATGTGAAAATAACTCTGTTGGCTGATTACCTTTTCAGTTTTAATGAAATTTATTAAATAGATTTTTTGAAGTTCGGAAATCAATATAGGATAGTTTTTATTCTGAACCTATAAGGTGGAGAAATATGTGCGAAATGCCCGCGCAAAATATAAATATTTAAGTAATGCTAGAAACACAACTGCGACGAACAATGAACACATTAGTGTATATGAAAGTGCACACAATCGTGATGTTGGTCGAAAATCGTCATACTCAGCAAAAATTGAAATATTTATTTCTAATTGTTTCGCAGCGAACGACGAACAGAACAGTATCAGGTGGCCAGGTTTCTTATATAAAAAAAGATTTTTCACGAAATAATGCCTTTTAAATTTTATTAAAAAATTTATGAAGATGTTCTCCAAATATAAAGTATCTCAGATAAGGATGGGATTTATATAGGTTTACTTTTAATATGACCCCCTTAGTGTTTATATTAATTTTTTTACTTTTTCTTTGCAAGGAATGTAATCATAGTCATCTACACAAAAGTTTGTTGATATTGTGCTTCACACGGCGAATTTATGCAACGAATATTTGCCGGCGAATTCGTTGTGATGGGCAGTTGTGTTCCTAGCACGAGTTCGCTATTTATGAACCAATTTTCAATATTATTTCTTCATTTGAAACGGAGTAAAAAACAAAGTTTTGAACATCGCTCAGGAATAATGTAAAATTTTTTTTTGTTTAACATCGAATAGTCTATTGCAAATTAGAGCTGTGCCGGGTCGTTCATTTCAGTGACCGGTCACTTTCGTTCAATTACAAAAGACTGATCCGTTCATTCATATCGTTCAATCGGTCACTTTGAACGAAAGGCACGGTGCCGACACTACAATTTTCCGTTCTTTTTTCAACACAGCTCTTTAAAATAAACAAAACAAAATGGCGAAATTAAAAGTGATAAAATTTTATTGTTTTAAAAAAGAGAAAATAATTTTAAATAAAAACCATTTAGGTGGGATCAATTTTGATTAATTTCATATTCTATTTTTGGTTTATTTCAGATAATATAATACAAAAAAACCCCCACTATTGTTAAACAAAACAACAAAAACAAAAGAACATGACATAAAAAGAATGAAAGATATTTGAACGAAAGCTATCCAAATTGCACGGCTCACTATTGAACGAAAAGTGGTCAGTTTAATGACCGGCTCATTTCGTTCAATGAGATGATCCGTTCAATTTAACCCGTTCGTGCATGAACGACACAGCTCTATTGCAAATACTTATTCTTCGCAGACAAAAGTCACGTATAGCTAGTTATTTTATACCGCACAATATTTAAATGAATATTTAATTATTTTAACAAAGTGATACCAAAATTGCATGGAAAATAGAAAGAGATTATGTTAGAAAAATACTTAGCTTACTCTTCTGAGATCTTGGAGAACTTACCTCTTAAATGGGAAGTATGTCTGTGTGTATGTACACTGCTTTGCACTTGAATAAGGATTCATATTTTTTTTTTGACTTAAATTAAGTATGGGCCAAGTTATACGATGATTTGAAGCTATGTCTTTTTATAATACTCTTTTAAAGCTGCTACCAAAGTCATGTTACATTTTTACGATGATTTTTAAGTCATGTTGTTTTTCTAATTATTGTCTTTAAATAAATTCGTCTGTCCCTTTTTATCTTTTTGCCAGTATCGATGTAGCTACCTAGCTAGTCGGATGAAAATAAAACAATTTAAAAATGTAACAAACGAATCAAAACGAAATTAAAAAAAAACATGAAAAACAGAAAATATGCCTTTTCTAATTTTTAAAAATTTTCAGTACAATTTTTAAATCTCCTAAACTAAAGTTTAGAAAAATATAATTTTTTGCAGAACCAAATTTCAAGGTGTTGGCTTTAGTTTTCTAGAGAAATAAAAAATATACATATTTTGTTATGCATTTATTTAAAAACATGTATTTCTGTGTGTCACTTGAATAAGAAATATTTTAAAACTAAGCAAATTGTAATTTATTTTTAAGTTTCAGTATAAAAACTGCGAAGCTTTTTTGCTTGTCTGCAGTAACAACCAGCGTCTGAGGCAGGAATCGAACCTGCGACCTCGAGACTGTTGGTCGAGTAGTCTACCAAATTAGCCATCGAGGCACCGAAATGTAACTTATTATCTTCTAACATTCAATTAGCAATGAGTACTGCATCCTTTATATGCAGTCTATACCTAACTTGAAACGCAGTTAAAACATGAAGTTAAAACTTGATGTTTAAATATCTGTGATGTGAAAGTTATCACTTTTCATAGTAAAAAATAAAAATGGCGAAAAACAACTACAAATAGCAGGCTATTGTCAATTTAAGTTATAACAGAGTTTGCAAATGAAATGTTATAACAACCAAGTTATAACTTTAACCAAACTTCAACATGAGCGCTCCACATTTAACTTGAAGTTAGAGTGTTTTCATGTCAGGTAGAGACCGCACTTTAAGAATTCTATCAATTCAAATTGTTCTCCTACTTCACAAACGTTTCTTGCAAGCCAACGCCAGACACTTTCCTTTGAATTCAGGTTTGAGGAATATGGGGGCCAATTCAAAACTTGAATACCTTGTTGATTAATCCATTGTTTTACTGCACTGATGGTATGAATTGGGGCTTTGTCCAAGATATGGAACCAAAGAAATCATTAAATTTTGAAAATGCATTGTAAGTCGTTGCAGTCATTTTGTGGGACATAAAAATTAATTCTACGGTACCCTAATACGAAACGGCACCCCATACCATTATTCCGCAATCTCGGCTGTGTCTGCGGTTTAAAAATAATTCCCACTTATTTAGGTCATGGAAGTAATACTTATACCCGTCGGGACCATCAATATTAAACTTTTGTCATCGGAAAATATTATAACTTTACGAGTAAACCATTTGTCCGATCATGCCATTCTATTTTTGGCAAACTGTAGAAGTTGTGATTTACATTTTCATTAAGTGGTGGGGTTTTTTCAGTTTTCGTCGGACTGTATATGGGCACGAATTTAAAGCCCGTTGCACTGTTCTTAGACTGATATTGACTCAACTTTTTTCACGTATTTGTGATACCAACATAGCAGAATTTGATGCAATTCTAAGAATGTTTCGTCGTTTTTGTTTTATAGTTGCTACCATTTTCATACGTACTTTCATGTTTTTTTCCATATCTTCCCACATTATTTAAATAATTGTCAACAACTGTTTCCCCTCTGTTGATGTTTTTGGCTATTTGGATCGGACTCTGACCATAAGATTTCAAGAGCAAAACTCTTTCTTTTTCAGAGTTATTAAGAGCCTTACCACGTCCCATTTTGAATAAAAACTAATTAAAAACTATCAAATTAAAATTTCTCTAGCCGTTTACATTGAAAGTAATTCAAGTCATAGATGCCCTGATTAATATTAACAGAATTCCTTATTCAAGTGACACACGAAAGAGTACAACAGAAATACATGTCTGTAAATAAATGCATAATTTTAGTATAACAAAATATATATATATATTTGTTATTTATTCAGGAATCTAAAGCCAACACCTTGAAATTTGGTTGAGCAGAAAACTATTTTTGCTGAACTTTAGTTTAGCAGATATACTTATATGTGGTTCCTTACTCAAGTGGCAAGCAGTGTATCTAATTAAAACGTTTGAAATTGAGAAAAAACTTTATTTAATCACTGTCCTCCAAACACATCTAGACATCAACTTTTATAATACTTGTCAATACAGATATTGTTCGCCGCAGTCTAATTTTTTGATAAAAGTGTGGTTTTGTTGTTCACTATTATTACTTTCTTTTATTGCAGGCGAAGTTTGAAGCAGGAAATTGAAAAGACGAATCTTAAGAGACAGTTAGAAGACTCCTACAAAGTGACTGAAACTCTTAAAAAGGTTATTGAAAATTTGCCTTCGACAAAGGTCAAACAAAAATTGGTGGAAACACAGGTGATCAAAATCATTCATACATTTTTACTTATAGCTCATTTACACTGTAGTAAATTTGAATAAAAGCCCCCACCATTTTTTGGCCTCTTGCAAGATTCAATAGAAAATTATGAAAAAGTAGGGCAATTAAAATCGTCCTTTTTGATGTCATACTTATTAATAGAAAGTAGTGAAAAAGAGTTCGGACCTTCTATTCTCTCCTGTATGCAATTTCCCGGCAATCAATGGAAGACAAGGCTTAATGAGTTGGTAGGCCGAAGCCCACTAAAAGCATCATCCCTTAAACAAACTCACCCGTTAACCGTCACCACAGACCCTCGGGAGGTTGTTAGTCCCCGAAAAAAGCCACACACCAAACAATTACAGACAGATTTACATCAGCACCTGCCTTGCGGCCTTATCTGATGATGGACAGTTCCACGGAGTGAATTATTCACGATTCCCCAGCGCCCCCGTGTAGCTTGCTAGGCTCACATAGGTAGCAATTTATGCCATATGTTTGTAGCCATATGAGCAACTTCTTGTTGAGGAGTTTGGGCCATCTAATCCCTCTTGTATACAATTTCCCAGGAATCAATGGAAGACAAGGCTTAATGAGTTGGTAGGCCGAAGCCCACTAGCAGCATCAGCCCTTAAATCAACTCACCCATCAAGCATCACCACTGGTTCCTCACAGTACAGGTATCTGTTGTAAAGGCAACATACCCTCGGGAGTTTGTTAGTCTCCGAAAAGAGCCACGCCAAGCAATTATCAAGGATACAACACTCCTCTCCTGCGTTTTAAGTTTCAACCACTGCCAGAACGTTCCAGCCAAGGTTGGCACCTCAACTATGATCAGCCCGATTTGAACTGCAAGCAGAACTACCTGGGAGCAATGCTGATTTCTTTTAAATTTCGGTATCTTTTTAAAGATAATTGGTTTTTCGCCTTCCAGCAATTTTGGGTAAAATAGGAGAAATTAAAGAGTACTTTGCTTTTAATCCGACTTGCCCGAGCTCTTATAGGACGCATCTACTCATACTATTTATTTTGTAATACTTAAAGTATTAAAGTCTGAAAAGCAGCCGTTTTTAAGATTAGTGTTTGGATTGCCGTAGAACAACACACATACTATTTTTAATTAATAAATATTCAACATAATCATAACTAATTTTATGAAGCGGTATCACCGTTAAAAATTTTGGCTCAGCTACCTGCGAAAATTAGTTTTTTTTTATATATGCATTTTGGTAGCAAGCTGAACGTGAAATTTCTCCAAGGTAAATTCAGTTTAGACCTTGTAAAGCTTATTCGTCCTTTTTTATATTTCACTTTATTTCTTTTTTGTTGAAGCAAGTTTGAATTGTAGGAAATTGAATATTTGACTTGTGAAATTGAGATTTTTTAGTGGCATGTTTCAAGGTTAAGATTTTTTACAATTTGTTTTCATGTTTTAATTCTCTCTCATATTTTACTAGTGCAATTAAAAATTCGAAGAGAACTTGCCTAACAAATACGAAACCTTTGGTATAAATTGACCTTATTTTGATGGTGTGACTGCAGAGTTAAAGTTGTCCACAAAGTATACAGAAATGAAAAAAGTGACGTTTAATTGAAATAAAATCAGATTTCCAGCTTACGAAGAGATGTCAGAACAAGACAACAAAAGTGTATTATTGTGTTCTCCTACTTACGTACATATGCTTTATACACAATATTTTGGTTACGAATGCAAATATAAAGCGCGGGGAAAAAAAACTAAAAGATGTAGAAATAGCTTAATTTTCGTGGAAAAACACATGAAATGTATCCGGAAACATTTATGAAAGCTGTGATATAAAGAAAGTTGGCTTTAAATATTCGTATTATTTGATCTTGTTTATATTGATTTCTTCTGTATTTTACAGCTAAAGATCTTTATAGCGCATTTACACCAACTCAAAATCTAGTAGATTTGAATTGAAATCTACAACGAAATCTATATAGTTTACACCACCGTTTTTTGACATCTAGCAAGATTTCATTTGCTCAAAAATAATTTATGCATGCGGGTTTGGCAATACAATATTATCAGAGTCTGAATACACCAGCATTAAAGTGTATATATTTTGTGCTCAGAGACTGCATACACCACATTATAGTGCAATTTTTGCTGCAGCGTAGTATTTTTATGTACTTTTTGCAAGAAATCACCACAGTTGCATCGCATAGTACTGAGTAGATTTCAGGAGATTTCGTCGAAATCTACTCATAAAGTAGATTTCATTTTGTATGGGAAATCTTCTCAAAATCTACTAGATTTGGCTTGAAATCTCGAATGAGCAGATTTCGCTTTGGTGTAAATGGGATATTAGCTTTAAAATTTAGAAGAAATGAAAGTTGGCTTTATTTCGAGCAGAATTTTCCAGAAACAGCTGATGTAAAATAATTGTTTACGTTTGCAAAACAAATGTAGTATGCTTAAAAACCACATGTGTTGTTCAAAACGCTAGATAGACGTCATATTTCATATGTAATTTTTTTCGCCTGAAAGAATGAATGTTGCTCAATATTTTTCGCAGTTTTAAACAGAGTACTTATTTGCCTTAAGCGAAACACTGAATATAGTAAAATTTTTTAATTTTATTAGCATTTTATTTTCTTGAAGATGCTAACAAATTGTTAGCGAAATATTGAAAATAAACAGTCTTAAACTTTTATAAAAAACAAATAAATATCTTTAGCTGCAAAAATAAGAATTAATTATTAAATAATATTTTTTTAAACATATTTAAGCGTATTAACAAGTTACAACTCAAAAAGCTTAAAGCTCTCAGTGCTGAATTAGCAGCTGATGAAATTGAACTCAAGGCCCGCGAATGCATTATTGACGAATTTAAGGCACATTTTAAATTAACCAAACAACAATTGTGTGGTGCCGGTGATATTGTAACTGCCAGCTCAATGCAACAGGATGTTACAGATTATACAAGTCAAGAAAATTATGTCGATTGTGTGTTTAGTCTATCAGATGATACGCAAAAGGTGGCTGGAAAACATTTGGACTCAAATCAAGGGGAAGATGAGAAAAAATTATATTTTTGATAAATCAAAATTTAAAATTTATTTTTTATACAATTAGGAGAATTATTGTTGTTAGAAAATAAAAGAATGAACAAACCAAGGCAACTTTAATAGGTAGTGGCGTAAGCAGAGTTGACTTTTGTTTTCGTTCCGTAAGATTGTGGTCAAAACTTTGTTTACAAGCTAAATAATTCTGAGAATACACATATACGTTGTTGCTTTTTCAAGCAGAAGAGAGGCTAGACTTAGACAACATTATTCTACCAAAAAAATTCCTTTTAAGTTTTTTTGGTGTTGCGTTTATTGTAATTTTAGCTACCTAATAAACATGCCTTGAAACGATTTAAGACTTTTCTCAAAACTTTTGTAGAAAAAATGCTCAATTTCCAATGTTCATCTAACAAGAGTGATTCTCCTTCAAATGTATTTTTTGCTCTAATCGTATGTTGGATTATATAAGTGATTTTATCTTATTAATTGTCAAAAATTATATCATATCAATTTCTTGCTTTCTTTCTAAATGTTATATGGATAGGCTTGTTGTGAATAATGGTGAAAATGCTTCGGTTACTCACTAAAAAATTAGTACATAACTTTTAACGAGTCGTCCAACATCTGATATTTAGATTTTAGCTTATTATTTTGTCGCTAAGAATTTGCATTTATTGACTTTAGAATTAATTTTTAAGGGATTAATATTTAATGAGTTTTTGTTGTATCCATAGTTTATTTAATATTCTATCCTATTCATACACCATTCGACTGTAAGCTGTGGTGAGTTTGGTTTAACATTTTATTTTGACAAAGATGCAACTTGATTCTTAATTTAAAATCAAGTTGTATAAGGTGGCCAGTAAATCATTTGCTTCAAAGCAAATATCACATGCTGTTCGCATATTAGAGGACTATTAGAAGTTTTTTTTTTTCTTTTTTAGTCTTGGGGGTTGGCCCTTACATATGCAGTTTACTGGAACTAGGAAAATAGATTATAAGGGAGAGAAGAAAAGAGAGTAGTGTTTGTGGACGTTTGACTTGAACTTAGAAATAACAACACGGAAAGACGAAAAAACGAATTCGCAGCATCATTTAAAGTATTGGAATTCAATTAGTTAAAATTGATCAGTGTCTAGTCTATATACCTTCGACTCTGCTTAGACTAACGAAAATTTGTCCCATACCTCCCATAATTAAATACATTGAAAAACAATTAATAATGAAGATATAATGTAAGAAAAACACGTGTGCACAGGATGGAAGACGAAACATTACTTATATTACTTATACCGGCATGCTACTTACTCTGGTGTAAAAAAATTATATAATAATAAAATATATATATATAATATTATATAATAAAAAAGAAAATAATAATACATTAAATAATAATACATTAAAAAATTAATAATGAGCGCGGACGACAAAAAAAAAAGAAACGTTAGGAAATGACATTACTGGTTTCGTGTTGAGCTAAAAACTTGTAATCTTTAATACAATCAAAAAGAGCAGTATAATAGAGATAACAAATATTTTATTGAAACTGGTTTTATATTAAATACTCTAGATTTTGGTATCTCAAATAAATTTCATATGTTGTGTGATGTCTTCACTGTGTTGTTAAATGTGACCTGTAGCTGTGGAGGCGCTGATAAGCACTGCACTTGCATTTGCATTAAGGTTTGCCTCTCCTCCAGCAGTTTTTGTTTAATTTTCCTCTCCTGTAAAAGCTGATTTTTTACTTTAAAAAGAGTTGTTTTAAGCTCTTCTATTTCAGCAGTATTTGATTTTTCCTCTATTGACTTAGCGCTAACTTCAGCTTTTAGGGCTTTCAACTTAAGATTTTTGCGTGTTAATGTGGCCTAAAAGATGGAAAAAAAAGAATTAAATTTTACATGTTTGAGACATGCTGTTTTCATAAAAGTAAAGTAGGAAAAAATCAATTGATGTTAAGAAAATGCTAATCAAAAGCTAAAAATACAAACTATATTAGTAGAATTGGCATCTAAGAGCGGAATAAATGACCTGTCACTGACGAATTAGAGTTTAGATTCTAACTTTAAAAAAAAGTCTAGCATGTAGCTAGCGACCATGAGAACCAACCAACCACCCAGCAGTCCACAAGTTGTTACAATTTGCAAAGCATCCGATTGTAAGCGATTGTGTCAACAGAAAAAATCAAAATAAACATGTTAAGCACAACAAACAACTAGCATACGATTCAGGTTAGTATTTTTCTACTCATTTTGTTAAATTGAATGTACATAAGAAGCAAAGACGAAAACAAATGCTAATAATTTAGTTTTGAACTCATCCAATCTTCGCTTACAATGTATACAGTGTTGGATGCATCTTACGGCCTAGGCCATCGCTGTGTAAATGTAAGTAGGAATTGTATACAGACTTCGGATGGGTCACGCTTACATTGTCAATGGTCTTAGATCGAAGATGTATGTGACAAAAATTTCACTGGGCAACTAAACGGATAACTTCGATAAACCGCAGGGTATTTACTTTCAGAAATGGCAATACAATGTACGAGTTTATTTGGCCTAATATTGGATGTAATTTTAGCGGTTCAAAACTTTGAGTTGGCAGTCCTACTTTATTTTACAACCCATTTAACGGCAAAGAGACTGCCATTGTTGCAAGTAATTAATTTTTTATATATTGACATTTTTATTCAACCAAACAAACACTGCCAAATTAAAAAATGCTTGATGGGCTATCAAGTATGAAATTTTAAGAGTTCTAAGCATACACTCACGAAGCTGGCATCAAGCAATTTGACCTTGTCTACCGCGTTTTACAAATTGTATTAGTAGGTTAATGGGTTGCCGAAGGGCTAAATTACACTTATTAAGTATTTATTTTTTGCAATTTGTTGTTACTTTAGCACACCTTGACTTCATTAAGCTCTGCCTTTATTTTGATGCTCGGTAGTTTTACAATAAATTCCTTTAAAGTATCATAAAGCCTTCGGGATTCCTTTAAAGCTCTTTGCTGTTCCATACTTGTAACATTGTAGTTCAAAAGTTGCCTAGAATTTAAAAGAAACAAGAAAATAATGTGCTAAATTGCCAAATTGGTTTTAAAATTAATTTATATATACTAATAACACAATTACATGACAGCCCGAATAGACTGCAGGTTGTTGTTAACTCACTTTCTTAGAGCTTGAATTTTTTCAATTAATTCACTTTTTTCCGGATCCTTTCCTCTCAAATTACGCCAACGATGTATATTCATGGGTGTCAGCATCTCTTCCTGCAAAGCACGAGCCTTTATTCTTTCCTGATTTAGTATTCTGTGCATTTGCAGCAACTCCTGTCGTAAATCGGCAGCATTCTCACGATCTTTGCGTAAAAGATTTCTCTCCGTAACAAGATTCTTAATTTCAGTTCTCATAAGTTTCATATCTTCCTGATGTTGTAAAAGCGAGGTCTTTAATAAATCATGAGATCTTTGCAAGTTTTCCAATTCCATTTTAAGTTGATTATATTGTTCTTCCTTTTTGTGGAGCAGAGAGCAAATTGAGTTTTTCTCATTTATTGTATTGTCCAAATCTCTTCGTAAGCGTAGTAGTTGCTTCTCTTCATCTTGCTGAGCCTTACAAAAATTATCATTCTCTTTACGTTTCTCATATAGTTCTGCCTTGGTTTGTTGTTGGCTTAGCTGGGCATTGCGTAAATCGTTTTTCAACACTCGACGCTCTTTTTCGTTTTTATCGATTTGTAGTTGCAATTTGCCAATTTCCCCATCTCTGTAACTGACTTTTACTTTAAGGTTTTCAATAATATTCTGCAGGTTTTCGATAGAAGTTTTCAATTTTGTTTTATCTTCATTTAAAGTTTGTATGGTACGTTGATGGTTGTTGATTTCATTCAATAAAACATCGTGTTGAGATTTTAATTTGCAATATTGATTTTCAAGATCGCTTATGGTACGTTTTAGTTCCAGTTCATAAGACTCTTTCAGGTGAATTTTATCTGCAAGCCAAAACAAAAAATATAGGAAGAATTCGATTTACGCTGCTGCTTGTAGCAAAATAATTTTGTGCAATGGGTAGTTTTTATATTATTCCCCCATATTTCATAAGGCGTCATCGTCGTCACAAAAATTTTTTATTTACTTACTCGTTGACAAAAACAATTGAATGTTGTCGACAGCTTCTATCTATCGCTTAGGTCTAAGAAATACTGAAGGCCTACCAAAGAATTTATAATTGCTGTCGAAGGCGAATGTGTAACTGAGTGTTTTTTGATGTTGTCTTGATGTGACGACGATGACGCCTCTTGGAATATGGGGGATTATCTGGTGATCGATGTACTTAGTGTTTTCTATTACGCTCTTTAATAATTTAAAATCAATGACTGACAATGGTACCGAACATATGATATAGAGCTAATATAGGGTGTCCGCCGGGAAGGTATACAACTTTGTTTGTTTATAATTTTTGCTTAAATGAAAGAAAATAGATCTTATATTGATCAATGTTTTATTTAATTCCAGGATGTGTGGAACACATTATTAGATAAATGTCCTCCTCTATTAGCCTCACAAATGCGAGCCTTTTTATGCACATTTTTCATTACATTTTCACACATTTCATTAATTTTATCATGAATATCTTTTTTGAATTGCTTGACTGGTTCTGGCTTGTTTGCATAAACCTTGCTTTTCAGATATCTCCAAAAGAAATTCAGAGCAGTGAAGGCTCACATCACATCACCATTTCTTGAAATAACTTGTTGTGGAAATAGGTCTCGCAATAACTCCATTGTCATCTTGATTGTATGCGATGTGGCACCGTCTTGTTAATACCACATGTTAATCAAGCCCATAGCATACAGTTGTGGCATTAAAAAGTTTTCAGTAGTATCACGATATCGCACTCCGTTCACAGCGTTACGCCGTTTTCATGCTCAAAGAAGTAAGGTCCAATGATTCCTCCTGACAAAGTATGTCAGGCTGTCACTTTTAATGGATGAAAAGGTGACTGATAATTTATATATGAATATTAATAATTTGAGGGTTTTCCATTGTCCAGAACGGACTATTCTGTTTATTTACATATCCATTCAAATGAAAATGTTCCTCGTCGCTCATTATCAGCCCGATTACAAACGAAAATTCTGTGGGAGTTTTTTCACTTTTCTCTTTCCTCCAATTAAGAAAAAAATTTAATTTTGACGTTTTTTTATTTTTTCCTTTTTTCCATTCACAAAAAACACGCAAGAAGGATCAAAACTTCAATTCCTACGATAAAGTTAACAAAAATTGTGCTTTTTTCTTTAGTTTGAATTGCAAAAAGTACTTTACGAGAGAAACAAATTCCGTGAGAAATAAACTCCGCGAGAAATAAAATCCGTGAGCATATTCATAATTGGGCTGTATGATTTTTTCATGAAAATCGGGATTGTCGTAAGCGAGTTGTAGCATCCTATTAGCATATATAGTCTTGTGGAAGAAGTTAATGTATCAACTTAGTCTTAAATGAAAACAAAGGAACATCTTTGTGCAAAATTGTGGCCAAAGTTGCTCTTTGAAGACCAAGCTCCTGAGTACGTCATCGAATTGAGGTTGCTGGATTGTTTTGAAAACTTTCTTGTGCAGCAGTAATATTTTCAGCCGATCTTGCAGTATTTTATGTTCCATGCTTTGACTTATCACCTACAGAGCCTCTTTCTCTGAAATCATTCACTACACGATAAATAGCGCGTTTTATTGGCATGTTATTTCTCCTAAAAATTTCGCGTAACTTTCTCATCGTCGCAGTAATCAATGATTGTTTTTCATAAAATGTTTTAACGATTAAAACACGTTGCTTTATCGAATATTTTTGCATAATAAACTTTGCCACGTGTCTTTCACGTCTACCAAATATGAAATGTCAATACTCATGCTTACCAAATGGCGGCAAAACAAAGTAGTATACCTTTCCAAGCGGACACGCGGTATTTGGAACATGCAAAATATAAAAAGATTTTGATATTTTGGAAGTCAAAAAGGAAACACATCGCAACACATGAAGGAACATTAAAAGAAACATGCCCATGTTCCCTTTAATATTCCCTTGATTGTATGCTGAATTATAAATAAACACATGTGCTAGTCTTCCCAGAGAATGGAAAAATTCAATGAGGCTTTAAAAGTCGCAATAATGTTTGTAAAATGAAGATTAGCTTTTTTTTACATATTTAGTAGCCAATTAGCTTTACCAGGTAGTGTTAGAATTACAATAAATATAACACAGAAAATCTCTCATATATTTTGTAGGTAGAAATTACGAAATAGACATTTCTATGCGGTTTTTTGAGCATTATGTAGCTTGTAAACAAAATTATGATAATCTTAAGTAATGAAAACAAAAGGTAGGGAATGAATTTATTCCGATCTTGATTGATTTTCTCACATGTGCATAAGTTTGGCACATTAAAATTGAAAAAGTCATACCGCCATTGTATGACTTTTACTAGGTATTTAAGAACTATTAAAGATCATTTTAAACTTGCAGGTCGTAGACGTTTGCATATACTCATGCATCTAGAGATTTATAAAAAAAGTTGACGTGAGGAAACTTGCCAATATGTAAGGATCAGAAACATGTTAAAATTTTGCCAACAAACAAGAGAAACCAATTAGACTTAGCAGCTCTTGTAGACAAATGAGAGCGCAGATTTTCATATTACTCTTTACATTCTACGTTTAATATATTTTGTTGCTGTATTTATTGTACTAGAGGTAAAGCTGGCTTGAGAAGTATCTTTGAGAAACTATTGAAATAGTTGAGGGTTGCTAAGGGCAGTTATACACTTGTGGAAGCTTTTTAAAAGAGCTAACTCTCCGTTTAAGAAAATAAAATAGTTAATGTTCCAGCAGGCTTTAGGATCCTTCAAATCGGTTACACACTTGAAAAATTTATTATTCGTATAAATCAATTTGTTTTACTTTACTTTGTAAACTATCCATTTGGTCTAATAAGTTTTGTATATCATCAAGTTTTTTAGTTTTTTCTGCAGATATCTCAGTAATTTGGTCCTTTAGCTTTCTATTCTTCTTCTCCTGTAATAAAAGAGACTCTTTGAGGGAACGTATTTCATGCTGCATTTCTTGTATTGTTTGACGAAATTGTTCACTAATTTTTTGTTGTTGCAGGAAATCACTCTTCACGGCATCTCTTTCCTTCACAAGATTATTGTTGCTTCTTTCCAATTGTTGTACCACTCGTCGCATAGCTTCGAACTCTTTGTCCTGAGTATTCATTTGTGTTCTTAAAAAAGATAAATAAAATAAAATAACTGTCTCCTTTTTTTAATAATCAATATTAAGTACTTAAGTCTTATATTCTCTTCTTCATAACTTTTACGAGTTTCTTCTAAAGTAGAATATTTTCTGGAAGCATTATCCTGTAATTTGGCCAACTTAGCATTTTCCTGTTTCCATTTTATAATTTCGTCTTCTCTTATCTTAAAAAGATGTGCATTAAAAATTATTCAGTTTTAATTTTACGATTTAAGAAACGGATTACAGTTCACACACAACCAATTTTCTTGTGGTGTTTCAATCAAAATAAAATTTAAACGACACAAAACGGTACTTAAAAAAAAATAATGGAGTCCAATCTAGTAATCTCTTGAACAAAATATATTTTCCGCAATAAATATTAAAACTACCCCTTTCAAATATAAATCGAATTTTAAAAATCATTACATACATATTTCGAAAAAGCACTTCCGTCTCTTTTAAGAAAAAAAAAAATAAAAATTTTGAAAATCGGAAAACAAATTAAAAGGAAATGCTCCTAAAATTTCCTCTTTTACACTCAGGAAAATTGCCTGGGTGTGAATTCAGACTAATTGATTCACCTTTAGTATATTTAACTTCTGCGTCAAGTCTCTTTTATTTCTATCTTTCTCCTGGATGGCGTACTCCAAGTCTACAGTTATTTTGGCTAATTTATTGCAAGTTGCGTTATGCTGAGAGTTTAAGTGTTCCATATTGGTTTTCAATGACAAAATTTGCAAATTTTGTCGCACTTTCATTTTGGTCAACTTTTCGCATTGTTGCCGCAACGCAGCAATTTGTTCGGTGTATTTGATCTCATCGGCTTTTAATTGGTTTAAATCTTTTGTTAAGCCATCAATACGTTTCTTACTGCTAAATGCTTCAGTTGAAGTATCCTGTAAACAACAATAATAATGTTATGTAATCCCGCTATTCAACCAATGAATTCAATTCTTACGTCTAAAACTTTGATTAAATTTTTATTTTTCTCTTCTAAAGTTTGATTCATGGCTTCCACTTCGTTGGTATAATTGCGTTGCATTTGTAATCGTTTATTCAGGTCTCTTATTTCATTTTTCATATTTTCTTTCTCTTTGTTTTCGTCCCTACGACTGTAAGAAAGGGAGTAAATACAAATTTATATTCATAATGTCAATTATTGGACATTTTATGATGGCAAATGTCTGCAAATATTTATACGTTACATGCAGTCTACACCTAACTTCAAACGCAGTTAAAACATGAAGTTAAAACTTGCTCTTTAAATATCTATCTGTTTAAGTCGGCGTACACGTAGTGATGTTAGAGTTATAACTTCTCATAGTCAAAAAATAAAAATGGTGAAAAACAACTACAAATAGCAGGTTGTTGCTAATTTAAGTTATAACAGAATTTCCATATGAAATGTTTTAACAACCAAGTTATAACTTTAACCAAATTTCAACATGAGCGGTCCACATTTAACTTTAACTTGACGTTAGCGTTAAAGTTAGTATTTTCATGTCAGGTGGAGACCGCACTTTACAATCACAGAAACCATTTGCTGTTTTCGTAATTTGCAAAGTAAAAAGCTGTTATAAAAATACACTTGCTTCTAGAAGAGCAGGGATGCCAGATCAAAATAAATATATATGTATTTAACATAATAATTTTTTTGAGAGTATTTAATTTGCTCCAGTCGGTGTTGCCAGATCGTAAGATTTATCTTTTTTTTTGAGATGGTAAAAAAAAAGTTTTTTTCACCAGATTTTCAGTGATTTGTTTATGTTTCAGAATATAAAAAGTTTTTTAAAAAGATTATATAACAACATTGGCTAAAGTGCAAGTAGTAAAGTTACTCAATAGCAGGTTGCAAACATTAAAAGATGTACTTTTCCCAGTCTGTAAAAGCAAATATATATTAGACGTGATTCCTTACTTTTTCGATAAATTTCGTGCAAATGACAGCAAGTATAAGTTTCTCTCAAAAAGAACGTAAAAAGTAAAATTTTTAGCCCACACAAACATAAGCTATATTTTACTGTTATAATGACAATTGGCTGTTTATTAAAAAAAATAAATAAAATTAAAATAAATAAAAAATAATTATCAGATTTTTTCACACTTTGGTCTTTTTAGGACCTTTTGCTCACATCTTTTTCTATAATATTGTTACGAATTTGTATGACACAGCAAAAAAAAAGTCTTACTGCCCGGCTCACGATGTCATTTCGTTAACGTTGGCTAATGTTTTACATCAAAAATAAGTGACTTATAGCCAACTATTATTCAACTAACGGATGTATCGGAGGTAGACCAGGCAAGTGATAAAAGATCAGGGAATATAAAGTTTGTAAATGGCATCGGAATAGGGTTTTTTAATTTTTTATTAAAAATTATGACGAACGTTTACGAAACGACATTGTGAGTGAGGCACTTAGTTTTAGTTAAAAAATCTTAAAATGTTTTGCTTTCAACTTTTCTGATATCTAATAGTTAATTTATAAAAGTGCATTAAAATTTCTTTACAAAATTAGATATAGGGTGTCTTAGTAGGAGTGAAATTTTTATATAGAGTAATTTTTTGTTCAAGTCGAACTTCTGAATTTGGCAGCTTTCGCAAATGTTTGTTCTGATTGTTAAAAATAGAGTACATGCGATAATAGTGAAAATTTATTACAAAAATTTTGAAGTTTATGCTAAGAAAAAAGTCATATTCTCTGACGGAGCGCATTTCTATCAATATTTCTGAATACACAAAATTGTCGAATTTTATGCACAGAATATACTCCTGATATAAGATAGATATAAATGCAGCAGCTACGAGCAGTTATGTAGTAGGCATTTTTAGTAGACGGAGTGATTGGGCTTCACTACTTCAAAACTGAGTTTGAAATTGAATTGACTATGAATGGCGTTCGATACATGAATATGGTAACAGAGTGCTTGTGGCATAAACTGTATGGCATGGATGTGGACGATATGTGATTTCAGCAACACGGAACAAATTATCTCAAGCAATTCTATTGCCAACTGGCCACCAAGATCATAAGATTTAATGCCATGCAAGTTTCTTCTTTAAGCCAAAAACAGTTTCCTTGCAAAAATCCAAAATCTCACGCGTCACTGGCGAAATAGAGCCACGTTTCTGTGCTGGAAAATTACTTGAAGAGAGTAACGGCCTATCATCTGAGATGTGGAAGTCATTTAACAGATATTTTATTCCATACATAATATTCTTTGCAATCGAATAAAAACTCACAACTATTTCAAAAAAGTTAGAATTAGGAAGTATACTTTGGCTTAGATATCCTTTATATGTGTATAACTATGTAGATATATGTATGTATATGTAAGCATTGTGCTTAAAAACAAAAATTCATGTTATTAAATTCCTAAAAATTTATTGGATATTTTTGAAAAAACTTCACATCATTTATTAGAGTACTAAACTTAAAAAATTTTAATTTTGAGAAAAAAATTTTCAAATCTTATTTTGCTTGAAAAGTGTTCAAAATTAAAGTAAAATCTTCATTGTGGCAACGCTGGATCTCATTGCTAGAAACGTACAGCTGATTCACACAAACAAGATAAAACTAAAAGCAGATTCACACAAGCAAGATAAAACTAAAAGCATAATACAAACAAACACACATGATTTAAAGCAAGGGTGCCCAGCCCTGTGCGCTTGATACTCAATCGTTTTTATAAATGCGCTTAGCTATAGGGCTGTGCTCTTTAATACACAAATACTGCGCTCAGCACTAGCAATGAAAAATTCAAAAACAACTTCGTCATATATTTTTTGTCGTTCTTCACTGCACACACACAAAAGTAAAGCAACAACACTTTCGCATGTTTTGCTGGTAAACATTGACCGCAGCGATTATCAGTGTGAATTTTGTTTTTGTAAATGTTTTGCTTTTTACAACAAAAAATATGAAATAAAAATAGTTTTTCCTTAAAAGTATTGGTGTTTACGCTTCCATATAGAACTTGTGGGTACCTCTGATTTGAAGCAGCAAAAATTCCAACTACAAATGATGCTATTGTTGTTTCTTTTCTTGTTGCTTGTGGTTATTGTTACCGTATTGTTCAGCAAGCATATGTGTGAGTGCGCATTTGTGTAAGAATTATATTTGTTCATTTGATTATAGAATTACGAATGGCTAGCAACTTCATGATAATTGTAGAAGGTTATAAAGAAGTATAAATAGCAGACAGATCTGCGGCAGTGGGTCAGATTATTTTGTGCAAGACAGTTGTAATGCAAAATAGTAAGCAAGTCTAGTGTTTTAATACACAGTGGTGTAAACTGTAAATGAAGTTGTGAATTATTTAAGTACTGTGTAACGAGCAAGTGTGTGTCATTATTTAATTTGTAATTGAAGAATCCGCAAAGTATTTTTAAAGGCAAAAACGTAACAATATTAATAAAAGAGTGTTGAAATGATATTTTAAAGACGGGTTGTTATTGTTTACTTCTCAAACAGCTGATTGATTAACTACTTGCCCATACTAGCCAGCAAAAAATACAAGAAGAGGAAGCATACTGTTCTCTCAAAATCACTCTCTGGCTTGCCCAATTTTACTTTACGATAATACTTTTCGTGCAAATGGGTATCCCGCGGCATCACAAAGGTAGAGTAAAGAAACATCTATTGATAGACATTCTTCTATTTATGTTCTTAAAGCTTAAAATTCAAACTTGATTATGATTCAAAAATCTGTTATTTCTTTAGTAACTATTATGTACTGCTCTTTAATATGATTTGAGTACAACTCACTGTTTTAAATTTGCTCTTGTATCACTTAAGGTTTTAATGGTGTGAAACTGTTCCTCCACGGTTTCCTTAAGTTTGTTTAGTTCGTCCTGAGCAGCTTGTTCTCGTATATGAGCAGCATCTTTTTGACGCCAAGCACTTTCTGTAAAGAAAATAACAATAAGTATCGCAATTTTAACATTCAAGTTTTACGAAATATATGTAAGTAAAACGTTGTTATATATACAAGTCAAAGAACGGTACTACTCAAGGAATGGAACAAATATATCAATACACTGAATAACGCAAGAATAGTTTTTGTATTCTATCGATCGAATTACACTTCGATACGACGAGTCTGAAGACTATCCTAAAATACTTCGTTATATCCGTTAATTGTTTGTCCATATGTATGTATCAGTAAACCCTTGGTGCAATGAAAAAAAACAAATAGTGAAAAGTGCGTTAAGTTCTATTTTAAACCAGAGGCCAAATCACCGCACACAATATCGAGCAATATTATAGAAATTCTTTATTTTAGTATCATGGCAAATGGCGAATGAATTGTATTGCAATAATATAAAAAAGTTAAATTTTTTTTTTTTTGTATTCGTACTGTTAGGAAACATATGGTCTTAAATATATTATATTTTATTTAAATTATGATCCGATTTGCATCGTTTGCAATAATCTAGATATATCGTAATGTTATTGGATACGAAGTTAATTCGATATCGCATGCGGTGATTAGACCCCAGAATATTGGTAAAAATTCACTTTTTAGGAGGTAAATAACAAATGCAATGAATTCAACAAGATTCAAAGTAATAATAACTGCATATCTTACAAATTACATTTGCACTTTATCATTTTGCATAAAATTTGTTTCTAACTTGTAGAGATTATTACTTCTATATATAGAACTTATTCTTCATTCTAATTTCGTTGCATACTACACTATGTAGCGGCTTCATTTTCCGTAGTGTATGCGCAATAACTATAATATATTTTTGTATGAAAAACTTCACGATAAAGTATTCTTTTAATAATACTTTGTATATTTATATTATTCCATGTAGCAAAAAAAATTAAGCAGTTGTTCGTAACATATAAACTCCCTCAGATAATTTATTCGAAAATCCTTCTTTTGGGTGGGATTTATATAGGTTTATTTTTAATATGGCCACCTTAGTATTTCTGTTTAAATTTTTTTATTGTTTATTTGCAATGTAAACAATGTTATCTATACAAAATTTCGTTGATATTGTGCTTCACACGATGAATTTATACAACGAATATTTGCGACAATGTATGTTAGCAAACTGGACAAGGTATATATCAAACTGAAACTTCACCCAAATCGTCTTGCACGAAACATATTTAATTTTGGCGGTCACACTCGGCTGAGAAGAAGGGATACCTTTCAGCATCAGAGCGTTAAATAGATGATTTCATCGATATAATCGGCGCACAATAAAACTTTTTGTCTAGCATTGGCTGGACTTAGTTAATTTTTTGTATTTAGTATTAAGATTTGAACACTTATTGTGTTAGTGAAGATTCAATAAATAAAGGTTAAAAAAAAGAATGTTTGCCGCGAGTACGTCGCGATGGTCGAAACTCGTCGTTCGTCGCAGTAGTGTTCCTAGCACTAGATATATATTAATTTCATAATTGTTTTTTTTTCATTCTTGACCATTATCCATATTATTTGATTTAACTATCCCTGCATATTTCTTAGCCCAAAAGTTTTAAATTATGCTAGTGTATTTCTTGTTAAAAGTCAACGAAAAAATCAAAAAGGTAAAAATTTAAAAACAATATTAATGAATTGGTCTTGAGATATAAAAATTTTACCTATAACTTCTCTAAGTTGGGCTATAGTATCCTGATCCAGTTGTGCAATTTTGTGGGCATTAGCTAATTGTGAACTAAGTGTGGAACATTCCTCCTCTAAATCTTGGCATTTTAATGTCTGCAGTTTTAAGCTACTCTTAAAACGATTACTACAAATCAGTAAACGTTGAACATTATCGGCATTATTTTGGGTATCCTTTTGCCTCAGAGCTTTTGTAATCTAGTAAACAAATATAAAATTATGTGAATTTTGTTTTAAAGTTTTGCTCGTAAGATTATTTCACCTCTGGGACTTTGCTTAATAAATCTTTATAATACTGCTCATCGAAATCATCTGGTACCAAAGGCTCATCTTCAGAGCCTGTGCCCTTTGACCGCACACTTTCATCCATTTTTCGTTTTTAAGTTTTTAAAATTTATGTTAAATTAAATATAACATTGGCGTTAATTCATTTCTATTTCCTTATTAAAAAACTGCTTTTTTGGCTTGGTAAGAAAGTATTGACTTAATATTTATGCCACAAATTATCTAAGCAACCCATTAAAGAGAGTTCATGACAAGTTGAAAGAGTGTGAATGTAAAAGAGTAATTTAGCCGTAAATAAAATATTATGCATTTCTTCTTCTGTTTTCTTAAACAACAAAGTTGTTGTTTGGTAACATTTCTGTAGTGCAACAGGTAATGGTCGAAATAAGTAAGAGAATGTAAGGAATATTAATCAAGCTACTAGTGCATGAATAGCGTAACAGTGAAGTCGTTACTAACACAACCTGGTTGTCATGTTGATGTTGCATGCCTGAGTGAGTTGTTGTTAAACAACATTGTACTCTCACTTGTTGCTGCTAATAATAAGAAAGACAGAAACTTAAAAGAATAAGACTTCACGTCACAAAAATGTAATAACGGCATAAAAAATAACAATAAAAATTATAAATTATAATTTTTATTGGTATAAATGGTAGAAGCTAAAAATAGCGAATTGCATAAAAAATAACTTTACTGTATTGTAGTATTATAATATTATATGTTGGTATGTTTCTGGCTCAAGTTCAAATGTATTTAATTTCACCAAGAATTGTATTTAATTATAACAATAATTGCCACGATCAATAACTCTTGACATGAAAAAATAATGGAATTCATTAAGCTGGGGAACAACTAGCTGTTTCATAGTCGCTATACTACTCATCAGCACCCGCTAGGATTCGAACTCGGTATCATGTAAACATGATGTATTTTAATACGGGTGCTTAACCAACTCGGGTAACTTTTAACTGTAACAACAATTTGTTTGTAAGTACTCAAAGCAAAAATTTTTATGTGTGTACTTAACGTTAGCAGATATACAATAGTTGTCACATTTAATAGGTGTGTTTCTTTACTTTCGGAGTAAGCTTCATGCAAACAAGAGCAAGCGTAAGTTTCTCTCAAAAATATTAATTTTTACATTTTTATTCCAAAAACAAACAAACTGAGCAATGTCAGAATTTTTTAAAACTTTTTGTATTTAAATGTAAATATTTTGTAAAACTTAAAATCTGTATTTCTCGTTACATTTTTGTAATAAAGAAATGAAAACTAAATTTAAAAAAAAACTGTGTTCTTTTTATAGAAAAAAAGAAGGAAATAAATGTAAAAATCCGTAATTTTAAATTCTCAGCAAAAATTTTGTTTTTCAAATTTCTTTTAAAAAAATTTCAAGTAAATTTTTAATTACTTCGTAAATTCGCCTCGATTTTAACTTTTGTTTGGGATTTTCAACTATCAAAAAAAAAAATTCATTTAAAATTACGGATATACCAGTAAAAAATTATAAATAGATTGTTTTCTATGTTTCCCAGCTATCTATATGTCGACATTTCATAGGAACTACCCTAATCATCAGTAGACTTTGGAAATTTTTGAAAGATATTCTCAAACATTCAACTTTATATCCCAAAAATCTAAATAAATTGTTGAGAGTTTAAAAAGAAAAATGCCTGTCAAAACATAAAAAACAAGCTTTTTCATTTATACACGTCTCTAACATTTCTTTACAACTTTCCCACAAATGAACAACCGATTTGTTTTTTGAAAGTATCGAAAAGCAAATGCACTGCATTTGTATGTGTCCTGTAATTTATTCTAAAAGAAAGAATATATCGCTCGCTCTTTTTTCAAGTCGATTAAAAACGCGGGAAAGAAGTAGTAATATTTCTCGACATTTAATACGGTCTTGTTTTTTCTGTTATAGTGCTCGAAGGACCATGAATAAAAATTGGGGGTTGAGGGATTTATTATCCTGTGAATATGGAAAAATAACAAAAAATGTTAAGAACAAATTGTTCGTTGGGAAAGAACCAAATAAATAAAAAGATGCTTACCGTTGGTGTGTTGGACATAAAGTGTTTTATTTGTTTTTTCATTAAATGCCGCGAAGGCTTTTAGTACAATTTGACATTGCACAACTTATGTTAAATTACATTGCATTACAATGTTCATAACATTACATTCTATATTTATAGGTAACACAGTTTACAAACAGAAAATTCATTGGAAATGATTTAGATAAACAAGTAAATTGTGTAGAAAAGAAAAAACTCATTAAATTCAATTCAATAAATTTAGTTGTAAAAAATATCAAAAATGCATAAGATATATAATTATATAAAAAATTTATAAAAAAAATTAAATCCATTATGTTAATTTACCAGTGCACAAGTAGAAATATTTCTCGACAATGTAAACGGTCTTGTTTTTTCCGTTATAGTGTACTAGTTTAAATATCCTAATGCCTTAAATGTACACATACTTTGGATACTCTGTTCAGTTGCCAATTTAAGTTTATTAAACCTTGCTTTTGCATTTCCCCATTATTATTTTTGTAATTTTTTTTAATGTCTTATTTGGCTTTACACCGGTTTTTGTTTTATATTTCTTTCATGTTTAAATAAACATCTTTTATTCTTCACTCTCCACATACACTAGCGCAACTGCATATATGCTGCAATATTTGTAATCAGTGTTGCCAGAATTCGAAATGATAAAATCTGCAAAGTTTTTAGGTCTTCAAACCAATGTTTAATACATTTGTTTAAACTTCCCTTTTATATTTTACTTTAACAAATTTAAAATTTGCTGAAACATTTAAACTAGTTATGCACGTCAGTGCCCGAACATACATACTTGTTCGTTTTGGCAAAACAATTTTAAAGTGTAATTAAATACAAATTAATTGTAAATCGGATACATATGTATACAAATTTTACAGTCATTTAGTCATTTCAAGTTATTCTTAAGCTTAGCCTAGGCGATATGTTGAATCAGCATATATATGTTTACATACATATGTTTCGATTTAACAACAAATGCCGCTATCAACATATTAAAAATTACAAATCGCTGAATTTTTTTTTTTAATTGAACATAAAGTATATACCAGCAAATGATTTTTCAACATACGAACTAGCATATAATTTTCATGTTTACATGATATGTTGAATTTCGTATAATGGTTTGTAAACACTAACCATTTGTTTCAAAATGTCAAATAAATTTAAATATTTATTTTAATTTTATTTATGTATGTATGTATATACATATTTTTTTTCATATTTTTTTATATATTGGTTATAATTGCGGTTTATTTTATCTTAAATATATGTATATATACAACGTATATCTCACGCAATTTGCTGCTATTGAAGCACTGGACTACATGTGAAGTATAAAGTCCTATATTTTATCCATTCTATACTGGAAGAGTTCTTTTCTTGTATCATTGAAAATTTTCTGTTGGGTAAAGCTTCATTCTTCTTTAAAACAGTCTTTAGGCACAGGTGCAGTTGCACTTTTTATAATATTTTCGAACATTAACAGACAAAGGCAGATGCCTTGTTAGGCAAGCTGCTTGTTAGCTTCATTTGAAAACTTATTTGAGTAAACTCAAATCATTAATTAAACTGCCGGTTATTTTGAAGGTACTCGTACATATGTACGTATTGATCATTGGAAAAAACTAAGTGCATGTTATAGGCTTTTCAATTAAAACAGTACCATTACATTAAGAACTCTAAGCTCTAACTGGCATCTGTTATTAAAATCTATTGTATCAGACGAAAGCTGATGTTTATTAACACCAGCAGAACCAAAAGCTGTTGCAAACACTGCGATTCGGACAACATTTTTATACATGGTATATAAAATTTACTTTTCAACAAACAACATATCAGTTAATAAACGTAGAATTTTTGCTAACAAATAAAAATATGGTGTCTTGAATAATGGATTCAAATTCGGTTGACAAAACTCAGTTTATCACTAGTTCAGTTGAATCAAAAATATATTTATTGTATAGAGTGATCACCATCTCATACCTCTTCTTCTTGGGACTTGATTCTTGCTGATTTTTGCAACATTGGCTATGACTTTAACTCTTGACGTACAGGCTGTTCACAGGCAGTCTTCTCTTGATTTGTGGGGCTGTTCCTAATGACTATTTTTTGTCCCTCATTTTCATCTTCCGAAGTTACGGGTATCGTGCGAAATTACTAATGTTCATAGAATTCCTACAGTAACAAAACAGTCATCTGGAGGGGGACCTTAAATTTCTACTAGGTGTATTTATATAATTTAGAAAATCTAAATAAGAAATGTTTTTATCAAAATATTTTTTGCTAAATAAGTTCTTCTATTCTGTTTTCGCTGTGATGATATGGTGAACTAGCGCGGTGATAAAATTTTCAAGTCATTGCAAACAATTTAAATTCCAAAATGGAGAACTGTGGACCGTTATCAGTCTGCAATGCAAGCGGTGGCCTAAATGTTGAAAAAAATTCTTTAAAAAACAAACTAACTCTCTGACAGTTCCGATAATTTTTAAACCCAGAATAACTGTCTATGAGACCAAGGCAGCTTTATATAGGTAGTCGCAGAACTGCAATAAATACAACACCAACAAACATCAACATGTATTTTGTTAGTAGAATTTACGAATAGTTGTCAAAATTTTGACAATTATTCGTAAATTCTACCAACAAAATACATGTTGATGTTTGTTGGTGTTGTATTTATTGTAATTCTGCTACTACCTGTATAAAGCTGCCTTGTATGAGACCAAGTTAATTTTTCAGTTCAAATGAAATAAGGCAGCCGCGCCAATATCAGATCTATGCTCTGGAATTTCTTGCTCTCCAATTTTCAATTTATTATCGCTTTGCTTATGTATTTGGCAAGTTGCAAATTTCTTGATGTAGTAAAAAGTATATTGACTCACATTTGCCATAGCTGAAATGTCCATTATGTATAATTTTTAAATAATTATACGTAAACTAACATAATTAAGGAAGACTTTTGAGGATTTAAATTTAGTTCTATTTTCACTGGATAGTTCTTCTCTAAAATTTCAATATACTTGGATTTCATTAGACAACATTTGTGGCCCAATGGAGGTGGCCATCCATTTACAATAACCTTTTTTAGGGTTTCAAGAGACTGGTCGTTGTACGTACGATTTTTTAGATTTTCGCAATATTATCTGAATTTCGAGATTAACTACTTTTTAGTCATTTTGGCAATCATGATTTAAACGGTGTGCCAAGAACATATTTCCGCCTGGCTTATATAAATAAATATAAGGCGATCACCATCTTATGATTGAATTTAATCTGTATTTTAACACCAAAAATATTCAAATCCACATATAAACGTTGTTTTGAATTGCGCAAATTTGCAAAATTCATATAAATCTGTAATTCTGGCAACTGTGCTTGTAATGATTATTTGAGAAACAGAAGCTTCACTCTTCTTAAAGTTTTATGGTTGCTTTTGTTGTACATTTCACTTTTTGTTGTTGTCGCATTGTAATTTGTTGTATTTGGCTGGCTCAGTTTTAGGCGTTTGATCATCATCATGTTGTACAAAACTTTCAGTTTCATTTTCCATTTGATTCATTTCGTATCGTCTAATTTCATTTGTTTCGTGGAAAGAAAAAGAAATGCATAGATTTATTAATAATTAAAGTTAAAAATAAACCTAGTATTAATATTTTCGAAGTTTTTAAAAGATAGTGAAGTGTTTGTGTGCTTGTTCTTAAATGTAAATTTTGGTTGGCTTAAGAAAGCAAAAAAGTTGAAAGTGTTGTTTGTCGTTGTATTTGTATTTTTACCCCAAAACGTTTAGCAAGAAAACTGGAATTAAAATTAAAAATAAATTTAATACCTTAATTTAAGCAATTCAACAGAATAATGGCTCGCAGAAAAACTTCTTTATCGTTGCCTTTATCTTTACAATCTTCAGCCAGGCAGCAGCAAACTTCGCTTGATATTGAAAAAGTTAAACGCCATTTTAGTTGGTCTGATTGTGAGACAATGTAAGTTTATTGAACTTTTGTTTGATTGATTTTGTTTAGACAATTTACATACATATATACATATGTACACGCATATAATACATACGTATGTATGTAAATAAACTTTAATATTTTAAAATAAATAAATTTTCATATGAATGGAATCAATAAGTTTTCAGGGTCAAATATCAGTAGCAACTGTGCTTACACGATAGTTTTTAGCGATGGTTTATGCGTAGTAAGCTTGAAAATTTATTTAAGAGGAATTTTTTGATACTTCAGAAAATGCCAATATACATAAGTACATATGTAGATATTTATGTAAAATGCAAAAAGGCGTAATAAGCAAAAAGTTCAAAATCGAGTGTTTAATGGATTATTATGATATATTATATTATATTCTTAAAAATATTTTGTGTTTATTACAGATCGATTTGACGAGTTTCTTTAAAAAGTTTGTTAAATAAACCTTTAATAAATATAATATTCTTTTGTTAAATATAACCGTAAATATCTTAAAAAATTACGCTTAAAAAAAATGCAAGAGACGTTTACAGCTTTAATATTATAAAGGGTTTTGCATCCTTTGCAAAACTATATCTTATTCCCATTTTAGCTAACATAAGTGAGTACATAATTGTATCGTATACCGTATTAGCTAATGCTATTTTTCTCTACAGAGAATTTAGAAAAAATAGATATACCCATGTAATGGGAAATTTAATTTTAAGTTTAAACAAACACGGGTGTAATATATTAGGCTAGGCCGAATCTAAAATACTCTTCATGATAGTTATATGTATAGTATATTTTACAAATTCGAACTAAATATGCTCGGATATATGTATATGGATCGATATCCGAAATTTTCAATATCTGTATTTTAGTAGCCTCTTTTTATTACCACAACTGCTTTTAAGCAAACAAATTTGTTTAAGTTCGCTTACGCGAAATTTTAATAAAAAAATCGGTTTAAGCTATATCTCGGGTGTCTATGGACCGAATTTTTCATTTTATGTATCTTAATAACCTCCTTCTATAAATGAAACTGATTTAAAGCTAAAAAAATTTTTTCATTGAAAAATCGGTTCTTGGGTATGTATGGACCGATATCGGAAATGATCATTTTCTGTATTTGGTAACCACCTAATGCTACCAGAACTGCTTTTAAGAAAAGTTGTTTAATTTTGCTTACGACACATTTTCATGAAAAAATCGGTTTAGACTATATCTCGGATATATATGGACCGCTACCGGAGGTTTTCATTTTCTCTGTTTCAGTAACCTTCTTTAAAAAAAAAAAAAATATATATATATATATATATATATATATATATATATATATATATATATATATATATATATATATATATATATATATATATATATATATATATATATATATATATATATATATATATATATATATATATATATATATATATATATATATATATATATATATATATATATATATATATATATATATATATATATATATATATATATATATATATATATATATATATATATATATATATATATATATATATATATATATATATATATATATATATATATATATATATATTATTTTTTTTAATTTTGTTTCATGAAAAAATCGGTTAGATTATATCTCGGGTATATATGGACCCATATCGGGAATTTTGATTTTTTGTATTTTAGTAACCTTCTTATATTACCAGAACTGCTTTTAACAAAAGAAAAAAAATGTTTTGCATAGAAAAATCGGTTCAGACTATGTATCGGGTATATATGGACCGATATCGGAAATTTTAATTTTCTGTATTTGGTAAACTCCTTGTATTACCAGAACTGCTTTACAAAAATAAACTTGTTTAAGTTCGCTTACGTGACATTATCATGAAAAAATTGGTTTAAGCTATATCTCGGGTGTATGGGGACCGATATCGGAAGTTTTCATATTCTGTATTTTAATAACCTCCTTTTATAACCAGAACTGCTTTTAAGCAAAAAAAAAATTTTTTTAAGTTCGCTTACGCGACATTTTTATTTCAATTTCGATATAGGCTATATATGGACCGATATCGGAAACTTTCACTTTCCATATTTAGATAACCCTTTTTTTTTACCACACTTGCTTTTAAGCAAAACAAGTTGTTGAAGTTCGCTTATGCGAAATTTTCATTAAAAAACCGGTTTAGGCTATATCTCGGGTATATACCGATATCGGGAATTTTTATTGCGTTTTAAGTGCCATGTCTAATAATTGTGTGAAGTTTGAAGCTGGGAAACATAGAAAACAAGCTCTTTATATACTTTTTTTTTATTGGTATGTATCAGTATTTTTTTTTTTAATTTTCATACAAAATTGCAAAGAGTAATGCCTTTTCGGAATTTTGGATATATCTCAGCCATATGTGAACCGATTTTACTGAATTTCAATAGCGAACCCATGAATCGATGGGGTAAAAAAATGTTCAAAGAACAAATTTTCTAAGTCTAATGGTTTTCTCAGCACGGTATTTCAACGGCGGATAGACGGACATCATTTAATCAAATTTTCTATCAATGTTGATTCTGAATATGTATACTTTATGGTTGGAAATGAAAATTGTAGAAATTACAAACGGAATCACAAACATATATACATTTTTGTAAAGGGTATAAAAACTTCGTGAAAATTATGCTAACGTTTAACATTTCCTTGTTTTAGAAAAAATAAAAAAAGTGAAGTTTTAAGCTTCACTATAAAACTTACCTTGAGTGTTTAGCAGGAATTGAACCTGCCATCTCGAGATTAATGACCGAACACTCTACCAATTCGCCCGTCGAGACACTGTCATGTTTGTGCTGTCATGTCAAGTTTGATCGAGGCTTAAGAGATATATAGTTAGGATAACGTTCTAGTTCGCTAGTTCTGTGGGTAATTAACAAAATGCATATGTGATTCAATATGAGATGCATATAGATAGAAAATAATTAAATGCTCGGTGGCTGAGTGGTTAAAGCAGCAGATCATGATACGTCATGACCCGAGTTCAAATCCCATTGGGTGCTAATGAGTAGTGTAGCGACTACGAAACAGCTAGTTGTCCCCCAGCTAAAGATTTGATTATTATTTTTCGTGTCTTCTTCAATCAATAATTATTGATCACAGCAAATTTGTATTGTAAAAAAAACCTTCTTAAAAAAAACTTAAGAAAGGAAAAACCTGAACTAAAAGCCCGATGTACATATGTACAAACCAAAAAATTTTTAATTTAATATTGTTTCTTTGATCCATTTTTTCGAATAGTAAAAACTCGAAGAGCACACCAAAAAACGACTAACCTTTTTATCTGTCAAAAACAAACTGATAATCCAGAATGGCTGATATTGCAAACATATATAACAGACATGTGTACCAACATAATAGAAAAAAATCCAAAGTCGAACGTAACTCACGAAATTTGAAAATAACCGTTATTTTTTGATCACACCTTGTATACTCAAATGGTAATGGGGCTATAGTATGGTGGGAAAAAACCGAAACAGTAATAGTTATATCAAGACTTCACAAGATACAGGGCTTTGCCCTCCTATGTATCACAGGGGCAGTGAGAACCCCAACAACAGGAATGGAGGCTCTTTTGAACCGAACACCACTTAACGTGGCTGTTCAAAATGAGGTAACCGTTCAGGCGATCTCAATTACAAGAGAGAAAAACTAAAGACAGCTAACCTTATTGGTCATCTTGCAATCAAGGGTATCAGAGACGTATTTGATATGTCTCAAACAAGTGACCTCATAGATCCAACTCACTCTTGTAGCAGGAACTTCGGGATCATCTTCCCAACAAGGGAATAATAAGGCAGGAAGCCAAAGTGGCTGCGGTATGGTTAACAAAAGTTGTACATGGATGGATCCAAAATGCTTCAAGGAGTTGGATCGGGAATAGTGGGGCCTAGAGCATGGAATATAACTTTAGTAAAGATGCAATAATGTGGATATACTTTCCAATAGGGGACACAAGCAAGCGCTGATTAAAATACTTTCTGATGGTCAATCGTCTTAAAAACCCTGAGCAGTTGTGTCTTTACGTTCAGGTTAGTACTGGAATACCAGGTTACTTTGATTTGGGCGCCAGCACATGAGGGATATTATGGCAATAAAATGACGGACATCTACTCCTAAAAAGAAGCAGAGGGTAGGAAAAACCCAAAACCACTAACAGGCGCACTAACAGGTCATTATACCTGCCTTAAGCAGCTGTATGGGATAGGCATTTTTAATACAGTTATTTGCAGATTCTGCGGTGAGGAAGAGGAGTCAATGGAACACTTGATCACCTACTGTGGGACATTGGGACACAGAAAATATAGGCGGCCCACATACGTTAAGTGAACGGGACTTGCCATCACTCGCAATGAAGGAGCTAGTCCGGTTTCAAGGCGTACTCGAGTAGTGAAGGGGCAAGGGAAAGCACAATAGGATCAACAATGGTTGTAGTGCAACTGACCGTGGAGGGCCACATTCCAGGGCAGCTTTATCAGCTAGTGTTCGAATTACAATAAATACAATACCAAAAAAACATCAGGTGTTGTTGGTAGAAATTACTAAATAAAAAAATGTTGTCTCTTTTTTGTTTGAAAAAGCAACAAAGTCTATGTGTTTTTTCAGAATTATGTAGCTTGTAAACAAAATATTGACAATTTTAAATAGGTTAAACACAAAGAATAAATAATTTCAGAACATATGTAAGAAAACTGGCTGGGTGAACCTAATCTAGCCCAATGTTGCCTAGTACTCAGGAGAACACTCAGGTTTTAATTTTGCTTTTACCAGGTTTATGATAAATTTTTTTTTTTTTAATTACGAGGACTTGCTAGACCAGTCGTAGATTTCCCCTAAATGCAGATATCCATCTGCAGTTGTCACCAGAAGAACAAACTTCTGTCAAAAACTACGTAATGGTTTGATTTTAAAGACCATAGTGTACTGCTATGCCTGGGGTTAATGGCCGTCAATACCAGTTATTTCCTTTGCACTACCAGGTATGGTCCTACGACTGTTAAAACCAGATGGTGTTATAAAAAGATATATCATATTCACAGAGATTTTAAAGGCAAATATCATATGGTAGAGAACAATGTTAAAGACGTTTATGTTGTATATTGTGTACGCATTTGTGAATATAAAGAAACCTAAAAATAAAATGTTTCAAAGGGAATTTAAATATAAAAACCTTTGTGTAAAATTGAATCCAAAATTGTTTATTCTAATTATTTAGGGAAATGGTGTACTTGTTTTTACTGATATCGAACGGAATTTTTGAGCGAGAAACAACGTGAGTATGAGATGATAAGATAAGATGAGAGTATAAATGAGTGGAACCCACAGAGGTTTTATGCTTATTAGTTATCTCTTTTCCGTTGCGTTTCATGTCTGTTCTACTTTGTAATCATATTGATATATATATACCCAGTGAACTTTTTGTCACATACATCTTCGATCTAAGATCATTGACAATGTAAGCGTGACCCATCCGAAGTCTGTATACAATTCCTACTTACATTTACACAGCGATGGCCTAGGCCGTGAGATGCATCCAACACTGTATACATTGTAAGCGAAGATTGGATGAGTTCAAAACTATATTATTAGCATTTCGTTTCTACTTTGTTTCTTCTGTACATTTAATTTAACATAATGAGTAGAAAGAGAATAATCTGAATCGAATGCTAGTTTTTTGTTGTCCTTAACATGTTTATTTTGATTTTTTCTGTTGACACAATCGCTTACAATCGGATGCTTTGCAAATTGTAATAAGTTGTGGACTGCTGGGTATTTTTAATGATAGAAAGTGTTTTCAAACATTTGCAAATAAGCGCAAGGAGAATATGTAAATTAGCATATGTATGTATGTATTGTTTACAGAACACAAACGAGCGTCTCGTGTATAAAATTTCCGTAAAAAGTCCTTTCCTCGCCTTTTCTAGGCGAGTCATCTTGCGCAGATAGTTTGTCATTACAATGACAAAATATATAAATGTATTTTAGTAATTTCTACGATATTCAAGTGTTACCGTATTGATTACATGCTTACTTCAAACATATTCTAATAAAGCGTTTCCATGGTGTCGGTATGACATTCCATGGGTCATAATTGGCAACTGGCAATTCACAATTTATTTATTTATTTATTTATTTCAACTAAATGCTTAATCTTCTTAATCTTAATCTTAAGAAATCAGTATAACAAGGAAATAGATAGAATTAATATAACAAAAATTTCATTAGAAAACTACAAACAGTTATAAATATATTCACTAGAGTTTAAATACAAAAGAAGTCTTCTCTTAGTAACATGAATATTGTCAGATAAGTCGATGAGATCATAAAATCTGTTTACTTCGCCACAAACTCTACGGAAAGGATCAAAATTTAAGAAGTTTGATCGATGAAATTGAAGATACAGTGGAACGTACGACCTTAGCTGTCTGTTAGTCGGCTGCGGTATGATTAATTAAAGCAACTGTTGACATTATAGCCATCAAAAATATCTTGAGATCAAAAATGAATACTCTTGTCATTATATTGATGTTAGAATACATCATAACTACGACTGGTTTTCTTTGAGTGCACATAGTAAAATAGGATTCAAGGGATTTAATTTTTTGTTCACCATAATTGGCATTTTCATGGATATGTCAATATGTATTATGTATGTTCAATATATTGCACTTTTGACATATCGAGTCATTTAATAAGATAAATATATGTAGGTTTAATTATATACATTCATGTATAAGAATGTGCGTTATTACATTTGTTGTATCTTATCAACATAGGAACTTAAGTGTTTGAGTTTCCTCATAATTGAATTGTAGTGGCAACAGGTGGTAGAATACACTGATCTGCGGGGGCTCTAAAAGACAAGAAAAACTAATAATTTATTTTGCACTAATCGATAAGACATATATTTTTCTTAGTATTTATGTTAGTTTTACTACTTTTTTTTTGCTACTATTAGCATTGCAATCATTTATAACACAAAATAGACTTTATGACTTCTTTTAGTGAGAGAAATGGAAGGTCTACAGACTTCATAATGAGTATGGTTCGAATTATAGCTTAACGTAAAAGTGGCTTTAAAGCAGTGCATTTACGAGTAAGCGCTCAAAAATTAATTTAAACAAATTTTTGGAAGCTCTAATATACTTAGATGTCATGTTTCAGAAGCATTATGCATGACAACTTCTGATTCTCTTATATGTCCTTTTGGATACAATTTTTTTAAATCTGACAGAGAAGGCCTAGATGGTGGTGTCGCTATATTTGTAGAAAGCCACATTTCATCAAAACTATGCCATAAAAATAGTAAAAGTGTAAAAGACGTTGAGTTTGTCTTTGGGAAGTGTGAAGTGAAGTGTCTTCATATGGCAGAAAAGTGCTAGTTGGTTCCGTATATAGACCGAATAAAAAACCACCTCTTAATATTATTTTTTCAACTCTTCAAATACACTCTCCAGGCTATAATAATATAGTCGTTTCAAGTTATTTAAATTCTTATATTTTGATTGAGTCTTTTCCCCGTGAACACCACCAATTTAATATATCATACCACTACATCGAGTATATTGATTGTAGTTTTCTTCGTGTCGGAAGCATCTAAGGTTCTTTTATGACTAGATCTCAGCATCATGTCTCTCTAAACAGGATGTGATTTTTCTAACTTACGATTTTGAACAGGTAGAGCAGTGTTTTAGTTACCGCGATTTAAAAAATCTAAATTTTAACGATCTTTGCTTACTTTCCTCACAAATTACATGGAGCGATATATTTTTTATGCCGTCGGTTGCTGAACAATGTTTGTTTTTAGAAAGTAATATTCAACACCTTTTTGATTTAATTGTTTCATTAAAAATTAAAAAGATTTCACAAGAACATAAACCCTGGTTTATGAATGTTGTAATGAGTGCCATACACTTTAGCGATTGGGCATACGATAGGTGGAAAAGGTTTTGAATTCCGGAACTATATTTACAATTCTCAGAAGCTGGGAAAAAATTAACAAGCCAATTAGTAGTGCTAAAAAAGATTATTATTCGAGAAGATTTGATTCTGCTATTGATTCGCGAAAAACCTGGCAAATCATGCGCGAAATTGGAATCGGTAATCAGAAATGAAAACTAAATATAGTGTGGATGCTAACGAAATAAATGAATCCTTTATAAATATACCTTCCACGCAGGTGAATAAAAATTTTTATAATTTTAACCAATTTACAATTGCGGCAGAGGTAGATATTTTAGGAAATAAATTAAAATTTTCGTGTATAACTCAAAATGACGTTTTCTTAGCTTGCTATGAAATGAAATCGAACTCAGTAGGATCCGACGACATGCACTCATTTGGTAGGCTACTTTTGCCCATTTTCCTTCCATTCATCACCCATTTCACATTTCACAATAAAATAGTGTGCAGCTCTCACCCCTCCTGCTGGAAAAAGGCGAAAATTATACCACTATCAAAACCGAATGTGGAATATAGACCTATTGCCATTTCTTACATTTTTCAAAGGTTCTGGAAAAACTATTATGTAAACAAATAACCCAGTGCACACTTAATAACAACCTATTACGAGTATAAAATGTGCAATATGGCTTTCGCCATGAACGCAGTTGTGTCACTGCTCTGATTGACATTAGCGAGGACATACGTAGAAAAATAAACCTAGGAGACATTACCTTTTTAGTATTTCTTGACCATAACAACTGAACTGATAACAGTATACATAAAATTGCCAAATAATTGTGAATTATGTTCCATGATGCAAAAAAAAAATATATTATATTAATCGGTAACCGAATTTTCGAATACTTTAAAAAAAACATTTGCGTACAATAAAAATTTCTTTACTTTTATATTTTAGTGAACAATTTTAATAAAGTTAAAAAATTTAGCAATAAAACAAAATTGAGCATATTCAACAACAAACCTGACCGCACTTAAGGAAAAATTACGATGACACGAGAGCTGTTACCCAGCCCAGATCTGCTTTACTGTACGACTGTCTTATAAAAGTAATTTGAATTTTTTTCTTGTAATCGCATCTAATATTGCTGCCGCGAAAGAAAACAGTATAAGTGATGTCTTATTGTAGCATTTCTTAGAGAAAGGCTATTAAAACATTGTATAGTGGTAGGGCATCTATTTTTTTTTTTGTATTTCAGTGACATAGTTTTTGGTTTTTCAATTGATAGCAATTACACTATGAAACACAAGATGGGAAATAAATTATTCTGATGTTTTCATGTAGGAATTCTATTTTGCTAAAGCCAATAGAAAACGAAAATACCTTTAGTTTTGCTATGTTAGTTTTCTACCGCCTCTAACAAAACAGAATTGACACATAAGTGCCTCCCAATAATTATAGTATATCACAGTGACTGATCTCTTAATAAATTCAAAAGAATTTTGGTGACCACTGTAATGTTTATCGCAGTAAATTTACAAACAGAAATTAATTTCATACACAATTTGCAACTGAACGGAAAAAGATAACACAAAATTAAAGGTTATAAAAGCTATTGATTGGAAAGAAATAAAAGTAATAAATAAATTAATTATTAGTTTTGGTAATAAATTTAATATCATGGATACAATTTCAGTTTGGTGAGTTTTTCTTGATATTTGTGATAATATTTCTTGGTTTCATGAAATTGGCTTAAATTTTTTTATTTCCTTGTTTATTTTTAATACCTTATAATTAAAAGAATTTCCTTTTTCATTCAAAATGTTTAATAACTAACAATTTAATTTAATGTTAACAATTGCGCTGACAAATAGTTAGGGTGGCTATTTTAGCATTTTTAACGGCTATGTTCAGAAATACTTAGTTGTACTTAGCGTGAGTTTTCCAATTTAGCAGTTAAATATTTACCAGCTTATTTTTTTTTTATTAATTTTATTAAAGAATATTTTCGATATAAATTTCCTAAAAGAAATAAGTATTATAAATTTAAAACTCAAAAACACAAGCAATTTTTCTAGCTATCTTTAGAACAACACTTCGTAAGTTGGAAACTCATTGTAATGAGCTGTTCACAGAACACTAATGAGCACACTTTTAAAAAACGAATGAAAAGCACTAAAGTTTTTGAGTGATTTCTATATAAATTTTGAACTCAAAATAAAGTTGAAACGGGGTGACAGGATTGATTGTAACAAAAAAAAAAAAACTACCCCATGCAGTTTGAACATCATGAGTACTTAAGACAAAACAAGAAATTTGGTCACATTGTTATCATTTTTCGGTTATTGTCGTTAATGTTCATTACTTCTGTTCATTTCAACTTTGGAACCGTAACCATAAATAACGTTTACAGAACCACAGTCAAAATTAATAACACAAGTGTCAGAAGTAACGGGAGTATTCATTTGCTTTCTTTTATTAATAATTTTTAAGCAACGTGTACTCTTTTGCTACCCTGATTTCTGGTTTAAAAATTAAAGATAAAGTTAAATATATTTTTCATTTAATGGAGATTTTCAGCTTCATTTATTTGATGATCTTTTAAATGAACATCAATAATCACAACCACCAAGTGTTGCAATTTTACTTTAAACTGGACTACAATATAGCTCAGACCTGTCTTCATAGGACAATCATTAAGATAATTAGGAGTTAATTGAGTGCATTTTACATACAATTTATTAATATATAATTGAATCTTCAACAGACGCATATTTCACTCATATTTTCTCCACGTGCTTTCGAACTTTGATAGGATGGTAACTGAATAAGACTTTAATCGCCTTATCTGATGGTGAACCAATTCCACGTGATAAATTATTCACGGTTCCAAGACTCACACAAGTCGCAAATTTTTCTCATATATTTCTACCCATATGAACAAACCCCTTGCTGAAGAGTACAGGAGGTATGCAATTTCCAGAGGTCAATCGAAGACAAGGGTAAATGAGTTGGTAGGCCGAAGCCATTACGAGCATCAGCCCTTAACCAACCATCACTTCTCGTTCCTTACATCTCGTTCCTGGCATTGCACCTTAATTATAATTCTCCTTCCTGCGATTTTAAGTTTAAACCACAGCCAGAACTTTACAGCCAAGGTATGTAGCAGAACCATGCTTAGCGCCGGGTTAGTCTGTAAGCAGTACCTCCCAGGGACTTTGCAGATCCCCGTTCTGCTAGTTTTAACACTTGGTAATAAGGGTTTCGGAAGTCCAACACAACATAAGTAATGCGGCTTCCTAGAGTTTTATTGTTTTTATTTTTATAATGTTGAATTAGTTGTAATTTCCGTTTTATTAAACATTCCCGACACGGTTCAAATCCGCGCACATGCCGCCAATTTCACGCTCAGCATAGTAGTCGATGACTTGCAATTTCTGTTGAAGTTGATTTGTTTCATATATGAGCTGGTTTTCTTGAAAGTGGTATAAGTCCATTTTTTCATATATTGAGATATTTAAACGTTTGAATCCATTTAAAACTATTAGCCAACTTTAATCAATTCGAGGTAGGTTTTTTACACTATACACCTTTTAGATTTTATTATGAAATAATAATTACTAAAATTATTTTAAAAACGCTAACGATAAAAATAGGAGAAAATTTAAGTCCATATTTTTATAGACATAACAGTTTTAGGGAAACGGATTTTAATGTAAAAAGTAACAGTGAAAATAAAGATATTTATATACACGTATAACCAAGTTTATTACATTAAAAATATAAAAATGAAACTTACTTCATTAAGATCTTTATTAGTCTTACTTACTTACCAACATGACTTTCAGACAGATTGTCGTGATTGTAAACCCATTGTAACAAAATATATTATTTATTCAAACCCTTAATTTTCTGCTTTAATTCGAAAAATAATGTAGAAAAAGCACCAAATTGTATGCGATTGTATGTATTAATTTTACAAATTATTTTGTTTTAGAAAGTGTTTTGTTATTAAACGATCAAGCCAAGTTTGTCAAATATCACACTAAAAGCAGTCACTGTACCTACATAGTAAAGTTAATATTTGTTATGATGCGTGAAAAAAGTTATTAATAAAATGATTACATTTTTACGGAATCTTCTTCTTCTTCTTCATTTCAGCTAATACACTTTCACTGTTCGCTTAAAAAATACAATTGAAATTTATGCTGCGTTTGTGCGATTCTATAAATTTTAATGATCCGATAATCGCAACTTTTTCTAGATGCTTCATCGCTTGCTGTAGTGACTGTATATGATGATAATATATATGATGATAATAATATATATTATGATAATAATATACATATTATGATTTTAATATAGTTTTAGAGGCGGTAAATAAGCCGGCATTGATCGACAGCGACTTTCGTTAAAAATATTACTGAATAACAAATTCGATCAAATATAATTATTTTGACGATAGGATTATTAGTTCAAGTTTGACAAATAGGAATTTTAATATCATATAATACTTTTCATATCATATAATACTTTTAATATCATATAATACTTTTTGTTCAAAATGAGCTCTAAAAATAAAATTTCTAAACTTGGTGCGTTTTTGTTGAAATAACACGTTTTTCCCCATTTTGGTGCGTTTTGAAATTTTAAAGTTAACAACACTGATCATCACAACATCTCATGAGAACTACGGAGGGAGTTTGGTGGCATGCCAACGGGTGGTGCTGTCAAGTCTAATTTGATCATCTACTACTCTTAAGCGAGTACTTTTATTATAATAATATCATATAATACTTTTTGTACAAAATGAGCTCTAAAAAAAATTTCTAAACTTGGTGCGTTTTTGTTGAAATAACACGTTTTCCCCCATTTTGGTGCATTTTGAAATTTTAAAGTTGACAACACTGATCATCACAACATCTCATAAGAACAATACCGTCTTGACTGAAGTTGGACTTGAACTCACAACTAGTTACAATAATACCTTTAGTTTGTTAACAAGGTTGCTTTAAATACACTAGCACTAGATAAGTAATATCTGCTAAGAGGAGCGTGCAGTAATCAATAATAATTGCAATAAGAGAGTTGCTTTATTTATTAGGAATGGACTTATTCCACTTTCAAAAGAAATATTTTTGCAATAGCATTGTGCAGCAAAACTGTTTTTGTTTAATTGATTTCAAGATAGAAATCTATTAAAATTGTGATTATAACGGTTATTACCGTTAGCTTAGTTTTTTTTAAAACAACAGCTCATATATTCTATGAAACAATTAATAGTTAATACATTTTAATAAATAATTGGCCTCTACAATATTTTTGTTTCATAATTATTCGTTAAAAATGATTGAATTCGATATTTTCTTTTAGGATTTGTTTGTATAACTGCATATCGTTGGAGTTTCCGTCACAAGAGAAAATTTGTTAAAAATCTACTAACAACTAATAACTACTAATAGAAAAATTTTATGTAGAAAAGTTCAGTTCAAAACAATGCACAAACAAAAATCTGACTGACATTGTCAAGCTGCAGCAAATTTGTACTAATTTCTGGGCATACTAAATCTAACACAATTACGTACATATTTAATGGGTGATTCACATGAATCACGTGAATGCGGTAATTCACGCACGTAATTTGGTAGTTACAGACCATTCGTAAAATATTGACTAATGACCTTAAGTCAACAATGAGTTTCAAGAGAATTTATAATGTTATTTTATAGGTACTCGCATATTATTATTTTCTTTAATTACAATTTTTATCGAAGTTATTAAGTGTAATTCGTTCTGTTGCCATAAATAACCCTTAAAAGCTTTACAACATAACAGCTTAAAAACGCACCACAGCTTGATCAGCAACTGTTAATGACATCAAAAAGCAATATTTAACCTTCAAAGTCAATAATTACAATGATTGCGCAAAAATTCGACTTTAAAATAAATTACATAAAAAAAGAAAAAAAAAAAAAAACAAATAATAATAATGCATACATTACAATTATAGTATTAATAGAGTAAGAGAAGAAGAAAAGAAAAAAACAAGAGAGATAGATTTTTGGTTGAACAGTTAAAAAAACTACTTCTTGAATGGAATTCTAGCAAACAACAGTTTGCAATAATTTATTTATTTATTTAGTAACTATACAGTTCAAAGTATGGGGTGCACAGCATGGGTGGGGTGACAAAGACCATATGCCCAAGATGCTATTAACAGTACGTTTGTAGCGTCGCTGTGACTAACTATAACGACCTATGCCTATGGTTAACAAAGAATAACCTCTAAAAAAACTGTAAACCAATACAGTTAGTTGAGGCAAACCGTTAACTAGTGCGAATGAGACGCAAAACTCTCGAAGACCGAACAACAAACACAAGCCTGATCGCACTTAAAAAATAATTACGATGACGCGCGAGCTGTTCTTCAGCCCAGAGCTGCTTTACGACTATGTTTGCAATAATTTATTTGTGCATAGCATATATGCACATATATGTATGTACTTATGTACATATATGACACATATACATAAGTATGCATATCAATCAATTTATTATTGAAATTTGTTAGGAATATATGTAAGATCATCATTATAGATCTCTCCGTAAGTTTGTTCATTTAGCTGTCAGTTTGGTAGGATATCAGTTACTGCTAAACATTTTTCTTTATTAAGCTACGTACACACGGTTGTCAGATCTTACAATATTGCCAGTAAAATTGTCTGAAAATGTATTACAATCGTGGGAACTGCCAATTTTTAACTTACAACGTTGTCAGAAAAACCATTGTCAATCAATTGTAAGACGACAATGTTTTCAGGCATCTGACGATCGTGAGAACACTCTTCGTCGGCTTTGCCAGATAATTGGCTGGGTATTGTAAGCTGAGTTTTAATTGTCAGATGTATAAAATTAATGCACCTGACAATGGCATCATTGTCAGAAAAAAGCTTGATGGGCAACACAGCCAAACAGATCGTTGTTGATATACATAAGTGGCAATGCCTTAAACATGTCTGGCAATTTTTTTCATTTAACAATCTGACAACCGTGTGAACTGAGAATTTTTATTGTCAGATGAATTATTTGTCAGACTATAGTCTGATTTTCTTACGATCATCTGAACACACAATTTACTTCTGCGGGACAATTTTTCATTGTCACTACATTGCCAGCATGTTGCCAGATCTTACAATATTGTAACATCTGACAACCGTGTGTACATAGCTTTTCGCTAAGAATGATACTACAGGTCTGGAAATAAGTCATACAGGCCTGTTCTAAAAACCATTTGATTTCAAAGCACATGCTGTTTCAAAAGTATAAATGTGATTTATACCTATTCTGCAAATCACAATATTGTATGATTTTCGCTACACTACTCATCAAATTAAATAAATTAATATTTACATTTCTGGGTACGGAGAGTTTTTAAAATACAAAAATATGTGTGTTAATAACTAAAACAGAAATACGGCTTGTTCAGAGACAGCAAACGCTGCACAAACAACGTGGGCAGTTAACAAAAGGCATATATCGCTCCGTTACTGAAAAATAGTTATAACTAAAAAAAGCTTGTTTTGCGAAAAACGCATTTAAAATTTTTAGTTTCCACACAAGTCAGACAATTTTTTTTAGAAAATATCTCTTAAAGTAAACAGTTTAAAATAATTTGAATAAATTTTTGGCACAATATAATAGGTAGTACTGTTAACAATTCTGTATTGTTAACTCGAAAGGCTCATTTTAGAGATATGACTATGTTGCAACAAAGGAGCGATATGATTCAATACGAGATGAATATAGATAGAAAATAATTAAATGGCTCGGTGGCTGAGTGGTTAATGCAGCAGTTCATGATACGTCAAGTCCGAATGGGTGCTGATCAGTAGTGTAGCGACTACGAAACGGCTAGTTGTCCCCGAGCTAATGATTTGATTATTAATTTTCTTGTCTTCTTCAATCAAAAATTATTCATCACAGCAAATTTGTATTGTAAAAAATTCTTCTTAAGAAAAAACTTAAGAAAGGAAAAACTTGAACTAAAACCTGATGTACAAACCAAAAATCTAAACGTATCCAGATTTTTCATAATGCAGTGCATTATTTCGTTTAAAATAAATAGTTTTAATTAAGTAATTAATAGAAAGTTATTTAATAATGTTATAAATTGTGAAATTCATAATGAAGTACCTGGAAAAATTAGAATGTGATTCCAAATTGAAGCAGGTTAGCTTACCGATTTGAAATCACAAAAATCAAACATATTTTGTCTGCAGAACACCTATTTTGTAATTTAAAATCACTTTCATAAAAAGTGATTTGCAGAACAGCTCTGATAAAATACTCATTTTACTGGCGTCTGAAGGCATATCTCTCATGTATGACAAATATATGAATATATTTATATAATATTTTTTATATATGAATATATTTATATAATATTTTACATTTTGCAAACTAAAATCTTAATTTTTTTTTTCAAAAATCCAACTGATAGTTTATAAAATTCTGGAGACAAAACTAAGGAGTTTGCATAATATATGAAATTAGTGCCAAGTAAAGCCGGGCTAAAAAAAGTATTTATTAAACAATATTTGTTTAGCTAACAAAACTAAATTAAACGACAGTCCTTGGAAAATAAAATATTAAATAAAAGTAATAAAGACATAAGCCTTGTTATTTCCACAATTTTCATTTCCGACCCTATAAACTATATATATTCTGTATCAGAATAGTCCGAAAAAACTGTTGTACTCAGAAAATTTTTTCTCTCTATTATTCAATCGAATCATGCATTTGCTGTTGAAATTCAGTGAAATCGGTTCACGTATGCTGAGCCAAACACAATAAGTGTGAATAATTGTGTATATGGATATTAGGCGTGAAAAAGTTACAGACATACACAGTTACTTTCATACTTATAACATCGGTAACATTATTGAAATGCAAGTCTATTTTCAAAACTATTTTTATATTTATAGATTTTTCAAGTTTACGTTAGACATATCGATTTACTACTATATTCATGACACACGATATGTTTTTTCCAAATATTTATTTGTATAAAAATTCAATTAAATCTATGAATTTGACCTCAGCGCCTTTTAGCCATTATTGAGGAAACGTTGCCAAAAAATTTAACTATTTTGTACATAATACAAGATAATTAAATTTAAATTGCAAAATAGCTGGCAAAGTAAATGAAATCTTTTTTCTCTTTTTTTTTTAATGTTAATAAAATATACCGAAGTTACATCAATACCGCTTCAAATGATGAACATAAATATTCCTTGAGTAATATTTAAAATGTTGACATTCTGTTACAAGATTTTAACTCATTCGGTAGTTCACTATACAAAACTCCACAAATGTAGTCAATATTTAGCAATTTAGATGTAATTTTTGTCTCTGTAAAATATCTATATATCGTGTGCTGCCTCAGAAACATTGCTTCGGTAAAATACATGAGCATTGTCGTGTGACAAAATTTCAAACAGAACGTGTTCTATTTGCTGTGTTTAAACATCAGACATTAGCCGTCTGAGCCTTGACAAAAACTAAGCGGCGGTATTTCTTGAGAGGTAAAATAGCCGCTTGAAGGATACATTTTAGAGCAGTAATATTTTATTATATTTTAAGAAAATTTTTTACAACAATAATAATATTTGTTAACAATTATTAGATCGCGTATGATTTTTGTATGTAAGCTTAATATTATCGCATTGAGAGAAGAAAAAAACTGCTGCAACGTCAGCTCCTCTGTGTCGCAGCAAGCATTTTCCGACATCAGCAAGCAATCTTTGATCAGCACGACTTTGATATTCAAATAAAAAAGTAAAATAATCAAGTAGGTACAATTTCAGACGTAAATGTATATGTATGTCTGGGAGCAAACTTTATAAGTCTTCTTTAAAAAAAAATTGACAGACATAGAGAATTAAATGAGGAATTAAATATAAAAAACACAGAAGTAAAGCATGTCGTCTGTGTTTGCCTTTATCCAGAAATGTCATTTATTTAACTAATGCTATTTATGACATCAGTATAGTTGTTAAACAAAAGTAATATGGTTACATGATATCATGATTAGCATAATAATATTGTTATGTAATGTCGTACCTTTTATTAAGACTGTGGCTGTTTACAACTATAACAATGTTGATTGAATCAGAATATAGTGCGGTTATTTATAAAATTTTGTTTACAAAACTTAATGGCATTCCAAATATAAAAATATAAAACTATCAGCCCCAATCATATAATTCAATAATAGTGTGTTGCTCTTAGAATATTGTCGGTTCAACCATATATTTTTTCTACGTGTTGTTTTTCAAAAATTTTGTGGAATTAGGGAGGCTTAACGAGTTCTGTGAGTAGCGATTAAATTATTTTGTTTTTCAAAGAAGTTATTTAATAAGTATTGATGGGTTTCTTTTAAAAACCAGACGACCATTGCGTTCATTTTTCACAAGTTAAGCTGTACTTTAGACATATTTTTCGGCAAAGCTAGAGTGAATATGGTTCATTACAAACGATTTTGTTCGCTGTATTACCGTTTATTTAATAACAATAAAAACTGGTGAAAAATAACAAACTTGACTAAAAGACTGCTTTTGTCTTCTTCATTGCTCCCAAAGGTATGTATATTTGTATGTGTGTGCGTGTGTGGTTTTAGTGAGTACGATTTCATCACAGTTAAGGCATTGAAAATAAGTTTCAAGTTCAGTCACTATTTTTGTAAAAATATTCCAAAAAATTATTTTATTCTGCAGCAGCGTTTTAAAACGCTGAAATATTTGAACGCTGGCAGTTAGTAAAAGCAGAACTTAAAAATGAATATTGTTTTAAATCAAATGAATGCATTTTATTAAAATTGAAAGGTCTGTTTAATCGAAATTGTTTCAATAGTTTCAGTAAAAAAATATGTACGAAATAGTTATGAAGAAAAATTTGAATATACTAGTATATTCTTGAATTTAATATATGTTAACCATGTTCAGCTTTAATGTGTATATCGATAATTTAACACAATATAAAAAGGCGTGTCTAGATTTTTTATTATGTTGTGGAGAGGAAAAACACTGAATAAAATTCAAAAAATCTTCAAAATAAGAAATACAAAATATCAAAGTTTCAGATCAAATCGGTCAATAAATTCAGTGCTGGTGTTCTTACTTTATTTTTTGCAAGCGTTTATCAGCTACTCGCCAAAAATAAGTAGAACGTAATTTTACAAAAACCAAGATACTCCCTTTTATACTCGTATTAAACCATCGATATACATATGTATATTTATTTATACAAAGTCAGTTTGTAGTGTATTTTCTTATATATGATAATTTACAAATTTGTTATAGAAAATGAGAAGTCGTGTGCATTATTCTTTTGTAAAATGCTAGTATAAGTTTTTGAAAGAAAAAATTTAGTTTTCGTATTAAAAATGTATTTATTGTTTCCCTATTTTAATGTTGAACGTAAAAAAATAAAAAAAGTAGTACCTTAGATTGTGGAAATTTTGGAACTATTTAACTCAGGCAAATAGAGTGTGGCCAAATATTATTTGACCTGAAGAAGCTATCCAAAGGAAAGCGAAATATTGCTAGATAATTAAAAATCAAAAAAACTAAAAATTCCAAGAAAGACTTTAAGCTCGAGCAATTACACATATTAAAAAAATAAGTCCCCAAAAATTTTTTGGGGACTTATTTCAATTTCATATGAAATAAAATCCCACAGACAACATGTAATAAGTTCTTAAAAAAATCTAAATAATATATCAGAAAACGTTGTTGTTGCATTCTATATATATTTTGGGGACATATTTCATATTATCCAAAACTAAAACAAATTGTTTGCCTGCATAAAACAAATTTGCACTTCCGGCAACACTTGTGTAATGGTATGTTTTCTGAACGTTCTTCTCAATAGTGCTTAAGCTAAAATGGCTTATATTTTAGTAATTGTAATTTTGTAATAATATAATAATACTATAAGTATTTCTCTTGATATAAAAACGTATTTTATTTACAAAACATTTAAGTTTCTATAAAAGAGGAAAAAACATAAAATTAGTAAAAAAAAAGTTAGAACAGCTGATAAGAACAATGGTTTTATATACATATATAAGTAGATATCAGAGAACTGCAACGGGTGGGGTTGAGCTATTTTATTTACTTAAATTTGTATGTTTTAATGTTAAATAGTGGTATTTCAATATTTCTAATATACATATATAATGGTATCATTCCTCTGGTTCAAGTTTAATCCTGGCTAAAGCCGAGAAATATTTTTATTTTTAATTATAACAATAATTGCCGCAATCAATAACTCTTGATCAATTTAAATTTGCACTCGTTCCATCACGTATTTGCCGAATACCGAACTTTGAACAAAATCGTCGATGAGCAATAACGTAAGGATCGTTTCTCAAAAAAAATGTCTAAACAGCGAACATGCGATGCTCACTTGACCGCTCCGACCTCGTATCTGACAAATATGCACAATCGATAATTCCAACAGCAGTCAAACATTTCAATCAAGCACTCGGCATTTTTATTTATGTTCGAGGTAAGCAACGTACAAGAAAAAAAATCGGCCAAGTACATATGTATGTACATATATATCGATTAACAGTTTTATACATTATTTGATTTGCTTACTAACTAACTACACTTACAACATAACGATTTACACATTTGTGTTTTTGTAATTTTTAAAGTTTAAGTTGCAATCATACAAAAAGAACGATCAGAACATCATCAAGTTTATTGCAATTTCGAAAGTTTAAAAATTAATGCTTAATATGAAAGTTTACGATAACGGTATTGTTGTTGGGCAGAATGGCTGAATCATATAAAACCAGAGTAAATAATTTGATATACTCGGAATTTTGATACTTGTTGCCGATCTCTGATACTTCGATACAATCGAAGATAAAGATCAACTTGTTTTCATGGCATTAAAAAAATTGTTATTGGTTCACAAAAACAAAAAAATAAATAAAAACTACTTGATCATGTTATTTCATACATAAGAAATTATGTACTTAATTGTACATATTACTCATTCAATTCGCAAGATCGCATTAACGTCGTAAGTGTTGTATAATCGGGCAATTATATAGTATTATATTTTGCTATGGTTTATTTTTACGTGAGTGTGTTCTTATTATTCCACTAAATTTAATATTTAATCAATTTAAAACCTATTTTAATTAAATTGTTTAAATTTATTTTAATTAAATTGTTTATAGTAAAAATTTGCTACCATTTTGTATTAAATTAAAGCTCACTTAATTGATATATGTAATGTTTCCAAAACATAAGCATAGAAATCACTAAAAAAATCGACTGCTTTTCATATGAAACTTATTTACAAGCCGCTGGCTTGTGATGTGGAAACATCACATTAATGTGGTGTTTATGACACACGAATGAGTGATACAACTACAAAATTTGTATGAAATAAACTCAATACTTGGAGTGTATTACATACACATTTTCTAGACTTATAACTCATTCGTGTCGCATAAACACCACATAATTGAAATTTTTGACATTTTGAAAATAAATATACAACACAAAATAAACGATAAAATAGTTATGCAACAAAAGGCTTCTTCAAAAGTGCAAAAACAAAATAAATGTTTAAACCAACCATTTAAATATCCACAATTGGCGATTATATTTTGATATTATCCGTAAATAGAATTATTCTAAAACTGAATTATTGTGTTATTTTATTCTCTTTTAATCGGCTAGTACTATTATGTCTTGTATTGTATCGTATTTACATGTTATTTTGTGTCATTGTTGTGCCAATGTTTTGTTTTGATGTGTTATAAAATTGTTATTGTTTTTGTGTTTGAAAAGTATTATTTCCTTAAGAATAGTGTAATATAGAGTTAACAGCTTGAGGGTTTGAAATCAACTGATGACTAGTTTAACCTCAATAAAGTATGGACATATAAATAGAGACGAAACACAAATGGTTGAATATATTTTTTAATTTGTATTTTTATTTCACTTATTGCGACGATGCTTAATCGCTTTATTGCTGTATAATCGTAATATTACATTACTTTTTTTTTTGGTTCTGGTTGTAGTGGAATACTTTGTATTGCTCGGAAAGTAGGTTTTACTTTGACGTATTTCTAAAGTAGAGCACTCTGCCATAGAAGGTAAGCAGAGACTAATTTGTTGTAGCCAATGCAACTCTAGGTAAGAAAGGTGTGACTTATGTATAGCTGGACTTCCAAAACTTTGTAAAAGGTTTTTGATAATGGGTGAGGCATGCTCCGAAACTCCGTTGTTTTGTAATAGATATCTGTAATGTGAAAAACTAGAATTGGTTCATTCGGGTTTCTCTCTGACTATATAAGGAGTTCGTGTAGTAGGGATTAAAACACTTGAGCACGTCCGTCGCCCGGGGAATAGATTTGGTCTTGGCGTAGACCAAACCAGGGCACTCTGTTTTCTAGGGAATAGAGAGAAAGTAGTCCCTCGTTTATTGTAGCAAATAAACTTGTAGGAACCACCATGACTTATGTTGTCTTGGGCTTCCGAAACCCATATCATGGGTTAAAATTGGCAAATAGGGGATTAAAAAAGCCCCCAAGATATTCTGCATTGCAGTTTTTCGGAGCTGATTATGGTTAAGATGCCTACCTTGGCTGAAAAGTTTTGTCTGTCACTTCAGCAAGGGATTTATCAATATGGCTAGAAACATATTTGTAAGATGTTGCCATCTTTGCGCATTTTAAAGCCACATAAGGGCGCTGTTGAGCCGTTTTAAAATTCACCCTGTGGAATTGCTCCATCACCAGATGAGACCGCAAGACAGGTGGTAGGGCAAATCAATTGAGGTTCAATTTTTCTGCATTTAATCATTGCTTTGTCTATTATTTTTTAATACTATTATCGTATTATTTTATTGAGCTATTGTAATAACGTATTTTATTACATTGATGTATTTTTATATACTGATGTATTTATATAAAAAAAATATTTGATATTTATTAAAAGTTTATTTTACAAACTTTGTGTACAAATCTGTTAAATAAACCTGTAATAAACAAAAAAAAAAAAAAAAAAAAAAAATTACGAAAATGCCCGTCAGTGTGTAGTTCTTTTATTTTATTACTGGATTTTTTGTATTATTGTACCAATTTCGTGTATTATTCTGAAGTTTTTTATTATCATCTTATTGTATTTGAGTGTGATTTGTTTGTGTTATTTCTATATTAGAATAGACACTTACAAAGTCGAACTAGCGTAAATTCGAAACCTTCTGAAATTAGGACAGACGTTCTCAATACGTTTAGGTTTAGGAGGTGAATTTTCGTTTTTCTCACAAAAAATATTTATTTATTTATCAATTTCAACTAAAAACATATGTACCATATAAAATAGATCGCTAACCTAATGCACATAGGCTGAGCAATTTCAAAATTTTCTTTTTCTATTCAGGAGTCCTCGTGTTTGGTGTTCGTTTTTATGACCAAAATTGCTTAAATTTTGGTCATAAAACAATGATTAAATGCTGAAGTGTTTTTCTATATTTTCTAGTCTAATATTTGGTTTACATTTGGCAATTAGAACTTCTTGCGAATAATTGGGCAGTAAGAAGTTGCTTGTGGTGGCCATGTTGCATTCGCTAGTATTAGCATTGCCAGTGGTGTCCGCAAAACAAAAAGAAAAAAAAAAAAAACTGAATGGATTATTCCTTCCGCATGAATACCGCGTGTCCCAGAAATGAAGATTTTGTTTACTGACTTAAGCGTTTAAATGAAAATGCAAGTCGTCGTTAATAACGATTTTTGACTTAAAATCGTCCTCTTCATTGAAGAGATTGAGCATGGAGTGCTCAAGTCCTATGCGCTTGGTGCTCATTTACTTTTGTAAAAGCACTTAGCTATAGGCAGTGTGTGCTTTAACATGCACATGTGTGTGTACATGTGTATGCTTTGCTTATTAAATAAAATTCGTTTTTCCTTAAATGTATTGGTGTTTGCTCTTCCATCTAGAACATTTGGGTACCCCTGTAATACACGTGCAACAGATGGTCAGCAGGTTTTATTAACTGATGCACTGTTTCCATTTTGTATGGGAACATGTGTAATTCTTTCGCTAGAATTAACTGTATGGTCCCGCCTGCTGACAACATCAGTAGCCACACCCACAATATTCTTGACAGAATAACTAGCCCTGTGGTGGCAGTGCCCTGAAAGATCTATTGTGGTTCCAGTCTGTGTTCGAGTCGAGCAGCTAAGCGGTGTAATATTTGTCCAGTTGGCAAGACATGAAATCTACGACGAAATTCATACTGAGCTAACGCTATTGCATTTAAAAAAAAATGTACACAATTATTCCATGCTCTTACGGAGTACAACTCTTCATCGTTTGTTTGTTTGTATTCTGCAGCTGTCTAGTTCTCAAATACCATATGATTGATTTAAAACGCCATTGCAGAAGCTTTTACACTTTATGATAGATACGGCGATTAATTTTGCGCCACCCTGTTAATTAATATTGTTACTTTCTTATTGCAAACATTAATTATTTTCTATATATTCCATAACTGCATTACTATAATTTTGTATTATAATATCGTACTATGTCATTGTTTTATAATATTACGCATTATTTTGTTTAAGTGCTATTGTGCTTGTTTCGTTTAATTTTGAAATTTTACTAATTTGTTTCAGTTATTTACAATGAAATTTGTTCTAAACAAGAAAATAAGATTTAACTTGAAATAAAATTTGTTTCCAAAAAATCAGCAAGTGTGTACATAAAATATATACATATATATTCACATGGTACATATGTATACAAACTTTTGTTTGATTTTTCATTATATTTTCACATTTTATTGTAATTTTCTGTTAAATTTAATCACTTGTTTAACTTAAACTGCCGCATATTACGCGTTATTTACGCAGCACCGGCAGATTAAATAATTTCGTTTTAAAGGCCTAAATGGAAACCTCAAACAAAAACAGCTTGAACAGCATTATTTTCTCACAATAAACAAAAAGACACAGCTAAAAATAATCGCAAATACAACAATTACGAAGAAACTTAAATGATTCATAAAAACGAGCTAGTGTTTGAAGATTTCTGGGTCATTTAGAAATTAGTAAGTCGAATTTACAGGTTGACCAACAGTTTTTGTACGACTTTTGATTTTTTTTTAATGCAGGGAAGTATAAATCTTAGACACTAAAAGCAATAAAATTGAAGTAAAGCATCAAAAGTTCCCTTAAATGTAAATAAAACATAAATACATACGTTTTCCCCAGCCAACCTGTTTACTTATTCATGCTTTGAGATTTTTGTAAAAAAGGTTAAAAATTAAAAAAATTGCCAAATATTTGTTAAGATTTCAAATCCAAACAAGAAATGTCTCTACAGCCACGCAAAACAAATGCTCTTTCTGTTTAACCTAAAAAAAATGTGTTTTACGTTTGCATATAAAATTATTTGAAATGGCCAAAAAATAACTTTGCTAACAAGATGCGTTTATTTAATTTTTAGTCTGTCCAAACCACTAGCCAAATGAGCTTAACTCATTAAATCAAACAAACGCCACCAACAAAATATGTAAGAAAAGTTACGTCAGCATATAAATGCTGTGACCATATCTAAAAAAATATAGTAAATTGGAATAAAAAAATATAGCTGTATTTTCTAGATGTCTATATGCCCGACAGGTGATGATTTGAGGGAAAGGAAAAAGGGATTTTAATATACTTAAGTACAAATTTTTGTATTATTGACTAACAAGTGGAAAGAAAAATTTAAAAAGTTATGTATATACTATATTGGGGAATTCAATCGATGTCATATCACGCATAATGTCATAATATTTTATGTTATGCTTTGAACAAAAAAGTCAGAAAGTACTAAGTACTTTTTAAACGGAGTATACCGTAATTAAACCGCAACATCTCAGCTGACTCAAATTTAAAATAATTTATGTCAAAATACTCACAGTATTCATAGTTTTTCATTCTAATATTTTAAGACTTATGACTTTATGATAACCCTTTGAAGTGGTATTAAAAAATCGATGTCAGTTTTTTTTTGGGGCGCCCCCTACAATGTTTTATTTTGTTACATTTTAAGATTACCAAAGTTTGAGCACAATTGGAAGATGTTAACACGTGCCACTGGTGCCTCAAAGTTTTGAAAATCTAGATTTTTTTTGGCAGTTTGGCGACTTTGACGATCCACATCTCTAGAACGGTTTAATATATTTGCCCGTGTTATATATCAAATTTTAGGTTATTTGATTACAAATGAAAGTACACAGTGCGGAAAAAAACTGTCTTTCCTATCTTGTTTCATCTTTCTTTACTTCCTGATATCAATTTCAACAATATTTTTAGACTTTGCAGAAAGATCGTAAACGTGACATCTTAGATTTTTTTTTTTTTTTGTAAAAATAAAAGCTGCTTAAAAATTTCTAATATTTGTCTGGTTCAAGTTCAAACCTGGTTTTCGCCAAGAATTATTTTTATTTTAAATTATAACAATAATAACTCTTGTTCAAAGAAGACAGAAAAAATAATTGAATGTACTAAAATGGGGAACTAAACGTTTCGAAAATGTGAGTTCTTTAAAAACAAAGTGTTTCTTCTTATTAGGAAATCCGCAGCTACTAAACTTTTGACGCACTTTTTTCTCTAAGTGGAGAGCTTTTTTCATAATACATTTTACCAGTCAATTTTGACCTTGCAAGCCAAAAAGCAATTTTCAAAATATTTACTTAGGAATCAACAAGATTTAAACACCTCTTTGAGAGGCCTTAACTTGTTTTTCCCCTAAAACCTCTGCTTTCAAATGGATGGATGGAGTATGTGTCTTTTGACAAAATTTTGTTTGAATAAAAGTTTTTGTTTTTCAAGGTCATTTATGCGTTGCAGTTTCTGCTGCCGCAGTCGACTGATAATATTGTTAAAGCGTTGATGGGTTTCTATACACAAAAAATGTTAATTGTGTTGTATACAAACGTGTAAACAAACAGGTCGCTCGATAAATCAAAAACAGTCATAACTCGAAATTTATCAAAATTGGTTTCTCCTCATTAATTAGTTCACAAAACAAATTCTTGTTTTATGAGTTGGAAAATACCGTTACGTTTGTTTGCATGTAACCTGTGTGGCTCATTAAAGTGCATTGCTGAGTACTATTTTCATTTGTGAGAGTGTGCATATGATCCAATGAGTATATTTAATTCAATTGGAGAGTATTATTTTGTGTTATGATGTTATTAAAGTTTATTTTGTTTGTAGTATAAACAAAAAGTGTTCAGAATTATGCTGTAGAATTAATATGATGAATGGTTTTTTTAGTGAAATAAATATGTCAACTAAATTCTCATAGCTCAAATATTCATCATATTTGCAATCTACAGCACTAGAGTAGCCAGACAACTTCTTTCTGAATCAAAACAAAGTACAAAATTCAAGTTTTTTAAAGGAAAACAATTCGTTTTTTAAACCCGGTTTACGAATATCTAAATAACAAAAATGTAAAAAACTGGAATAGCTCTGATAACTCTACTCAACTATTATTACAATTAATTGAGCCAATTACAGCTTGTTCTTATTAAGTGTTAATTTCAATATGAAATTGTTTTCTTTTTTAATTTAATTGTATTTTAATTGCAAATTATTAATCTTGACGACTTAGTTATTTGGCATTACGTAAAAATGTGTTGTTCAAAATCAAAATTGAAAAACAAGGGTCTTTGAGTTTTTAGTTTATGACAAGTGCCGTAAGCACTATTTAAGTACAATGTCAAAATAACATCGTAAGCAAAGACTCTTATTTATTTTTGGTTACGTCATTGCTCACAGTTTTGCTAATAATTAAAGTAAAAAGAAGTTGCGAGTGCTTATATGTTGCACATGTTTTGTATAGTGAAGAATGTCTTGGCAATGAAATGCATGACGTTTTAATCATGTAATAGAACTGCATATACATATCGAACAATAACTGAAGCCATAACACACAGATAAAATGCTTGCACATTGGGTTTGATGTGATAAAAATTCGTAACAACATTACAAAAGCCTTGCGGTGACAGAAAGGGTTAAAAGTAATATTTTTTTAACATAGTAAGTTATTTCGTAAAAAACTAATGTACAAGCAAACTTATGTTAATATCAGTTTTCCGAAACAAACCATCCAATAACAACTTATTTTTGGTTTTAATAACTAAGCGTATTTATTTATCTCTTTATGATCTACTACAGTCGAATCAAGAACTTATTTTGTTATAATTATATGTTTTACCTATTGGTTAAAAATTTTTATATATTGAGATCATAAAGCATATCTGTTTTTGTATTTTCCAGCTGAATATTTGCCAACCACGGCTTTTTCTGCTTATTACATTTATAAATTATTTCAGGATCTTAGGTAGGCAGGCCGCTGGATTCTCCAGAAAGTACCCGGATCCTCCAGCCCATTTGTGTCCTGAAGGTCGTTTCCTTTGTAATTTCATGAAATTTGGAAATAGTTTTGATTTTAAGCAATTGTTCAAATTTTTTTCTTACACCCGTATCCAGATAAACAATATAAAACTAAAAACATAATACATAAACCAACATACTTGATTTAACGGACGCAAAGTCTCAAGTGAATCAAATAACAATGATTTTATTGTTGTGGTTGCGTTCTTATTGTTTGTTGTTGTTGCGTTTTTATTGTTATGCAAACATGCCTGTGCGTATGTACAGGCAATTATATTTGTACATTAGATTCTGGAATTATCATTAGGAAATAACTGGAAAGTTCGGTAGATGTTCGGCAGAGAGACGGTTCTATTTTAAACGCTGTGCAGGCAGTCATAACTGAGAAAAGTAAGCAAGTCTAAGTCAAGTTGTGAGAGTATTTAAGTACTGTGTAACGCACAAGCGTCTGTGTCATTATTTAATTTGCAATTGGTGAACCCACAAATCGGTTTTAAAGATAACAACGTAACAATATAAAGGTTTGCAATTCTCACTAAGATTTGTAAACAGGGATATAAAATATAAAAAATCACAATGTAAAAAATTATATTTAGAAACAAGTTTAACCATAGACTGTTAATATATAAACACTGCAAGATATATTTGATTATGTGATGATATTGTTGCACATTTACGTTGTTTGCAATTTTGCATTCATCTGCAGCCGACTTAGCTTCATTATGCTCTATACCTTTATATTGCATGAATGAATTAATGGAAAATGATTAATGGAAGATAAAATAATAACGCCTATATATATTTGTAGTTATTTTACAATTTCCTATTGCCAATGCAAGTTACGATATTTTCAACATTACGAACCTAAAGTACATGCGGTCCTCTAAAAATCTTTAGTGTGCAAAAAATGAGGTCTAGTTTCAAGAGGTTTAATTCATTAATAGCTCTCAGTGGCGGTGGCTGTCCAGAAAAAAATTTTGAGGACGGTTAAAGCCTGGCTTTAGTTATATTCACGTATATGACAAAATCAAAATGAGCAGAGTAGATTTCTTAGATCTATTGAATTTTCCTTTTTGATATATAGGGTTTTACTCTCAAATTAACGATTTTTGTATTCAAATTAAATTTTTTACAAGTCAAACACAATGTTTTGCAAAACAAATTCAATTTCTTGCACTTCAAATTAAATTCTTTTCATTTCGTAATAAATTTTTTATGTTTCAAATTAAATTTATTTAACTTCGAATTTAATTTTTGGTTTATTTGGCTAAAAACTTACTTGGTCAAAAAAACTCACTACACGTTACATTATAAGTAAATAATTTTGAGAAAAGTTTATGAAACGAACTTTATTTTAAATTTGAAAATAAATTGAAACAATATGTTGAAATATATACATCTTTATGTATTTTGTTGTCTCCATATTTCAATTGTGATAAATTTATTTTTTGAAAGACAAGCGAAGAGAAGGTTAATCGAGGTCTGTTTATTCTGAATGAAAAAAATAACCTTTCCTTCGCTTTCGAGAAAATATTTAATTTAGATTTATTAATATTTTTTTTTTAACTTTCTTCATTAAAATATTTCACTGAAAAATAAAAGCAAATAATTTTTTATTATACGCATATGCTTTCTTATTATTTTTTCTTTAAAAAGTTCTGTTATTGATTAATATAATTCATATTTTTCGCGTCATTAAAACATAACCCAAAATTTTGTGGAACTTAAGAGGCCAGTATATGTATACTGTTACAACAATAAGTTTATTTTTATTTTATTCTGTTAATTTTTAGCTAAATAAATAAAAAATTGAATTCGAAGTTAAATAAATTTGATTCGAAACACAAATTTAATTTAATTTGAAATAAAAATAGTTTAATTTGAAATACAAAAAACTTAATATAAAGAAAGTAATTTAATTTGAAGTGCAAGAAATTGAATTTGTAAAGCAAAACATTGTGTTTGACTTCTAAAAAATTGAATTTGAGTACAAAAATCATTAATTTGAAAGTAGAAACCTATATGAAAAATATTGCATTATTATGCCGTAAGATTCAAACTCCACAAAAAAATAAAACAATAATTACCTTATTCTTAATAATCCGATTTCAGTCGCTACAATAGTAGTGGCTGGATCCAACTCAACTAGGCCGACGGCGGATCAAAGTCAGCTGATAGCCACTCGAATTGAACTTCTATTCCAACTTAATTTTTGGTTAAAGTTTCAAATAAATTAGTATGCAATTTCCCAGAGTTTAAAGCTAAAGAATTGTTAGGCCGAAGGCCGTTAAAAATTTTAAAATTTTTAAGTGCAATTAATAAAAACTTTCTATTTGAGTTGCTTAACAGCTAAAAGAAACTATTTTGTAATTTAGAGGAATTTTTTAAGTTCTATTTTTACAACTCAAAGAGTAGAAATTTTAAGCATCAACTTTTCCGATACAAAAGCACTTAAATTATTAGTATTAAGTTAACAATGCAAACTTCTAAAAATTTTATTTTGTTGTAAGTCATATAAGGTCAAGCAACATTTAATAGTGTAGGGCACTAGTTAATAATTGTGTTGTTTAATAATTCACTTAATTTTATAATAAATACGTCAACAACTAAAATATTTTTATATGTAGACCTTGATCTATTTGTTTGTTTAATTTAAAGTTTAAGCTTACAATAACTTGAATAAAAAAGATCAAGCACATGTTTGTTAAACTTGGCTTTATCCCTCAATTAAAAAAAATAAACTTAATTATAGTATTTTAGTTTTCCTTTTTAATATATTTTGCACTTTTAACTCAAGTAGGTCTTCTTTTTATTAACTTCTGAATCTGTTTCAAAATGAGTTGCTAGCCGTAGCTGTAATTAGTTTTAACTTATTAGAATTTAATTTAAATTTAATAAGCTTTCAACAAACCGGAAATAACGCGTGCGTTAAGTGCGGGATGTGATCATTTATGTATTGAAAAGTTACTTAGTGGAGTAAGGTAATTAAGTTGGATTCGAAGTTTCATAAATAATGGAAAACACTTACATGTTAATGATCACAATACCTCTGCAGCTTAAAAGAAATCGCTGTGAAAAAAATGAAGCCCATAACTAAAATGGCAACGGCAACTTGATATACTCTCCTATTGAATAAAAATTTAAAACGAGTGTATACAAGAGAGAAAAGAAAAACCACCGTCAAAATAAATTATTTTTAATTCTATTTTATTTTTCAAATTGCAACTAGAAAACAAGAGGAATAAATATAGTTTAGAAAACTCTAAATAACACGCTTCGATATCATACTAATTATACATATAACCAGATAATTATCTGTATAAAGCGATCCGAAATCCCCCACTTCAAGTGGTTCCGAGTTTCTTGGGAATACCCTAAGTCAAGGTTGGCATATTGCTCACAAGCATTATGGTCCAATTTTCGCAATAAAACGAATGACCGTTTATAGTTCAGATTCTTTTGTTCTGTACACACCTGTTCTTCATTGTCGTCCGTGTTTTCTATACTTTTACTTATATTTATTATTAATTTCTAAAAAAAAAAAACGAAATTATACCGGAATAGGTAGAGTTTTGTTTTGCGTCATGTGTGCACGTGTATTTTTTATTATTTTATGTTTTTACTGCCGTTTGTTTTTTTCTATTTGTTATTATAAATATATATATATATATATATATATATATATATATATATATATATATATATATATATATATATATATATATATATATATATATATATATATATATATATATATATATATATATATATATATATATATATATATATATATATATATATATATATATATATATATATATATACAAAAATTAGTTCAACACCGCGCACACCGTAAAGTAATAAATACATAGGAGGAACATAAAACAGATATTAATAATAACAAACATAGAAAAAACAAATGGCAGTAAAAACATAATATAATAAAAAAAACACGTGCACACATGATGCAAAACAAAACTTTACCTATTCCGGTATAATTTAGGTTTTTTAGAAATTGATAATAAACATAAGTATAAGTACAGAAAACACGGACGACAATGAAAAACACGTGCGTACAGAACTAAAGACAAAACACTGTTCTAATAAAAAATAGAAAAAATTTGCACACAGTAGGCTTGATGTGTATTTCGATATTAATAGCTGTATTCATTAAAAATACTGTATGTTTATTGAACTCTTATTTGACAAATTTCTACAGGAAAAATAGTTTAATAAACATGCAATAGCTTTTATGAAAAAGACCATAAATGTTTTAAATAAATTTTTTCAATGTTTGCATGTTTCGATTTTCTTGAATTTTTTTGTATCAATCTTTTTAAAAACTTGTTTCAATTTCGTTAGTGAAATTTGAATAACTAATTTTTTAAAATTTTAAAAATATTTTTTTTATGTTAAACTACTGGTATTTCGAAGGATATATTTGAAATACTAACCCATATGTTTCGATGTGAGCATGTATTATACATACATATGTGTATAAAAATATGAAGACGTTTTATTTAAAACCTTACATTGAATTTGTCTAATAAATCATTAAAGGCCTTGCTACCCTATCATACACGATCGTGTGATCTACTAAATAAAACATGTGTGCTGAAAAAGTACTAAAAATTCAACCGTGCGACAGAGTTTTTGACAAATCGTGCGATTTGAAAAATTTTATGAAACTTTTCAAAACATTATGGTTTCTGTGCGATCAGTGTTGTATGTATTGTGAAAAATATGAAAATATTGTTAGTGCCTCGAGGAAAAAATTTAAGTAAAATTATTATGTTAATAAAAGTTTTTAATTGTTTTATTGTGTATATAAATTATTTCAACCATACTTGTATAATAGTGTGGCCTACGACGTCATTTTGAAACAATTTTTTAAGTCGGCCAGATTTTTGAAACAGTTTTCTTTGAATGAATCGTACGATCGAGTAGGATAGTGAATCAGGGCCTTAAATAATTATGAATTCTTCAAAATGGTTATATAAGACCCATATAAATGTGAGATTGGAACTACAATGTTTATCTCATATTTTAGTTTGGTAAGAACATATTTCTGCATATCTGCTTTAAACTAATGTGGAATATATATTTTAGTTTATCACCAAAAAAAATTATTAATGTGTTTTTATTTTTTTAAAAATTAACTACATGGTTGATGCAATTGTGCAGAAGCTGCTTTGAAATTGTTCTTTGCCCGATGTTTTTTTTTTAATCCTTCTTGGTTTAATTTAGGAAAACACTCAAAATGAGGGATTACACCAAGCCATAATAATGAAGAGGACAGCCCACAATCAATAAACTTGCTTTTAAATACTGTTTCATTAGAAACGAGTTTAACGATTAACAGTTTTTTTAACTAAAATACTTATCAAACAAATAGGAATATGTCTGTTTCAATTGTATTGAGAAAAATGCAGTTCTACCATATTTTTCATGCGTGTTTTAATCACACTATCTGGCATCCTAATTTCCACAAGCAACAAGAAGAAGAAAAACTGAACGTTTATCTTAAAAACTACTCCGTGCACTATTTATAGCGGTTAATCGTTGTAAATATACATACGTATGTATATACAACTTAAAAATGTCCCTGGAAGAGCAGAATAAAATCAACAAATTTCTGGTTTTCTTGAAACTTATTGCGGTGTTAAAGAAACTAAAAGTGAATTTTTTGTTGTTATGTTTTTGCACATCTAAAGCGATTGAGGTAAAACGTGTGTTGTCTGCAAAAAAAAAAATTGAAAGAGCAAATTGCAAAGTGTGGTGAATTCGTTAAAAAAAAGCTTTTAATACAAATTATAAGAGTATTTTTAAATTTTATAGCTTTTTAAGCAAACGTGATGAAAATATGAAATAGATTTTATTTAATAAAAAAGCAGAGAGGTTTTTTTTTTTACAAATTAAAAACATAAAAATACAGAAAACCACAAAAAAATTTTGGGAAAATAAAGAATATTTATATTCGTGTTGTTTGTTGAGTTTGGAGGCCGTCAAGTTTGCAACAGCTTATTGTTCATAAATTGGTTATTGATTTTCGTCAGCAATTTGTGGTGACTTATTGAGAACTCTGCTGGTAAAACACTTTTAAAACAGTCGAGCTTGTATGAGAAGTGTGTGGAATGTTAAGTTTTAGTAGTTGAGTTTTAACTTTTGAGTATTAAACACATTCGTTCGCTTATTTTCGGTTGCTCGAGTTTTAGTTTAAGCGATATACATTATTTCCAATACGCATGTGTTTTAAATTAACGTATATTTTTTAATTATATGTACATATACATTTTTTTAAATAAATTTCTTCGAAAAAGTTAGCAGGAACCTCAAAAGTAAATATTAACTTTAAGTTGAAGATTAAAAAACGTTTGCTTTAATAATTTAATTTTCGCTAAAGTTTGATTTTGAAAGCTAAGTGAGTGTTTTTGTGTGCATCAATTTTGAGGTGTTTGTTTTACTATTTGTTCGTAGTTGAATGTGAGCGAGTGTAAAGTGCGAATTTAGCAACAAACGACAAACGTCAAGAGATATTAAAAAAAAATCGCATTAATATATACATACGTAGTAGTAGCTTCTTATAAAGATTTTACAAACACTAACTCATACATACATACATATGTATTGTACATGGCAACGCAAACTTAAATATACTACAAATAAAAATTACCGACCAAACATTAAGAAATCAGTTTAAACTGGCGTTCGCGCTGATAAATACACAACATTGCTTTGAAAAAAGGCAGCAGTGCAGCCGGCGTGAGCGTTAAAGCGACACTTTGAGCTGGTTTAACAGAAAAATATGTAAGATTTAGTACCTATTCGTCGTTGTACTGAAACACATGGATTAGTAAAGCGCAAAACAAAAAGTAAATTAAATTAATATTTCTTTTGTACTAAACAAAAAGCTGCAAGTTATTTAAAATTTGCAAAAAATATTGGAAATTAAATAACCTTAAGTAATTTTAGATAATCTTGTGTTTTAAGAGAAAACAAAACACTCGAGAAAAAGAAAAACAAGGTTTGTGTTAAAGTTTGTGCCTTAAGTCTTTCGTTTTAAGAACAAGAAGAGAAAATATAATAATAATAATAATAATTAAAACAACTAACAAGTAAATATTACATAAACAAATTGTGTTTGATTTTTTTCTTCGCTGATGAATGAACACAAATCAAAGTGCAAAAAATACATAAATGTATGTAGTATATTGATAAAAGCATTTAAGCAAAAAACCAAAATTAAAATTAATTTCAAAGCTTTATGAAAAAATTTAAAAATTAAATATTTGCTTAAAGAATAAAAGAAAAGTTGAAAAATGAATAATCAATAAAAACACGAAACTTTGACAAATTACTTAAAATATTATTTTGAAAAGGAATTTGGAAATTTAAAACTATTTTTGGGTAAGTTATTATCATTTTATGGACAACAAATTTTGATCATTTTATTTTCAACAAACTGTGACATATTTTAAAGCATATATATGATTGATGTTTCAATATACAATAGTTATAGCATTTTTTTGTGCTAAGTTTTCTGTTTATTCTTTTGTCGCATTGCATAAATAATTTTTCTTGCCAAACGAATGCACTTTGAATATAAATAATCTAGTTAAATATTTATCAAACGCTTAATTTTGCTACTTATGAAAGCAAATATTTTATCTAGAGACTTTCAAAACGTACGATTTTTTCTAAAAGCTCCCAGAATTATTAGTTGCGTTTTTATTTTTGCTTTGCACAACGAATAAAAAAATGATTTATGCATTAAGTTAAAACTTTTAGAATATTTAAACAGCTTAATAATTTCGCACTTTGTTGTGTAAAAGAAAAAAAAAAAATGTAGTCATAAACATTAACCCTGAGTTGCTGGCTATAGATTTCTTCTATTCTTGCAAAAAAAAGTCAAGGTTTTTTTCTAGTTACGACTTTTAAAATGTAAACTAAATAACAAAAAACTAAAAAAAAAAGAAAATCTGCACGGTCTTAATTAAAGCTTCTAATGTGAAACCATTTGAGGAAGCGGGGTTGAAAGTAAAAGTGTTAAAATTTTACACCAGCCCAACTCACAATGTTGTGCATTTGAAATTGCATATTTCTGCGGTTATAAATATAATATATATTGTCAGTGTAAAGTAAAAATCTTTTCTTACATTTTGTCAATGCAATGAAACAAAGTTATTTGCCAAAGATTGTGAATAGTGTTATTATCAGGGTAGGAAAAATTAGTGCTCGAGAATTAAATTTTATTTAATTCGCCCGTTCTTAAATTTGTATTCCCGAATTTAAAAATAAAATTCGCGAAAAAAATTTAATTTTAAGTTCGCAAATTTTTTCATTGCTTTCGCGAACGAAAAAAAATATATAAAAACTGATTGAATTCGTTTGCGAGCAGAATGAAAAACTCCCGAATTTAAAATAAAAATGTGCTCGCGAATTGAAAAATAAAGTTCGCGAATTTTAAAATAAAATTCGTCAGCACAACTTTACAAAGAAGAAGAACAAAGAAATAAAAGTTCTTTAAAACATTTAATTGAACATGATGAGAGTTGTTTTTGTTTGGTTACATTTTTGAACCAAAATGTGATTTGATAGTTTTTCTCAATTGATCATTTTTAATTTATATGAACTATGATTTTTATTTAATCAAAAATTAATATTTTGTTGAAAAGCAAACAGACTTTTTGCGATGAGTTTCTTAAGATTTTTATTTCTCCGGGAATAATTCGCTAATTTAATTATTTAAATCTCTCACGAATTAAACAATTCTCTCCCAAATTTTATTTTCAAAATCGCTTCTTTGCTTTTAAAATTCGCTCACAAATAATTCTTTGAAATATGAAAAATTAAATTCGTTCGTATTAAATTCGTTCGCAAACGAATTTAATTCGAGCATTATTCATACCCTGGTTATTATGTATTTATGTTTTGGAGTATAGACTAGAAAACTTACGTTGAGAATAAATTCAGTAATTATACGTTGAATTCGACAAAACATATTTTAACAAATGATGATCAAAGAAACCATCGGGACTATTTGCGCTTTTTATCTCTTAAGAGGGGTTTGAAAGCAAGAAATATCCAAATTTGCAGATGTCTTTAAATTTTATATCCAAAGTTTCTCGGATACTTCTAAATTATTAGCTAGATTTGAAAACAATATTTTAAAGATATTTTTGATACAAAAATCAGAGCCTTTTTATTTTGATTAATTGTACATATAGTTTTTCAGTTTCATTTAAATAAACAGTGTTTCACTAAATAGATATCATGTAACCTAATTTAATTTAAAAAAATCTTAATCTTAAAAACTTTAATTAAATGAGACAAATTTATATGTATGTATGTACGTATGTAAATCGATTTTAAAAAAGCTTTAGCTATAGCTTTTCTGATAAGATTATTTCGTAGGCCTGGAATATTTTTAACAGCAATTAAGATTTTCTGCTTTCAAAATGTTAATTCTTTCCGTCTCAGGTGAAATTTTGAAAAACAATAATACTCGTATGTGATTTTAAAATTAGATGTATTATATTTTAATATTCTGTAAATCAGGCGACTTTTGTATTATGTGGTGCGATTTTTTATTTTTCTATGATATCTGTTGCTTTTTTATGGTAGAATTTTGTTTTACAAAAATACAAATGCCTGATCTGTTTTTATATATTTTAACTTTTAATTTGAATAGAAAAATTTTGCTGTACTGACTCACTGCCAGGGAAGGCTGGAACAGTGGCATAGGATGCCGGCTGATCTGGAGAGCTTCATTGTTCTTCAGATCAGCTGAACTCCTATGGAGAGGAGAATATACTGGGGGCTCGGAGTGAAATCTCTCCCCAGGGTATTCTCTGCACTGGACAGACTGCCGGGGCACGGAGAACCGGATGGTTCTGAGGGAAGATATTTCCTTCAGAGACATCCGGCCTTCGTGAAAAGGGAATACACCGAGGGCTCGAGTGCCCCATACTAGGACACCGTGCTCAGGTGCACGATGGAAAGGATGCTCTGAGAGGAAGATATTCCTTTCAGAGGCATCTGGCCCCTTCGTGGAAAGGGAATACACCGAGGGCTCGGAGTTAAATCTCTCCTCGAGGTATTCCCTGCACCCATATGCATATACTGTGTTCTCGGCAACTCGTTCAACCAACCGCGAGTCGTAATTCGAGCTCCATTAACCTACTGAGGGTTTAGAGTTGACCTCCCCTCATTGTTTTCTAAGCGTGAATTGGTTTTTTTGTTTTAATCGGGAATCTTCAGAGGATTTTGAGTAAAGCTCTCCTTCGGATATTCTCGGCAACTCGCTCCACCAACCTCGTGTCGTAATTCACGCTTCATTAACCTATTGAGGGTTTAGAGTTGACCTCCCCTCATCGTGTTCTAAGCGCGAATCGGTTTTTTGTTTTAATCGAGAATCTTCAGAGGATTTTGAGTAAAGCTCTCCTCCGGATATTCTCGGCAACTCGCTCCACCAACCTCGTGTCGTAATTCACGCTCCATTAACCTATTGAGGGTTTAGAGTTGACCTCCCCTCATCGTATTCTAAGCGCGAATCGGTTTTTTGTTTTAATCGAGAATCTCCAGAGGATTTTGAGTAAAGCTCTCCTCCGGACATTCTCGACACTACGCTCAACCAACCTCGTGTCGTGTATTTGATTCGGCCTTCGTCTAATTCCTCGAGGGTTTGAGTTAATCTCCTCTCACCGCGTTTTAGCGTGAACCCCACGTACTTGTACATACACAGTCGCCAAAGGCGATGTAGTGGTATTGGCACTGCGATCCGTCGCATAACGCAGAATCAACTTTTAATCAATAAACCACATTTTATATAGAAAAATTAGTTTGTTGTGTTTTTTTCTTGTCCTCTGGTCACAAATATAAATTTTTGTAATGAATCCTGGCAGCCCTGAGCTATCCCAGCCTATGGGGGTAAACCTGTCGTTACAATTCAAAAATGTATTTTTTTTATTCCCTGGTATTTATAAAAATCACAACATATTATTATTTTTTTTTTTTTTGGCTTCTATCCCTTCTATCGTGGCGCCAGATTCCGAAACGAAGAATTTTTTACCAGTGAATATCCAAAGTAAACTTCACCGAAAGGCACAGTGATCACTTTTCATTAAAAGGTGATTTCGTAAAAATCAATCAATTCTATTGCGCTAAATGTGTTAGCTTAGGCTGGAAGAGTGCTGAATCAACTTTGTCGCACAAGTTGTTTACTAAAAATTGTAATATATACAATACTTCTAAAAAAAAAATATAAACAGCTTGTTCTATATATTTCCCAGTAGCTACTCTAATCGCCAGTAGACTTTGGAAATTTCTAAACAAAATTTGTGATTTGAAATCACAAAAAAGGTGTTATGCTCACTAAATATATTTGATTTTTGTGATTTTAAACCGGTAAGCTAACTTGCAATAAATTTGAAATCACATCGTATTTTTATACGTACTTTATTATGAATTTCATAATTATTACATTAATAAATAAGTTAATGTGTTTTTTATTGATTATTTAAGTAAAATTTTTATTTTATACGAAATAATTCACTAACTTAAGAAAAACTAGAATCGCTTATTTTGTTGCAAGATTTGTTGTATTGTTTTGTGATTTGTTTTGTTGGTTTATTTTACTTTACCTTTTATACCTGTTAAAAAAAAATTAACCTTATTTTGCAAATAATACCGCGAATAAAAAAATTCCACCTGAAAATAAAAGTATAAGTATATTGAAGCAAAAAACAGCTGTTTTTTGTGCTTCAGAAGAGCATAAATCACATCGAAAATCACAAAAATTGTGATTTGCAGAACAGGCACAAATCACATTTCTGCTTTTGAAACGGCATGTGCTTTGAAATCACGTGAGTTTTAGAACAGGCCTGAATAATATATATAAAAAGTTATGATCGGATTGAAAATGGCGACACAGTGAACAAAATGATAAAAAGGCGGTATTTGTAGGCGTAGCAAAAAAAAAAATTAAAAAAACTAGTTTTCCAATTGTTTTTACATTATCTTTAATCCTAGGTGACTGACACAGGTTTTTTTGTACGAGTATGGATTTCCCGGGCAACAGGTTTTGCATTGCAGTATTACTAACCAGGTCATTATGTTTTTCGTTAGAAGAGGGGAAGGAGAGTTCGTTTGTTGTAGCAAATAAAACTCTAGGAAGCCGCATGACTTATGTTGTGTTGGCTTCCGAAACCCTTACCAATGGTATAAATTGGCAGATCGGGGATCAGAATTGCCCCCGAGTGGTTCTGCTTGCAGTTTAACCCGGGCAGATCATGGTTAAGGTGCCTACCTTGGAGGGAACATTCTAGCTGTGGTTTAAACCTAAAACGCAGGAAGAGGAAGTTAGTATACCTGATAATTGTTTGGTGTGTGGCTTTGTTCGGGAACCAACAACTTCCCGAGGGTCTTTTGCCTTTACAACCTGGACTGTAAGGAACCCGGGGGGGGGGGCTAGAAGGTCCGAGCTCCTAAACAAAAAGTTGCCAATAGGGCTACAAACATGTGACAAGAATTGCGAGCTGTGTGTGCCTGGTAAGCCACACGGCGGCACTAGTGAATCGTGAATAATTCACTCCGTGCAATTGGTCCATCATCAGATAAGGCAGTTGATGCAAATCTTTTTCATTACTGTATGAGTATGGGAGCCGATGCACTTTGATGTATACAGGGCGTCCTAGAACTCAACGTCAACATGGTGACAAGATTTATTCATTTATTTATTTATTTTGCTTATTTAAGCCTATGGAGAATAACTCCTTACAGGCAATTTTTATTTATAATTGGGCTGACAATTATAAATAAAAATTCCGCAGGAATTTTATCACTTTTCCCTTTCCTCCAATTATGAACAAATATTAAGTATGGGTTTTTTTTTGTTTTCTTCTCTCCATTCGTTGAAAACACTAAAGAGTGGTCAACTCTTCAATTGTTACGGTCAAAAATTGTGCTTTTTTCTTTAATTTGAAATGAAAAAGTACTTTATGTGAGAATTAAATTTCCGTGAGGAATAAATTCCCAGAGAAATAAATTCCGTAGAAATATTCATAATTGGGATTTATATACATATGTACATACATAAAGAAAATTATAAAAATGTATAAAAAATAGAAAAAATGACTAATTACTAGAATTTAATTCTAAGATGATATTACGTTTACCAACATTTAGGGTCATCGAAAAGTCAATTGTCTGGTACTAAATCTGTTCAATTATCTAGCATTAAAACGACAAAATAACCTTTGGAGGGGGTCAGCATTGGCATAATTCTGATGATAGTATTGCACTAGCAAAGATTGGCGAAGACTACGCTGGGGAGTATCAGAATTAAATTTGGACACCAGATACTCAGATCAAATGTTGCCGTTAATTGATTTGAAGGCAAAAATGGCACTTAACATTTTTCTGCGACTTGTCAAAGATGGCGTCTTTATTTGTTGAAGTCTGAACTCATAGGATGGTAAATTGGCTATAATTTTTGGGTAGATATTGCGTAGGACGAAAAGAAGGAATTGTTTTTGGACAGACACAATTCGAACTCTGTGTTCGTTATGAAAAGCGTGCCATATATTCGAGGTGTATTGGCCTGACGAAAGATGTATAAAGTTGTTTTTTAGCAGCGAAATCAGTAAATTCTTTAGACCAATGCATTGCTAGTCAAGCTTTCCTCCAGTTTTAATTGCGCTAAATGTTAGTTATCTATCAAATAAAACTCCCAGATACAGAAATTCTTCAGCTGTGGCCTCCAAGCCCAAAATGCCCATGATGATTAGATTTTCCTGAGAAGTGCATATGCCTTCATTTGCTAATATTTAATTTCAATAGCTTGTTCTTAGACCAATTGGAAAAATTTTCCAAAACCAGTTTTTTGGTTCAAAAGTCCACATGTTAAAAAAAATGTTTACCTCGATTGCTTAGATTTAAATATTACAACATTTTATGACCGATGGTAAATCACTGATGAACAATATAAAAACAATTGTCCCTAGGTGGCTTCTCTGCGGCACTCCAAAGCTTGCATGTATAATTTTGGATACATAATTATTGAAACGTACACGTTGTTGATGACCAATTAGATATTATTAGAGCTAGTTTGAAGTAGTATTACAGAGCGCCAAAACAACAAGCTTTTTGAGTAAAAGAACGTGATCAACACTAACAAAGGCTTTACTGAAATCTGTATAGATAAATAAACCGGCCTTTAGTAAAACGGGCATTTAACGCTGAAGTAAGGTAGTAGTTGAACGTCCTTTACAATGTCCATGCTAATATGGTGTCAAAGGTGATTGTGTTTGATGACAAATTGATTGGGTCAAACATTGATCGAAAAGAGTGCAATGATGAATAACTCTTTCCCAACTTTGAAGTATTAAACAAAAAAGCTAACGGATACGCCAAATTCTGTGCACAGTTTTTTAAAATGCAGTTCGGAACTCCATCAGACCTGCTTATTAGGGTGGTGCCATGCATTGTATTGTACGTCAGAATAAGTTGCATCAAAAAAAAAAAAAAAAAAAAAAATCTGCAAACATGTTGCTAATTATGGTTCCATCAGACTATGTTTTAGTGGCACTTTTCGTTATGGAGGGGTATGAACAGGGTTTTCTCTTCTGGTTAACGAATTTAAAAAAAAAGATTTAAGATTATGTTTGAAATCTTGTTTTATTTTGTTGAGGTAACTTTTGTAAAACTTTTGATTCAGTAGGTTGATATTGCTCGAAAAAAACAATATCTTACACAATCGTTCGATGTTGATAACTTTGTATACCTTTTGCAGTGTCTAAAAACATTTGAAGTAAAATGTTTTTTTAGATATTTTTTTCTGATTTTTCTCATGTTGGTTACAATCTGCCTTATCACCGTGTTTCGGCTTGGCGTTGAGTTCTGGGGGACACCCTGTATGTATGGATCATACCCTGAGTACTGGTTTGGGATAAAAAAAATATTACATATGAAATAAACAATTGAACTTAAATCGAAGCCGACAGTGAACTAACTGGTTTAAAGCCATATTACTGCAATAGATTACGTGGTTGGAAAAATATTTTTGCGACACAAAATTACTTAATGAAATGTGATATTTCAACTAAATGTAGCTTTCTAATTAAATCTGGGTGCAAATATGCATTTTAAAATTAATAAAAAAATCTTTATAAAAAACTATAGCAATTTTTTTATCGTTTTTAAATTAATTAATTAAGTCGAAGTTTGGCAGCGTAGTACGAGTATTTTTATATTGAAATCTATGCAGAGACAACATTTTTTTTTCATGTTCAATAATATAATTCGCTGAATCAATTAATAAATTGTTTAAATGCCCTGGAAAAGCACAAAAAAATAATTTGGAAAGTAATGCTTAAACCTTTCGCATTGGCGGATTATTTACATTTGTTTTGCATACATGGTCTGAAACAACCGTTATTTTCAAATTTCGTGAGTTACGTATGTTCGATTTTCACATTTTTTTCCTTCTGTTATGTTGGTACACATGTCTGTTATGTTGGCAATATCAGCCATTTAGGATTGTCTGATCAAAAAATTACCATTATTTTTCAATTTCTTGAGTCACGAATGTTCGATTTTCGCATTTTTTCTGTTATGTTGGTACACATGTCTGTTCTATACAGTGGTGGACATGTAATTAAAACATAAATGTTGTCTATCATTCTTTCGGTATCTTATATGATCTATTCTTATTGAAATGGAACTTTTCCACTGAAAATATTAGTTTGATCTCTCTTGGACTTGGTGCTTTCTTTACATTCATTTTCAGTTCAGCTTTCTTAACAAAAAAGTCATTATTTACAGAAAGGGTAGCTTTTCAAGTGGACACATAATTAAAACATTTTCAGTTCTGCTTAAATAGCATTATTTTAATACCCAACAAAAAATTATAAATAGCTTGTTTTCTATGTTTCCCAGCTATCTATATGTCGACATTTCATAGGAACTACCCTAATCATCAGTAGACTTTGGAAATTTTTGAAAGATATTCTCAAACATTCAACTTTATATTCCAACAACATAAATAAATTGTTGAGAATTTAAAAGAAAAATGCTCTAATAATATCCGTCAAAACACAAAAAACAAGCTTTTCTATTTATAAACGTCTCTAACATTTCTTTACACCTTTCAAACAAATGAACAACCGTTGGTTGCTACGATTTGCTTTTTGAAAGTATCGAAAAGCAGAGAACAAAAATTCAAACAATTAAGTTTTTTATTCGCTATTTAAGCTTCTAACATTTATACCAGTAAAAAATTATAAATAGCTTGTTTTCTATGTTTCCCAGCTATCTATATGTCGACATTTCATAGGAACTACCCTAATCATCAGTAGACTTTGGAAATTTTTGAAAGATATTCTCAAACATTCAACTTTATATCCCAACAACATAAATAAATTGTTGAGAATTTAAAAGAAAAATGCTCTAATAATATCCGTCAAAACACAAAAAACAAGCTTTTCTATTTATAAACGTCTCTAACATTTCTTTACACCTTTCAAACAAATGAACAACCGTTGGTTGCTACGATTGGCTTTTTGAAAGTATCGAAAAGCAGAGAACAAAAATTCAAACAATTAAGTTTTTTATTCGCTATTTAAGCTTCTAACATTTATACCAGTAAAAAATTATAAATAGCTTGTTTTCTATGTTTCCCAGCTATCTATATGTCGACATTTCATAGGAACTACCGTAATCATCAGTAGACTTTGGAAATTTCTGAAAGATATTCTCAAACATTCAACTTTATATTTTGAAAGGTGTAAAGAAATGTTAGAGACGTTTATAAATAGAAAAGCTTGTTTTTTGTGTTTTGACGGATATTGTTAGAGCATTTTTCTTTTAAATTCTCAACAATTTATTTATGTTGTTGGAATATAAAGTTGAATGTTTGAGAATATCTTTCAAAAATTTCCAAAGTCTACTGATGATTAGGGTAGTTCCTATGAAATGTCGACATATAGATAGCTGGGAAACATAGAAAACAAGCTATTTATAATTTTTTACTGGTATAAATGTTAGAAGCTTAAATAGCGAATAAAAAACTTAATTGTTTAATACCCAACATTATTTTAATATCCAATTTAATTTTTTTGTGTCAAAACTTGTAGGTAAGTTGGTTTTAAATGATATCAGCAAAACTGTGTACCAATATTAGCTCCGAAGAAAAAAGGGAGGTAATCATTAATCTCAGAGGCTCCGTGAAGACGGCGAATGAATTTTCTCAATTACTTGTTTGCTCTAAACGAAAAATTTATAATAAATTTATAATGCAATGAACAATTTTGATAACCAAGGGAGCTCACATAATGTACCCAGAGTCTCCAAGCCTCGTACAACCGATAAAATAGTCGTGTGGGCCTCCGAAGCTGACCGATTTAAAAGCTCTAAACAGTTAAAAGTTGATTCAGAGTATATTATCTAGAACTATTAGACGGCGGCTAAAGGAAAAAGTGCCTTACGTGTCTGCATCGCACAACTTTAGTCCGCAAAAAACATTTTTAAACCCAGATTGGTTTTTTCAGAAAAACATTAAGCAATCAATAAGATTTTGAAAAATATTTTATGGAGTGACGAAGTTCCCCGTCGACAAGTTTTGTCAGATGTAAAACGCTATGTACGACGTCCAGTTAACTAACAACACAATCTCAGATATACCATCAAAACAGTAAATTAATTTTCTATCAAGAATGTTTTAATTATATGGCCATCACTCTATGTTGGCAATATCAGCCATTTCGGATTGTCAGTTTGTTTTTGACAGTCAAAAAGATTAGTCGTGTTTGCATCATGAATTCTTACCACAAGGTCGTACGGTCAATAAGGAATGTTAACTTGAAGCTATGTACCGTTTGCGCGAAGCAATCTTCAGAAATGTATAGCATTGTGGATTTTGCACCATGATAATGCTCACACATCGATACTTGTGCGTGAGTTTTTGGCCAAAAACAAAACCGTTATCATGCGTCAACCACCGTATTCACCGGACTTGGCCCCCGCTGACTTTTTCCTCTTTCCAAAATTGAATACATCGCTGAAAGGAAAGCGTTTTGCTACGATTGAGGAGATAAAAGAAAAATCGAAGCAGGAGCTGTTGCCGATACGAAAAGGAAGTGTTTCGAGGATTGGAAAACATGTTGGTATAAGTGAATTATTTCTGAGGGCGATTACTTTAAAGGGAAAAAGATAGTTAAATAAATACTTTTTGGAAAAATTTAAAATAGCGGTTAGTTTTTGATCAGCCCTCGTATATCTGCAAAAAAATTGCGTGACTAACACAAAACTTTTTAAATTAGTAAACCCTTCCACTTCTAATAGGAAAGGGATGAATAAGGCAAAATTTATTTATTTATCACGAAAATCTATCACAAGTCTCATTCTTTTCCCCTCCTTGTAATATATTTTTAACGCAGTGTTTTGCTTAACTATTTTCCTAGTTTTTATTTGTACAAGTATGCACTTATTGATTTTCTTTCAACCTCAAAGCTTGGTTTATTCATACGGATGTACATATGTACCCATATCATATCAAGTAACAATTATGAAATATTTTGATCTCTTTGTGTTTTATGTTCAAGGGGAAGACAACTATAATGTTATTTATATGTAAGTTTGTATGTGTATATAAGTAAATATCCATTACTTTTTCTCCCTTTTTAATGACTGCACAATTATTTCCTTTTTATTTATCTGACCATTATTGTGCAATTAATAAATATTTAATTTTTTTTTATGGAATTCAAAGTCCATACAAAATAATGAGAAAATTTAAGCAAATTCTAGTACTAATTATTCTACAAAATGATTTTATTGTGGTGTCAAAAGTCAGTGACTTGTGATCTTAATGTTTCGTAGATGAAGTTTTTCAATGTGCTTGAATATTAGTTTTTAATTTAATTTTAAAATGCTGTCGTCTTTTTCAAGAGCAAAATTTTTCCTGTCCATTAAAATAATTTTATGAATAAAAAAGTCTTAGAGGAGATGGAATGTTGTTAAAGGAACATTCCCTGACAGAGAGTTCTACAGTTTTTCATTTCAAAAAGCACTTTTTTGAAAGTTACTTGTATTTTTAAACAAACACAAAAACTGCGAAGCTTTTTTGCGACCGCGTTTCTGTTGGTCGAGTACTCTACCGAATAAGCCATAGAATTTATTATTATTTACTTTATTTTACTATTAATATTTATACCAATAAAAATATTTGTGCAGCTTTTTTATGTTTCCTAGTTGCCTATATATGTATATGTCAACATTTCATAGGTAACATAATCATCAGTAAATATGAGAAAAGTATTTTCAAATATTCACTCTATATTCTACTATTTTAAAGAAGAAAAAACTCTATTTTTTTGTTTGAAAACTGTTATTAGAATAGTTTGCTTTTTAAATTCTCATTATTTTCTTTAAAATATTGAAATATAGAGTCTACTGAAAATAAACAAAAAATACTAATTTTTTGATTTATTTATTTATTAATGTAATTTTTCAGAAGTACTTTTTTTAAATTTGTGTCAAAAGGTGATTTTTTGGTGATAATTTTTTTTGCATTAATTATTAGCATTAAAGCTACCGACTTTTTTTTGAAAATCACTTCTGAAAGGGATCTCGTTTTACATCGTACTTTTAAAGAACTTTAAAAAAATGGTTCTTCCAAAATATATTTTTGAAACATACTTTTCTAAAAGGTTCTTTTATTAGGATTCTATCTTAAAAAAGAAACGGTTGCAAAATATATTTTTCTTAAAATTAGTTCGCCGTACAGTTTTAGAAGACCCTTTTTTTTAAAGGATACTTTGTTTTATAATGTACTTAAAAGTAATTTTTAAAGAGTACTTGTTTCCTCAGGTGCATTTAAAAAAACATATATTCTTTAACATCTTGCAGTAAGGAATAAATATTTCAAAAGCAATTTTTTAAAACTACTTTTTTAAAAGGTCTTTCTTTAAATAATTTTGTTTGAAGAATACTCTATTTTCAATAGGCACTCTTTTTAAATCATCCTTCTCTTAAAATTTTTTTTAATAGCTAGTTTTAAAAAGCACAGTTTTAATAGGTACTTTTTAAAAGCATTCTTTTCAAAGTAAAATATTTTTTGACGTATTTTTTGCTGTTGAATTAAAGCATTTCCATAAAGTACTTCTTTCGAAAGATGTGTTTTTAAAACTTATATTTCTCAAAAGTTACTTCTATTGCAAAGTACATTTTTTTTTATCTCAAGCAAATTCTCCCTGCAATGTGTTGTGCGATTCACTGGGCAACCGATCACAAATAGAAGATCGATTTAGATTAGTATTTTTCTACTCATTTTGTTAAATTACATGTACATAAGAAGCAAAGAAGAAAACAAATGCTAATAATATAGTTTTGAACTTATCCAATCTTCATTTACAATGTATACAGTGTTGGATGCATCTTACGGCCTAGGCCATCGCTGTGTAAATGTAAGTAGGAATTGTATACAGACTTTGGATGGGTCACGCTTACATTAACAATGGTCGTAGATCGAAGATGTATGTGACAAAAATTTCACTGGGTAAGCTTCTTCGCCCTCTCCTGCACACGGTCCAGTAAACCCAAAATAGATTTTGAGGCACCGTCTCACACATGAGAGTTGTATTAAATTTTTATTCGGATGTAGGTGGTATACGAGTAAATAGTAAGGAGATCGGATTAATTGAAGAACTTCTTAAATCACTTCAGAAAATCGAAACCCTTGAGTGCATCTTTAGAGACAAGAAAGGTGTACCCAGTCCAACGAACATCACTCTGAATTTTCTTACTTCTTAACATAACGATTTACACATTTCATGTTCTTTCCAAGAACATCAATACCATACCATCCATGCGCATAGATGAAGCAGCATTTGTGGTCGTTTGACCCTTAACGGGCATTATTTAAGGCACCTTCTTGAACAGTTTTTTTTAAAGGTAGTTTTTGGAGATAATTTTTAATTGGGTTTCTTTTGTTTTCTGAATGATACTTTTTTAATAAGCACTAAAAGAAATTTTGTTGTACAATTTTGTTGAACTTTAGAATTATTTGTTCATAACTTTATGAATTCTTTAATTTATCTCTTATGGACATGAAAGTTGAGCATAGTAATATTATTACTTTTATTTACAAAATGGCAGTTAACTGCTATAACATTTTGTAACGGTAATATTAAACTTAAATTATTGCTTTAGTCGATACTAAATAATTGTGATTAAAACGAAATTGATCTACCAACACAACTAACTAAATAAATTAAACATTTCACCTTTTGGCCTCAAAAGATTGCTAATACTTAGCTTCCTTACTTTCTATAACACATACTTTAAGCCATTTACACGTTTTAAAATTTTAAATATATATTTTCTTAATATTTATAAAACTCACCTTTAAAAGCTGTAATTACTAGTAAATTATTTCCACTTATTTTACATTTAAAAGCTAAACATGAAATATAATTCTCCTAGATGTAATAAAAAACAAAAAGTTTTCTTACGCTGATTAAGAAGGTTTGCTTTACTTTTTGTATCAAGATTTTGTGTCCACAGACACGTTTTGAATATTGAATTTCTAGAACAAACGTAAATTTTTTTCCAGCTTAAGTTCGTGTTTATCTTGATAAGTTTTAAGTTATTTATATTGTTCTTTCAAGCTAAAAAATTTGATTAATGTGAACTTATATGAAGACACATTAGGGTGATCGAACGGTTGTTATGCGACCAGTTTTTACCGGGGGGTTTTGGGTTTACTGAAACCGGTTTTAACACGGTTTCTAATAAAGGGTGGTTAAATTTTAAGCGCCGATGTTGGTTTCGAATAAAATACTTATTATTTAGAAATTATTGGCATTTCTTTTTATTATGATAATATTGGTATGCTTCAATTATTTATGGATCAAAATATTGACCTCGGCGGCGCACCTCCATCCGATGGTTCAAATTTTTAATGACGCTGAGGCATAATTAAGATTGTATGCCCTTAGTGGGCCGAATTATGTCATCCTTTAACTTTGGAATTGTGGCTGGCTTATCGACGTACACCTTTTTTCCAAATAACTCCAAAGAACGAACTACAGCGGTTTCTAATCACATGATCTTGGCGGCCAATTTACATCGCCACCACGTGCCATAACACGGTCATTGAATTTGTCGCGCAAAATAGCCATTGTTTCGTTAGCTGTGTGGCAAGTGGCACCGTACACCGAAACCACCGTTAGCTATCAAAATGAATCAATCAATTAAACCTTAAATTTCAGTCTGATTGATTACATGCCTGTAAGAAGCATGCATGATCAACTATTTGCTACTCTAAATTTGCTGTCCAAATTTTCAATTACGCTGTGGCAATCAGGTTTTATGCCGTTGGTGTGCCGAATTATTTCATCCTTTAGCTCCTGAATTATTGCTGGTTTATCGACGTACACCTTTTCTTTCAAATAACCCTAAAGCAAGAAGTTCAACGGCGTCGAATCACGTGGCGGCCAATTGACTTCGCCATCACATGCCATAACACGGCCATTGAATATGTCGCGCAAAAGAGCCATAGTTTCGTTAGTTGTGTGGCAAGTGGCATGTAACTTGTTTATATTTTTGCATATGTATGTGTAATACACACAAACCATAAAATATATGAATTAGTATATAAAATATATCCTGCGAAGTCCTAAACAATTTTTGCACAGTGGTTTAACACGAAAATTTTTAGACAAATTTTAAACAAGTTGGAGAAAATAGTAATTATTCGAAAATCACTACCAAATTGCACCGGAAAAAATCAGAGTTTAAAAAAATCAAAGAGTACGAACAGTGACAAAAATTAGTTTAAAATATTAAATCTGGAAATACGTATCCAAGCTCACTGTGCACAATTTTTTATAGTTTTTATTAGATAGTAGACAGAAATAGAAAAACAATGCAAAGAAAATTATGCTGTTTGGAATAATATTAAAAAAGTTATGAGTATTTATTAGGACACAGTTTTCTTATAACTCGGTTTTGTTAAAACCCTACATCTCTGAAACCATGAGCAAAAAAAGTTGAAAATTCGGCAAAATGTACTCTTCAAATTTTTTCTTGGAACTGTCCGATTTGACTTGGATTGCCCCATATATTGTTTTATTTCAGTTTAAGCTTGTGTAACTTCAAAAAATTAAATACCCTGTATAAGGTGTTGAAATATTAAAATTTTTGCACTCTTGTTCGTTGTTGAATGTTGGTGCTTTTAGACTCAATCTAAAAAAAATACAATATTTGAAAAGAAAGCATTGTGATTGAAATGCTGTACAAGCTCCCTAATCCGAACAGTTAAAGTTCAGTTACTGTCCGGCTTAGTGGATCGTCCGGACTACAGCTGTCAGCTCTATCACTCTCACAGCTCGCTTGCTTTTGTATTTAAGATTGTTTTGAATATCCGCAGAGTCCTCTAAAGAACTGTCAAATTTTGGTTGACAATTACTGACTGGACTATATTTTCATCCGAAAAGTAGTAAGTAAATTCATTTTCACCTCCTATCCATATATTGAAGTTAAAAAGGCAGATATTAGTGAGAGGGTTAAGAGTAGATAATGCAGAATACATGCAGTATATAGATAATGCAGAATAATTCCTGATACAGTGGATCTCTGGCTTTTAATCGAACAAGGGGTACACAGTCTTCATCTTTCCATTCGCTTTGGACGGGAAGCTTTGGCAGCGATTTTGATCAACTTTTACCAATGTTCGTCTTGGTAATATTTTGTCATGCAGAGTTTGGTAAAAAGAACTGCATCTTTTATATTAAATGATTTTAAAACATTACAAATGTTTGCATCATCTTATTTTGGAATACGACTTAATAGAGTGTAAAAAATATCGCACCATTATGTTGTGAATTACAGATGCTACATTTACGTCTTAACTCCACACAAGCTGAAATAAAATTAAATATTTTTGTTTACTTGAGTAATTTCTGCTCATACATAAATACATATTTTATCTAGCGCCAAAATCACACCCAAATTTTACTCAGAAAAAAGAACACTTTTGCGGAGTATAGAGGAAAAATGTCTAAACTGTCCGAAAAATTAAAATGTCTGGATTGCTAAATTAGCGGGTGTCGGAATTAGGGTGGTTGTACTGTAACTATATAATTGCCCTCACCAGGTTACGAATCGAAAAAAAACACGACGCCAGAGGTGATAAAATATAAAGAGATTTGACATTATTTGAATTAAATCTTAATACAATAGTTAGTTTTCATATTTCATAGAAGGTAGTGGACAGGAGTGCCATATGGGACTCATTCTCAGTTCGGGCTGAAGATAAAATAAGCAATATTAAAATTAAAGCTACCTAAATTGCTATATTTTCTAAGTTTGGGATAAATCAATCCACCAACTAATCGTGGTTACTAAGGGGTTAAATACGAGTTTCTTCAATCCACTGTGTAGTCATCAACACCCGGGTTTTCAGCTTTGTCTTTCAATTCCTAAAATTATTTCTTTTTATATTCTTAGTTACAATGACCTGACGAAAATGACAAATAGGAACGAACGCCATCTCAGTTTCTCGTTGTTAATTTAAAATAAATACATGTATGTATGTATGTATAGTCTTAGTCTGTATAGCCTTATTAATTAAATTAAATTCTTTAACAGCTTTTTATGCAAATTTGATTGATATCGAATGCAATATTTTTTAAGAAATCTTAACTTGCTTGTGAACGAAAAGATAAAGAAATATTGATGATTCTACGCTATCCAAAAGTATACACACACACAAAGCAGAATTATAAATAGATGCATTCTAATTAAAATACCAATAAATCTATTGGAAATAATTAATATCAAAAATCATTTAATTACATAGATGATAACCCAACAATTATAATACAATACAGACAATTGTGAGAAAAAAATTCATACTCACAGCTGCAAATCTGAAAAAATATATATTTTGACTTAAAAGTTAACTTTAACTTTAACAAATAGGCCTAATTAGAAGTAAGTATATTAAAAACGATAATTTAATATGCAAGAAATGTCTCTACTCTAGAGGACCTTAAAGTTGTCTCCGATACACGTTGTGTCAGAAATTGTCTGCAAGCGTCTTTCGATCTTACTCGTATGAAAATAATTTCCAATCAATTCATTACTCTGTTATGACTAGCTCCCTGCTAATCATCTGACACTTTTAGATCAAAGATCTCTCGCACCTTGGCATGAACAATATTTAAATAAAACACTATAATCAGTCTTTAATTTGCTTGGCTTATTTAATTAAAATTACACAAATCGAGACTTTTATAGTAACGTAATTATAAAAAAAGCTAATGCATATATGTATGTATATAAAAATAAAATTTTCAAGGTGCAAGTAATTAAAAAAAAATATTTTTCAAAAGTCACTTTCCTGAAAGATTTATTTATGTAGTAACTATACAGTAAGTAAATTTGCAAAGTATAGGATGCACAGCATGGGTGGGGTGACACAGACCATATGCCCAAGATGGTATTAATAGTATACTTGTAGCGTCGCTGTGACTGACTATAACGACCTAAGCTTTCACATAGGAAGTTGCAGCGTGGTTAGCAACGAAATACTTTTAATAAACTGTAATCCAATACAGTTAGTTGATGCAAACCGTTAATCAGTACGAGCGAGACGGAAAACTCTCGAAGACCGAATAACAAAAACAACAAGCCTGTCCGCACTTAAGAAATAATTACGATGACGCGGGAGCTGTTCTTCAGCCCAAAACTGCTTTACGACTGAAAAATATTTTCCTGAAAGATATTCTTATAAAATCAACTTTTCATAGCGTACTTCTTTTTTTTATATGTAATAGTTTTAAGTTAATTTATCGGCAGCTGAGTTTACTCTTACTGATTTTGAAAACTATGTATATTTTATACAATTGAGTTCATTTACTTTATTAGCTTCTAACCAATCAAAAAATTATAAACATCTTGTTTTTTATGTTTCCTAGCTGTCTATATGTCGGCGTTTCATAGGACCTACTCTATTAGACAGTAGATTTGGAAACCTGTGAGAGATATATTATCAAACGTTCAACTTTATATCCCAATATACATTTTTCAAAGTTTTCCAAATCTACTGATGATCACGGTCGCACCTATGAAATGTCGACATATAGGCAGATAGGAAACACAAAAACAAGCTGTTTATAATTTTTTTTATTTTTATTATATTTAGATATAATATATATATATATATATATATATATATATATATATATATATATATATATATATATATATATATATATATATATATATATATATATATATATATATATATATATATATATATATATATATATATATATATATATATATATATATATATATATATATATATATATATATATATATATATATATTTTTTTTTTTTTTTTATCTTCGTAAAACGAAAAGAACACGTTTTAGTTTTTTTGTATTTTTAAATAACATTCAAGTGAAAATTTGTTTGGGAGCTGTTTACAGAACACTCAATTTTATTTTGAGTGGTTTCCATGCAAATTTTCTAGTCGAGACGCTCATCTGTGTTCTGTAATAGCACACTAATTTTTTCTTGTCATTTAAAAAAAATGTTATGGGCTCCTTGTAAAATGAATTTGTTTATATTTTTTTTTGGTAATATTTATAATCTTTATTTTATAAATTTGATCATTAAGTAAAATAATAATGACCATATTCGCAAAAAATATTTTTTGTTTATCTGATAAATTTCTACACAAAGTTAGTCAAATAAACTTTAAATAAATATAAAGTATTTTTTATGACTACGGCCGTAAGACTACAAAAAGAAATTTTATTTAAGAACTAAAACAGCGCTTAACGACCTAATATTAATTCAAATACTATAGCCCGAAGAAAGAAAAAAATGTTTGATTAAATATGAATTGCCCATAATTATTTAATTAACAACCAGAATGGCATTTAATTTAAAATAATGTATTCAGACAGCAGTTTAGAATGTAAAATAAATATTATTATTAGACATCCAAATCTTATTGATATCCATTTGAATCAGCGTTGAAGTGTTTAGTTATTTATTCAATTCATCTTTTTTTTATTAATACAAAGTTTTGCTTACGGAATGCCAATCAAACTATTCATAAAATATTCCATATTTATCACAAACTGCATTTTCATTGATAAGCGATTGAATGAAGACAATATATTATGTAAAATTTTTGTTTTATTAATTCAATTACATAGCAAAGAATTTACGGGAGGAAATGACTAAAATTTTTTCAATAAAAAATAAATAGTTATACGCAAAAATTTCTGTTTTTTAAAAAGAAAAGTTTGTTAATAAGTTAAAACCATAATACTCTCAAATGAGAGCTGTTGATAAGAAAGCAACACAAAGAATGTTACTAACAGGCCTGTTCTAAAAATCACGTGATTTCAAAGCAGTTGTCGTTTCAAAAGCATAAATGTAATTTATGCCTGTTCTGCAAATCACAATTTTTTGTTATTTTCGATGTGATTTATACTCTTCTAAAACACAAAAAAACATCTGGTTTTTGCTTCAGTTTACTGATATTTTTATTTTCAGGTTGAATTTTTTTTCGCGGTATTATTTGCAAAATAATGTTAATTCCTTCTAATAAATATATATAAAAGGTAAAGTAAAATTAACCAATAAACCAAATCACAAATCTTAAATATTTTAATTTAGTGCATTATTTCGTATAAAATAAATAATTTTACTTAAATAATCAATAGAAAGCACATTAAGTTATTTATTAATGTAAATAATTTATTATTTATATAAGCTCGTAATTAAGTACGTGCAAAAATTAGGATGTGATTTAAATTTAGTTTCAAGTTAGCTTACCGATTTAAAATCACAAAAATCAAAAATATTTTGTGTGCAGACCACCTTTTTTGTGATTTCAAGTCACTTTCTCAAAAAGTGATTTGCAGAACAGCCCTCTCTGTACGAATAAAGGGAGAACAGCGTATAAACGCATTTTGCAAGCACAGTTGCCATATTTAACGATTTATCGCCATTTTGACAATTTTGGGTACGATATGACGACTTAAAGGCATTTTTGACGATTTTTACAGATTACCTTCATATCGTTCAAGCAATGGTATAGAAAAAAACGCTAGTAAAATACGGAAATGTTGCTTGATATTGTATATGTATATATTTGAAAGATCATATTTTCATTTCATTTAAAAAATATATAGGTTAAAAATTGTACAAAATTTTCAAAACTTTATCTTAAATGGATTCTTACAAGTCTAAGAAAGTGTCCTTCTGGTTTAATTGCTGTTTGCTTGCAGTAAAGCTACGAAGTTGTGAGAAAAAAAGGAAAGCAGAAATGGTGCAATGATCCGACTTTTCGAAAGATGCCGACGTCAGGAATAGGTCAACGATGTTTAAATGGTACCCTTCAACATATGGAATGTGCTTAGGATCATTCACTAGCTGCACAAGGTGGTTGTGCACAGCGAATAACTCAACAAATTGGCCTTCTGGAGTTATATGACTCGATTGGCGAGTCCAGGAAGAATTGCGGACATTAAAATCACCAGCAACAACGATTTCACTGTTCGGCAACTCTTCAAGATCTCTGATAAGGAATCGGAGAGGGCATCGAAACCAGAAATTGTAATATCCTTCCCCGCATTTGATTTCTATATAGAAACCCGAAAAACAAAAAGTGTGACATGATTTTGTCCCAAAGACAAGCAAATTCAGCACCATGCATGCCTAATGGTTGCTGCTATTGGAACAAAATTTTAGTGCGAATGTACATTATAAGGCCACGATAGAAATGGAAAAAGGATAGTAACTGATACCCAGGTATATGCAAATCCTGTGGATCAGCGTTTCCAGACCCCGGGCTTCTTCTGCAAATGAAATACATACTTTAATAAAAAAATATTAGTTTTACTAGCTGACAATTTTTTTTGATGATTATGATTATCGCAAATCATCACGATTTTAACGATTTTTTTCTGCCGAAATTGACGATTTTAAACCAGATTTATCTGGCGATTGTTTAGAAGACTTGGTTTCCTTTGTAACAATTATTTACTTTTTTATTATAATATTCGATTTCCTAAAAAGCTAGGTTTGTTCTTTTTAGAAGTTTACATCGCAAAAAAATAATAATTTAAACATTTTGTTTTTAATAATAATTTTTGGTCATAATTAGAACAATTTTTATAATAAAATATTTATAATTTAAATTTTTATAAATTTTTTAATATAACGAATAATTATTTACGTGGGCAGCAACACACGTGTGTAGTTATTAATGAATATTTTGCTCAATTAATAAGCTCTTTCTATGTTATGTTGAATGGAATTCATTATCATGTAGTGTGGAAGGTGTTGGATTAATTTTTGTTTGTCTGAGCAGTGTCGAAAATATATAGGTAGGTTTAAGTCCCACGTTCACAAACACTACTGCCTCTTTTCTTCCCATAATATATGTGTTCGTAGTTCCAGTACATGGTCTGATAAAAAAATAAACGGTATTTTCAAATTTCGTGAATTACGTATGTTCGATTTTCCCATTTTTTTTCTGTAATATTGGTACACATGTCTGTGTACTGTGGATTTTGAGCAAAAACAGCGTCGCATGGACATCGCTCAGAAGCTGTTGAACATGGTCAACGATAATCCAGATTTCCTCAAAAAGGTAATAACTGGTGACGAATTATGGGTGTATGGCTATGACATTGAAACCAACAGAGACAAGACCGAAAAAGGCACGTCAAGTTCGGTCAAATTTTCGGTCGGTTTTGCTCATTTTTTTCTTCGACTGCAATGGCGCGGTGCATCACGAATCCTTGCCACAAGGTCGTACGATCAGAAAGGAGTACTACCTTGAAATTAGGCGCCGTTTGCGCGAAGCAATTCGTTAGAAACGTACAGAATTGTGGAAAAAACTATCATGGATTTTGCGCCATCATAACGCAGTAGTGTTTTGTCTTCCATCCTGTACAGACGTCTTTTGTTACTGTTGTCCGTATTTTCTATATATTGCACCGGAATAGGTAGCAAACTGTGTAGACGTGTTTTTATTTATTTATTTTTTGTCTCTTTTTTCACTGTTGTCCGTATTTTCTATATATGTTCACTATTAACTTCGTATGAAACCAAATTGCACCGGAATGGATAGCAAGCATTTTCTTGTTTTTCTCTTCTCATTTTCACCGTGTTCAGTGTTTTCTTTATGTGTTCATTCATAATATATTTTAAATGTACTTCATTACCTTGTGGTGTGGAAGGTGTTGGTCTAAATTTTGCTAATCTGAGCAGTGTCGAAGGTATATACACTGGGCACTGATTAGTTTTAACTAATTTAATTCCAACATTTTAAATGCTGCAATCAGAGTTTGCTTTAGACTTCCGTGTTGTTATTGTTAACGAACACTACTCCCTCTTTCCTTCTCATTATAACCTAAGTTCCTAGTTCCAGTACAATGCACTGCATATGTAGGGGTTATCGCCTGAGCCCAAAAAAAAAACACGTACCAGCTTACACATTGATGCTTGTGTGTGAGTTTTTGGCAAAAAACAAAACCGTTATTATGCCTCAACCAGCGGATTCACCTAACTTGGTACGCGATAACTTTTTCCTCTGCCCAAAACTGAAGACACCGATGAAAGGAAAGCGTTTTGCTATGATTGTGGAGGTAGAAGAAAAATGGAAACTGGCGATTTTAGAAGTTTAGTTTTTGGGGATTGATAAAATGCTGGCATAAGTGTATTATATCCTAGGGGGATCACTTTAAAGGGGACAAGATAGTTATAAATGAATGGATAAATACTTTTTGAAAAAAATTTTAAACAACGGTTATTTTTTGATCAGCCCTCGTATGTATGGGTCATTCCCTGAGTTCTGGTCCAAGATAAAAAAAACAGGTCTTAACGCTTCACTTCTTTGTTTAAAGTTTTATTTACATTTTTTGTCGACTCTCTGTAATGAATGACAAAACTTGGCTGTAAGACTTGTAGCTTTTAATTTTTCTGACCAGTCCAGGGGTCTAATCGCCGCATACGATATCGAATTAACTATCGTATCGAATAACATTACGATACATCTAAATTATGGCAACCGATGCATATTGGATCGTAATTTAAACAAAATGCAATAGATTGAAGACCATACGTTCCCTAAAAGTAGGAATACAAAAAATAAATCCTTTAACTTTTTTATATTATTGCAATACAGTTTATTCGATATCGTATGCCGTGATACCAAAATGAAAAATTTCGATAATTTTGCTCGATATCGTATGCGGTGATTTGGCCCCAGCTCTACAATTTAATACTAGTATTTTTCGTACTAGACAACTGCAAAAAAAAGCTACAAAGATATCCATTTTATTTTGCTAACTGGTATGAAATGATTGCAAAACGCAATATATTTTTTATACAGTACATATTCCTACATACATAAATACACACAAATACACACATGGTTGTTTATGTGTAGATAACACAAATGTGTGTTAAATTGTTTTAGTATCTTTGAGTAAATGTAATTATTTATATCAGAGGTGGAAAACGTAATTGTTGCTGTTAAAGCTCAACTCAAAGTGTGTTAGTAGTGGATAATACTTGTGGATAAATTATAGTAATAATAATAGATGGCTACAAATAAAGATACTGGGAGGTTTGTATCTTTTAGTACAAGATTGTAGCTCAATATCTCATGATATTAGATTGTTTGTAAATATTAAGTTTTGTGTATTTAGTTTAGTAGTTTATTATTACAGTTTAAAGTAGTTGTGTTTACAATGTACGTACATATGTAGGTATGTATGTACATGTACATATATGCACATACATACTTATATCGCATGTATTTAAACCAAGTAGCATGCATGCATCATGCATGTTGCTTTTATTTAATCTTGTAAATTTACAGCTTTGTGCTTAATTTCAATTTTCATTGTTTCTTATTTTTATGAATATCAAACGTAATAGTTTTGCGAAAAGATTTGTAAAAAATGTCATAAAGTATAATTATTTAATCGGAAGTTTAGGTCAATTGTTTTAAGTGCTTGTAATGGTAACAACAAACACATTGTATGTCAGTTGCAAAAATTTTAACGAAAAAAAAAAAAAAAAATTCTCAAATGACTGGTAATTTAAGAGGCTTTTCAAACGTTTTGTTGTGTCATTGACTATTATTATTATTATTTTCCGTAATTTCCGTAATAAAATCAGGGCCAATATTAACAAAACATTTTACTTTAATGAAGTTGTTTACTTTTTTTCTACTTAAAGAGGATTATGTTTAAAGTTTAAGAAAGAAAGTAATAAATAAGATTTAAAAAAACAGCCATAAAAATAAGTGGCATTTAAAAATAATTTTAAAAAATGCATCTAGAAAATATGAATAAAAAGAAAATTTGTTTTTTTATCTACGTATCTACATATGTTTGTTTGAATACTAGATCCGGTAGCTTGGTTTGTTCAGTTTTTTAGACCAAAATGAAACCTAAAATCATTATTTTGAAAATGATCCAATCAATAACTCTAGTAGCTAATATGACGCCTTTGAGAAACACTTTTAAGTCATACCTTAACTTCGAGGGTTCTATTTGTATTAAATTTATTTGTATTAAATTAAAACTAGTCTACTATCACAAAGCTTTCATTGATACCTTACTTGTTAAGCTGTATCAACTAGCTTAGAAGATCACAGGAACAAGTACACCAACAAGAATCGGCAAAGCACTGTTAATTGGGTTTGGGACCACCGATAAGAAATATGTTTAAACCTAAACTGTAAAAAAACAGTGAATTGGCCAGGAGGAAGTTGGGTAATCTCCAAAGAAATGTGCTCTGTGCTGCATGTGATATTGTTTTAAGTGCCTTTTATTTATTAAAAAAACTGAAATCCTTTTGCTTGCCTGCAGAAACACCCAGAGTACTTAGCAGGAATTGAACCAGAGATCTGGTACGACTGCTAATCGGACACTGTACCGACAAGAAGTCTGTTTTATTAGAAAAAAGTTTAAATTTTTAAGAAAAAAACATTGTTTTGTCATTTTCTTTGAACTATTTTGAAACAATAAGTGAATGGTTCGATAGTTTTTCAAAAATTCATCTATTAATTATGTTAATTTTGTATGAAAAAGTCGATATTGTGTCATCGATTTTTCGATAGCTTTTGCAATGAGGTAAAAAGTTCTATGACATATAAAAAATCTTTTCAGAGGCACCCAAATTTCGTTACTAAATAATTCAATTTCATCGAAAATATTCAGTAATAACTCAAAATAATAATAATTCAAAAATAAATTTACCTTGAAAAAGTAATATTAAAGAAATTAAATCGGCGGATTTTTTTTAATTACATAACACATAAAAATATAATTTGGGCGCCTCGAATATTTTTTTCTTTTTGATATGTCGTAATGGAAGTTTTTTCTCCACATGCCAAAAACTTTCGTTAAATTAATGACAAAATGTCGAAAAATTTTAGTCCTTCCAAATCGACCCGCTCAAATGTACATCAATTAACTTTTCTTCCCATTTGGGCGTTTATCGTTTTAGGCGACGATATTTATACATGCCTGGTGGCACATTAAAAAGTGAATTGAATTATTCAGACATATTTTCTTTACTATTACCTCATAAATGTTAACTTCTTTCCTAGTTTAGAAGCCTTACAATATCCCTAAAACTTATTACCTTTTCTGACAAATTTGAATTTCATTTGAAATCAATACTACAATAAATAAAATTTGCCTAAAGCTTTTTTTGCGTACGTTTTATAACTATTTTTTTTCTTAGACTCATATATATGTGTGTATGTTTGTACATACACATACATCTGTAAACATATATGGTGTTATTTTGCAATTTTGCAGTTTTGTTTTCTATATTATTTCTTTTCATTTTCTTTGGTTTTAGCCCAATAAACTTGTGTCTCTCGTGTTTGTTCCCATTGCCTACCTCAACAGTATACTTTTGTTTCTTTTTCTTTTTTTACTTCATAATGAATATGTGTTTCTGTGTCCATAATGTTTGACGTATGGACAAAACAGACGGGCAGGCAGACAGACTGCGAGTCAATCACTCGCAAAGCAGACACACCAATAGCAAAATTTCTTGATTTTTTCTTGTTATTAACTTTATTTTTTTTTTCTTATGGCTTTTCCGATGACATAATTCCCCAAATTGCACAAAAAGCGCTAAAGAGTTGTTGCTGCTCTTTTAAAGATTTCCATTTTATTTGAATGAATTAAATTTGAAAAATCCATGCAAGACCACAATAAAATTTAAGACAAGAAAAAAAATTTCTTTCTCTACAAACCTCAATTGCAGAGAGCATTTACAATAAGTGCATACAGTAGAACCTTTAAAAGTTATAAACTAACCCATTAATGCCCACATCGGTCAAAACTAGCTTGAAGTATGAAATTGAATGCAATAACTCATCTTAGCCATATAGTCCTAATAGTATAGAAACATTTGTGGGTTCTGTCCTCGATGGCTGCTTTATGTTTATAGGTAAGTTATTAAATTTTGTGCTTCCAGTAAAATCTATTCTCTGTTTAGTAGTTTCCAATATACTCCTGGGAATTCTTAGATTTATTCCATATCTTATATAAAATGTTGTTGATTCCGAGAAAAGGTTATGACACGATGTCCAATATTCTTAAAAGAATTGAAAACAAATACCAAAACTTGATATTCATGCAACCCATATATTGGTAAAATCGTCTTGCTTATATGCCTATACAGTGCAAGTCGAAAACGCAATTGGAAGTTTATAAATAGTCCTTGTAATGATTTCAGCTAGTTAATTCTGTTATAGGCATAAACAATTGCAATATAGTTTAAATGGGATTGAATAAAAGAATTGTATATTAGAAGTTTCCATTCAATACCAAGCTTATATTTAAATTTGTACAAAGTTCCAAGAACCGATACTAGTTTTCTTTTTAGATTGTTAATGTAGGCAAAGTAATGCCTAAGTATTTTATTACGTTAGTCTCACAAATGATTTTCCCATCAATATTAGCTCTGAAATCATCATTAATAGTCGAAGCATGTGGCCTAAAACGAACTAACTTTGTCGTTGATGGATTAATAATTAATCGATTATGTCGTACAAGCTCAAACACTAACGAAGCATCCCTCTCTATATTAACCTTTAATATCTGATCAAACTGGTATGGGTAAAAGATAGAAACATCATCAGCAAACATGAAAAGCTGACCATTCAAACCCAAATTCCTCAGGTCATTAATATAAATGGAAAATAATAAGGAACCTAGTCCACTTCCCTGTGGAACACCATACTTTACAGGTCCAATAAAACTCTTGGCACCATTCACATCAACATACTGTTTCCTATTACTAAAATAGTCCTTGAAGAGTAAGAGTTCTCTACCTCGTATACCGTAAGTTATTAATTTCCCTAATAATATATTATGATCAACTAGATAAAAAGTCTTGGAAAATTCAAGAAATACTCCTGCAACTCCATAACAGCCATCATCAAGACCACTGCAAATATAATTTACCACAATCACAATTGCATCAGCCGTACCACATCCCTTTCTAAACCCAAACTGATAGTCAAATAAGTACCCATTCCCCTCAATATACAATGAAAGCCTATCAAATAGAAACTTCTCGAAAATTTTATCAATTGCAGAAAAAATCGAAATTGGTCTATATTTGTCAACACTCGAGACATGGACTTCCTTTGGTATCGGAATTATTCTATGCACCTTAAGAGCATTTGGATACACTGAATTCTGAACCATTTTGTTAAAAATAAGAGTCAAAATTGGTACTATTTCCTCTCAACATACCCTCACAAATCTAGGCGATATATTATCATTAACATCCATATTCAAAATAACCTCACTAATAGCATTCTCATTAACATTGTCCAACACAAAGGTATCGGTCGTTGCACGTAAGGTTCTCAAAAGATTAAAATGGTCCTTAGATTGAGTTTTTAATTCCCTTCCTGAGATCCGATACACTTGTCAAAAAGTAATCACTTAGACTGTTTGCCTTTCTAAAGACACTTTTCGAGTGTTTTTATACCAAAACTTGCTCTGAAGAAAAAAAACGTTGGCATTACTTTGGTATCGGAATTATTCTATGCACCTTCAGAGCATTTGGATACACTGAATTCTGAACCATTTTGTTAAAAATAAGAGTCAAAATTGGTACTATTTCCTCTCAACATACCCTCACAAATCTAGGCGATATATTATCATTAACATCCATATTCAAAATAACCTCACTAATAGCATTCTCATTAACATTGTCCAACACAAAGGTATCGGTCGTTGCACGTAAGGTTCTCAAAAGATTAAAATGGTCCTTAGATTGAGTTTTTAATTCCCTTCCTGAGATCCGATACACTTGTCAAAAAGTAATCACTTAGACTGTTTGCCTTTCTAAAGACACTTTTCGAGTGTTTTTATACCAAAACTTGCTCTGAAGAAAAAAAAAACGTTGGCATTACTAATTACAAGCACATACATCAAGGTGAATTCATACTAGGTATATGCAAGAGTAATAAATACAACACTACAAGAAAATATATCTTTTTCAAATGTCAAGGAAAAATATAGTAAAAAAAAAAAAAATTACAATAAAAGACAAACTTGTAATTATTTCATGTAACCTTTAAATATTTCGTGAAAATTAAAGCCTCAGATCATAGACCTTGGAAAGTTTCGGGAGGATTCTAGATGATAGCTGGCGCTCAAGATACAATACATAATTTAAAAAAATGACATCTGAAACAGATTAAAATTAAAAAAAAAGTTAATTTCACCTGTTATGAATTCACCTTCCACATACACATTAATAATTTTTTCGTTTTGAAATTATTATCAATAAATTATGAAAACTAGAATAATTATTAGGTGCAAAAGTTTGCTTCGTCCGTTTTTCTTTTTGAAATTCGAGGCTTTATTGTAAAAAACTTGTTATATATTAATGATTCATAATAAATTTATGATTCTAACCTGTTTTTTAAGAAATGTTACATGTATTACGTTTACAAAAGAACACAAAATATTGTATAAAACAATAAAGTACAATATTGCTTTTATACTAAAACTTGCTTTGTAGAAAGAAAACATTGACATTACTAATTTAAAGCACTTATATATTAATAATTTTACAGCTGATTTCTCTTTTATGTTTAGTTTTAAAATTATTATCAATGAATTATGAAAACCCTAAATATAAATAAATGTATAAATGACGTAAAAAGAAGCGCTGCAAAGAAAAAATGCGAACACAATGTAGAAATTCAACATATAATTTTTTTTTTAAATAATTCAATAAAAATGTCTGCCTGTTTGACAAACAATGCTCTGTCGTACTACAAAGTTCAAAATTTAAAAAGTTGCGCTTCAGCTACTACTGCAGCGACTGCTGCAGCTACACATTCTGTGCACTTTCATTTAAAAAGTCCAGTTTTAATTTTTGACAGCTTGCAGCGCTATTCGTTACGTTGTACTACAGCGACAATTCTGTTCCCCACTTTAGTGTACAACTTTGCTTCGTCCGTTTTTTTGCGAAATTCGAGTCTTTATTGTAAAAAAACTGGTTCTACATTTATGATTCATAATATATTTATGATTAAAAGTATTATTATTGATTTTGACACGAGTCTTGATCAAGTAATGCCCCCAATTTTGCATCTTCGAAAAACTTCTATCTTCCACCGCCATGTTGGTCTTCGACGAAACTCACCGTTCTTGAAGCGTTGAAACCACTCTTGGCACGTTCTAATAGCAGCCTCACCATAGGTATTTGAGAATAATCAATGAGCCTCAGCCGCAGATTTCTTCATATTAAAGCGGGAAATTAAAATCTCGCGCAACGATCTATTTATTTCGACTACCACTTATCGCTACAGCCATCTATTGCAAAACAGCAGAAGCAAAATTTTACACCAAATATTTTCACATATAATAAGCATACAGAGTAGTAAAAAAGGGCAATATCTGACTTTGTACTTGAAGTTGGTAGCAAAATATTGCCCATTACATCATATTTAGAAAAGAACACGTTTTTTATTTATGTGTTGCCCACTTTTTAGACAAGAACATAAAAACGGGGAAAGGGTAGAACAACTGTAACATTTTTGTTAGAAAAGAAAACGTCATAAATTTTTTTTTTGTAGTGATGAATAAATTTAGCAGATCTTGTCCAAAGATATAGGCTATTTTCTTAAATTTTGAAAACCGTTAAGAAAAGTAAATATTTCGTTCTAGTTAATTTCCTCTGATATGTTGCAGCTAATTTTTCCAGGGTTCTACTGTATTTTTTCCTCTGTTGAGCTGCATTTGTATTTTCAGCAACAAAATTTTAAAATTTAAGTTAATTATAAAAAAGATTAATGTGACTTTACACACCTTAATCATTTAATACATACATCTATGGAAATAAAGTTAGTTGGTCACTGTTGTTATTAAATAATTTTTGTTGTTCACAAAAAGAAAAAAAAAAAAAAAAAAATTACTGACTTACAATGTTTCCAGAAACCAATAAAAACAAACATTAATAAAATGTTTGGTGGTTATTGTTGGATTAGTACTATCAACTGAAAATATGTAATTTAAATATTTTATTGGATTTTGTTGTTTAAAATGACCATAAAATTTTACGGCAAATTTTTTGTTATTTACACGAATTTCAACAAGGTTTTTGACAAACTCGGTCATAAAGTGTTATTAAAAAATTAAGTGTTGAAGGTTTGACATTATTTCCTGACTTAGACTAAATCGTATGATAATATCTTAAACAGAACACAATTTGTGAAATGTGAATCCACAAATACAAAATTAAAATTTCAATAAAAATATTTGTGAACGAAACAATCAAATAAACAAAAAAGTATGTATATTTTTTCTGCGACAAAACATTTCTACTGGCTGGGGTGATCGATTATTCGACTTTTGTCTTAAGCCTGGTTAACCGGAATTTTTACAATAATTAAAAACAATAAAAAAAAAAATAAAATAATGAAAAAACAAAGTAGTTCACAAAAAGAACAAAATGAAAAAAAGAGTTATTTAATAAATTTGTTGTTTAATTACGCGTTTGCCACTCGCCAATTTTTCATGGTTTCGATAATACAAAGAAACATATCACATATATGTGACAAGAGTTTTGTGAAGATGATTCTCCAAGTAGTTTAATTTCTAAAAGAGAAATTTCAAATATTTTATTAATTATTACTCGTATATTATTTTATTGAAAAGCTTACTTGTCGAAAATTATCAGATGCGCTGGATGGTATTTCATTTCATTAAAAAACGGAATTTTCAGATATGTGTACCAATAAACCGCAGTACTCATATATATGAGCCACCTTACCGGGGATGAAAAAGATTCAGAAAATTATATCCTACAAGCCTTATGTATGTTAGTAATCAAGCAATAAATATATGTAATAATAGTTTCTATGAAAGTTCTCATGTCACGTATATGTGACTGTGAAAGCCGAGTGTATTAAACATGTGAAAAGTTCAAACAACTTATGTTGAATGTACTCAGAGTTGGATTCCAATGGTTTCGATAGCTCACACTCAGGTGATTTCAAAGCACATGCCGTTTCAAAAGCACAAATGTGATTTGTACCTGTTCTGCAAATCTCAATTTCTTGTGATCCACGGTGTGACTTATACTCTTCGGAAACTGCTTTCAGGTGGAATTTTTTTATTCGAGATATTATTTACAAAATAAAGTTAATTACTTTTAATATACGTATATGAAATGTAAAGTAAAAACAGGAAATTAAACACATAAACCATATCACAAAAGAAATCTTGCAACAAAATATGGGTATCTAGATTTTTTTTCTTAATTTAGTTTATTATTTCGTATAAAATAAATTTTTTTACTTAAATAATTCATAGAAAACACATTAAATTATTAAATTCATAATAAAGTACCTGCAAAATATTAAATGATTTCAAATTGATTGCAATTTAACTTACCGATTTAAAGTCACAAACATCAAAAATACTTTGTCTGCAGGACAACTTTTTTGTAATTCGCCCTTATAGTCGCAAAACGTACTATACAGGTGAAAAATATATTACATATGTATACTTAGTATGTATTTAATTTCATTGCTTTTAACAAAATATTTTTTTCAAATCTCAACGTTCAGAAATGTTTTCTCTACGATTAATTTAAATAGAGGTTTTTCTCGGTTGCATACATTTAAAAGAATTGCTTAGTTCATTTTCTAAATTTTACTCCGAATCATCCTTTAAAATCTCTTCCATCAAATCTGTGACGGTGTAATATTTATCAGTACGCACACGGCTATATAACTGTGAACTAAATTCTCACTCTACACTTCCATAAAAATACTTCAGTTATTACTAATATTTAAAGTTAAAATAGATACAAAAATTTAACATTTACATTTGAAATTTCCGGTTAACTGTATTAAAAATCTCGGTTTATTCGATACTCAAAATGCAGAAAAAAAAACCAATGGAATAATAACCTTTCAACCAACCTACTACTGGCTCTCTTCTGTGGTATATATCTTACATATAAAACGAAGTTTGATGGCACATTCAAGCGCCACAATTATGGAAATACGTTGCTTCCAATAAGATTTTCATATACAATTTAACAGCAGTGCTTTTCCCACCATTTTTAAAGTCAGTTTTGAAAACGAAAGCAAATCATGATTTAATTGCAGTTTTATTAAATCTAAACCAAAAATCCCCCATTTCCCCGAAAAAATATGGCAACTTCAATTTTCGCACTAAATCGAATGACCGTTAATGGTTCAGATACACGTTCCATGGCCAAAACGCGTACCGAATATGAAATACCGATTCCGATTCGGTTAGCGAAGCGGTGCTGAGCTTTCTAGAAATTTCCAAAGTCAGCTTCAGGAAACATCAAAATCTCCCCAATTCCTCAGAAGCAATACGGCAACTTCAATTTTCGCACTAAAGCGAATGACCGTTTACAGTTCAGATGCATATTTCACGGCAAAACCTCGCACCGAATATGAAAAACCGGTTCCAAACTGGTTACGAAGTGGTTCCGAATTTTTTTGGGAATTCCCAAAGTCGGACACGTGAATACCCAAAATCACTAAACTTCCCAGGAAGCTATACGGCAACTTCCATTTTAGCACGCACTATATCAGCAATACTGTATACTCGTATACAGTTTTATATTCCTACATACGTAATAATCACTCCTATGACATGTGTTTCAAGTGTTGCAAACGTACAAACAAACATATAAATGAAACTAATATAAGCGTGCTAAAAATTAATCGAATAAACGGATACTAAACTAACAGCAATAGAGTGCAAGATCTAATTTATATTTAAACTGCCAAAACAATTTGGTTAAACTACGATAATCGCAAAATAAACCTATACGCTCCAAACGTCATGCTCAGCTTAATTCAAGGTTAAACTGTGAACGTGGTTAAAAATGATCTGAAGTTTTCTTGATAGTGCTCAGGGCTTTTTTAAGTAGTACACAGAGAGAAAAAGCTCATACTAAATTTAAATATTTAATAATAGTTCTAGGTTGTCTTAAAGTAAGTATAAAATTTTTGGATTAAATGCCGAATTCTTAAATCGAGTAAAAGCCAAAGCAAAGACATAGGAATAAATTGCTGAGAGATAGGAATAAAAGATTCTCTGTGAAAAAATTCAGTTTTTTTGTGGTTGAGAAATATTACCAGAACATTTTCCTTTTTTAATTCTCATTTTTCAAACCGCACGATTTGCCAAAAAAAAAAAAACCTGCCACACAATTGCATATTTAGTACTATTTCAGCACACACGTTATGTTTGGTAGATCGCACGATTGTGTAGGCTGATGAATCAGCAGCTTATTTTAAGTACGGATCCGGGATTAAAGCAGCGTTAAAATTCTTGAATCAACCCTACTTTAAGTTTGGGTTTTCTCAGACCAATCTCATTTTCGGCTTATTTCAATTACGGATTCGGGATTAAGTGTTAGTTAAGTGTTTAAAATTACTACTTGAATCAAGCACACCATACTCGATTTAAGAAAATCCGTACTTACCGTACTTTGGACGCTGCTTGGCATTGATTTAAGTATTTGACTAACGGTAGCAGTAGGCATTGCCAAGTCTAAATAATATAAAATTTTCATATTGAGTCCGAATGGTTTTTTGTTTGCTGGAAATAGCACTTTTTAATAATAAATAACACAGCTCACCACAAATCATTCCAAAGGAAATGGTGTTGCAATTTGTTTTTTTCCTTCTCTGCAGCATGTGATAGTTGTCGCGTAAGAAATGAAAATGCATAATTTTTTCGCATGGTTCTCTGCAAATTGAGTCACTCAACTTAAGATTACACATTTATTTATAAAAACTCTTTGAACATTTTTATGTAAACCGGCGTTCAAAAACCTGTTGCATGCTGCATAAACGAATGTGATTGCAGGTAATAAAAATAAAAAATAAAAAAAATAAAAAAACCTGTCTTAAGCAAAAGTGTTTCTTTGTTTGTGTGGCCAACCATCTGTCGGACTTAAATGGGTTTGTTTGTGTTTTCATCATTATGGTCAAAATCGCAACTGGTTTTACCACTTTTCAGTTTCTAAACTTTTGTTGCATGCAACTACATGAAAACGTTTTGAATATTATTGTTATTATTATCACTGTTGTTGTAATGTTGTACATAATGATAATAAACAACAATCAGCTGAAGCTGTAGCTGCTCTTACTGTTGGTTGTTGTTACTGTTGTTACGGCGGGTTGGGCAAGTGATGTTATGCTTGATTACAACATCTCGTATGTGGAAGAGGATGGGGAGCGAGGGAGGGAGGGGAGGAGGCTTAAATGTTGTTGCATGTATTTTTCGAAAATAAACAATTGTACGTTAAGTCATTATAAGAACTATTATTTTCATTTTGTTTTGTTTTGCTGACTTAACAAGAAAATTAATGGTGATTTGTAGAATGAAAAATTGTTTAGTAATACGAGTTTTATTATAATTTTTTATTTTTTTTTTTTTTTGGAGGGGGGGGGGGGGGGGGGGGGTGGGGCTTATTGTATTTTCGTTTAAAGACATAGATACTATTTAATTGATTTTTTATTTCATTTTTCTTTTTTGTAAATTTAGGTTGTTGGATAATTTTGTGTTTATTCGATAATGTGCTAATATTCAAAATAATATTAAAATTTGAGTGTTCAAATTTGTAAGAGTTTTATAGAAATTATATAGGATGGCCAACTTATATACAACTGTTATTGTAGATTCTTAAGTATTTGAATTGGATTTTATTGTTAAACGTTTTTGGAATTGAATGCATTACATAATTTTAAAAAAATGATATTTGGCATATTTCTGATTCTATTATACATATAAAGCGATTGTCTATAAATAACAATACTAATGACTTATTTCTTATGAGAAAGAAATACACAAAATTTGAAGTATGCTTCTTGTCACGATTAAACAAAAAAATTTTTTTCGTACGTCTTTTTTCGTAAAGTCTTGCACATCATTTATTTTTGCGGTTGGAATTCCGTGAGTTTTTGAGTATATATATGTATATATATATATATATATATATATATATATATATATATATATATATATATATATATATATATATATATATATATATATATATATATATATATATATATATATATATATATATATATATATATATATATATATATATATATATATATATATATATATTTTATTTGAGTATAGTATTCAGAAAATGAAATGCTCAAAGCACCAAATTTGTGTTGTTCCAGAAAATTACAAATAAAACGTTTGCTTATCAAGTCATACTTCACTTTCATTCAACATCACTTGTTTAAAAAACTATATATTAATGGTATTCTACAAACTTAATCAGGAAAATTTGTTTTTGTGAAAGAACCAAGTCTGCGTTTCCTGAGTTACCATCGTTAATCTTAACAGTAAGACATCTAAGGCATATTTAGTATATTCGGGGGCTTCAAATGGTGTAATATTACGCATAATATTCTAAAATGTTATGAAAGTCTTATTGTGCATCGGAAAAAGGTCATAAACTAATAGGACTTTTTAAGCCGTGTTCTTATATTTACCATAGCTAAATCGTAAACATCTTATATAAAATATCACACTAGATTATTACAGGATGCATACACTAGTCATATTTTTTCATTCTATTGCTTTAATATATATGACCACGGTATTCAAATACCATAAATATTTTAATAAAACAAAACAAAATTTGAAAAAAAATCGCTAATATAGCTAATATAACTTCATATAACTAATATAATTTCAACTTAATTTGCTTTAAAAAATCTACTTTTAATAAAATTGGCCTATTACGCTTTTTATTACTTACTTGCAGCTATCATATTTTATTGCGTACAATATTAAGTGCTGTACAATACAAATTGAAGTTTGAATGCCTGTTGTTTGCCAGTTATTTTATAGTTCTTGGAAAATATTGATTAGTGGGTCTCGTTACTATAGCACACCGCATATATGCATATGCATAATAAATTGTTGCAGTAATATATTAGTATTGTGCCATTAATTCTTTATTTTATTGATCAATTTGCGTTCAAAAAAAAAAAAAAAAAAAAAATTAAAAACATTAATTTGAAAACCTCATTATTTTTAAAACCTTCTTTCACTCTTTTAATAAGTTTTTGTTATAAGCTGTATAAACATTAGAGCAACTCACTCCTTATGAAGATAAGAATTGTTTGTTCCGTGAATTTTTAAATTTTAAGCCAGACGGTGCCCAGGCCTATTCCTTTGATGCTCAATTGTTTTTGTAAAAGCGCTTAGCTATAGGGCTGTGCTCTTTAATACACACATACTGCACTCACCACAAATAACACAGAAACAACTTCGTCTTATATATATTTTGCCGTTCTTCACTGCACGCACACAAGAGCAAAGCAACAACACTTTCGCATGCTTTGCTGGTAAACAATGACGACAGCGATTATTAGTGCAAATTTTGTTTTTGTAAATTGTTTTGCTTTATATAACAAAAAATATGAAATAAAAGTAGTATTTCCTTAAATGTATTGGTGTTTGCTCTTCAATATAGATTTTTTGGGGTCCACTGCTTTAAACAAATGATGACCTAAATATAACCAAATAATAGCTTAGAAGCCACACATACATTCTTAATATGCCTTCCTGGTTCGCACGAAAATTTTTATTGTGCACATATGACGGCGTCGCAGCAGCTGAATTTTGTGTCCTATACTGGCTGATATACTCGTAGGACATTGGGAGTTTGACCACCACTGCTTTAAACACATAATTTTGTAAAGTTTGAAATATTTTTTCTCTTGCCAACGTACGCATTCAGATAGAATCGTGTTACCACTAACAATATGATACTTTATATTGTATTTTGACAGCTAAAATACTTTTCGTGAGTTGCTTTAATATGCATTGTTGTAAATTGCATATAAAATTTGATAAATTCCTTGTTCGTTGGTGGTTATCGTTTGCTATTTTCCGCAAATTGGTTTGTATATTTACGTTTCATTTGCTGGTTAATTGTTTTTTACTTTTCATTCATTTGACTTATAAATATATGTATATACACATATACTCGTATACTTTGACGGTGTGCTAAGACACCATTACTAAATGAAAAATTTAAAAATGCAAAATATTTTAAGAATTGATTACTCTGTGTGTGAAAAACACTTTTTTTGTTAGAATTTTAGGTTTTTAAAATTATTATATACTCGTATAAATATTAGTACCTGGGGCACCGAGCGTTACTCGGAGCTTCCAAATTGTATACATACTGAACTTAATTCACAAGATTTTTCCATTCTTACGCTGTTTAAAGTCACGATAAAATTGTACTTTGACTACCTTTTTCTTTTTTTAATATATTTTGTGGAGTGAGGGCAAAATAACAATTCGCTTATTTATTATTCCGTTTCTCACCAAAAGAAATCATCGTCTGTGTTCTCTATATCAAAATTTACCAGATATCTATGTGAAAAACGAGAAAAAAAATTTGGAAGTGGGACTAACGAATATAGATTTTTGTTTCCAAAAACTTCCAGATACTGACTCTTTGAAACCGTTTTTGAAAACATTTAATATCAAATGTTAGTAAAACCCGTAAAAAAATGGTGACGAAGTCTTGATCGATTTTCGAGGCCTACTTGCTTTTTCGATCTTAGAAACTCCGACTTTTTTTTACCTTAAAAGCCCCTAGATACTGATTTTCATTAAAACCGTTAGAGCAGTTTTCGAGAACCAATAAAAGTTTTACAAAAGAGTAAAAACCGGGACAAAATGGGTCTTTCCTGGACCAAGGACATTCTAAATCGCTTTTATAACCTTAAAAACCCTTAAATACTGATTTTCATTAAAATCGTTAGATCCGTTTATGATAACAAACAAAAGTAACTTAATAATCCCTAGATACGAGTACTGATTTTCATTAAAAACGTTAAAACCGTTTTCGAGTACAAATAAAAGTATTACAAATGGGTAAAAACCGGGACTATATGGGTCTTTCCTGGACCGGGAATACTGTACATTGTTTTGGTTGACCTTAAAACCCCCTAGACACTGATTTTCATTAAAATCGTTAGAGCCTTTTTCGGGAACAAATAAAAGTATTACAACCTGGTAAACACCGGGACAGAATGGGTCTTCCCGGGACCGGAAACATTCTAGATCGTTTTTTAACCTTAAAAACCCCTAGATACGGTAGAGCCGTTGTCGAGAACCAATAAAAGTATAACAATTGGGTAAAAACCGGGAAAAAAATGGACCTTTCCTGAACCGGCAATACTGTAGATCGCTTTTTTTGACTTTAAAACCCTGCAGACACTGATTTTTGTTAAAATCGTTAGAGCCGTTTTGGAGAACCAATAAAAGTATTAAAAATGGGTAAAACCGTGTTTCTCGGGACCGGAGACAATCTAAATCGCTTTTTTGACCTTAAAACCCTGCAGACATTGATTTTCGTTAAAATCGTTACAGCCGTTTTCGAGAACCACTAAAGTTTTACAAATGGGCAAAAACCGGGACAAAATGGGTCTTCCCGGGACCAGGGACAATCTAGATCGATTTTTCATCCTTAAACTAATTTTCATTAAAATCATTGAAGCCGTTTTCGAGAACCAGTGATAGTATTACAAGTGGTTAAAAACCTAAAATGGGTCACAACTGGGAGAAAATTGATTTTCCCGGACCCGAGACGAACATAAATCGATTTCTCGTCCCCAAAAACCCCTGAATACCGATTTGCATCAAAATCGTTAGAGCCGTTTTCGAGAACCCAATTGCAAATATATATATTTATTTATAAACAAGAATTGCTCGTTTAATAAGATAAGATATAAAACTACGCAATTATCACAGATGTGCTCTATTTGTAAAATTTGTCCAAAAAACTTGAGATAGTAGGTATCCCAGTTCAAATGCCATACATTTCAAGTCAGTGTTGTACATAATTTTACTCAAACTCGAATAGAGTGTCCACGTCTAGGTAATACAAAATCATATATTCGATACTTTGGGATTTGGTTTTGAATTCCAGTTTAATACTTTGGTTTTCGTCGCACGCACTTTTGTAAAAAATTTTAAGTTTTCAAATTTTATTTTGTAAATCTTAAAATGGAAAGGAAACAGTGTTTATTCAATTTAAAACTTACTTTGTGCTGCACATGAATGGTTTAAAATTTCTTTTTTTATTTCAAATATGTATTATTTTTATACCACAGTTAAGTGAAAAAATTTATTTTTTGCACTAGTTTAATAGTTGCTTAAATAATTTATTGCGAAACTTTTTTTAAAACTAAATCTACCGGTTTTGTATCGACACTAAAAGTAAACAATTTATAAAAAGCGAATATATATTAAGAAGCATATATGGATATTTTGAATACATACATAGATACATATGTATGCATAATTAAAGAATTCTTAAAAACCTGTCCCATTTTTTTTATAGGTCGGGCAGAAAAAAAAAGCAATAAAATTACACACTCAACAAAATCGCTCATAACACACAAAAAAAAAAAAAGAGGAAAAAATATGATTCCATAAGAGTTTGGAATTCCTTACTCTTTTCTAAGAGATGAGTTACTAACTCTTATTTTTCAGTGAACTTACATGTAAACAAGTAAGTAAATATTTTTGTGAAGCAATTCATCTGTTATTAGTTATTGGTTGTCTGTTAGCTATTTTTTATAGGAAAAAATATTGCTTTGCTTCATAATTGACCTTGTTCCACTTTAATATCTTGAGTTGGGTGATAGAAAATGTACAACATTAAGGAACAGTTTGTTTTATAGGGTGGTTGTTTTGAAGTACACCAGACTAAATCACCACAAAGGAATATATTTTTGATATCAATGAAACGAGCTTTATTGGATAGAAAATTTTATGACATTAATGTTTAAGTATGATTTCTGCCATGTGGCACGACAGTCGCAATCTGGAACATAAAATTTCATCTTTCACCATTGATAGTGGCATTCCATGACCATCATCTTTTTGAAGGCATAGGGACCTTAAAGACCACCAAACAATAATTTTTTGTAGATATAATGGTATTTCAACAAAAAATTTTGGATTAACCTAACCCCAAATGCGACAATTTGGCTTATTTACATACCCATTCAATAAAAATTAGTTTCAGCGGCGAACAAAAATTTGAATGAGATTAATATATCAATATCCATTGACGAATACAAACATTATTTTGGTAAAAAATTTCAATTGCAAATATTTTTCTGGTGTAACTGTATCTATAATGAAGTGTCAAACCAATCTAAGCAAAAAGCCATTATCAACTGTTACATGGATAACAGTGTTGCCAACTCGAACGTGTGAACCTCTAAATAACACACTTGACAATGGGCCTATCCAGAGATAGAACGTCATTAATAGCTTGGTCGTGTCTCGCCTTTTCATTCACGATTTACACCCCAATTATTATTGAAACAACATGTTTCATGATTCAATATTTTGAAAGCGGACCACCGGAGACGAACACGTTTTAATCCTGAGTTTCTAAGTATCGTGTGGCTAAATTTTAAAGGCCTGTGTTTAATGTGAAACAAACTAAAACGTCGGGTGTTTTTCTGCACTCGACTCGATTTTGATTTCAGAATAACTTAATAAGTGACGCGTTAAGGTTATTCAGGCTTATTATGAAAATATTCACTGAAATCAAAATGCGTATCGCGCACCTCGTGATTTTTTCGGGCAATTTCATCTTCCAAATATGCGTACAATCGGAAAAATTTGAGCAAACCGGGTCTGTAAGAGACCAGAGCATGCTTATACAGCTCGTTTTGCTGAAAATATTGCTGCAGATTATACTTGTCGTCGTGCCCAACAATTGCACCTCTCATGCTCGTCGTTGATGAACATTATGCATAAAGACTTGCGATCATATGCTTACAAGTTGCAATTGACTCAAGAGGTAAAGCCTCTTGCATCGTCAATGGTCAGAATGGTGGCATGAAATGGCAACAGTGGATGGTAAATTTTCGAAAAAAATAATTTCCAGTGATGCGGAACATTATCACCTCCAAGGATTCATCAATAAACAGAATTGCCGCATTTGGACGAGTGATAATCCAAGACTGATTGTCGAAATACCAATGCACCCACAAGAAGTGACTGTTTGGTGCGGTTATGTAATGTTATGGTGCGGCCAGTAAGGCTGTTACTGTGAATGGTGCTCGCTATCGTGAGCTGATAACCAATTTTTTATAACCCGCATTGGAAGATACGGATGTGGACGATATGTGGTTTCAACAGGACAGTAATATTACAAATCAAATATTTAATAAAAAAATAATAGTGTATATTAATCTAGTGGATGATTCATCGTGAGGTTTGATTTACATTAGACTTTTTTGACAGATCACGCATGACTCATGTCAAACAGCTTTGCCATTTTTATTCAGTATCGTTTGGCGAGTTATCATGGAAGGACTTACACCATAAAAGCGTTTCCAAATTGTTAAACTATTTTACAAAAAAAAAAGCGTTCTGTGAGAAATAATTTTTGTGCGGTTTGCGGAACCTACGATGCGCATAATCGACCTATCAATATTTCAAATAGGACTTGCAAATATGAGCTCCATTTTGCAGTAGAGTATGATACTCAACCGGTTAGATCGCGTCTAATACGCGCTGTGCTTGAGTGCACAAGAAGAACGTCGCGAATCGATTCAACGTCGTTCTCAGCATTTTAACGGCATACATGCTTTACGAATTAAAGCTCGTAGTTCTGGCGACCTTTAATTTTAACACGATGGTACTACGAGTCAAACAGTTCATGTAACAATAGACTTGTTGAGAAATTATTTTGGTGTGGATTTTCACGTTTTTCTATGGTAAATTGGCTACCTAAATCATGCAATATCTGAGGTCTTCAGGATTAAGCTAGCTATGATTAATGCTTTGGAAGCCAACATTACTCGTGTTATTCGCGAGATACCAGTAACTATGCTCGAACAAGCCTACCAAAATTGGACCATGCCAATTAATCACCTCAGACGTAGTCATGGCCAACATTTATATAGTATCATTTCCAAACACTAAATGCCATAAATTGTCCTTTTAACTGATAATAAAAATTTTATATTCACTTTTAACTCTATGTTTTATTGTAAATTATAAATCAATTAATCATCCGTTATAATATATACAATGTACACTTGGTTTTCGCAACTGATTAAAAACCAACCCTGTCGCGGAAACTGGATTTTCGCAACAAATAATGATGCAGCACTAAAGCTTGAGGATGCTTTCAATATAATTAGACAAAATTATGCAAGAGAATGCGGTCTTATAGTAGAATATATTTTATTTTGACAGCGATTTTTCTTATGCTCTTGTTTCGAAACACAAATACTTTCAACAATAATTATTACTATACTTTTTAGTAAATTTCATAAATTTTCTAAACGAAACCACGTTTTGAAGCTTTAGCGTGACAAAAATTAGAAACAAAAGAAGGTAAAAAAATTTTTTTAAATGCAATTGAGGTAGCATAAAGTTTAATTTCTAATAGTAGTTTGAAGAATAGCTGTTTTACTCAACAGTTTGTGAGGCTGCAGCCATCTTTTCCATTATGGGCCCTGTTTTCTCTAAGAGTCATTATCGCTTGTAGTTGTGGTCATGTTCTGTTTTAAATTTAACTGCACCAAACAAATTCCTGCAAATTATATTACTTAATTGTATCTAGAAAAAACTTTTTATTCATATACGAGCATTTTTATTAAATTTACATTTCAGTTGATTTTAAAAAAATTTTAAGTCAATGATAAATATTCGAACTTTATTATTAATGATTGCATTGTTATTAAACATTACTATTAAGCATTCCATGTTACGTTATGATTTCGATTCCACCTTTAGCCAAGAAGGATTACTTTTATTATAACAATAATTGCGTGATCAATAACTCTTGATAAAAAAAAGACAAGAAGAATAATTGAATACTAAGCTAGCTGTTTCAAGAGTTACTAATCTCGGCAGTTACTGTTGTAATAAGAAGGATATTCTTGGCTGTAGGTGGAATCAAACTCATAATCTGACAATTAGCATCATGCAAAGTTAAAATCTTAAGTTGTTTTTGTCTTCTTGTTTATTTTTTTTTTTTTCAGAAAAAAACTAGTTTATCCGAATCCCATAACTAAATGGGTCTTAAAAAACCATATTGAGATAATTTTCAGATCATTTATGATTTTTTAGACATAGTCAATGCAAGTTTTTGAATAAAATTTGCTTATATTTTTACATATGAATGTAGAATATATGCAAACAACAAAATATATGGATTAATATATAAAATATATACTGCAAAGGCCTTAAAAATTTTTGTACAATGTTTTAACACGAAAAATTATTTACAACAAATTAAAAAAAAAACCAGGAAAAATTGTTGTTATTCGAATCCCACTACTAAAGTGGACTTAAAAGTTGTGGAAAAAGTCAAAGTTCAATACAAAAAAATTTCAAGAAAATCAAAGATTACTAACAGTGAGAAAAATTTATTTAAAATATTACATCTCGAAAATCGCATCTAAGCCCACTATGCACAATTTTTTTTTATTGTTTAATATATAGTAGACTAGAGAAGAAAAACAATTCTGATGTTGGGACTTATATTGAAAAAGTTTTGAAACCATAAACCAAAAATATCTGAAAATGTGGTAAAATATGCTGTCCAAAATGAATATTAATCAAAGAAAATGAATACCAGCGCAAAAAAACATCAATACAGTAAAAATTAAAGCTAAGCAAAAAATTTGTAAAGTCTCCAATTTGACTTGGATTGCCCCATATTCAGTCCGATCTGAAAGCATCATCGGCTTTAATTTTATTTACTTTATGGCCACTATCATGTGTATTCTTTGCTAGCATTTGATTTCTAGGCGAAATCACTTTTGGGCCCAATTGTTTATTGCCGCCTCCATAATGTTTTTTTCCGATCTAATCTCAGACAGAGATTAGAATAAAATAAAAGTCTCGGAAATGAGCTTGTTTTACCAACTTTTGCGGAGTTTTGCTGAAAATATGAAAAACTAAGCTTTGGCGAAAACAGTACTATCGCAAAAGCCCGAGCGTACACTGTACTGAAGAAAATAGCAGCAACTAAAAAGTGGTCGTGACTTTTCGTTGTCATAAGATGTTATTTCATTAAGAAATTTATTGAGTTTTTTACAGCCTTACACATCGCTCTTAAAACTGTCTTTTGAGGAAAGATTTAAAACAAACCAATTATGAAACTAATGTTTACTTTTCGCACGTTGAATTCAATAAAACTCGTTATATGTGAATGTATGTATGCAAATATTTTGTATTTTTCGTCCGCACCCCCTCGCTATCTACTCTAATCGATATCTACTCTAAACAAACAAAAATCAAGAAATTCACACAAATTCAAAACAACAAAAATCTGAAGCTAAAATAACAATAAGCATAACGTCTCTTCCATAAGAATTAATAAGTAGATCATATAGTAGTATAGTAACAGGCATAGTGACAAACAGCATAGTAACAACGGTACCTTGTATCAAAATAAACGAAATTTGTGCTTAATATAATCAACAGTTATTTCTTTGTCACAATAAATCCTGAAGAGGTCGAAATATCTAATAAAATAATTAAAACATTTTTTATATAAAAAACAAAACTGACCTCAAGTTTAATCAACATTTCAATTTAATTTATAAAAAAAGGTGAAATAATTAGGATCAAGATAGTAAATCCTAAACTGATTAATTACACTTTGTTCGAATTTGAGTTTTTTTGTGCTACAAGCTTGGCATCCTACTGGTAAAGCTAATTCGAGTACGCTGAATTCGAAGTTAGCGCTCATATTCGCGATACTCGTGATTTAAAATTTGTACGCTAAAGTACAAAAGAAAAAATGGTATTTTTATACTTTTGGGATATTTTTTAAATTTAAATCAATATTGTTGAATAAACACAAGGTTACATGACATTCTTATTGTTTTTTTTTTCAAAAAAAAAAAAACAAAAAAAAATATATATATATTTTTTTTAGCGAAAAATCAATGCAAAATTGTAAAAACACGGCAATTTTTATTTGCGCAAAGTAATTAATTTGCGAAATTTTTTTATTATTATTTCGTTATTAATTTATCAAATGTATTTTATTGTTACATCGTTTAATAATTTCTTTATGATTCTTCTGTTTCAAGCAAGTCTTCTTGTAACTGCCAGTAAATATCACCTAACAGTAGATTCATTAAAATCAAAGTAAGCGAATATTGCTAATACAAGTGACAACTTCGGAAAACATCTAGCGCGATTAATTTCTGCGTATTCGAATTAATTTTAAACTCGAGGCAAAAAAAAAAAAATTTGCGAAAAAAATCGCTAACAAAATTCGCGTAAAAAATCGCGAAAAAAAATTTTGCTAAAATGGTCTATTTATTGATCTATTTATTTAATCAAAATTTTTAAATTAAAAAAAAATGGTAAAAACATTATAAAAAAATTAGTTTCTATAATACTTTAGCGTACAGATTTTAAGTCGCGAATACAAGCGCTAACTTCGTAAAACGGCTAATTCCATTATATTCAGCGTACTCGAGTTAGCTTTACCAGCAAGGGGCCCAGCTTGCTAAAATTTGCGACTAGCATAGTGTTATTAATCAAACTAATTGGTTCTAGAAATATATATATATATATATATATATATATATATATATATATATATATATATATATATATATATATATATATATATATATATATATATATATATATATATATATATATATATATATATATATATATATATATATATATATATATATATATATATATATATATATATATATATATATATATATATTTATATATATTTATATATATATATTTTTTTTTTTTTTTTTTAGAAAACTTAGCGAGGTCTAATATAGAAGTTATAGTACGTTAGGTAAATTGTTTAGTAAGACTAAAAATAAACTTAATAAATGGGACATTTCAAATTCAGTTTATACAATTCCTCGTCAGGCTAGTGACCAAGAAAATTGTAGGAACAACAAAAAACAAATTAAGGACTCGAATTCCAGGACACAAGTCGGACTAAAGTATAGGGATATTAATTCACAAAAGACAGATTTATTTTTTTTCCTCAAAAATATAAAAAATATAAATATAAGACGCGTTACATGTTAGAGATTATAAATACTGCAACAACGCAAAAAAAAATAGTTTAAGGTAGAAACAGATTCAGCGCAAACACTTTCGCTGCGTTACCATGTCGCGATATCGAACACCAGTAACAGACACTGCTTGACCATCATCATTTGGCTAAAAGAATAGTCCCATTATATCTCCAGTTCAAAACTTTCGGATGCATTTGATATTCGAAAATAAGATATTGGCTCTCAGAACCCCAAAAGCGGTAATATTGGGTATTCACAACCAAGGTGAAAATGTGCTACATCTCTTAAGATACTTTATTCTATCGTATAATGCTCCATTTTTATTAACCCTAGACTGTCGAATTGTTTTTTTTTTTTGGGCTGCTAGCACTTTACTGCGAAATTAGCACAAAATCAAGTTTTGCGTTAATTTTGGGACACCCTTAATGAATAAGAATATCTTGGATATTATTTTTTTTTTTTGCTATTGAAAAGAATAGCTGTTTTGCAACTACTTTTACAAAATTTTCCTTTGAATCTACTGATTCTTTTACAGGACCGTATTCAAACAATTTAGCAACTGATTCAGTAAATTTCGTGATTGACTATGCAAAAAGATTTATTTTCCATAGGAATAAAACAAAAGCTTATACACTGACTTTCTTCAATATTTTCATTGTTTCAGTGAAATATTTATGTATGTTGAATATATTAAATCTGTTGCCAAAATACGTATTCCAAAAATATACTACGAGTACTATATACTTATGCAGCCCTAAAATTTCTATGAATTCATAAATTTAGATAACAGGTTGGCATTCAAACCAGGCCATGCCTTTTTTTTTGTAAATTGTGGAATAAATGTATTTTGTTTTTAGGACATACAATATATATTTCATATATATATTTAAATAAACAATTTTCATTGTTTCAGTGAAATATTTATGTATGTTGAATATATTAAATCTGTTGCCAAAATACGTATTCCAAAAATATACTACGAGCACTATATGCTTATGCAGCCCTAAAATTTCTATGAATTCATAAATTTAGATAACAGGTTGGCATTCAAACCAGGCCATGCCTTTTTTTTTTTGTAAATTGTGGAATAAATGTATTTTGTTTTTAGGACATACAATATATATTTCACATATATATTTAAATAAACAATTTTACTAAAATTAGTTTACATAAATAGCAAGCTTTGGATTTTCAGAAGAAATATACGTGTACATATGTACATATCTTCAAAAATACATATGTATGTGTACACATATGTATCTATACCAACTCTTGATGTAAAATCCGAAATTTTGTTTTTGATGACCTTGGTACAAAACACACACCAATTTGTTCATGTCTCTATAAAAGTTGCTGCACACATGCAGATAAACGGTAAAATATGCACGTATAAAAACAAGTTCACTTTTTTTCTGCTGAGATACGTACGTATGTATAAAAATATATAATTTTCAAGCAAATATTACGTTAATGTTTTTACATTTATATAAAAAAAAAATATATGTACATATGCACATATATTTGATATTTTCGATCATTATCAAACTGGTGCTTTCAATGAAGATGTACATATGTATATTTATATATACTCGTACAATACATTGTATTTACATATGTACATACATATGTAGGTAGTTACACATGTTTATTATTTGCTGTACTTGTTGTTGATGTTAAAAATAAACAAGTCAATAAATTATAACAATGATGTTACGAGTATTTCATATAAATTTCTCTCAATGTTTAAAACTAAATATATTTTAATATCACAAAACTCGTTGGTTTTGTTTAAATAATTTTTTAATATTTGTTTATGTTTAGTAAAATCATTTTGTAATGTTAATCATTGTTAAAAGGGTGATCATTTTAAGCTTTATTTTTCTTTAATATATATATATATATATATATATATATAAATATATATATATATATATATATATATATATATATATATATATATATATATATATATATATATATATATATATATATATATATATATATATATATATATATATATATATATATATATATATATATATATATATATATATATATATATATATATATATATATATCTAATATATATATATATTATTTTTAAAAATTAAAAACAAAATAATTCATAAAAGTCTGATGTCGGATTCCAGCAAAATCATAAACCATTTTACTCTGTTGGCCTATATTTATAGTGAAATGGAGAACCATGAACTACAGGATGTCCAGCGGGAGGACATGTTTGCTTATAATTTTTCATTAAATGACAGTGAATGGATCTTATATTGATAAATGTTTTATTCAATGTCGGAAATTATGTATAGAATACAATATAAGATAAATGTCCACTTCTGTTAGCACCAGCACATTTTGCATTACATATAAAAAATATATGTATGTATCTATAAAATATTTTATGTTCTACATATAATATGAGCAAAACACATGTATAAATGTATACATTTATAGATTCCAAATTTAGAGCTTTTTTATAACGACAAAAATTACTATCAGTGACGGCACCCCACCGGCTACGAAACAGCCGACTACTCAATTTTCAAACAGCTTGTGTGCTAAAAAATCACAACCCTGATCCAATGAAAAGTACTATCGTTTTGAAAAGTTTCAAAAAGCAACAGAGTCGTATGGGATGTCAAATTTAATCGTATTATTTTTCGCAAGTATGACAGATTGCATTCAGACTATCAGACTTGGATGTATTATTTGAATTTTTGACAAGTGTTAATACACAGTATAATACGAGTAGTCTGAACTGGGCTTTAAAAGGCAGCAAAACAAAGTATCTTCCCGAAGGATACCCGGTATTTCTCATATATGTATGTATATACATACTATTATATTGGTATATTGATAATTCTTTATTGCTTGAGAAGATAGTGATATAATCTATAAAAAACATATTAAAATTTGTTTATGCTAGGATCAGTACTCAAAAGGGCAATCTGAAAATATTGTTTAAAGAACAGGGAAAATAGATTAACAGAAAGGGCTTGAAAAAATACAGATGAAAAAGAGACTAGAAACTAGTAACTAATATTCAGTTTCGATTTCTATGTTAAACAAGATAGATGTAGAATTCATTTGTGTTAAGCACCTGCCTTTTGCCGTAATCTAATGGTAAACAAACTCCACAGAGTGAATTTTTTAACAGTTAACTACCGGCCTTGTTTGGCTTATAAGTTATATATGGCGTGTAACTTTCTTAATATGTTGACCGGCCATATTGACAAATACCTTGCTGAAAATCTCGTCTTTTATAATCCCTCATGTATGTAATTCTTTAGACAATCGGAGGAAGTCAAGACTCCAGGAGATGATAACCCGAAACACATCAAGAACATCGTTTTCTAACAGCATTTGCTTTGATGCTCTCCACCATGCCGTGCTGATAACTCTCTCGACTCAGTAGCTCCGCGAAAGTTGCATTCCATTATAAGCCATGCATTCCCTTCTTAAAGATCTATATCGGGAAAGCTCCAGCTTTAACCTAAGGCATGTAATTTCTTCCTATAGCGTCCAACACTATCTTAGGTGTTCCTTTTTAAAAAGCAGAGAGCCCAGTTTAGAATGCTCTAAGGCAAAATGTGCTACCCAAGGGATTGAAAAAGATAATAGTTTCATACATATTCATTCTACAAAAAGAGTTCGAATGAGAAACAAATATTTTTTCTAATGAGTTGCGTGAATCGCTGACCAATCGATCAAATTTATTAGAATTTTTAATTATAGTATTTTATTAAGTATATTAACTTTATTAACTCTGAGAAAACCCCAAGCAAGTTAACTAAAAGAGCGAAATTTTCCTACGCCAGAGAACTAGTTAGTACTAAACTGGTTCTAAAATACACAATTGGCTGTAGCACCAATACTACTTCTAATATTTTTTTCAATATTTAGATAATAAAGGGAAGTTTATATCCCATAAATAATTCTAGTGATGTTATTAGGTACTAGTGTCTAACTAGTATTCTACCAGTGTAACAACTAACCCACAAGGTGTACGTTCAAAAAAACAAAAAAAAAAATCTCAGATTTTAAATTCGACAATACACAATTTTTAATTTGTTCACTTTAATAATGCTCCCTATAATTATTTCTTCTATTAAATCGCGTTTATGTATAATTATACTCGTGTGTAAACTTTTATAAAAATCGTACGATTGTATAATTTAAACTGACAGTTTCATCAACCAGAAAAAAATTAAACTTAATAGGTTTTCCGTATTAGTTATTTGTTCTAGACAAATTAATTTGAAATAATGACAAAGTGTTTTATTGTCTTTTGTGTATGACTATTACACTTTATGTTGCTGTCTTGTGGAATATATTTGAATATTTTGAATGTTATTTACTATTTTTTTGTTTTTTTGTTTTTTTTTAATATTTAAGAACTAAATAATGCACCGTTAACAAACAATCTATAAAGCCCACAATTTAGTTTATTGGCTTGGCGTATGCGTTTAAATTGCTTGTGTAATATGTTTTATTGCCAAAACTTTAGCTTTGAAGTTATGTTCACACTGAGAAAATATTTTTATCAAATAATCCCAAAAAATACTTTTGTGTTTTAAGACGCTCCAGAAATGCTGTCTGTAATAAAGTAAACCAAAAAAAAAAAAAAAAAATGAAGCATGTTACCACTCAAACTTTGTTATTTACTTTATTTTGAACAAAAACGCAGAAGTAGTGGCTATGCTTATTTGATCAAATATTTGCTTAATGTGTACGCATCTTTAGCTTGATGAATGTTTTTAATTCAAAAGATCATCTTCGAAATTAAGTTCCTTTTTAGAATGAAAGGCAGAAATACATACATAATTTGATTTGTCTTAAAGGAACGAAATCAACGGCCAAGTAGGCCGGCTTTTCAATGGCTGGCTGCATGGTAAACTTAAAGGCTCGCATCAATCCAAATTGGTAGCCTAAACATTTAATTATAGTTCATTTCACATTTTTTACGTAATATGCTGTCTACAATAATGAACTCGTATGTCGATAATGCAATTTAAAACTACACATAGAAAAAATATATATTTGAGATAATAACATCTGAGGACAATACATTTCTGCTGAATTATATGGGTATAACCATATTGTATGGTTATATCCAACAATACAACTTTAAGACAATACCATTTCAGTGGCACATGGTACTTTATGGTATAAGTAAAACTTGACTCAAATGGAAACAATAACTAGACTTAAAATGACAAAGCGCTGTTTGCATAAACGTAAAGTATTGTTAAAAAATATATCTGGTGCTTAAATTTTAAAAGCCGATGTTGAATGTGAACCACATCTAAACGTCAAATTTTTGCTGCATTTCACTACACTTTTCCCAATTTCAGAGTATTTTAATTTGAAATATGGAAAGATACACAATCGAGTGACTCGTTAAAGTTATTCAGGCTTAGTATGAAAATGGGCGCTCAAGTCGAAATGAATTTAGTTCACTTCGTGATTTTTTTGGTAAACTTAATCATCCGAATGTGCGTACAATCGGAAAAATCGTACAAAAATTTGAGCAAACCGGGTCTTTACATGATCGTTCTGCTAAAATAGTGCTGCTCACGTTCGCCGTTGATAAATATTATGCATAAACACTTGTATTTAAACGCTTACAAGTTGCAGTTGACTCAAGAACTAAAGCCTCTTGATCATATCGAATGTCATCAATGGTCAGGAAGGTGACAAGAAATGGCAACAGTGGAAGATAAATTTTCGAAAAAAATCATCTTCAGCGATGAGCCACATTTTCACCTCATTGTATTCGTCAATAAGTAGAATTGTCGCATTTGGGCGAATGATAATACAAGAGTGATTGTCGAAAATCCAATGCACTCGCAAACAGTGAGTGTTTGGGCCGCATTTTCTAAATGAGGACGGCCAGGCAGTTATTCTGAACGTTGTCGTGAGATGATAACGAACTTTTTATGGCCCGAATTGAAAGAAAAGGTGTGCATCGATAAGCCAGCAACAATTGAAGACCTAAATAATGAGATAGTTTGGCACATTAACGGCATAGACCGTCAATTATTGAAATGACGCTGAGGCATCATCGAATGGAGGCGCCATTTTGGCCGATATTTTGTTTCATACATAATTGGACTATACCAATATTATCATAATAAAAAGAAATGACGCTAATTCCTAAATAATTTGTAGTTTATTCAAATTCAACATCAGTCCTTAAAATTTAACCACCCTTTAGTATTGATGCAGCAATAATTCAAATTACTTACATGGGATAAAAGTGAGTCAGGTTATGTACGAACTATTCTGTGATTGATCCTCACAGAACTTAATTAAGATTTGTATAAGAAAAATATTTCAGGGGATGTAAAGTATATTTTTTCAGACCTTTACAAAGAAAAAAAGCTTTGCTGTGTAAATACTTCATATTTCAGGGGATGTAAAGTATATTTTTTCAGACCTTTACAAAGAAAAAAAGCTTTGCTGTGTAAATACTTGTGCATCTAAAGTCACTGCGTGAATTAAAAAATATGTAACATTGTAACTGCAATTAAATACTAACTGTACAAGTTTACATTGCTAAGCATCCCTGATCACTTAATTTGTAATAAAACAAACTGATAAACTCCTCAATGTCAACGGCTGACTTAACTGCTGAGTTGTTTTAATAATAATAATTGTTTATTTTTTATATAATTTTGTTGTTGCTGTTGTTGTTTTCTTGGCGATTTTTATATTGCTTAAGTTTATCTAGTTTTTGTTTTTGCTGACTTCAGTAGTTTTTTTTTTTTTTTAAATTTATTTTTACTTTCGTTCCGCAGAAGACAAAGTACACCATTGGCCGTTGCAAGGTTTTATTTTAAATATTTCTTTTGATGCTTGTTATTTTTTTTGGGTAAAAAAAAATAAGTTAAAATTTGAAAAAAGTTAAAATAAGATTTTTTTTTACTTGGAAAAAACCACGAAGTGCACGACATGCACTTTGATTTGAACGCATATTTTCATAGTGAGCCTGAATAACTTTAACACGTTGCTCGATTGTGTATCTTTCCATAGTTCGACATGAATTAGTCTGTAATTGAGAAATGTGAGTAACGTTTAGGTGTGATTTACAGTCAGCATCGGACTTTAAAATTTAACCACCCGGTACAATATTTTGTGTAAATGTCCAACATTTCTTAAAAACCAGGTTAGCATCAGAAAATATTGCTTAATCACATGTAATATTTTCTTTTCTAGAACAGAAAACGCCATCAAAACATTTCATTATGCTTATTTAAAAAAACAAAATACTACGATACAGTAAACAAAATATGGAAATCGTGAAAGTTTTTTATAGGCCTCGTTGAACGAAAAACAGAAATAAATGTGTGTAAATTTTTCTTCAATTTAACACCATATTTTGTAGTAATAAGTTATAAGTTTTTTGCTCAGTGTTGGACATATTTTAAGAAGCTTTATTTTAAACTTAGTAACATTTAGTTCTAAATGTATATGATATGACATTATGATTAATTAATATTGTGTCTTTAAGTTAAACATACCCATGCTTTGTATACGAGTACGTACGTATGTTTAAATTTGAGAAAAATTTAGAATTTAAATTCGAATATTGACTATTATTAGTTTTAGCTCAAGCCAAAAACCCCGAACCTGTTTTTCACTATGTTGTTTTCAATATACCTAATTAAAATTTTTTGTTCACCAAATTTGTGTAACGAGAGGTAATAAAAAAGATTACCATACATGCGCAAATTCTAAAACTCTTTATAGTGTATAACAATTCTATTTAAATTTTAAACTTGTTTTAAATACATATTTAGGAAAATCCCGCAATTTTAAAATTAGTTTTGGGTTTTTTTTTTGTTAATTTCGCCAATTCAAAAACTTTATGCGATTTTTTTTAATGTCGCATAAAATTGCTTTCAGAATCTGTGCACAGTTTGATTGATCAAAATACATTCATTTTTGCCCTGTTTAATTTTTTCTTTTCTTTTTTTCTTTTTGCAGCATAAAAGTCTTTAACAAACTCAATTTAACTACAAACCGAAAGAAACTTTGTTGTATAAATATCGTTTTAAAAGTATAAAAAATTTATTTAACGTAACTAAATAATCGTCAGATTTAAATTTGTTTGTTTTGTGCAATTTTTTTCATTATATTAATTTCATATTGTTTTATTTACTTTTCTTTTAATTTTTATTAGAAAGTACAAAGAAAATATTTTCAAAAATCCATCACTACAATTTACAATAAATAAATACAAAATTTACACATCATGCTCATAACGTAAGTATTTGATTTAAATTATTAAACAAAAAATATTTAATTAAAGTAAAACAAATAACACAAAGTTGTGGCTAAAACATTAGCTACACACTTTTACAATGATTTTATTAAAGGAATTCATATCTTTTTAATGGCTAATGTAATTTAAACTGTTTCCAAACGTATGATTTGCTTACGAACGTGTTACGCACATAGAAAAGATCCATATACATACATATGTGTCTTCAGCATGAACACAGTAAAGAAGACAATGTGCGTAATATGTAGCAGATTTATATTTTCAAACTTAAATAAAAAACGTATTAAAACACAAAGTTTCATTAAGAAAGTTAAACGATAGAATGGAAATGCGGATTTTATCTTTCAAATCGTATGTCATCTAGATGTCTTCCGTCGAGTTGAACACACCGTTCAAAACGGAGCCTTGTGTTTTGCGCCACAGGCTTCAATAAACTTAGTTCAATTGAGTTCATTTCTCAGCGAATATTTTCCTTTAAAGCCACAAAAGATTATGATGACAATGTTGAGACACTGTCACATCAAGAAAATCTGGCTATTTGGTGTGCTTTATGAGCCGCTGGAATGACTGGTCTGACTTTTTTAAAACCGATGCTCTTCAAAACGTTAAAATCAATGTTTATCGCTATAGAGCTATGATTCTGACTTTTTCATTCATCGATTGAACAACCGCTGGCAGGCAAATCGTACTGTAACAAATTGTTTTCAGATTACTGTATTTTGTTAAGATTTTTCTCATATTTCAGTCTCCTTATAACGATCTATAACGTATTTTTCTACGTAACAGAACTTTTCTGAAGACAAAACTTGATCTTAATATCATAAATATTCTCCCTATAACGATTTTTTTTTAAGTGTATTCAATTATATTTTCCTGTCTTCTTAGATCCAGAGTTATTGATCGCGGCAATTATTGTTATAATTAAAAATAAAAATGACTCTTAGCGCAAGCCGGATTTGAGCTCTCCAGAGCCAAACAAATACCATTGAAACATTTTTTTATACAATATTTTTCGCATAAATTTTGCGACATCTTATGAAAATATTTTATTTAACGCTCGATGAAGTTTAATATAAACGTTTTATTAAATTTATTGATTTCAAACGTTGTAATAACATAAGTTATTACATCCGTATACCACAAAAGTGGTACACGGATGGATCTAAAACGCTCTAAGATGTTGGAGCGGGAATAGTGGGGCCTAGAGCACGCAAATATATAACTCTTAGCAAAGACACCACAATCTTCCAAGCAGAACTATACGCAATAAGAGAAGCGGATGAAATACTCTCCGAGAGAGGACACAAGGGAGTGCTGATAAAAATACTCTCTGATAGCCAATCAGTGCTGAAGGCTCTGTAGTGCAATTCACTAACCTGTTTTAACGCTAATAAAATTCGTTTGGAGAAATTAACACTAGCGTTGGTGTTTTCGCGATTCTGTAACAGTTTTTAACACTATTTGTCTTCGTTTTAAATCAGCTGTTTTTATAGCCTGACTGATTAGCGTTAACTAAACACCAATTATTTTTGTGGTGTTTATCTTAACATCAATGTCGTTAAAATTCTACTAGAATAACTTCACAGTATCTGGCATATGACTTATCGGAAGACTCCAACAGTCGGTCGGCGTGTTTTCCGTGACAGGAACTTATCTTATTTATCAAAAAATATATTTAAATAATAAACATATAAATAGTTTTACTTTACCTAAACATAGAATTATTTGCAAATTTGTTTGTTTTTTTCTGTTCCTCTTTGTGGTTTTCTTTATTTTTAACAAAGCTGCCACCTTATTTCAAATATTTTTAACATGCAACCAAAGGTGTTAAGAATAAGTTAGTGAATCACATAAGCGTTAGTGCAAACCACAATTACTCGCGTTAAGCTATGCTCTTTTAAAATCGTTAAAAGTTAGTGAATTGCACTACTGATCAGTTGTGTCTTTACGTCCAAGTTAGTACTGGAATGTCACAACAGGCTAAACGAACTGGCAAGCCAGAACCAGATTACCCTGATCTGGGTGCCAGGACATGAAGGACATCACGGCAATGAAATGGCTGACATTTATGCCAAGAAAGGAGTAGAGGGGACTTTTATTGGACCCACTCCAACTTTTGGCTTCAATAAGGGTCTCCTGAATGAGGAGATAAAAAAATGGACGGTATCCATCGTCGAACAGCATTGGAACGAGACAGCTGGTCTTGAACACTCCAAGAAATGTCTAAACTTTGATAAAAAGTGGGCCGAACGTGCTCTAAAACTGGACAGGAAAAGTCTCAGAGCATTGACAGGTGCACTTACAGGTCATTATAACTGCTACAAGCACCTGCACAGGATGGAAATTTCCAACACAGATATTTGCAGATTCTGCGGTGATGAAAAGGAGTCAATGGAGCACTTAATCACCCACTGTGGAGCACTGGGACACAGAAGATATAGGCTACTACAAGCTTATATGTTAAGTGAATGTGACTTAATATCATACTCAACCCATAATGAGGCAAAGGGATGCACAATAAATCAATATTGGTCGCAGTGCAAATGGCCGATGAGGCCATATCCCATCCACTAATAATAATAAATAAATAATAACATAAGTCAAACTTTGTAACACCAAGAGCGCTTGATAAAAAAATCAAATATATTTTCCAGCAAACCTTACACATTTTCAAAATCTGTCCTAAACACATAATTTTATGTATTCATATAATTTTTTTTGGATATAAGCATCACTTAATTAAAACAAATATCAATTGTTTACATACATATAGAACATAGTGTGCTTACATACTTATTTTTATACTACAGCTTCTTTATTATGTAAAAGTTTGTTCGTCCCCAGCTATAAAAAATATCGATTTTATCCGAAAAAACACGCAAAAGAGATGATAAATGAAAAGCAATTGTAATTAGTACTATTGTTTTGGCCGGTATTGTATAACTGAAATAGTATGTAATTAATTGAAAGAATGTTGCAGTTCGAAATATCAATTAAATATGAAACAATCACACGTAAAATTATTAAAAATGTTACTCTTGAATGAATTGAATAATTATAGAAATACTCTACAGGATTTCTAAAATAATATAATAAATATGAGCAGCATTATTTAAAAAAATTGTGTGTATTGTTACTAAGGAAAACTGTTGTTTTAAGTAATTAACACAAAGACCACAGTGGAGCAAAATTGTACATACGAGTATATATATTAAACGCAATTTCTAAAAAACACAAATTCTAAAAAAGAAAACAAATTTAACTTTTAAATCGTAAAGCGGAAACTAATATTAAAATTTAACACTGAGCCGAAATCTTACAGAAGAATAAAATAAATTTAATAAAATATCATATCAAATGTAATATTTAGACAAGCAGGGCTGGGCAACATACATGACTTGATGAACAACTACAAATACTGTTTTTGCGTATTGGTTTCAGGAAAATATACAAATAAACATATGTTTTTAAATATTTGCTTGTAGTTACAGATAAGGTTAATAAAAAAAAAAAGTAAACTGTGTGTGTAGTTTATACTTACAACTGCACACACACTTATATGCATAAAGGGTCGTTAAATTTTAAGAGCCGATGTACATTTTAAATAACGCAAATGTGAATATATATAAAAAATTAAAATGTATTTGGAATGAGTTTTAGTAAAATTTTGTATGGAATTTTTGAGTTAAAACACATTTCAAATTCATTTAAATTTTTATGAATATGCCCAAAATTTTTATTGTCATATCATTTTATTATGATAATATTGGCATGGTTCTATTATGTACGAAATATAATATCGGCCTAACGTTCGGCGCGACCTCGGTAATACACTCCGATGTGTTTAATCTTCCACGATATTGCCCAGGTGCGTTCTTTTAACCCGTTAAGAACTGAGTGGAGAGGTCGTATGAAGTGGCAAGAGGGAGCCTTTGAGCTACTTATGGGAAGAAGAGAATAAAACTCCAAGCATTTCTTACTTACATAACAATCCACTTTATTTTATATTACCTATCGTTAGGATACTTTTATATATGATGGGCCACAAAACTGATAGATGATGTGTTCTAGATGAGCGTACAAACAATTCTAAAAAATCCATAAAATCAAAACTTCAATACTGATGCTTGTTTTATCGACAGGCGAATTCAAAGGAAATACGGTGAATAACTAGAAATTCACCATAATTGGAAGTGTTCTAAACTAATGCAAACGACCGTAACGGACGTTATATGTATATATATAAATTCAAAGCTAATAAAAAAAATACAATTTCAAGAGTTAATAATAAATTCAAGAAAAAAGATGCCGCATTTAAACACGATGGTCTAAATTTTCGATGACGCTGAGACACAATTGAAGTTCTATGCCATTAATAAGCCGAATCATCTCATCCTTTAACTCTTGAATTGAATATTGCTGGCTTATCGACGTACACCTTTTTTTCAAATAACCTCAGAGACAGCAGTTTAATGGTGTCAAACCACATGATCTTGCGGCCAGTTGACATCGTCACCACGTGAGATAACACGTCTTTCGTTAGCATCGTGGCACCGTCCTATTGAAACCACATCTATATTTCCAATTCGGACCACAAAAATTTTGTTATCATCTCACGATAACGAATACCATTCACAGTAACTGCCTGACCGTTCTCATTTTGGAAAAAGGCCCATAAATCGCACCAAATAATCACTCTTTGCGGGTGCATTGGTTTTTCGACAATTACTCTTGACGTATGACATGCCCAAATGCGGCGATTCTACTTATCAATGAATCCACGGAGGGGCTTGACCACTGAAAATTATTTTCTTCGAAACTTGTTTATGTACTGTTGCCATTTTTTGCAACTGTTCTGACCATTGACGACACTTGCAATGTTCAAGAGGCTTTAGTTCTTGACTTAATTGCAACTTGTAAGCGTGTAAATGCAAGTCTTTAAGCATAACGTTTATCAATGACGAGCGTGAGAGATGCAATTGTTCGGAACGATGACGACTTGGAGTGGCGGCTCTTTAACCACAATTTTTACGACTGTACCCACATTTAGACGATTAATTTGACCGAAAAAATCACGAAGTCTGTCGGTGTATCCGATCAATGACTAAATGCCAAAATAACTCTGTACGCTATTTAGACATATAATTTTATATTACTGCAATTAACGTTTTAATTGCGCTCATTATCCCATACAAATATTCAATTAAGTTATTGAGCAATTAGTAGAAAACTGCTATAAAATTGAATAAAGTTTGAAAATCACTGCTATTGCAGGTGTTTTTAGTGAGCAAAACTATTCACAATAACAACTCTAATGGCAACAAAAACTAAATTAATTCAAGGCAGCTTTATACAGGTAGCGGCGGAATTACAATAAATACAACACCAACAAACATCAACATGTACAAAGTTTGACGGATTTCGAAAATTCAGAAAAAAAATTTCTTACAATGTAGTCAAAACACTTCGAGATGATTTCCTCAAATCAACTTCATTTGCTTATAATGGAGACATACTATTGATCAGTATTGCAAAAGTGTTGACTCGTCCTAAATCTTTTGAATTTATTTTTGGCAAAATCCAGAGCCAGGAAATTTTTAATGCAAAGCTGATTTTAAATTTATAGTTTAAACGTTTTGCAAAATTGTACTAAATTTATTATTACGTTGAAAATTTAAATGTGTTTTTTTCGATGTGTTGACATGTTCTTTGATAATTTAGTTCGCATGCTTGACGTGCGATTTAGTGTTGTTATGAAATGATTAATAAATATTACGTTTGCGTACATACTTAGGTATATAGGGTGACCAAAATTGAGGTATCATTTTATTTTATTAAAAAATTGCAACTTAAAGGTTAAAAATGTAAAAATTGCAAGTAGAAAACTATGGCGACAAAATTAAAGCTACAGCTCAATTTTAGATACCCTATATGTGTATAAGTAGATTTATATGTACACTGCTTGCCACTTGAATAAGGAATCAAATTTTTTTAACTTTAACTAATTATAATTTGCAGAACCAAATTTCAAGTTGTTGGCTTTATTTATTTAAAGACATGTGTAGCTGTGGTACTTTTGAGTGTGTCACTTGAATGAGGAATAATTTTAAAATTCAGCAAAGTGTAATTTATTTTTATATTCTAGTTTATACAAATGACAGTTATTGTCTACTAGCATTCAATTAGTACAATGAGTACTGCCACCATTTTTAGAACTAACTTCTAAAATGCAATTTGGCATCGACTTGTATAGTGACTCTAAGTAATTTAGCAAAATTGAACACTGTGCTTCCGTTATTGCAAACTTTAAAGATTCTATCATCTCAAATTGTTTTCCTCTTACATAAAATTTTCTTGCCAGCCAATCCCAGACATTTTGAATTGGATGCCGGTTTGGCGAATCCAAAAGTTTAACACATTTGTGTTGCTGCTCTGGCGGTATGAATTGGAGCGTTGTCGTGTTGATAAGTTCCAGGTATGGGTGTAAAGAAATCATGAAATTTTGGAAATGCTTTCTCCAGAATGTTTTTGTAAGTCGTTGCAGTTATTTTGTGGGATACGAAAACCAATTCTATGATACGCAATGGCACAACATACCATTATTTGGCCCTCTTAGCTGTGTCTGCGGTTCAAAAATAACCCTTCGTTATTAAAGTCATGGGAGTACTAGTTATACCAGTCGGGACCATCAATATTAAATTTTTGTCATCGGAAAATACAACTGTAAACCATTTGTCGAAGCATGTCATTGTATTTTTTTTTTTTTTTGGCAAACTGTAAACGTTGTGACTTGTTACGGTTTTTTAGTTTTCGCGGGCTATGTATGGGCGCTGACCCCACTTTTTCACGTACTTTTGATACCGACATAGCAGAATTTAATGCAATTCGAAGCATCTTTTGTCTATGTTTTGGGGTTTTTGCTATTTTCTTCCATCTTTTTTCTATATCTTTCCACGTTATTTAAATAATTGTACACAAACTTCTTTTTTCTATTAATGTTTTTGTGAATTTGGACCGGAATCTGACTCTTAGATTTCAAAATCAGAATTTTTTTATTTTTAAGAGTCTTAACCCAACCAATTATGAATAAAAACTGTCCAACAACTATTAAATTAAATTCTTTAGCCCAAGGCAGCGTTATATAGGTATTGGCTGAATTATAATAAATATATGTTGGTGTTTGTTGGTGTTGTATTTATTGTAATTCTGCCAATACCTATTAAAGCTGCCTTGTTTTAGCCGTTTATATTAAAAGAAGTTGAAATTATAGCCTTCTTGATAAATATTAAAAGTATTCTTTAATCTAAATAAATCCGTAATATTAGTATAACAAAATATGTTTCTTGGCGCTAACTTTTCGGCCCTTTGTATTTAAATTATTGCTTGTTTGTTGAGCTAAAAGTCTCGTATAAAAACTATAGTTTTTTATTCGTTAGCTTTTATTCAACAAACAAACAATAATATAACAAACCTTGTATATATTTTATTTCTTCGGGAAACTAAAGCCCACATCTATTAATTTGGTTGTGCAAAAAAATTATTTTTTCCGAACTTTAGTTTAGGATATGTATTTAATTAAAGTGAAAAAAAGTGATTCCTTATTCAATTGGCAGGCAGTGTACGTATGTACTAGTGTTCAGACTCATACGTATGACTGTCCATATTTAGTATTCTACTCATGTAAATAATTCTACACATGAATAAAATGAAATTTAAATATCGCAACATCATTTGCAAAAAAAAAAAAAAAAAAAACGCTATAAACAATTTTAATAAAGGAAAAATTTTTACCGGCACAAGTTTTTATTTACGCCATTTGTTTAAGGAAAAATACAAAATATTTATTACAAATAGTTTTTTCATGGTAAATTCTAAAGTAAACATTTCATACTTAGCACATTCACAATAGATTATTACGCTGTAAGATGCTGATGGTGTGTATGTGTGTGTGAATTTATACATTTTAGGCTTTGTAATTGTCATTTGAAAAAACAATAAATTTAAAAAGTTTTTATTAGTATACACGCCTTTTTGAAACAAATTTTTAAATTGAAAAGCTTGAAGAATAAGTAGGTGTGGCAAAATATTTTGTTTATTAATATTTAGCAAAGAAACAAAACAAAAACAAAAAACGAGCGATCTTTATTCTAATTAAAATTACGTTAAATGGGAACTGCCGTCCTGAATGTGTTTGAATAAAGAATTTGGAAGACCGAAAATTTTTCAAAGATAGATCTTTATTGAAAGCACTTGCAAAGCTCACGTTGGCATTCCATTGAAAATAATGTGAGTCTTAAAATCTAATTTATTTTATTAATTTTTTAAATATTTCAACTGTTAAGGTTATCGCGTAAGAGTATTGTGACTAACGAGCGCTCTATCTCAAAAAACAGAAATAATTACATATTTCAAATTTTTGCATTACACATGTAGTAGTATAGTCGCCATAAAAAGAGCTAAAGGGATAAATAATACATTAAAATGTGTTTGACTAGAATAACAAACTTATTTCCAAGTCAATGTAAAGCTTTACTACGCGTATCAAACACCAACACCCGCTGTGAGAGTTTCAACAAAATGAAGAAAAAAAGTTCAGGTTTAAAATGTGTACTGGTAAATGCGTTAGATCAGATTAATTAAATAAAGTCTCTTGTAAATGAAGGGTTGTGAATTTCTATGGAGCGATGATGATTTTGAATAAAACATAACTTATTTAGGATTTATTTCATTTCTTTTTATTATGATAATGTTGGTATGGTTCAACAAAATATCGGTCAAATGGCCACGACTTATTTAGGATTTATTGTCATTTATTTTTATTATGATAATGTTGATATGGTTCAACAAAATATCGGCCAAATGGCCATGACTTCGGCGGCGCACCACCATCTGATGATCCAAGAATTTCGATGCCGCTGAGGCATCGAGGTTCTATGCCATTAATGTGCCGAATTATCTCATCTTTTAGCTCTTGAATTGTTCTTGGCTTATTGATGTACTCTTTTTATTTTAAATGTCTGCAAGGAAAGAAGTTTAATGGTGTTCAATCAAATGACCGTGGCGGACAACTAATGTCGCCATGACCTGAGGTAGAACAGCCATTGAGTTTCTCGCACAAAACAGCCCCTGTTTTGTTATTTGTTTATCAAGTGGCACCATCTTATTGAAACCACATATTGTCCAAATCTATATCCTCAACTTCTGGTCACAAAAGTTCTCTTATCATCTCGCAATACCACTCGCGGTAACTACTAAGCTGACCTCCGTTTCGAAGAAGTATGAAACGATGAGGCCGCGAGTCCATAAACCGTACTAAACAGTCACTTTTTGTAAATGCATCGGATATTCAACAACCACTTGTGGATTCTCATTTGTTCAACTTAGTGCTTAGGAGGTTCTACGTTCCAAACCATCCCGGCACCGATCATGGTTGAGGTGCCTGCATCTTGTCTGAAACGTTCTAGCTGTGGCTTAAATTTAAAATAGCAGGGAGGGGTTAATAGTCTTCCTTGATAAATATAATGCATGTTATGTCACTACACTACTCATCAGCACCGAGCCATTGAATTATTAATCGGTAATCGAATTTTCGAATACTTTTTAGTCGTAAAATAATAAAAAAAAAACATTTGTGCACAATAAACATTTCTTTGCTTTTATCTTTTAGTGAAAAATTTTAATGAATAAAGTTAAAAAATGTATTAATAAAACCAAATTGAACAGATTTTCGAAGGCGAATGAGATGCACTTTTTTCATTACGAATAAAAGGAACTTGAATAGCTTTACTTTTTTGTACATTACTTTTGTGTGTGCTATTTTTTGTCATTCAAAAATACAAATTTATTAAATTTGAAATATGAATAGAAGAAGTACACACATACAAACATCCATTCATATATATTTGGACACATTTTTTTAAATTTCTTTTCCAATTTTAAATAAAGTTTTTAATTTGTTAAATTTTTGTTAAACTTTTATAATTTTTTAAATTAAAAATTGTTTGGTTTGTACATATGTACATCAGGTTTTTAGTTCAAGTTTTTCCTTTCTTAAGTTTTTTTCTTAAGTAGGGTTTTTTACAGTACAAATTTGCTGTGATCAATAATTTTTGATTGAAGGAGACAAGAAAAATAATAATCAAATCTTTAGCTGGGGGACAACTAGCTGTTTCGTAGTCGCTAAATAAAGTTTTTATTTCCAAAATTTTTTTCATATCATATGAACATATCTACACACACATATGAACATATCACATGCATGTTCACACTTATATATGAGCAGATAGGATTTTGTCCTGAAAAATTATATTGAGGGCAAAAACCAATAAGAGGAATTATGACAAAAAGTAGGTTAAAAGATGCGTAGAAGGTTTATTAAAATTTCAGCATTTGACGCTGAGTTATTATCAGTATATTAAACAAATATTGGTTTTTGAATAATAATTTAGGCAATTTTGCTTAATAACGATAAGTTAACGTTTAGTAAGTTTTTTCAATAATGTTTTTTTTGATTATTATTTTTCTTGTCTTCTTCAATCAAACAAAAACTGTTGCTCTTTTTGGCTTTTAAGGCCTTTTTTTAGAGAGAACTTCTTTATGAAGGATTGATATAAATAGTACTTGTACTGTAAAACAATGGAATTGCGTAAAGATAAAAACTCTAAGGTGGTCACACTAAAGTATACTTTTATTCACACGAATTTATGTTGCTGCCGTGCTCAAAATATTTCAATAGTCGCCTACACACCTACAATTGGTGGTTGCAGCATTTGCTGTCGTGAAGTTGTGAAGTCTGCTGTGGTTTATGTGTTTAAAGCTTAATGTTGTTGTTTTTTTTGGAGTCTTTTTTTTTTTTTTTTTTTTGTTTTTTTTTTGGGAAAAAATTTTGAAAAATACAAATTCTTAATACAGTGTGTTGGCCGGGAATATATACTACTTTGTTTTGCCGCTATTTTGGTAAACATTAGTCTTAAAAGTTAATTTGGGAGTCGTATATATATAATCACGAAAAAATCGTAATGACTGACGAGGCACATTTTACATTTGAATGGATATGTGAATTAGTCATTTCTGGGCAATCGAATAGCTTTAAATTATTCATCAATCATCTTTTCTTACATTAAAAGTGACAGTCTGGTGTGCAATTTGGCCAGGAAGGTGTATTACCTTGCTTCTTTTGAAAATGAGAAAGACGAAACGGTAACTGTGAATGGGGTGCGATATCGTAATATGATTGAACACGTTTTAAAGCCACAACTGCATGTTTTAGGTTTGGTTAACATATGACATTAATAAGACGGTGCCACATCACATATAGCCAGGATTACAGGCAATATGTGATGTGGTGTCTCAGTGGACACCTGCTATATGTTCTGCAATTGGAACGATGACAAAACCAAAAACAAATAAATTACGTTCTAAGTTATAAATCGGATAACATACACAAATTTGTGTTAGGTAAAATTGTTACAAATTAGCAATCTAAATAATTATATTATTTAAAAATTGTGCTTCACAGGTCGACAATAACAAATAACAACATATATTTAAGCAAAATATTAAAATAAAAAAAGTAGTCTTAAAAACAATATATTTTATAGCTATAGGAGGATTTTGAATTTTAAGCTTTGTATTACTTATTTACAACTATTTAAGTATGTAAGTATACATGTATACCACTTAATACTACAAATTTTTTTTTTTACCAAACACTTAGTCATCCATTAACGTCTTAAAATATTTAAGTACATTTAGTAATATTTTGAAAAATGATCTTGACCGATAATAGTTTTTTTCTTTCTTTATTTCATTCGTTTATAAAACGTGCAAGAATGAAGTAAACAAGAAGCATGAAACAAAAGATTCCTTTTTATATATCATTTGTGTAATAAATCAACGACATTATGTGATGAGTTAATAAAAATTTGTGTTTAAAGGCTTCTTTGGGTCGCAATTTAATTGCGATAAAAATTTCTAGCTGAAATGTTTTGAATGCTTAAACATAAAAGAAGTAAATGACCTCTCTTTTCAATAAAGGCAACTGAGTTGTGCAATATAATAAAATACATAGTTCATTTTTGTTTTTAGTTAAAAGCATTTATTTAGGTTTTGGTTAAAGTTCAATAGACATAAACAAATAGGCGGACATGGAAAAAAGAAATTAAGTTAAATTTATAACCTACTTAAAGTTGGCTTACATTGTAAGAAAACATATAATTTATATGATTTTTGTAAAGCATCTTATTTTGTTTTACACTGTGTGTTTATACTTTTGATCATACACACATGCAAACATATATTCATGGGTACAGTATGTTTGTGTGTGCATATAGCACTTAGGTGTATTTTGTTTTTTTTGTTTTAAGTGACCTTGTAGTTTGATCGTATGCCAACAACAGTTTAAATTTTGAAAACAAGCACACATACAAAAACAAATCTATAAAAGCATGTATTATAATTTACATTGTATAAACAGCATTGTAAACGAAAACATGTGTGTATAGAGGTATATACATATGTGTTTGTGTGTGAGCATGTGTTGGTGTGATTGTTAAGAGCTGTAGTGCAAATAATCAAAAAGTAATAATCAATTTTAAGCAATATTATGTTTAATATTTGGATAGACATTTCGTTGTTGTGTGGAAAAAAGGTCATTGATTTTTTTTAAATAGTATTCAAACAAAAGACTCAAGCCAAAAACTTGATCTTATTTATTTGGCAAATACCATTGAGGGCAAGTGCAGAGTTGCCAGAAATATAATTTTGCCGGATGGTCATGTAGTTTTCTTAAGTGATAATGTTTTGCAAAGTTGTTAAAGTTCACGTGGTGAAGCTTATCAACTTTAAACCTTATTAATTTTATTTTCTAGTTCGAGTGTCACAAGGACACTTAAATTCATGAGTCGCTTCTTTATTCGTGTTTCGTACATCAATCATGATTAAAGTCAGAACATCATATTTCAATTTTTGGCTTGTACATTTGTACAACGGGTTATAGTTCAAGTTTTTTCGTAAGAAGGAATTTGCTGTGATCAATAATTTTTGATTGAAGAAGACAAGAAAAATAATAATCAAATCTTTAGCTGTAGTCGCTACACTACTCATCAGCACCCACGTATCATAATCTGCTGCTTTAACCACTCAGCCACCGAGCATTTAACTATTTTATATCTATATTCCTTTCATATTGAATCATATATGCATTTTGTTAATTGCTCACATTGTTTGTACAGCGTTTGATGTCTCAGAACTAGCGGTATTTCTATTTAGTTATCAACATACATATTTTTGTATTTTAAAATTTTCTCCATAACCAGAGATGTGAATATTAATTGTATTGAATTTTTGTTGAACTTTATAATTTTTTAAATTAAATTTTTGGTTTGTACATTTGTACAACGGGCTATAGTTCATCATATTTCAATTTGATAACACTGGCCATCTTACTTTTATTATTTAGCCACTCTAGCAGTGGAATATCCGGAAGACAAACAACGTGATTATTCTTACGGTGTTTCATTAAATTAACAATGGGAAATAATTTATGATTTACACATACATGTGTATACACGTATGTAAGATTTACACATATATACAACTATTGACAACTAATTAGAATCGCTTTTTATAGTTTTGGATAAAGTCAGTAATATAAAAATATTTCGTAAATTTACTATTATGTTGTCTTCCAAATACTTGTATTTTGTTTATTACTACTCGTATGTTTCGTCTGTAAATAATGATACTTTCCTTATTAAACATTTCAATTACCGTTATTTTTTGCAATCTCTTAAACAATTTTTTATTACAGTTTAAAAAAAGTGCGACACATACTCGTAAGAGTAAGAAACTATCATTTAGTTTTTATAATTTGCTGTGAAAAATAGAAAGAGAATCAATAATCTTTTATAAATTCAAAATATTTAAATATACTTGTAGTAGTATAAAGGTAGAATTAGTTTGTGCGTTCTTTTCCGTTCTGAATCAGCTTTTTTGTTATTGTTCAATATAAACTATATGTACATGGTTTGTTTTCACTTTTACTTTCTGTTCTGTTACGGACTAATCTGTTGAAAATAGAATTGAACGTTAAGTGACGGCCAGATATGGGTATGTTTTATTTTTTTCAGGTATGGAAAAATTAATTTTTTGTTCAAAAGTATATAAATTTTTTCTTGTCAAAAGCAAAAAAAATTTGTTTCAATTAAAGATTTTTAAAAGTTAATACATTTTTATTTTATTATTAGCGAGGAAGAAATTATATTTTGTATAAGAAGTGTCATAAACTCTGCAGATTTTAAGAAAGAAGTGGGCTGTTTGATCACCGTTCCTAAATTATTAATTTGTTTATTTTTTTTTTGTTTTTTCATATAAGATAATATTTATGTACATATTTTTTTCTTCATTCCAATGTTTTTCTTTTATTTATGCCCTACTGTAAAAAACAGCTGAATATTTTCACGGAAAAAGTAATTGTAAAATATTTCCTACAGAAATGAACGTCACAGAACGGCAACTGAAAGTAAAAACTAATGAGGCCCTAATACTTCTAACTGTGTAACCAAAATTAGCGCGTTAAGCGTAATTTATCTGTCAAAAATTCTCATGTACATACAACCTGTATGAGACCAACCCAAATATTGCGGCGTAAATGCTTTACAATTGGAAAATCCAATTTTGACAGAGAGTAAGAGAGAAAAATTTACTGCCTCTCAGTAAAGTTCGCTCCAAAATAAATGTTACTCAATTTTTGCGACCATTAGTAATCACATTTTAGGGGCTTTCAGACTAATTTATCGACTTTATCACTTTTTATTATTTCTATTCAGTAATTTTTATTACATAAGTTTAGTGAAGAGTTCTGTGCATAGCACAGTGTTAACGCTCTTATTTAAATTCACAGCGGCGTAAAATCAAAGCGCTAAATTACGTGCCACGTCAGGTAAACATCGGATTATAAAGACCGCATGTTAACGCGAAACTCTAAAGCCGATACAAAAAAGTCGTTTGCTAATGTTCAGCTTGAAATCTGCCACAGACTCAATATAAAAAGATAATTTCAATTTAGCCATCGTTAAGTGCCGACCTAAATCCCATAGAACACGACGATGGGGTTTGTGAGAAAAGCAATGAGTATTATATATAAATGTTACAAACATATGCAAAAGGGACTTGCCACAAAATATTGAAAATAAATAAAAATATAAATATAATATCACAACTTTTTTCTAATGGTTTTTATCGTTTCTAATTAGGTGCCGCAGTCAATATTTGAAAATTATGTTTCTTTTTTGATTTGTTATTTTTTGGTTTCTTTCTAAAGCTTTAAACATATTGCGGCCAGCAGACAACCAACTTCAATATGTCAAATATAAAATACATGAATTTAAATGCGAACGTTTATTTAGACAACAGCAATACAACACGTTGTTGCAGGTTGTTGTCCATACTGATTTTTTGTCGCAGTCGAAATAAACTAATTTGTATTTTTCTTGATTACAAAATAAAAATAGTGTGACCAATGTGTATAAAAATAATTTAGCTCCTGGATATATTTTATTTTCTAATATAACATAAAATAACAATAAAATTTAAATGCTGCTTTAAATAAATTAATAAATATATTGGTATTTTTGTTAAACACATGCATACATACTTACGGCTGTATTCATAAAATATTATATTATATGTTTCTTAAACATTTATTTGTCAAATTTTCTGTAGAAATTTGTCTAATAACAGTTTTTTAACTTTATTAATATTTTTTATGATTAAAGCCATTAGACTCAAAACAAGAAAACTTAATTTTATTTAATAAGTAGGATGTGATTAGATACATATGCATATATCAGTTGATTTTACATCACGTACAAGCAGTTCATTTCTTTAACGCTGTTCTCATTATAGATCAAAAGTTATATCCGATTATATTTTAAACTTTGAAGGCCCACCTAATCTGAGTTAATCGTAGTAAACGAAAACTTTTTGATATAGCCAGATCTTGTTCTATAAATCAACAAATTTTGTGAAGCTAAAATCTCTTAGGTGGCCACACTGAAATATATTTTTTTTTAAATGAATTTATGTTGCTGCCGTGTTCAAAAGAATTCAGTAGTGCCCTACACGACTACAATTGCCGGTTGCAGCATTTGCTATTGTGAAGTCGTGTAATCTGCTGTGGTCTATGTGTTTAATACTTAAAAACAAAAAAATGTATGTGCGTAAAAAAAGAAAAACATTTCTCATATAAGTACAAAGACAACATTACAACAAAAAAATTTTTTTCAAATGTCAGGTGAAAAATATAAACACAAAAAGGAATTAAAAAATATAAAAGAAAAATTTTAAATTTGTTCATGATACGTTTAAATATTTCGTGAAAATTTATGATTGTATGATCAAAGCTTGGAAAGGTGAAAATGGCCAGCCGAATCGGGGAGGGTTCATCTCGATTATAACACATAATTAAGAGCTACAACACATAATTAAAAAAATAGTTTCAAAAAATGTTTTCTTTTTTTTTAATTTCTTTTAATTATTCCATTGACTTTCGGCAAATATAAAAAAAACAAAAAAGTTATCAGCTACGCTTTCAATTTCACTTGCTATGAAATCGCCTTGTATAAGTAGATTTAAATAAAAATGTAAAAAAAGTGGTGAAACATAAAAACCTGCGCTAAATTTATTAAGGGGGGAAAAGCAATAATCATCATCTGAACACCAAGATTCGCAATCGTAATTTGGACTGCGAAATAAGTGTGTCCTATCCAGCGGCCTGCCTACCTATCCTAACTTACGTTTAGAATATAGTAGTCGTATGTATTAGAATATAAAGACTTAGCGAGCGCATGCAAAATTTAGCACTAAATATATTTTCTTCTACACGGAAAGGTTTGCTTCATTCTGTACACATTTTTCAGCGCTCTAAATACTTGCATTACCTACACGGTATGTACCCATTGTGTGTACCCTAATTAACAAGCGCTTAAATTTTTTTTAAATTTTGGAGTGTAGATGATGAACTAAATGCATAAAGTAAATAACGCTATGCTAAACGACAGCAAAGAGGTCCGCATATCATTTTAATCCGCTCATAAAAATCATATATTGTCAAAATATTTTAGTTTTTTTGGCATTACTTTTATAAAAAATTGTTCACATAAAAGAAGAGTTTGCTCTAGTTCTGGTGCCGCTTAAAGATTTGTATCTCTTTTACTTTCAGTTATTTTAATACCCAATTAAAAACTTAAAAAAAAAATATTTTACACAGATTTCAGTTATCTTTGGTTGAAGCTGCAGTTTAAGGTTTATTATATTTCTGGATTTTCAGAAATGATTGATGCGCTTAAACCAAAAATTTCTGTTAATCATTTGGTATTAAGCAGCTGCTGTTAAATTTAAATCCCTAACTATTCCACTGCACTATGGTTGCTTGTTTGGTTATACCTCTGAAATAATGACTTTTCAAATAAGTGGTAATATTTAAAAGCTTGTGAATCGTCTGTGACAACTGGCGCTAATGACTGTCTGCCAGCAAGACCATTTCAATAATTCTAAAGACCGCATTATCAACTTTGACTTTCTTGATTCAAATATTGTCACATTTAAAATTCACCCTGGATAGCAGATTTTGCCTTTTCGCATATCAAATCAGGGCACTCTACTTTTAGGGTTTTGTTTTAGCAAGCAACTCTAGGAAGACGTATGACTTATGTTGTGTTAGACTTCCGAAATACTTACCAAGGGTTAAAATTAGCAGAACGGGGATCAGCAAAGCCACAGGTAGGTTCTGCTAACATACCATCTCGGTGATGATCATGGTTTAGGTGTCTACTTTGGCTGTAACGTTCTGGCAATGGTTTTAAACGTAACACCGCAGGAAGGGTAATTAGTTTCCCTGAGAGGTACCGTGCAATGCCCGTGTTCGGGCGCTAATAACCCCTCGACGTGCTGTTGTCATACAATAGATACCTGTAATGTAAAGGAACCAAGAGTGATGGCTATATGGATGAATAGGTTACTGGCTAATGTTCTTAACAGACTTCGGCATACCAACTTGTCTTCCTTTGACTTGGCCTTGTCTTCCATTGACTTCTAGGAAATTGTATACTAGAGGTATTAGAGGGCTTTGTCTATTTGGCTGCAAAGTTATGGCAAAACGTTGCGACCTGTAGAAGACTTGCAAACCACCACATGGGGTCGCTGGTGAAACATGAATAATTCATCCCGCGGAGTAGGTCCATCATCACATTAGGCGCTGATGTAAATCAATTTTCGCAATCTGTAGTCACATTTCCACCCGGCCAGCAGGTTTTGTTTTGGTGTACACCTAACCAAGGCAATCAGCATGGTGGGGTAGGAGTTCCTAGTTTGTTGCAGCAAAATGTTTTTCTAATAATTCGAATAAATTGGCACAATTTAAAAAATATCGGTTTCGGTTAATAACTAAAATATAAAACCGGTTAACGGGATATTTAAACACAATAAACATCGTAAAATATTACTTGAGAAAAAAAAAACAAATGCTCACTAATACAAAGAAATATATCACATATTAGTCATTTACGATTCCCTAAAACAGAAATTTCAAATATATTATTTTTTATTATACATAAGTCGATTTGTTGAAATTTTTACATCTGAAAAATTACCGGTAGTAGGTACGCTGGATGGCACTTCTGGGGGTGAAATTTATGTTTTTTCGGGAATGCCTGTCAAAAACGAGATTTTCAAATTTCAGTCTACGAACCTCAGACTCATATGTATCTGCCAACATACTAGATTGTTTTGTCTTCCGTCCTGTGCATACGTATTTTTTTTTTTTTGGTTGTCGTCCATGTTTCTATATAATTATGTTCATTATTACACTGAACACAATTTCATTGTGTTCAATTTTCCATGATTTTTATTTTATTTTTCGATATTTCGATAACAGTTTGTTATCATCCTCATTATTTATTTTTTTACATTCATCTGAGTTTTCTTTATATGTTCATGTGTATGTCACATTGAGTGGCGACTATATTAAACATATGAAAAGATGCAAACAACTTATGTTGAATGTACTTACAGCTGGATTTCACAGTTTGATTGATAATACTTATGCATGTATGCGTTTGCTTATATAACCGCAGAACGTACTAATACTTAGTATGTACTTAATACTAAATTACTCTAAAAATCGTGTATTATTTACATTATATAGGTAAATTATATTATATAGGTAAATTAGATAAAAAAATTGTGAAATCTAAATAATTCACCACGTGGTGTTGCTCCATCATCAGATAAGAGCAACATCATTAGATAAGATGCCTTGGCTGTAGTCATTCTTCAAATTATGTTATACTTGCTGCAAAATTGGTTAATAATATGTTGAAATTCTCAACTCCAATCTTTCCCACATTTTGGATTTCCCAAATGACTATACAGTTAAACTTCGTTGTAATGAGTCCCCTGAAAGTATCATGAAATTTTTCATACAACAATATACTATGAGTATAACAAAGTAACTCCGAGCAATAAAACTTCCATATTCTTTCAAAAGCTACTGTTCAGTAAAATCCACATTAAATAGAACGAATTCTTAAGCAGTTCGTAAAAAATTTAGCTAGTATTATTTTGGCTCTTGTCAAAATGAGCGTCTGTTTAATTTACCTCTTCTAAAGCGAATGTTTACTAGCATTCTGTGTATAGTAGAAAAAAACATATTTTTACTCTTAATTATTATTATTGTTATGACAGGGCGAAGGCCAGTTCCTTTTTCTTTTTTTTTGCAATATTAATTAGTAAAATTTATTATGTAAATTAATATAAATAAATAAAACTCGGACATAAAATCTATAGCAAGTTTTTTCATATATCTTAAAAATTTCGTTGTACATAAATTTCACAATGAATCGCTATTAGATCAACATCGCATTTTTGGATCAACTTCAGACTCGTTATATCGGTAATTTAGGTATATTAATGTTGAACATGATTTTACTTTGAGCTGGGGTCATAGTACGCACGTGCATTTCTATACTATATTGTAGCATAACAATCTGTGAAAAACTTCGTTTTTAATTAGCTTCGGTTATCTGCACCCATAGTGCAAAGCTCTTTTGATATGCGGTTGCAGCAATTATTTAGGCCAAATTTAAAAGTCATGCATTAAGTATTTTTTAGGTACTACTCATTTCCCTTATTCTTTCTTAAAACATATCAAATTTTATGTATGTGTTTACCTTGTGATTGATTGAATAAGTAATTAAAATGTTTAGGTTTTAATAAAAAAAAAGTGAAAGCAGATATGCTTGTAGGTCTAAAATAAAAAACATGCTTTTAATTGCATTTCATCTATTTTAATTTTAACTTACAGAAATTGAACATACATATGTATTTTTTGGTCGTGTTTTCAAAATTAATTTAATTTTTTGATATTGTTTTCTATTTTAAAGCACATGTGCACAATGATTTAAAACTAGGTACATCTTTTTTTTTCTTTTAAAATTGCTATAAAAATCAAGTTTCGTTTTCACGATGATTTCTAGAGTATGTCTGGTTTTTAGTTCGGTGTTGTAAAATAAATCGGGTTTATTTCTTCCCATCGAAAATTTTATTGAACCAGAGAATAACACAAGTTAGACGGATAGTAACTTGTACCGAAAGGTACGCGAAATTAATAATCTATGTTCAAAGTACCCATACCCTTCTGATTTGCGACTATGATTTTTTCATTTAACTTTAGTTGTAAAGTGCCAACAAACCTAAATGAACTCTGAGTTCAAACACTAGGGTCAAGTATTCAAAATCAGACTATTAAAACTTGGTCGAAAGTATGCCACGATGCACAGGTCTTTGATCCCATATAGCGATGAGACAAAAATAGAAGGAGTAGTCTCACAATTTTGAAATTAATTAAGAAAAAAAAAATCGGCAAAAAGGACACGTTTACTGTAAGAAAGAACGAAATTTTCAATGCTAGCTACATTACTGCAGAGAAATTCGTATAAGTCCGTAAATGTTTTACGTCTCGTTCTTGTGAGGTAATTTTATTATGATCGAAGCAGAGTATGTATACAATAGTGTACAACTTTGCTTAAGCCGTTTTTCCGAAACTCGAGGCTTTATTGTAAAAACCTGGTAATAGCTTTATGATTCAAGCTATTGTCCATCGCTGACTCAGATGAAAAAACTAGTCATTGCAATCCACAAATCAATCCAATTTTTTACTTCTTCACCCAGATATCTGTCCCTGAAGAATTATTAAAATACAGAAATATGTATGTTGATAACTAACAAGAAATACCGCTTATTCAGAGACAGCAAACGCTGTGCAAACAATGTGGGCAATTAACAAAATGCATGAACCGAGTTCAAATCCCAGTGGGTGCTGATAAGTAGTGTAGCGACTACGAAACAGCTAGTTGTCCCCCAGCCAAAAAAGATCTGATTATTATTTTTCTTGTCTTTGTCAATCAAGAATTATTGATCACGCAAATTTGTATTGCAAAAAATCCTTCTAAAGAAAAAACTTAAGAAAGGAAAAACTTGAACTTAAACCCGATGTACGTATGTACAAACCAAAAGTTTAATTTAATAATTTTAAAAATATTTATACAAATTTATTCAACTTTACTTAAAAAAGAAAAAAAAAAACGTGAAATTGCTGAAAATATATAAACTGAGTATTTGCGAAAATATAAAGGTGTTTAGTATTAAGATGTAAACATATGTACACCGTCCAAAACTACATTCAACCATATAAATATGGTTATGTATGTCTTTTAATTGCAGACGAAATTGTAATTGCAGACTAATGTCTTAATAAAGATTTTTGATTTCTTTCAGCAGATGGATATTTTAACATCAAAGAAGAAATTTGTTTATTACTTTAGTTATACATATTATTAATATTAATATAATTAATACCAACCCATCATCATATAATATTAGACATATTATTAGTTAATTAATAATTAATTATTATACTATATAGTTGCGCTAATTATAACAAAAATTTTGTTCTATTACAATAAAACTCGTTCTGATATTAGTATGATTGCTTCATGGAAGTAATCTTGTTACATATGGGAAAGAGTATTAGTGGTTAGTATAATAATATGGTTACTTATGTTGATCTAAAATATAGTAGTTACAAGTACTTATATTATTTTTTCATAATACTATGGTGAGCCTCAATGACATTTTAGATATTGTATAACAATATATTATCAAGTACAACCATATAATTCAGCAATAGTATGTTGCCCTTAGAATCATATTTTTTCTACGTGCAAAAGTTAGGAAAACAGCAACTTTTTTAAAACACATTTTCAAGTTGGGATAACATTTTCCATTTTTTTTTGTATTTATAAGAAAACCAGTACATATATTCAAAAAACAATAAAAATACCTTTCTTCTTAATATTCCATCAAAGTTAAAATTTTTTTAGACTTTAATTGAACAATAAGCATATTTCAAACTAATAAAAATACTTATAGAAATCGAATTCACATAAAAGTTATCTCTAAAATATTTTTAATAATTAATTTGAATTATATTGATATCTATCGATTCAAGCATTTTCATCTACCATATTAGGCCATTTTTTTACTTTTGTCTATGGAACGCAGCACGTGTTCTTTGCATATTTTTTTATTTATTAAATCTTTAAAATGAACTAACAATAAGTATTCAAATCGTAATTGTAAACACAAGAAATAAAAATTAAAAAAGAGAGATGTGCTTTTTACTTAAATCCGCCCAATGCTACACTGAAAATAATTCCTTCATTAATATAATGAATATTGACATTAATCTAACGAAAATTTTCATTATTTTTCTGCCAATGATGGACTTTATTGGACTAAAGAATCTTGTTTCATTAAAAATTATGTAATGAATATATTCGTTAAATTAATGATAACTTCATTAAGTTAATGAAGCATGTATCATAATATTTATGAATAGTTTACATTAAAACAATGAAAATATTCATTAAGTTAACGACTCAATTTCATTAGTTTTATGAATTTGGTACTTTAACATTAAGTAAAGCTTTAATTCCTTTAATGAATCTTCTTCATCATTCAAACGTAATTTTTTCATTAGGCCAATGAATGTGTTACATTATTTTTATGAAATATTTTCACTAGTGTAATGAATACATTTGTTAAACCAATGAAAATGTTCACTAATTTGGTGAAAATTTTTCTTCATTTTAACGAAATAAAATCATTAGTTTAAGGAAGAGTTGCATTATTCGAATGATCTTTTTTCATTAGAATTGTGCTACTGAAGAGAAACTAAACAATTTTTTTTTTATATTAAGCATAAAATAATTTTTTATTGTTTTAATACACTATTGAAATTTTATTTTATTAAACAATTTTTTACACAGTAATTAATGTATAAAATAATTTACTTTATCATTTAGTTAGTAGTTGTAGTATATTTATCATCTCACTTTTCTAAATCCCTGGGTGCAAAACCCAGCCTTCAAAAATTTTTTATTACAAATCCAATGAAATTTTCTAATGAAATTATGAAACCTAATGAATCAATTTGAATGAATGTTTTCATTAATATTATGAATCTTCATTGGTTGAACGTATTCTTTCATTCCGTTAATGAAAATTTTCTAATGAATTGGGTTCATTAGAAATATGAAGCAAATATTTTTCAGTGTAGACGAAAACTTTTACTATGTGTGAACTATATCAGGAAAATCACCTATTTGATGCTCTGATGGTGGCAAGGGTATCTCTTCTTCTGAACTGAGTGTTAAGTATGTTGCATACAAGAGGATTTGGGCGAAGTTCCAGCTTACACAGCACGTGTCAGAACTACTATTCTAGTAATGGGGTACTAAAAAAAAGAACTAAAATTAAAAAACGAGATGTATTCAAAAGCGTAGAAGGGGTTATATAGAATTTCTTCTTAAAATTAAATTAATCATTAATTTTTCTTTAAAATTTATTTGATTTAATTTTGTTTTCCAAAATGTATATTTTTTGCTTTGATTTGTGTATTTGACTCCGGGCTTAAATCTGTCTTAAAAAAGCCACAAGTGCTTGCCACAGTAGGTAAAACAAATTACTAAATTTAAATGAAATATCATTAATCATTTTGAGTACTGAAAAGAATATAAATAAAAGCAAAAAATCATTTTTAATAAATATTTTTTTGGAAGGAAGATAAACATGCATTCTTTCGTTAACTCAACTAAAGTATGAAATAAATAAAGAGTGTCGTTTTATTGGTTAAAAAATTTTTTTTTGCTTTTAAAAAATATTTTTTTCTTATAACTCCATTAATAACCAGACATTTCTCATTAAATGAATTTGCGTCTTTAACGAAAACAAAAGACCAGAGAAAAACAATTGACTGACGTCATTATCGATTATTGAACATGAAACAAAAAACTTAAGAACCAAACTTTATTAACTGCAAAAACAATTTTCGTTCATTAACAGTTTAAAACAAATTGAAATATCTGATTTGTAATGCATCTGAAAAAATTGGAAAAAACAAAAAACGTTTATTCGTTTTTTTTTTCTCCTTAATTTTATGAATGAAATGAAAAATAATTATTTTCAATCATGTATTATTATTCTATTGAAGCTATTTTAATTAATAATCTGTTTACATTTTCTAGACAAATAATTATTTCAAGTTAATTTATTTCAACAAGATGTTTAAAGTTTTTTTTTATTTAAGCAGTATTTAAGTTGGAGCATTTTACATTTCACTTATTTACTTTAACACGTAGAAAAAAAATGTATGGTTGACACGGCAATATTCTAAGAGCAACGGTTGAGTTATATGGTTATTGCTGATAATACTATACTGTTATATTTAAAACGCAATTTTTTAAGTAACTATGCTATATTTTGGTTCAACATTGTCATAATAATAAGTAACTTTTGCTTTAATTAAAGTTACCTTATTGTTGTCATACTCAATCATATTATTATATATACTATCCATACTTTTCCCATATATAATTTCATTACTTGATTCATTCAATTTCAAAACTTTCATTAAGGTCATAATTAGCTTTGTTGTATAATACAATATTTTTTGTCATAATTAACACAAATACTATACATAATAATAAATTACCGTAAAAAGACAATATATAATATATTTCTATCATATGTCCGTGGTTACTATGTATGTTCATTATAATTTTTTTTATACCAAATTACACCGGAATAAGTAGCAACCAAGAATAAGTAGTGTTTTGTCTTCCATTCTGAGTACACGTGTTTTTTACTGTGCTGTGTGGGAGGTGTTGGACTAACTTTTGTTCGTCTTAGCAGTATTGTTTTTTAGCTTGGACCAGTGCTCAGAGGATGACTGTTACATGTGCGGCGCATTGTGTTTGAGCTGGGAAAATAGATTATGAGGAAGAGCAAAGAGGGAGTAGCATTTGAGGGCGAAAAGTCCAAAACAAATGTTATCACAGCATTTAAAGTATTGGAATTAAAGTAAGTAAAACTGATCAGTGCCAAGTGTACATATCTTCGACACTCATTAGAACAGTGATGCCCAAAAGTTCTAAACGGAAGAGTAAACACGAATACATTTAAGTAAAAACTACATTTTTTTAATATTTTTGTTGTAAAAAGCAAAACATTTACAAAAACAAAATTCACACTGATAATCCCTGTCGTCAATGTTTACCAACAAAGCATGCGAAAGTGTTGTTGCTTTGCTTTTGTGTGTGTGCGGTGAAGAACGAAAAAAAATGTGAAAGACGAAGTTGTTTGTGTATTTTTCATTGCTAGTGCTGGGCGCTGTATTTGTGTATTAAAGAGCACAGCCCTATAGCTAAGCGCATTTACAAAAACAATTGAGTATCAAGCGAAAAGGCCTGGGCATGTTTGCATTAGACTAACCAAAATCCAACACCTCTCAGACTGCAAGACAATGCATTACATTGAAAGGAAATTAATAATGAGCACACAAGGAAAACGGATGACATTGAAAAAAAACGCGGGCTCACAAGATGGGGGGAAAAAACTTCTTATTGCTGTGTAATTTAAAAAACATAATGATAATAATAATAACGAATATAGCAGAAAGTGTGACAATAAAAAATACGTGTTCACAGGTTGGAGGTTGAAACACTACTCCTGGGCACTAAGTGTTAGCTAATTTAATTTCAATACTTTTAAAATGCTGTGATAATGTTTGTTTTGGCCTTTCCGTGTTGGTACCGATAGCTTCAAGTCAAACGTCTACAAAAAATGCTCCCTCGTTCCTCCGTTCAAGATAAAAAATAAAAAAACAAAATAAAATAAAATAAAATAAACTAAAATAAAATAAACTAAGATAAAATAAAATAAAATAAAATAAAATAAAATAAAATAAAATAAAATAAAATAAAATAAAATAAAATAAAATAAAATAAAATAAAATAAAATAAAATAAAATAAAATAAAATAAAATAAAATAAAATAAAATAAAATAAAATAAAATAAAATAAAATAAAATAAAATAAAATAAAATAAAATAAAATAAAATAAAATAAAATAAAATAAAATAAAATAAAATAAAATAAAATAAAATAAAATAAAATAAAATAAAATAAAATAAAATAAAATAAAATAAAATAAAATAAAATAAAATAAAATAAAATAAAATAAAATAAAATAAAATAAAATAAAATAAAATAAAATAAAATAAAATAAAATAAAATAAAATAAAATAAAATAAAATAAAATAAAATAAAATAAAATAAAATAAAATAAAATAAAATAAAATAAAATAAAATAAAAAATAAAATAAAATAAAATAAAATGAAAAAAAAAACAAAATAAAATAAATATGAGAAAAATTAATCGGGTTGCATGAAAATGGGATTAAAGCACAAATGTCCTTGCTGTTGATGATCCTGTTATCTGTAATATACGAGTAACAAACAAATTTATTAAATATTTTGTCTGCAACTGCAATTTTAAAAATCAAATGCCCGCTTGATTTTCGCGTCTAATTGAAAATCAGATCTGCCATGAAAACTGAATTTTTGCGATAACAGAACCAAAGTATTTATTAAAAAATTTCATGTTATTTTTGAAATCAGAAATATTTTTTTATTAATATACATATTTGAGTATTTACACTCTAAATATTATTAAACTGGTGATTTTGAGTAGCTTTTTTGTTAAAATCGTTTTAGAAATAACAGCAGAATCACATAACTCATACGGTGCTGTTGTCGGTTTGTCGTTTTCAAAAGCCCATTGTACACATACGAATATGTTAATCAATTTTATAGCATCGTCCACTTTAACTTTGTTTTTTCATGAGGACTTTTGTATAAATTCGAATCTGAAAATATAATTTTCTCATTACTTTTTACAGGATTTTTCTTGAAAATTAGCATTCACGAAAATATGTTACTGAAAATATAATTTTCTCCTCATTGTTTTCTACAGGAAAACCTTCAAAAACTATCATTCACGTATATACATTTCGTACTAATTTGAGCTACAAGGTTACCAATTTCTTCGTTTTTTTTCAACTGATTAAATGAAAGAAACATCAAATCATCTAAAAAGACTAATTTACGGAACGACTGGGATTCCTTTTTTTCTTTATGGATTGTAAGCATCAGAAATATTTATAAAAAATTATATTTCTGTCCAATTGAAAAAAAGAACAATTAAAAGTGACAAAAGTTGGAACTTCTTTATTAAAAACCGATAAAATCGAATACCGAGCGTATTCTGCATATCAAAATTAATATTTCAACCATATTAATTTCAACCATATTAATTATATAATAACATAATATGGCTAACCACAACAGTAGCCTGGTTAACACCAAAAATTTTTAATGAATGTGGCAATAGTATCGTAGTTTACAATATATTTTTTAATATTAAAAACACATAAAACATCTTTTTGTTCTCAAAGAATAAAACTAAAAGAAAATTATACTCGTATGTATTTCAGCGATTAAAAAGAAACTATCGTTTATAATAATAGTAAGTTTATCTTGTGTAATATATAACACATTGCCAAAAACACATATTTTGATATTGGATGCGATAAAAGTTAAATAAAAGCGATCTTCCTCGACATGTCAAATTGCCAAAACGAGCGATTACTCGACCAGGAAATGTTTCCTTCACAATAACCATTGTGGCACCTACTGTGAGTGTAAGAAGCCCCGTTTCTTACTCGCTTATCATTGCCCTGTAGCGTTCGCCAGTAACAGGCGATGGCGTTTTCGAAAAAATACGGTTCAATAAGTCCTTCCGCGTGAACACCGCATCATACAGTAGCCTTGGGTGAATTCATGCTTCACATGCGAACTTTCAGTGCACCAGATACAAAGACTTTATTTATTGAAAATGCGTCTCGTCGCTCATAATTATTTTCGACTCCAAATCGTCTCAATTATTCAACGCCCTTGCGGAGTATTTCATTGTTTGTCTGTTTGTATTCTGCAGCTGTCAAATGTCATCGACGTAAAATAATAAATGCTATTACATCTTAGGATAGGGTAACTTATTTGGCGCCACACTTAATGGTAAAATTAGTAAAAACGCTTAATTTTCGAGTAATTGGTCTCTAGTTTCAATATTTAATAATTTCGATTTTTTCTCAAATAGTATTAGGATAAAATTGAATTACGATTCTTTTATAAAAATAATAAAAAGTGCCACAAAGTGAGCTACACATTAAAGACTAGTGTCTTTTGACAACTATATGAAAAGCACTTAAAATGTTGAGTTTTTTCCATACAAATTTTTCAGACAAGTCGCTTGCTTGTTTTATGTAAACATCACATTAGAGTAGTTGTAAACTTGCATGCCTTTTGTACATTACAATACTGTTTTTATAAACTTGTTAAAAATTTATTCTGATTATCTGCTTCTTGGAAATTATCAAATTGTTTTTGTCACTTCGCCCAAAACAGTCAGAGATAAACTGGGCGGTATCTTCACGCATATTTACAGTGATTTAATAAAACATTTGATCAAAAACCGTTTTTGCTTTTTATATGATAATTTTGTTGAGATTTCAGTAAAATTTTTATAAAAATTTGAATTTGTTTTATTTAACGGATTAGTTTTCTATGACATGGTTTAGTTTCCTCTGCTTTTATCAAACGTTTTTACTCATAATCATTATTTTCATTGTCATTGTCTTGATTATTGTTTTTGGCTTTATCTCTAACTTTTTTTTATCAGACTTTGCTTAGGTTTTGTCGTTGAATAATTTACGTTCGGGAAGATATCTTTTTGATTATTCAAAATAAAGCCGCGACCTTGAACTAGTTTTTTTAAGTAAGTCTTCGTCAAACTAAACACTTTTTGACGCAACACTGCCTCTTTAGAAACTAAAATTTATAAAATAATGGTTTTCTTTCATGACAAGAGCTCAAAAATTAGTGATTTTTTCTAAATTTTAATTTATTATTATCAGCACTTATAACAAATAATAAATATAATTAGTTTAAATGGTAAAGTTGTGTCAAAGAGGGATTAATTTTATATTTTGTGTATTCTAATAATTATTATTTGTGCTTTAACAAACGACCTGTTGGGAAAGACATTACTGCGTTGCATCTGATGCACATCTGTGATTAATTTTCGATGCTGGTGCAAATAAAAAAAAAAGTATTTTGCTCATAGTCTGGAATGTGAAAACACAACAAATAGTTAAGTTCTCGTCCCTCCTTTTTATTTTAGCAGACTTTGCAGCATTGGTACCTTGACATTGACTGCTCGTATGTATGTTTTGAAGGTATTTTGGCCGCTTTTTAATATTTTCCTCATGAGATTTTCCATGCAGCAAGTTGTTCGCGGTTAAAATAAGCTGTTTTTATTGCCTTTCAGTGATTAGATCGCCTGCTTTCACCTCGTGTTTCCAATATACATTCGGCCTTTGTTTGGCGATTTTCTAAGTTGTTAAATGTATGATTATATATATTATTTTTTCCTAAATTATTGATTGTTTATTTTCCTAAGTTATTGATTGTTTTTGAGCACTTCATATCACGACCAATGTTTCAATCTTGAAGTTCTTTTGATTGAGCGTTTAGGTGTATTTTTATTAAAACTTACATATATCTACTAGCGCTGTCCCTAGGCACTCCTTTTGCCCGAAAGGACCATGTTTTCTTAACTGATGAATCGATAGGTTATATTATCAATCAAATTATCGGTTCGGTGACAATCAGGCAGAGGGACTGAAAGTTGGGAATAATCTAAGGGGATTTAGGTACCACTAGATAACTTCACTAGATACGAGTAACTTCAAAGAAAATTTTTTATAAAATTTAAATTTTCCTGACAATGCTAATACACTGTTAGCTAAATATCGAAATAAAAATTAAAAAATCGTTACTTTTTACAAAAAGAAAAAAAAAGAAAAAAAAAAACAACTTAAGCTGCTAAAATATAAATAATTTAACGTAAAAGAAGATCAAATAATTTCAGTCAAGAAGGATTATTTTTAATTATAACAATAATTGCAGTGAAGCAATAAGACCAAAGAAGAACAGAAAAAATAATTGAATACCAAATAGCTGGGGGACAACTAGCTGTTTCGTAGTCGCTACACTACTCATCAGCACCCACTGGGGTTCGAACTCGGGATCATGTGAACATGATGTATTTTTTAAAAAGATTAATAAGTAAGGTATACCGATTAATCTTATTACTTATAGTGTTTTTTAATTCGTATTAGATCTACATATTTCTAATATTTATTTATTTAACTATGCAACTAAATTTGCAAAGTATAGAATACACTGCGTGGGCGGAGTAACGAAGACCTTATGCCCACGATAGTATTAACAGCAATTTGTGTGACTAACTATAACGACTTATGCCTTTATATAGGAAGTTGTCACGTGGTTAACAAAGAAATACCTCAAAAAACTGTAAATTAATACAGTTAGTTGAGGCAAACAGTTAATCAGTAAAACCGAGACGCAAAACTCTCGAAGACCAAACAAAAACAAGCCTGACTGCACTTAAGAAATAATTACGATGGCACGAGAGTTTTTCCGCAGCCCACAGCTGCTTTACGACTAACGTATTTCTAACAATGGACGAATTATAGTAAAAATAAAATCAACAAAATTTTTGTCTGAAAAGGTGACTGACTGAGATCGTCGTGTAACTGCTATGACTTCAAACCAATCGTCTACATATGATCATGTGCATTAGACTGGTTCTAGAATATTTGGGAATTGCTGATGTCTCTTCAAGGCCGATCTTGTTACATTTATCAAAAGAAGTGTTTACTTATAAAATTACACTTTCCTACTACATTTATAGGTCGCTAGAAATTGTGCTTTGTATTTCAAGTTATATAAAATTTATAACATACTACTATATTTCTGTTTAGTTTATATTAGTATTAATTTCTTTAAGTGTATGTATGTTTGTACAGTATAAATATATACATATATACATATGCATTGGTGCATATTTCTATAAACGTACATTCACTCAAGGGGCCATAAATTTATTTAACAAACATTTATTAACTCCACTTTCAACACTTAAAAAGTTTTATTAATTTTAATTTATTCTTTTAATATAGTAATTCATGCATTTTTGAGGGCTACTTTTCTGTAAGCGCACTTTAAGTAATAATACATTTTAGCTGTATTAATTACAGTAGATGATCGCATTTTTAAGTTACGGTCCGGCATCGATTTTTATAATTTTTTTCGATCACGATCAATTTTATTCCAAACTTGTCCAATTCTTAGTTTAAGTTTCGGTACGGAGTTCTTACGGAAATTCACGTTTGGAAATGCACACTTATTTCTACACGGAAAAATAATTGTGTAGATTGGTGTAGAAAAGGTTGTTTGTAAGCAAAAAATTATATCGTGTAAATTTCTAATATCTTTTATAAATATATTTCATTAAAATAATAACAGTCAACTGCCAACAGTTCCGTAGGCAAATAAATGCATGAACATTAATAATTCTCCACTTTTACTTTTAACATAACTGTAATAATAAAACTTTTCTTTTAGAACTCCAATCAGAAATTCCGTAACTTTTTTTACACACAGTTGTTATGGGAATCTGAATTTCCGTCAGGACTCCATACTACTCTGTGGCTGACATTATATATTGATTTTGAGCATTGTAAATTTTACACACAATGTATCACTACAAGTTTTCCCATCGGGTTAAATCCAGTCTATTGGTGGAACCATGATTTTGATTCTTTTGAAACTTGCATTGGGGCACTGTCTTGCTTAAATATGAAATCTGCATCCGTAAATGAGATAACATCATCTACTAAATGTTTGGTATAGCTTGAGCTGTTTATTTTTATAGTAACATAACAACTACTTGCTTTTCCAATTGCGGAAAAGGCTGCCCGCAGCCTAACAAACCCTCATCCGACATTATGTTTCGACATTCGAATATAATTCGATTCCAAATCGTGACAATAGCACGACTACGAATTTAGACTGTCCAAATAAATATCTTTTCTGGTATGTATTCCAAGTGGTAATTGTTTTCGGGTTAAAGTTCAAACCTGCCTTTCACCAACAAGGATTTTTATTTTTTAATTATAACAATAATAGTCGCGATCAATAACTCTTATTCAAAGAAGATATTATTTACTGTATAATTGAATACTAAAGCTGGAGGACAACTAGCTGTTTCGTAGTCGCTATACTACTCATCAGCACCCAATAGGATTCGAATTTCTTTTCGTTTGAAAAAAAAAACTACTTTCTTCCACTCATCAGTCCACTTTAAGTATTTACGTGCAAATTTTAAATGACTTTCTTTATGACGTTCGCTTAGAATTAGCTTACGATCGGTTTCTCCTATTTTTTACATTACCATCATCTGTTCCCACAAAGTGGTGAGCGTTTAATTTTTGCATGCAATTTCGCAAAAAAATTAATTAGAATTTTTTCTTGATGATTGCAAAAAACTTAATTTGTATTATGTCATGTTCATTCTTTTCGGTAATATTTGATACTACTACATATTTAAATTAAAAAAATTATAACACATTTTTGAGCTTGCGGACCAAATTTTAATTTTAATTTTTATTTTAAAATATACATTATTCGCTACACTACTGGGTATCACCATCAGGGCTAATATCAAATAAAAAACAATAAATAGGTATAAGAGTTTTTTATGATCGCAATAAATAAATAAAATTGCAAGTACACACAACAAACATCATAATGAATAATAACATTACCAAACCAAACTTACAATTAGATATTTTTTTCCGAAAGAACTCTTCAAACACAAAATAGGGATCTTGTTAACTTAGGTGTTATTACCATTACTGAGTTTAATTTTTATTGGCAAGGCTTTTCAATTCTCTTATTAACTAAATATCTATATATTTGAGAGGGGTTCTCAGTGTTTTGTAATTGATCCTTTTTTCAATTGGAAATTTTATTATTTATAACATCTCCAACATGTAAAGGCATTTATAATTATTCTCAATGTTTAAAATTTTGGTTTGGTCAAAGTCTGGTATGTGATGTAAATTCGCATAATGCAGTGCAGTTTCTTGGAATGTAGAATTATTTTATTTATTTATTTTTATTTATGTGATCACTTCAGTAATATAAAGACAAAAATGGCCAAAATAACAACATTACCTAGTAATTCCCCCAGCCACAAAACTATAAGATAAACAAATATATCAAATATATATGCATACGGAAGTATACATAATTCAAGCTTGCAATGTGTATATGTGTATGGAGTGTATGGCCCATCCGGGACGGTGGCAATAATGTCGCAAAAGCTTCAAACGAAACACGTTATTGGATTGAGAAAAAATGCGCAAAGAAAAGGGAAGCAAATTCCACAAACGCATAATCGCAATATTATAAGATCTTTCAAAAAAAGAGGAAAGGTTTTTGGCATAACAAATTGTGGGTTTCTAGCAGACCGCTAGAACTAAGCAAGAAAACGAGTCAAGAGCTGCGACTGGCCTTTAAAAAAAAAGTGTTATGTTATGGCATTTAACTAAAGCAGAAAAATCGGAACCAAGAAACTTCGGAAAATAACTTGATACGCGTTCACTATAACGTTCACTATTGAACACAAAGCGTATAACTACATTAAATACCCTATAAATTCTCAATACCACAAAAAAACTGTACAATTAATAGAGCCCATGATAAATGTGATCTAATGTGCAGAGGCAACTTAGTTTTTAACATATTCAACCTACGGCGTGTACTAAAAATTTGTAAACTTAACACATCAATGTGATTAGTAAAAGAAAGCTTACTATTACGAACACTTCAGCTGATCAGCAAAATTAATACGCTCACCATTAAGATCCATATCGCAAGTAAAATGACTCGTAGACCCAAACGTGATAGGGTTAGTTTTTGAAGGATTACCAGTCAAAAATTGCATGAAGTGCAGCTAAACACACCATCCAAACAAAAGTCGACTTCCCTATTTACAACGTTGTTAAAGTTGTAAATAGGGAAAAAGTTGTAAATAGGGTATATGTGTGATACAAAAAAGTATCACACATACCCGAGTTGACAGAATTGGGTAAGCTGTTAATAACATTGTGAGCATCAAAACACACTTCTGAGGGACACCCAAACTAATGTAACGCACATCCCAGTAAACACTGTGTAGAACCACACATTGCGATCTACCCGTAAGGTAAGAGAAAATCAGTCTACATGCTGATCTAGCGAAATTAAAATCATATCCCAGCTTATCAATCAGCATGACATTGATCATAATAGAATTAAAAGCTATCGAAAGATCTAAAGAAATAAGGCCATTCAAAAAACCGTCATTCACATTCTGTCGAATACTGTCCGTCATGGAATGTAATAAAGAAGTAGAGTTAAACCCCTTCCGGAAAGCAAACGCTTCCTGTAAAAATCACATGAAACATACTCCAGTATACCTAAATTTTTGATCAAACTTATGTCCAGCAGTTCTTGCTGTCAGTTTGCTTTTGGTCGTGCCTGCATACTCTTTATTATGACTTTCCCTATTATTATCACTACAGGGTATTTTGTAGACTACATTAGCTATGCCAATTATACTCTGTTATACTTATTTATGGCTTTAAACAAATTACAAACATTACAATTTATTTATTACGGTATTAGCCCTGATGATGCTACCCAGTGGTATAGCGAAATATGGGAAATTTTAAACTAAAAATTAAAAATTGGACCTCAAGCTCGAAAAAGTGCCTGGCATTTTAATTTTACAATGGTAAAGGTAAAAAAGATCTACCATTAGTTTTATATTTAAATAAAAAATATCAAATATTTGTATAGCAATCAGCAAAAAATTGAACGCTTTTCGTATAAATTTCTTGACAAGTCGCTTGCTTGTGATGCGGAAACTCCACATAATATTTAATGATTGCTCAAAAAAACCAAGTATTAAATTAAAAAATAAAAAACTTATTTATTAAAAACATGGTTATCTTTAAAAATAACAAATATGTGCGCCAGTGTATATGCAAATGCTTGCAAATGTCCGATAAGTACATACATTGGAAACAATCTGAGTAAATTCTGTAACTTTCTATATGTTTAATTAAAAAAATGGGCTATAACCATAAGCATTAAAGAAGTATACTTTAAAAAATATACATATAAAGTAATGTTTAACAAAAAGTATACTTTTCGTCTACTATAAACAAAAAAAGCTTACTTTATTTTCAAAAGCCAGTTCTAAAGATAAACAGAGAATAAGCTGTTTTTAAGTATATTAACATAACTCTAAATAAACAAACTGTTCGCCGTTTTGTGAAAATTAAGTAAATATTGGTATAAAATAAAATATAAAAAAATATTTATAAAATGTCTACATTACAGACATTGACGTCCACTTTGCTATAAAAAGCAAAGGTTTGATCCTTTTTTCTCCTTTTTTGTTGACCCTGTCAATAAAGGTACAAATTTATAGAGTCAAAATAGTTTAGAACACACAGAATCATTTTTCCATTGTACCTAATTTATAATAGTTTTTACAAACTTCTTTCTTTTTTAATTTTTATTCAAATTTTTTTACCGTTTGTTTTCATTTTTTCACTTTGCCTGTCAGCTGATCAGAGATGCCACTCGTTTATATTTTATACTAGATTGTATGCAAATGTTTAATGAATTTGACTTATAACCCATTTAGAGCCAGTTCAACTTACAACCAAATTTAATTTTGACTATAGTTGAAAAAAAGTTAGCAGCAGATGCCAAAATTTAAGTTGTTTTTAAAAAGAACCGACTACAGCTTTTGATTATAGTTATAGCCCAATGTGTTTTTTAAATACAAATTGTAGTTTTAAGTCCATTTTTGAATTTGTTCTTCCTATAAACTACCTTAATTTTGTTTACCTATACTTTAAATTATCAATTAATTTGAGTTTAACGAAAAAATTCCATTTTCAAACCGTAATTTTTTTTAGCTATTCAAAACCGGTTTCAAAAAAGTCGAAAAATGATCTCCCTAGTACAAACATCTCATGCGGCTGGAAAGGCAGAGAAGAAAATAACATAAAAACTTAATAAGCAATACTAAACAAATTATACAAGCAATCACTGAAAAGAGTTTTGTCTATATACGAGTACTAATTTCGTAAATAGCTAATTTTGTTATAAAATAGCAAATTTTGCTATAAAATTTAATTTTTTATATATAAAGACCTCAAAACCTTAGAATTTTAGCGATCTCTGTCTGAGATTTGAAACATACATTTCATTTATTGGCTAGATTACAGGCAGCTTTGTGGAGTATAAGATTTTGAGATTTTTGCATATTGAACCAGTCTAATAAGCTCTCCGTTATTCACAAATTGAAGTCTATATCATATATGTATATCATATATGTGTTTACATATACGGGGGCTGATAAAAAAATAACCATTGTTTTCAGTTATTGCAAAAAGTATTTATTTATTCATCAATAACCAATTCAAAGTAATCCCCCTCAGATATAATAGACTTATGTCAGCGTTTTTTCCAATCCTCGAAAAACTTCTGAAACGCGATTTTTGGTATCGCCAACAGCTCCTGTTTCATGTGTGAGCTGATGCGATGTCATAGTGCAAAATCCATGATCCTTTTTTCCACAATTCTGTGCGTTTTTGATGAATTGCTTCGCTCAGACTGATAGACTTTGTGGCAAGAACTCATGATACGCCAAGCCATTGCAGTCGAAGAAAACAGGGAGTAACAACTTCACATTTGACTGAACTTGACGTGCTTTTTTCGGTCTTGGCTCTTCTGGACGCTTCCATTGAGATAATGGGGCTTTGGTTTGAATGTCATAGCCATGATTCGTCACCAGTCGAAGAGCACACCAAAACACGACTAACCTTTTTATCTATCAAAACCAAGCTGACAATCCGAAATGATATTGCTAACATATATAACAGACATGTGTACCAACATAATGGAAAGAAATGGGAAAATCCACGAAATTTGAAAATAACGATTATTTTTTTACCAAACCATATACATTCTATAAAGGCAAATAAACGTCTAATACTTTTTATTTATATTGTATAAGTTCTTTTATGATATATTTGACTTTGAATATCTAATTTTATTTTTATTACATATGAGTAGTTTCAAAAATAAAAAAATTTTCTATTTTTAGCTCTTCGGATCCAGTTATGGCCACAAACAATGATGGCGGAACAATACAACAAAACCAGTGGCAGCGTAATTCTCAGGCCGCAGTATCAGTACGTCATGCTTTCAAGGCATACGGCAAAAAGAAAAATGCAAATCAAGTATTAAACAACTTGAATATGACAGTACCAAAGGGCACCATGTAAGTATTGTAATTAAATTATAAATTTTATATTTTGTTGTACGAGTATATCCCTTTGCATAATTTTTAAGTTGTTAGTCATTCTTGATTAAATAAAAATCTTCCACATGAGTCGATATTGACAGTAGAATTCCTAAAGTTGTTTTTTATTTTTTTATAAGCATCTTTAGCTGTTTTGATGTCTACTTTAAAAACCAGTTTCCTTTTGCAGCCAAACAAAATAAATTGTTAAACGTTGAGCAACAGGAAGTTTTACAATTTACTTTTGTTTTCCAATCCCTAGAATTTGTGTTTCAATGGAAAATTTCTCAGCCATACACATGTGTATATGTACGAGTATGTATGTATGTATGCAAGCGTTCACACTTCAATGCATTTATGTGCAACTTATGTGTACATATATTTTTTTATAGATTGTATTATTTTTTTTACTCTTATTTATCATAAATATTTTATTGTCTTGTTTCCAAGATTTTATTTTTAAAAATTTGTGGTTTGTAAAACACACCTGAGATATAAAAAAAACTGCTCAATAGACCTTGAAGGAGTTGTCGACTTTTTGTAACTTAAATTTGCCGCAAAAAGTTTTCAAATTAATTGGTAGTTTAAGGGCATTAAATTAAGAGCAAGAATACTCCTGTAAACCAGACGCAGATTTATAGGTCCCCTAAATTAAAAATTATGTTGTTTACACATCTAATATGCGCTTTGCCAACACAAAAAATTAAGTTTTTCTTTGTTTCAAAAACCTCCTCCCCCCGAAAAGCTTCTGCTATTTCACATATATTTGTCAATCGTGTGATTTCAAAACCGTGCAAAAGTAAAGTTCGTGTTAGAAAAGAGGTACACTGCTTCACATTCCTATAAGCGCAAGCATTTTGATACAACAGTATGTATATAAATTTTTGGTTGCATATTCGTTATTTTTAGCCATGACTAAAGTCTATGGACAGCAATATGTTCATATAACGGTTTTGTTAAACAAGCTAATTTTCTTATTTATATTAACTTCACTTGTATGTTTACAACACTCGAAACGCATGACTGATTATTACACATGTGGGTATATAAAACTGTACAGTGTTTATGATTTTAGTGCGAAAATTGGAGTTGCCGTATTGCTTCCGGGTACGTGAGGGAATTTTGGGGATTCACGAAACCGATTTTGGGAATTAAAAAAAAAGTGAAGCACCACTTCGATAACCAGTTTGAAACAGGTTTTTAATATTCGATACGCGTTTTTGCCGTGGAACATGCATCAGAACTATAAACGGTCAATCGATTAGTGCCAAGATTGAACTTGTCGTACTGCTTTTGAGGAAGTGGGGGGATTTTGACGTTTACTGAAGCCGACTTTGAAGCTAACCGAACCGAAACCGGTGTTTCATATTCGGTACGCGTATTGGCCGTGGAACATGTATCTGAAATATTAACGGCCATTCGAATAAGTGCGAAAATTGAAGTTGCCATATTGTTTCCGGAGAAGTTTTTAAACTATATTTATTTAATTTACCGTTTGGTTTTGTTTTGAGCAACCACATATTATCAGTGTTTAGTTCAGCAGACGATTTTTATAAACGCAAGCTAGAAAATTTTGCTTTAAAATAATTAAAAACGAAATATTACCTATTGTAGGATTTTCTTTACTAAGTGTAGGGTTTTGATGCCATTATATCCCTTTATAGCAAATATTTTAATTTAAATATTTAATAGTATCAAGTTATCATGAAAAAGTTCAAATTAAACTCTTTTCCGATCGAGTATACTCTAACAAAGAAATTGCGTGGGAATTTAAACAATCGAAATGCATTATTCGTATCTGGCTAAAGAAAGGACACACATACAAAGTGCGGAAGCCCACGAAGTTAACAAAGGCAAGTTAGCAAAACGAGAAATTAATTTTATTAAATACGAAGTCACCCCGCAACAAATTACATGCCACGCAAATAAAAACTAAACTCGGCCTTCCCATTGCTTCAAAACGCGCTTAACACATTTTGCGAACAGGTGGTAATATAAAATGGAAGAAACCCAATCATAAGACAAAACAATAAATAAAATGAAGTGATCTGATGAGTAAAAGAAAGCAGTTTTTAGGATCAGATTTTGGTAAACCAAAAATTATTTGACAATATTTTGTTCTTAAAAAAATTATTATAACAATTTTAATTTTTCCTGAAGATGCTAACAAATTGTTGGCGAAATATTAAAAAATAAAAGTTAAAAATTGTTAAACTTTTTATAAAAAACGAGATATCAAGCTGCAAAAATTGTATATATATTAAAAAAATTGTATGTTAGTGTAGATGTATTACTTTTTCTCACTTTTAAATTCAATTTTATAAGAAAGTCCCTTAAACTATTATACTACTAAATCATTTTAAGCACCCTAATAAGGACAGAGCAACAAGCATACGACACTTATACACCTGCACTGATTGACGATTTTATTCGATTCGCCTCTCCGAGGAGCTTTATATATATAAAAATATTCATTAACAAACGGTTAAGACCATTTATTTGTATTTTTAAAAAAGCCATGTGAAACAAGCTTGAATGTTAAACTCATTTATTTATTCAAAATAATTTCAATGAAATGTAAATTAAATCACTCTTTTCTGTCTTGCTTCCGCTAGCTCTAGAAATTTTGAGAAAATTAGGTTTTCCAATATTAAATAGCAGCTATTTTGTCGGTGAAAGTATTAAGCGTTTGAAATCTCTTCTCTTGAAGCGACCAGTTCACAGGTTCTGAGGTGCTTACCGAACTCTTCTGTCATGCTGCCAATTGAAGTGGTCAGCATCGTATAATCTATTTCATTATCGAAATTCCTGAAGTACATGATACTCATTTGTTCTAAGTTTTCAGCAAAACAAAAACGTTATAAAATCAGAATTGTCAAATAATTCCAACTGTTTTATAGAATGAACAAGAATTCACCGACCCGTTTGACAAGGCTAAATGCTGGATGAAGTTTTGGAAGCAAGTCTTACCTGTCCGAAAACAGTCAATCACTTCCCGAACTTGAGAGAGTACTCGTATTTGTGTCAAGAGGGGTTTAGCTGACCTGAATATAAATAAGAAGCTTTGACCGTATGACATTCCAGCACTGGTCTCGAAGCAGTGTTCTTTTACTCTTGGCATCCATTAGCACGCTCTTTTTAGCACATTGTACGATGTTTTTGAGCTTCAATTGTGTGGGAAGCATGCTAATGTCGGAGGCGCTGTTTTTCTCTGTTTTATCACTACTGCAATGGATTTTGCTTTGACGTGATTAGAGATCTTGTTCCGAAATACGGACGCTACAACCGTCCAGAGCTTATTCATTTGTAGTGGAGAGAATTTAAAAGAAGAGAATTTACAGCATTACAGTTCGTCTGTGCAACAAGTTGAATGCAAACATTTTTCCAGTAAATTATAATGTTTCAGTACAATACACAGTATATGTAGGGGTCATGCGTTATGCATTGACCAGAGCGTCCGTACCCTCCGCTTTGTGTCGGACTGATCACCATAGTGCACTTACCGACTAAAAACCCCCACTTCTTCCTGGAATAGCAATTTCCACTCCGGGACCGCCTTAGCATTGCTTCGGGTTGGATTCCCAATGGCTTAATCAGCTTTTCTCTTTACACTATCCTTCGTCTGGGATTCTGATTATGATCTTGTTCTGTGGCCTCCACGTTTAGCTTTTTCGTCCGCAGAACTTTTTCGCAGAACCACGGTACCGCTAAAGAGTCGGCTTCGCTCACTATCATGATGTCCACGACATTCTCTGAGTCAGCTACCATCTCCAGTTCTCTACAAATTTCCGCCCCTCGAATACACTTAAAGAAAGTGTGTTCGACGTCGTTCAGGACTTCTTCTTCTTTTTCGTATAAACAAAAGGGTGTGTTACATTTGCCCATTTTGTATAATATCCCCGGTAGTAGCCGTGACCTGACAGCATTTAAGAATTCACATTCCCATGCCGTCTGCTCAACCATTTCTCGATATTAGGAACGAGCCGCTCCATCCATCTGCCTCTAGTGTCAGTACTCCATCTAGACTGCCAACTGTGTAACATTTCCTGTCGTATTTGCTACATACTTCCAATGTCTGCATGGCCAGTCTGTTTTGATATCCATGCTTTCCTTCGTGATAGAATCTGTAGATCTATTGGGATCATAACTGCTATTACTGTAACCGCGTCCGCCGATACCGTACGGTATGCAAATGTGACTTTGTACGCGCATGAACCATCATTTCCTTCTTCATTTGTGACTTTGTACGCGCATGAACCATCATTTCCTTCTTTTCGACCTTCTGTAGTGTTATATATCAGTTCCTTATCTTTAAGATAGTTCCCTATGATTCTTAACAAGTAAGCCGGTATCCGGAATCTTATTTTCAGGGGTTGAAGTACATTCGCCAGTCTGAGACTATTAAATGCATTTTTCACGTCTAGTGGAGCTACTACCTCCATGATGTCACTGACGGCTTCAATTGTTGATCTTTTGGGTCTAAAGCCGTGTTGTCTCTCAGAAACATTGATAGAGGCTTAACGACCTAAAGTGTCATAATCAATTAAAACCTTGATTTTGATTTTTTTAATGATACGTACTTTCAGGTTTCCTCTTTTACGCGGTCTATAAAAAAGACTAAATGCATTACTCAATAAAAGCATACATACATATGTACATAAATAGCTTTGTTAACCATATCTTAAATATTTCTAAAATTTTTTCTTGCATTCTCGCAATTTGCAAGTGACGAAAATCAAAAACGAAAGAAAAAAAAGAAACGAATTCATTATATTTATATTATTTATGACAAATATATTAAAAAAACAGGCGCATTCAATTCATTCATTTCATTTATTTTAGCAATTAACCATCTGCCAATCGCTTCTCGCCTTATAACTTGGTTTTGTTTTTATATTTCAAAATATTTAACCTTAATTCTTTCTTACTTGATTTCTTAAGATTTTTACAAAATGTTTTAGTATTAAGTGAGTTTTAGTTTTTGTTTTAAGTTTATAGCGTTTTTGATTTATGTAATTTTCAACGTTATTGTTATAACGAGTTTTTATTTTTCGCTTTTACATTTTTTCTATGAGATTTCAAAAACGTTCAAAGGTGTTTAGACATGCGATTTTAATTAGAGCGATTATCTAGATACTACGAGTATATACACACACATGTACGTATAAGTGTATATAAATGTTTATACAATATTTTTTTTTATTAATTTTGTTATTACATGATTGCTTTAGAATTAAAACAATTGTATAAGCTTATAACAATGAATTGGAAAAAAATATTAAACAAAATTAATTTCCAACTGCATTTTATTTGCTCGTATTAGTTTCTTTTTGCAGTGCTTTACATAAATTTGTTCTAGTCACCCTTATGTAAATAACTGATCTACAAAGAAGATATATGAGTACATACAGTGTCTGCCACTTGAATGAATAAGGGTTCACATTTTTTTAACTTTAATTAACTATATCTGCTGTACTTAGGAACAGAAAAAATAACTTTTTTCTCAACCAAATTTCAAGGTGTTGGCTTTAGTTTCATAGTTTTTACTCAATATGGGGCGTGGCAAGGCTCTTAATAATTCTAAAAAATAAAAAATTCAGATTTTAAAATCTCAGGGACAGAAGCCGGTCAAAATAGCCAAAAACATTAATAGAGAAAAGACAGTGGCGTACAATTTCTTAAATAACGTAACGTAACGATATGGAAAACACAGAAAAGGGCGGAAGAAAATGGCAACAATTCCAAAAGAAAGACGAACAATTCTTAGAACTGTATCAAATTCTGCTATGTCGATATCAAAAATATGTGAAAAAAGTAGGATTAGTGCCAGTCTAAGAACAGTGTGCCGTATTTTAAGGTCACGTTCATACATTGTCCGCGGAAAACTGCAATAAACCCGACTTAATGAAAAACACAAATTACGACTTCCAGTTTGGCAAAAATACAATGGCCTGGTAAGACAAATGTTTTGAAATTGTATTTTCCGATGAAAAAAAATTTAATAACATTGTCCAGACGGGACCATCAATATTAATTGATCTAAATATGGCGAAATTATTTTTGAGCCGTAGACACAGCCGAGAGGGCGCAAAAATGGCATGACCTGCTATTTCGTATTATGGTACCATAGAATTGGTTTCTATATACCACAAAATGACTGCAACGGCTTACAAAAACATTCTGAAGGATGCGTTTCCGAAATTTAATGATTTCTTTGGACCCACATCTTCTACGTACCAATACGACAACGGCCCGATTCATATCGCGAGAGCAGTAAAACAATAGATCAATCAACAAGGATTGGCCCCCATATACACCAGACCTGCAAGAAAAGATTATAAAGGAGGAAAACAATTTTAGACGTAGAATTCTTAAAGGATGCAATAAAGCCAGCATGGTGTTCAATTTCTCTAAATTAGAGTCATTATACAAGTCGATGCCAAATCGCATTTTAGAAGCTAGTTCTAAAAATGGTGGCGTACCAATTGAATGCTAGAAGATAATAAGTTTCACTTTTATAACCTAAATCTTAAAAATAAATTACAGTTTGCTTAGTTTTACAATATTCCTTATTCAAGTGACACACGAAAAAGTACCACAGAAATACGAGTCTTTAAAAAAATACACAATTTTGTGTATACTTTCTATATCTTCAGGAAACTAAAGCTAACACCTTAAAATTTGGTTGTGCAAATTATTATTTCTTTCTTATTAACTTTAGTTTAGCACGTACACTTAATTAAAGTTAAAAAAATGTGATTTCTTATTCAAGTATATAATTAATGTCTTTTTTAAGTTAGAAGTATATAATTAAAAGAATCGTCATATTTTGGTTTAATGACATAGCCGTTTAAATCAAAATGCGCCTCATCACTGATGGTGATTTTTAACCCCAAATTCTGGTTAAGAAAATCGACATAATTATTCTACGCTCTTACGAAGTACAGAACCACATTGTTTGCTTGTATAATGCAGCTATCTAGTTCAAAAATGTCAAATATGATTGACGTAAAACGTCGTTAGCAAAAGCTATTACATTTTACGATAGGCTAATTAATTTTGCGCCACCCTGTATTTTTAGAAGAAAAATGCTGAAAAAGTTTTCCAATGGAAAGCGAAATATTGATTAACAATTAATTATAATTAATAAAAAAACTAATAGAACTCAAGTTTGAAGAATTTACTGCGGATAATTGCATCATACTTGACCTTATATGGAAATAAACTCTGTTCAACTTTTATGATGCCACTTTAAACCCCGCTCTTCTATAGAAAATGAAAGGCAGTAGAGTGATATTTTTTTAATTAGACAGATTGCGGAATTGATTAACATCAGCACCTGCCAACACCACGGGGTGAATTATTCACGATCCACTAGCACCCCGTGTGGCTTCCTAGGCTTTTACGGGACGCAACTTTTTGCCATAATTCTGCAGCCAAATAGAAAAAGATTAAAGGTTCGGGACTTCTAATTCCTTCTGTATGCAATTTCTCAACAGTAAATGGGGTACAAGGTTTAATGAGTTGGTAGGCCAAAGTCCATTAAGAACATCAGCCCTTAGCAACACATCCACTTGAATAAGGACATGGTTCCTTATAGTACAGGTATCTGTTGCTAGACATCAGCACCTGAGGCATTATCAGGGAAACTAATTCCCCTTCCTGCAATTTTAGATTTAAACTACAAGAGCAGAACCCTCAACCATGATCAGCGTGAAGATGGCCTGCAAGCAGAACCTCCCGGAGGCTTTGCTGATCCCCGTTCTGCCAATTTTAACCCTTTTTAAGGGGTTTAAACCTTTGTAAGGGTTTTAACACCTTATAAGGTTTTCGGAAGTCAACACAATATATGAATGCGGCTTCCTAGATTTTAATTTGCTATAACAAACAAAGACCTACTTCCCCTCTATGCCCCAGATATACGAACGCCTTGGCTTGGTGTACGCGAAGCAAAACTTGCTCACCGATGGGATAAAATTAGACAGTTGTGAAAAAGATTTACATCAGCACCTGACTTTACGGTTTTAGCTGATGATGGACCAATTCCACGGAGTGAACTATTCACGATTCAACAGCGCCTCCATGTGGCTAACTAGGCTCACACAGGTAGAAATTTTTGCCATATGTTTGTAGCCATATGCGCAACTTCCAACAGTGTCTTTATTAATGACCATTCGAGATAAATTTCGTGTTTGAGTTCATTTAAAGATTCAAATTGCTTATTGTTTTTATCAACCGGGTTGGTTAGTATAACCAACCCGGTTATACTAACCAATCCATTGAATTCAAATCTGGAGAGCATAAAGGCAATCAAGGAAATTGATTTTTTTTTTTTTTGTGGAAAAATAAAACACTTGCTTGCGGCTTACATGCAAGCACTATCTTTCCGGTAAGCTTAATTTCTTTCGTAATGCGCCCTCAGAAATATAATTAATTTTTTTTTTTCCAATATATGCATATAGTCACTACTTTTCATTTTAGATGAAAATCACCTCCAGAGAAAAAATTATTGTAAAAATAAAATCAACAAAATTTTTGCCTGAAAAATACTTTGTTTGCATATGGGTATATCGTTAGTCTCACGTAGAAAGGCCCTAACTCGCATTTTCCCTGAATTGTGCTCTTTTAGAGATTCTACTACGTTTCACATAAGTACACAGCGTCACAAAAATTTAATTATATAATTTCATACATATCGTTCTTACAAGCAATTAAGCAAAAAGAGTTACTTTTAGATGTACCTAAATATACAGTTTCCTTTACGATTTTTCCTTCGCCTGTAAAATTGCAATTATTTTTGTTAGATCAACGATATGTACATGTATATCAAAAAATAACCATGGATATCCTATTTTGTTGCTGTTAAAAAAAAATAGTTGTTTTCAATCAATAATTCTTCTTTGTTGAATGGTTGAATCCAGGAATTTCTATACAGGCCCATACAAACGTATTATTAATGATTCAGCGAATTTTGTTATTGAATATGAAAACAAATTGCTGTGCCCTTACCAACCACCTCAAAAATTTCGGCCTTTATGCTTTAAAGGATGTTTTCGTAAATCCCTCCAATAACTTTTTTTTCTTCCGGTCCATCGATATTCCATTTTTTACATCAGAAAGAATTATCTAGGAATAGTTATACTTGAGAATCTTTCGTAGGAAATATCTGTTTAATTAAACAAACCAGTTTCCAATTTGCGTCCATGTGAACACAAGCAAATTTTAGTCTAGCCTCGATATGACGCTTACTAAGTTTCTGGTTACGCTACTTTCTATGGTGATGTACAATTTTCGAACATTTAAGAACGTTCCATATTGTTGATTTTTTTTTATCTTGGACCAGTACTCAGAGGATGACCCCTACATATGCAGTGCATTGCACTGGAACTAGGAAAATAGGTTATGATGAGGTAGGAAAGAGGGAGTAGTGTTCGTGGAGGTTTAACTTAAACAATAATAACATAAAAGACTAAATAAAAAATCTATTACAGCATTTAAAATGTTGGAGTTAAATTATTTAAAACTGATCAGTGCCCAGTGTATATACCTTCGACACTGCTCAGATTAGCAAAATTTAGTCCAACACCTTCCACACTACAAGGTAATTAAATTCATCGAAAATAATATTAATATTGAACATATAAAGAAAACGCGGACAACGGTGAAAGAAGAAACAAAAAAAAAAAAAAAACAAAAAGAAACGCGTGTACACTGCTACCTATTCCGGTGCACTTCATTTACATACTTCTGGCTAGATCTGAGATTGAATATTTATCTTTATGGCGTACCTATTTGTTGCTTGCTAAACTGATGGCATGTCTTTCGTAGCGCACAATTAGCTTTCGTTTTGCGCCACATCTTTTCAAAGTTGTTGTATACTGAAGAATTTTTTTGGAAGATTTTGAACAGCGCGATAGCTACGCTGTTCTAAAGCCATAATTTGTCCTTGGTCAAGCTCTTAAAGCACTGTATTTCGTGGTATAACGAAAAATTCGGAAAACAAATTAAGACCTTTTCATCACCGATGCACTAAATGTCATATTTCTAGCATAAGCTGCTGTTGGCGTTATAAATATTGAACAAAGAGAATTTTTTATTTTTACTGTTACTTGATAAAAATTCCATTCCACTGATTTAGCATTCTATTTCTAATAAATTAGCACTCTACTATTTATCGTTTTCACTAAATGGTTTGTTTTAAAAGTGGCGTTATAAATGTAGAACAGGGTTTACTTGTCTATTGAAAAGTTACCGAGCACTCTATTTAATAATACATGTTTTTGCTTGTTATCACTATCCTTCCTGAGCATTTCTAGTAAAATATATTTTTTTGCCAGCTTGTAAATAATTAATTAATTTTCAATATTTTATAAAAAAAACAATGTATCGTTCTTGTACTGTTTGATTTGATCAATTAGTGTTATTGCTTTAATTTGTTTGTTCTTGAAATTAATTGCTGTTTGAAATTCAAATGGCTAAACTTTAACTGGTTTATTTGCTTGACATGTTTCTTATGAAAATGATTTCAACATTTACAAGTAGTAATCGCAACTTAGATTTAATTTTCAAACCAAACAAGCGCGTAATAAAAGCAACCAGCCCTAATTAGTGTTTGGTCAATTTTTATGTTGGAAAAGAACAAATCCACAAATTTATAACTTATTTTTGCTAAATCGAAATAAAAATGGTTAAACTGCCGCCATTGCTTTTGGTATACACTTTTGCAAGGCCACATCTACTGAATGCTGAACGCGGCTTTAATGCTTTTGTATAAATTTAAAAAAAAAAAATTTTTTTTGAATAAATTTCATACTCGTATTCATTGATTCATTTACCTGAATATTTCATATACGAGTATTTATTGTCATATAGCCAGTAGTATTATCTGATAAATAAAAAAACTACAGTTTGAGGCTTTCTTATGATGTGCCAATATTAATATTTTATGATATTTATATGTTTTGGACATTTGAACAACACAAAAGATATTTAATGTGTCTAGCACAAGCCAATGTAAAATCGTGTGGAGGGTTTAAAAAGGGAATGGAGCAAATTGCTTTTACCTTGAAGCTTTCTGAAATTTGTTTTGATTATTTATAAACTCTAACTTTATGTTTGCTTAAAAGGTTTCCTAACAAAAAATAATCAGAAAAAAAAAAAACAAGCACAAAAATGTTACATACTCGTAGGCTGGCTGAAATTACTCGTACTGCACAGGTTTGACTGCCTTCCTTATAATTTTTTTCATACCATTTTCAGTAATTTATATATTGTTGAGTAAGAAGAGTTTTAATAAATCCAAGTAAATTTAAAAAAAATTCTCTTTATCTGTCAATGAAAACCCGTATATTTGAATTTATTAAAAACAAAGGGGGTTTTACCTATTACTAATTGGTCTTAAGTAAAGTAAATAAAGAAAATATTAAAAAAACAAGAAAAACTGTTTTTCATTAAAATTAGTTAAGGTGCCTTTATTCAAGTGAACAAAAAATAATAAAAATAGCACATTTTTAGACTTTTTTTGATAAACTGCTCAAAAAAAAGTTGTTTAGTTTTTGGCATGATTTTTTTATAACCAAATGTCTAGCTTCTATTTCTATTTTAAAATTCTAAAATTGGTTAAAAATTACAAAGGCTATAGGCTATAGGCTAAATATAGAATCGTTAGTGCCTATATATAAGTTAACCGGAGTGTATATGCACTACGAGTACATGCATTGGTTGATAACAATACCTTATGCCAAAGAATATAAATATGTAGTCACTACGCCAACAAAATTAAAAATAAGGCTATCACTTACAAATCAGACTTAAAATCAAAAAGGACAGAATAATGATGCAAAACACTGCACTTTTCAACCACTGTGCAATAACTGGACATATACCAGAATTGAACAAAATGAGTTTAATTGAATAAGAGAAAAATTACAGAAAGAAATCTAGACGAAAAATATATTTTTAAAAATTCACGCAATTGAGTTTTATTCACTATATTAGCTTCTAACATTGATACCAATCAAAAAAATTATAAATAAGCTGTTTATAATTTTTTGATTGATATCAATGTTAGAAGCTAATATAGTGAATAAAATTGTTTGAATTAGTGAATGCCTGTTTTTTGTGTTTTGACAGGTATTATTGGAGCATTTTACTTTTCAAATTATCAAAAATTTATTTAGATTGTTGGGATATGAAGCTGAATGTTTGAGAATATCTTTCAAAAATGTGTAAAGTCTACTGATGATTAGGGCAGCTCCTATGAAATGTCGACATAGTCTGAGTTTAGACGAGCGAAGGAAGAAATACGACGATGCATTACTCTGCAGATACATCTGATGAAACGTTATCCTTATCACACGCTCTGCCAAAAAAACAAGTTTTCAATCAACAAATCTCATGTGCAGGGCATGCAGTAGAGTATGCTTTTGGCATATTATCGAGTAGATTTTAGAATATAAAATTTTACATATAAATCAAAAACTAACAATGTGTAGTAGTATAAAATAATATCACTCTTTATTGTATGTGTTTTTAACATTAAATATAGAAAAAAAAAAAAAAAAAATACATATAACAAAAAAAAAAAATCACTTATAGCATTATTTACAAGTCGCTGTTGCGCGTTTTTAATACACCAATATTATATTCACTCTCCCTGATGCAGGCATGTGGTTCCAGAAATTATAATTGTTGAAAGCACCAAAGCTTTAACGTATACAAATTACTTCTTCTACAGCCACTTTTCTTGAGTTTTTGATTATTCTCAACTCCCTCATATACTGGCTTCGTAAAATTTTCCATTTATTTTTAATGTCTGCTTGTGTCTTGGTGTGACTATACCAAACATTTCCTTCTCCTAAATATTTTTTATTTTATTAAAGACCTGTGCTTTTTTTATTCGGTCCATATATTCTTTGGATCACATACTATACAGATAACAAATGTCAAAAAGTAAATTATATGTCAATAAAGTAAATGTCTACAAAGCGTGTTGCCGAGTACCGAACACAAAATCGATTCTCCCTTCCCCACCGGAAAACTAAATGTTTCCCTTTCAAATGTTTCCGTGTCTAAATGCAGACATATAGATAGCTGGAAAACATAAAAAACAAGCTATTTATAATTTGTTGATTGGTATTTCTCGCTACTGTCAATTATAACTAGTTATCAATTATAACATAGAAACATTAAAACAAACGTTATCTCAACATTTAAAGTGTAGGAACTATAAATTAGTTAAAACTGATCAGTGCCCTGTGTATATACCTTCGATACTGCTCAGACTAACAAAAATTAATCCCACACTGCAAGGTAATGAATTATATAGCAAGAACATTCAAAAGGAATTGATAATGAACAAGTAAAGAAAACACGACAATCTATTGACGAACCCATTTAATTGAAAGTGTGCTTAGGCGCTCATATTTTAATTATGAATAAAATCAGGATTTGATTTTATTTACGAAATAAAGTTTAACGATATGGGCCAATTATATTTTCCGATGAACACCGCACTAAATAGTATACTTAAGCGAGTCGAATTGTCGCTGTTGGACTATTCCTCAACCCTTTACAAAATACTCATACTGAAAATAAATTAAAATAAAAAAATTAAAAAGAATTTATTCAAACCTCTTTAGAAATTTTGAGAAACCCTCGTCTTTTGTTCGGTACTCGTTTTATTTAAAGTATTTAATATCACCAAATTTGTATACGTTAATGCGAGTATTTGGATAAAAGCCTAAAATAAGATGTCAAAAAATAATACATACTCGTATTTATCAAACATACATATGTACGATATTATATAACGAAAAAAAAAATGGTTATACGTGTCGTACTTTACTTTCAAATGATATATTCCAATAGTTATCTGAATAATAATTTGGATATATAAATTCTCATCATCTCGAAATGCAAAGAAAGTCGTAATCTTTAGCATGCAAGGCTTAATGATAAGTTTTCGTTACAAATCCCTTTGTCATTTTCTTTACTGACATAAAAAGACATCCTGCCTTCTTGGCCTACTTCAGAGGCATTTTGCTTACTGCGGCTTTTGTTGTGGCAAATAAAACTCTAGGAGGCCGCATGACTTATGTTGTATTGGAGTCTCGAAATCTTTACCAAGGGCTAATTGACAGAATGGGAGTTGGCAAATCCCTCGTGATTTCCGCTTACAGACCATCTCCGAGCTGATCACGGTTGAGACGGTTTAAACCTAAAATTGCAGGACGGAGAATTAATCGCAGTTTTGTACACTTTTTTCCATATTTATAAAAATTATTTTAGTTTCAAAGATCATCGTGCATAGTTAAGGCATGGAAATTTATTTCAAACCCAATTATCAGTCAGGAATATCCGTATATACATATACTTATATCTCATTAATCTTTACATTTGCTTTTTTCGATATTTAAACATACTTTTTCGTTATATTTGTTTTATTTCAGTTATGGTTTACTTGGAGCCTCAGGCTGTGGGAAAACAACTTTACTTTCCTGCATTGTAGGTCGTCGGCGCTTAGATTCAGGTGAGATATTCGTGTTGGGTGGTAAGCCCGGTACACCCGGCTCTGGTGTTCCCGGCAAACGTGTTGGTTATATGCCTCAAGAAATTGCTCTGTATGGTGAATTTTCGATACGAGAAACAATGATGTACTTCGGTTGGATATTCGGCATGGAAACAAAAGAGATCACAGAACGTTTACATTTTTTGTTAAACTTTTTGGACTTGCCATCGGAAAAACGTTTAGTAAAAAATTTGAGTGGTGGCCAACAGAGGCGAGTATCGTTTGCCGTGGCTTTAATGCACGATCCAGAACTTTTGATTTTAGATGAACCAACAGTTGGTGTAGATCCTCTGCTCAGACAGAGTATATGGAATCATTTGGTTCATATAACAAAATCGGGACAAAAAACAGTTATTATCACAACACATTATATCGAGGAGGCCAGACAAGCGCATACGGTACTTGAAATTATTAGCGAATAAGATAGCATTGTTCTTAATTGAAATATTTCTTTTACTTCATATTTTCAGATAGGTTTAATGCGTTCTGGTAATTTATTGGCCGAAGAATCACCCAGCGTTTTACTATCCATTTATAAATGTATCAGTTTAGAAGAAGTATTTTTAAAACTGTCTCGCATTCAGTCACAAAAAGGAGATATAACTCAGGTTAATTTCAGGTAAGACGTTATGCTACTTAAAAAAAATTGTAACTGCTAATAAAGAATCAAAGCATGGTTTTGTTTTTTTTTTTAATAATTTAATTTGTATTTTTTGTTTGTTTTTTTATTATTTTTGTTTTGTATTCATCACCAAATCTGTTCTCTACTACAACAACTACCATTATCACTATCAACAACAATCCACTACTCTCAATTGAAATTCAAAAAAATTAAAAATAAAAATTATATGTATGTACTTCTCCTCTGCATTTAACATAAATAACTTTTTTACAAAAACATAACATAATAATGTTTTTGTTATAACATTTACAACCATAATTGTGTTCACATCCATATATTGGTTTTTTGATCGGCCGTGCTATTTGTTTGTTTGGTGTTTTAACGCTCAAAACAATTTTATTCATTATCCTTTTTAACAAACAAATTAACAGTAACAATATTTCATTACATGCCATGGGCTTCGGCAGTAAAATGGACAAACCAAGTTCCAGCCAAGAAGGCGGAGTAGTAGGTCTTAATTTCCATCAGAGCAAAGAAGTTTTAATTAACGACACAAATGGATCTATATATACAGTGAGTATTTTTTTTAAGCCATTCTTATAATTATGTATGATAATTCTTATAATTATGTTTAAGCTGGAGGCCCGGAAATCTTTGTATCCTTAGGTCTTAAGCATGTTATTTGTACAATAGGTTTATGAATTATTGATCCTATTTGCTTTCACCTTTATTTAATTCAATCTTTGCAAAAACTTCGTTCAGCTCAAGGTCCTTTTTGTTTTTGTTTTTTAATTTTTAATGTATTTTTCAATATTTCATCTTCCTATGGAAGACTTCTTCAGGAAAATTTGTTTTTGTTGAAAAATACATTAAAAATAAAAAAAACAAAAAGGACCTTGAGCTGAACGAATTTTTTGCAAATATTACAATAGGTTTGTAAAAAAAAAAATTTATGGGAAACATGTCGAATCGGCGTATTACACCTTGGCGTATTAACTATTTATTAAGTCAGAAGTCTAGTAATGGAAATATCATTCAAGGGAAAATATTAAGCTTTCTCATAGGAATTGTTTATTTCTATTCAACTGTTATACTCTTTTTTGTCGTCATGTTCTTATATATTTATTTATTTATCAAGTTACTTTTAATCTGTTTACTTTATGAGATATTTTCTAAAAGAAAAGACTTGTATAGAAACTAAAAATTTTAACTGCGTTTTTCTCAAAACAAGTCTTTTTTTTTAAGTAATGACTATGTTGTAATAAAGGAGCGATATGTAGTTTGACGTTTCTCTTTTTGAGAGATAGAGCGGAAAACAGTTAACTTTGTTCGCAACAACTTTAGCTTGAATTGTTAAGCGTCCCATACACGTTTCAATTCAATTGTGAATTGAGTCTTTCAACTAAATTGATTATTGCCCACACACTTCATAAACTGAATTGAAAGATTTTCATTCAACTATTAAATTCAATAAAATTATAGACAATTTTAAAAATATATAACGTTCTCTTTGCAAAAACACTACAAATATAAATTTTGAGACCTGATCAAGAGACTCGAATACACACAGCACAATCAAATTGAAAGACTTGCTGGTCAATTTGAAAATTTAAAAACGTTTTAATTTTTCTTCAACTAACTCGACAACTGCCAAACTAATCAACTGACAAAGCCATACACGCTTTGATTTGGACAACAGTTGCCAACTGAGTTGAAACGTGTATGGGGTGCTTTATATTGAATTTAGAATAAAATACAGTCTATGATTAAATATTTTATATTGTTTATTATAAAAAATAAAAGTGAACTTTAAAACTTTTTGTCATGAATTTGTCATGTCATGTTATTTCAGAAATGAAAAAACTGCAAACTCGTAACGTCTTATTTACATACTTATCTCAAATGGTAGCTTTGTTTGACCAGAACAAATGTTCGAAGTACGTCGTGAATCGTTTCAGAACAAACTCTCAAAAACACTAAAATTGCTTCGGCACCAAATCTTTGTTCTGAAACATTGGATGAATCCAGCTTAACAGTTGTTTTCAGCTAATTTTGCAGAGTTGAGAGAAAATGCGTATTTGAGTACCCATATGCGTTGGATTTTCCAATTGCAAAGAGTTGACGCTATTTGGGTTGGTCGCATACAGTTTGTATGTGCATGATCATTTTTGATAGATGTGTACAAAAAACTGATTTGTGGTTCATTATTAGATTTTTAAAGCATTTTCATTGCTGTTTTCCGATATGCTGCGAGTATGTTAAAGCTAATACAACCACCACAAGATATTTTTTTACCATTAATGCAGTATGCAAACTTTAACGTTAGAGATTGTGAAACAGAAAGACTAAAAGAAAAAATACAAAATATTACGTTTTTGTTTAAAGTTCTTATTCAACCATAATATAAATTAATATTAATAAACAAAAATTTTACAAATCTCTTTAAATTAGTTAAATCAAGACCCTTACGATCCACCCATGAAGAAGAATAATCCAAATGATGAAGAAAGCTGTCAAGATTGTTACGCCAGTTTGTGTAAAGTTAGTAAAACGAATGCAACCAGTCAATAAGTTTTTAATTTAATTAATTAATTTTTTTCCTGCAACGAAAAAAGGTTACATCAAAAGGTAAAATTAAAGCCCTGTTAACGAAAAATATGCTGCGCATGTGGCGTAATGTAGGTGTAATGCTATTCATCTTTGCCCTGCCTGTTATGCAAGTTATACTGTTTTGTTTGGCGATTGGTAGAGATCCGACTGGTTTGAATTTGGCAATTGTTAATCATGAAATGAATAATACGGTAAGTGTTGAAAATTGAACTGTTCTGGTGTAATCAGAAACATCTTTTGGGGGAAACTTGAACATATATTTAGCTCTATCAATCCTTTTGATAAGAAAATCTTTTTTTACAGCCTTTAGCTGCCTTTACAACTCTATGAATATTTTTTTTCTAAAATTTTAAATTTTTTTCAGGAAACTTGCTTTTGGGAAGATGGTTGCCACTTTTCCAACCTGGGCTGTCGTTATTTAAAACATTTGAATCACAGTGTGGTGAAAACGTTTTACACAGATCTGGAAGATGCCAAAGAAGCAGTCAGATTGGGTAGAGCCTGGGGGGCTATTTATATAACTGAAAACTTCACGGACGCTTTCACTGCTAGAGCGGCTTTAGGTAGAAACTCGTTGTAACTACAATATGGATAAAAGTATGAACTCTTTTTTGTGCAATTTTCGTTTTAGGTCGCGATTCTGATGATGAAACTATTGATCAATCTGAAATCAAAGTATGGTTAGACATGTCCAATCAACAAATCGGAGTTATGCTAAATCGTGACATTCAATTGGCTTATCGTGACTTTGCGATGGGTCTGCTAGATCAGTGTGGGAATAATCCAAAATTGGGTGATGTACCTATACAATTTAAGAAACCCATTTACGGCACTATGAATCCTTCGTTTACGGATTTCGTTGCTCCTGGTGTTATTTTAACGTAAGACACGGTTTTATTTAAAAAATTTGCTAATGTAGAACAAATTATTTATTTTTTTCAGCATTGTGTTCTTCTTGGCGGTTGCTTTGACATCGTCAGCTTTAATTATTGAGCGAACGGAGGTAGGTCATAATTAACACAGCTTTACAAATTTTTAATTTTAAAGTTAATTGAGGTCTCCTGAGCACGAAAACGCTGTAAGTTTTTTTCTAAGTACCGTTTTTTAGATAACGGTACTATTGTGTTTTCCAATGTATGGTCCTTCTCAAACCCTTGTGGAGCCCAACAAAAAGTCGCATGAGATAAATGAAAGGCAATTGAATATATTTTCCGTCGATATCATGCAAATTTCTTTCTGGCAAGAAATAGCTGAGTTATGGCACTTCAAAGTTCAAAATTTGCCTATTATTTACGTTTGTTTCAAAACTTTTCATTTTTATTTCGTTTTTTCTTACGTTATAGTAAAGATCTGGAATATTTAATATTTTTAACTAATAGGTTATTTAATTACCAACATTTTAAGCGTAACTCGAAACAAACGGATGAAAAATAAAGTTTTTATTAAGGATTTTGTGGAACAACAATATTTTCATTTTCATTGCTCACACACTATATTCGGTGTAAATTCAAAAAATTTAAATTAAAATGACGAGCGGCTTGAAATTTTGCGTTTTTTTCAAGTGGATCTTTGCGAATAAGGAACAAACAATTGCGTGCCTTCACTTGTTCATCCCACCAGCCTTTGTAATAAAGCCTATTGTTTTCTTCCATTTTCTGGTGTAATCTTTCACCCAAGTTCGTGCGGAAATTTGCATCATATTTTTTTTTCTTGCACCAGTACTCAGGAGGTGACCCCTACATATGCAGTGCATTGTACCAGAACTAGGAAAATATATAAAATAGATTGTGAGGAGGAGGAAAGAGGGAGTAGTGTTTGTGAACATTTGACTTGAACTTTCCAACGCTATAACAGACAGGAAATACGTCTGCAGGCAACTTGTTCCACAGACGAAGCGTACGGCTGAAAAACGAATTCTCTCTGTAATGCGTAGTACGATTCCCTGGGCAATCGACCACAAATGGATGAGCTCTGGACGATGAACGCGTGCCACGTAAAAACGTGCGAGTTTTGGGAACAAAACCACTGACCTCGTCAGAGCAAAACCCATTGTAGTAACGATAGAACAGAGCAACGCACCCTACACTGCGTCCATGCTCCAGTGAGTCAATAGAGTTGGATACCCTACTGTCACCGATGAGCTTCTTCGCCCTCTCCTGCACACGGTCCAGTAACCCCAAAATAGACTTTGAGGCACCGGCCCAAATATGAGAGTTGTATTCCATTTTCGGTCGGATGCAGGTGGTATAAATAGTAAGGAGGTCGGATGGAGTGAAGTACATCTTACACCGTTTCAAAAAACCGAGGCACTTGAATGCTTCTTTAGAGACATGAAAGATGTGATCAGTCCAGCGAACATTATACTGTATCTTCATTCAGAGAACATCAAGAGTATCCAATTCCTCAATATTTATACCATCCATGAGTACAGATGAAGCAGCATTTGCGGTCGTTTGTTTGTGCGTTAATAAGCAACAGAAAAGACATTCAATTACCTTTCCAACGATATTTATCTCGATCGGACTTTTCGGTTGGGCTCTACAAAGATTTGAGTGGGACCATACACCGAAAAACACAACAGTACCGTTTTCTAAAAATCGGTACTTAGAAAAAAAAAATTACAGTGCTATTCGTGTTCTAGGCATGTGGCGTTCTTGGTATTTTTTGTTTTGGCTGTAAACCAGTGTAATTATTTTATATATTTATTTATTCATTTTATGTTGAACTCTATCATTTTTAATTTAGAGTTTTGGTTTTTGTACATTTTTTGTACATCGGGTTTTAGTTCAAGTTTTTTCTTTCTTAAGTTTCTTAAGAAGGATATTTTACAATACAAATTCGCTGTGATCAACAATTTTAGATTCAAGAAGACCAGAAAATAAATCAAACCATTTTAGCTGAGGGACAATTAGCTATACTAGCCAATGTACAAAAACCAAAAATTAATTATATTAGTTCTTATTATCGGCTTATTATATTGCTGCATTATTGTTACAACGTCATAACTTAATAATCAAAGTTTTCGAGTTCACTATAAAGAATTGCCACCAGCACTTACTTACCTTATATTGTGCCAAAAATGCATTTTAATAGCTTTTAAATTGTCCACTTTAGTCGGTACTCTTAATACGCTTATATTAGTTTCCTTGTATCTTTGTTTGTTTGTAAGTTTGCAACACTATGAACCATGCAATATGAGTGACCATTATATAAAAGTGTTTATACAGTATTGCTGCTTTAGTGCGTATTGCTTCCGGAAAAGTGGGTTTATTTTGGGGATTCACGAAGCCGATTTTGGGAATTCCCAAAAAATTCTGAACCACTTCGCTAATCTAATCGAAACCGGGTTTTCATATTCGGTGCAGGTTATCGGTTATTGGATTTTGTGCGAAAATTGAAGTTGCCATATTCTTTCCGTACAAGTGGGGGATTTTAGCGATTCCTGAAGTTGATTATGAGAATTCCAAAAATTTCTCGGAGCTTGTTATACGAATAATTATCTGGTTATTAGTTTGATATCCAAGCGGGTTTTTTTGTTTTAAAAAACTATGTTTATTTAAAAATTTTTAAGACGTTTATGAAAATTATAATTTTTTTGATTTATGACGTGTTGCATTAAAATATATAGGATGCAACCGAGATTTTTCTAGAACAAACGTCAGAATCTACTCGGCAAAAAACTGTTTTATTTCTTTCATAAAGGCTTTCGCTTTTGTCTTGACAAAATTTTGTTACATCAAATTTCTTGCGGTCTCGTCTTCAAAAACCGTTCCACAAAACAAGTGTTTAACGGATAAATCGGGCTAGTGCAAATCGCCAAAACGAGAGATGAGTTGACTCAGGAACGCCGCCTTCAGAATATTGGTTGTGGCTCACGCAGTGTGTGCCATTGCTCCATTCTGTAGGAACTACATGTCCTCCAGTCCTAATTTATTCAATTGCAACAGAAAACACTCAGTTAACATGGATGGTTCTATAGCGCGCACGACTACTATTTCGTTTGACCAGCGGCCTTCCCGAAAAAAAAATTTGCCCGATGATTTTCCAGCGTGATAGCGCACCATTCAGTCACTTTGGGCGGATGCATTGGCTTCTTGTGCATCACTCGTGGAGTTTCGGTATCCCAGAAGTGATAGATTTGCTTGTGCACGTACCCACTGAGATGAAAATCAGCCTCATCGCATATTATAATTTTGGTCGAAAAAATAAAATTGACACGTTTACTCCACGTTCTTGGACAGTGAATCGCTCCGAGGACTATTCACTTTATTATTTACATATGTCTAGTTCACAAATGTCAAAACAGATAAGAATAAGAGCATCTTGCAATAGCGTGATTTCTTTTGGCTCACCTGTTATGTATATACATATGTACTCGTATATATTTATTTTGTTTTTATTTTCAGGGTCTTTTGGACCGTTCTTGGGTTGCTGGCGTTACACCGGCTGAAATTTTATTTTCGCATGTCATTACTCAATTTGTGGTCATGTGCGGTCAAACGACGTTGGTGCTGGTTTTCATGTTGGTGGTGTTTGGTGTCACCAACAATGGTGACTTATTATGGGTTATTGTGTTGACCCTATTACAGGGTTTGTGTGGTATGTGTTTTGGCTTTCTTATATCATCGGTATGCGAATTGGAACGGAATGCCATACAACTGGCTTTGGGTTCATTTTATCCTACTCTCCTGCTATCGGGTGTCATATGGCCCATTGAGGGTATGCCAATTGTTTTGAAGTAAGTGTTTTCTTAGACTATTTTAAATAAACTAAAAAGCTAATTAAAAAAAAAATCTCTTTTTAGATACATATCTTTATGTCTGCCTCTGACGTTGGCCACATCTTCGTTGCGGTCCATATTGACCAGGGGTTGGGAGATCGTAGAAACATCTGTGTATTCTGGTTTTCTTAGTACTTTAGCCTGGATTTTAGGTTTCTTAGTTTTAACATTATTGGTGCTGCGTTCAAAACGAGGTTAAATTTCTTTCGAGTTTGATTTGCTGTTTCTTTTTTAATTATTTTGAATTTTTAAAAGCTTTATGAAACCTATTGGCTGATTGGCTTTTTAATACAAAATTTTCAAACCAAAAATCTTTTTGCTTTTTAGTCAAAGCACAACATATAATATTTTGCTTAAATACTTGTAATTATCAGAGTTTCTTGTGCAATAAACTCTCACCCAAATTAAAAAATAGGCTCAATCACAAATATTGAAGTCAAATATTAAATGTTAGCTTTAATAATTTTTACCGAAACTTATAATTTTCTTTTGCGCGAACTTTTTTATTGATCTTTTTTTAATTTTTGGTTTCTAAAGCCTTTTTATGTAAAAAATTGTCCTACAAATCAAAATAGTTGAATTTTCTGCTGTTTTACATTTTAAGTTACAAGTCCTAATTTTTATTAAAACAATCAACAACAAAATTATTATAACTATCGTATAATAATTACTTTTTATAAGTAGTAACTAGTTTAAGGTGCATTGTGTTTAATAATTTGTTTATATTTTAGTTGGAATTAATGCAAAATAACTAAATTTAGTTCTTAATTTTAAACTCATTTTATTCATCAGATATTTAAGCATCACTTTTCTTTTGAAAAAAAAGAAATATTCTATTCAAATGAAAAAATCACAAAAAAAAAATTTATACCATCTTAATTAAGAACCAGTTCAATATTAACTTTAAATTAAGGTTTAGGTTTTTGTACATACAAAAAAAAATTATAAAATATATACATATTAAAAAATTTCCATATTTGTCATAAAAACACATAATAAAACGCTCCTTTATACCAAAATTCTTGAAATTCTACAATCTTCATACACAAACCCTTGTTTTAAATATTCCAAAGGACTGTGATTAGCGAATTCTTTTAGCCTTTTCTGTTTCCTTTTTAGTATTTATATATAAACACCAACAACAATACCACAAAATCTACTCTCTTCTGCTTTTCTTTATTTTTAGAAATGATTTAAAAATTTTCTTTTGTAGTTTTTGAATTCTTAAGTTAAATAAAATGAACTTAAAGAAATATTTTTATGAACAACATACATACGAGTGTGTATAAGTTTTTCCCCCAAAAATGTTGATCTTTAAACGATTTTTAACAAAATGTTAAAGTAATAATGTATGTGTAAAAAGTGTATGTTTTATGTATTTCATAACTAAATCGAATGCTTTTTATTAAATTGTAAAAATAAACAGAAAATAAATTTTTAAGAAATGAAGCTGTGTATTTTATTGGTGCTTGTAAAAGGAAGCCGCTTAAACGGACAATTCAGGGGCCTAATTACCGCTTACGATATCTAATGGGCTATCAAACAAAAATAAAATTCGGTACCTAATTACTTTGTAATGTCATTTAATCATTCTAATAGCGAGTACAGAGATTATTTAAATTGTAGAAGACATAAAAAACTTTGTACTTAACTTAATGTCCACACCTGCCAAAATATCTGAGATGGAAACGTCAAATTCAGTCGCAGAGAGAATTCTGACAAGTATTAATAAGACATTTTTCTTTTTAAGTTCTCAATAAATTTATTTAGATTGTTGGGATATAAAGTTGAATGTTTGAGAATATCTTTCAAATAGTTGCAAAGTCTACTATGAAATGTCGATATAATGACAACAGATTGCTTATCATTTTTTGATTGGTATCAAACCCAATTGTTTGACTATATTAAACTTTCATTATCACCCTCTTAGTTGGTTTTAGTGTTAATTTTGGTATTATATTCTTACAATGTGAACGTTGTATTCATTAGGAGCTGAAAAGATACTTTTAGTCAACACAAGTTTGGTTTGCCTTATAGCGGATTCGAATATATTCGCCGTTGACAAACCTTCAACTCTTATCGCTTAAGGCCCATTTAGCCGACCGTAGAAATTGTAACTGTAACGTAAATGTAGTAGCACTTTACAACTCGTAAAACCGTATCATGTGTGTTTGATACAAACAAAAAACAAAAGTGCATGTGAAGAAAAAGTGTTCACTTATTAATGATTTACAGAAAAAGTAATCTGTTTTTCATTTTCATATTATTGTGTGTTAAAGAAAATAATTAACTTTTCATCGCCCATATCTTTATATCAAATAATTTACAAAAATAAAATAAAAGCAATAGCAGTGATGAGAGTTCATAGTATTCAGTACATATACAATAATTACGAATCTTGCTTAAATTGTACCTAAAATTTATCTTATATTATTACAATATGTAATAACTTTAATAAAAAGTTATATTACAATGTATTATTAATGTATTGTATTTAAACATTATTAACATATTTTTGTTAATATATTTTTATTACTTCACAGAACTAAATTTAATCATGTATTGCTTTCGGACATTTATAGCAGCTTAACTCTGTATTATGAACCGATTTTCAAGTCCTTTTATCGTATCGTTTAAAGATTGTGATTGTGGAATATATTTTTGGAAATCGGGCGAATAAATGTTGTGGTTACAAAAATCGTGCGCAGCATATAAATTATGTTACCTATGTATTTACATTCAGTTTGTGTGCACAACTTAGAGAAAAAGTATTAAATTTATTAAAAGTATATTATGCGTGTACAAATTTAACTGCTTAAGCAGTTTAATTACATAATAAACAGAAGTACCAAACTAAGGCTTTTGTGCCACCCTCTCATTCACAATAATATACACCATCACTGACAACATTTGTCATGTAACCAAGGCAGCTTTATACAGGTAGTGGCAGAATTACAATAAATACAACATCAACATGTATTTTGTTGGTAGTATTTACGAATAGTTGTCAAAATTTTGACATACAATAAATAAAACACTAAAAATCATCAACATGTATTTTTTTGGTAGAACTTGCGAACAATTGTCAAAATATTGTTTGAAAAAACAAGGAAGCCTATGTGGTTTTGATAAATTTACGCAAAGGAGACGAAAGACAGCTATGCTTTACCACTACCGTATTGAAGCTGCCTTGATTTTAATTTTCGTGAGGATGATAAAATACCACTAAATCTTTTTTATAAAAAACAAAAATCAAACAAGATCTTTAGCTGGGAAATTTAGAAGAAAAAAATATAAACAAGATCAAATAATACGAATATTTAATTTAAACAAAAACTACTTTTTCAGTTTTGAAATTTAAAGTCTTAGGTGAAAATGGCCAGCCAGATTGGGGGGGGGGGGGGGGGGGGATTCTGGATGATACCTTGCGCTCAAGATACAATACATAATTTTAAACATTGTTTTAAATTTTTTTTTTTCAAATTTCGTTTAAAAAAAAATTTACAAGAAAAGAAAAACTTAATTATATCCTGAAACTTTTAATTATTTCGTGAAAATTAAAGTCATAGAGCTTGAAAGGGTGAAAATGGCCAGCCAGATTAGGGAGGATTCAGTATTTAAAAAATTGTTTTAAATTGTTTTTTCCAAATTTGTTTTAATTATGCCATTGATATCTGAAACAGATTAAAATGAAAGAAAAAAGTTATTAGCTGCGCTGTCAATTTCACCTGTTCTGAATTCGCCTTGGTTTTGTCAAGGCGAATTCATTTTACCAGGTGAAACTGAAAAAACAGATGTACTACTTTTTTTCTATTTCTAAAACATCAAGTGTCAAAATCTGTTTTTACCCTGTCGGATAATCAGTATCTGAGTACAAAAATAGCCAACTTTTAATTAATTTTTATGAACCAATTTTAAGCTATCATGAACACAAAGTAAAAATGCATTTTCAATGTCGCCACATAGTAGGCGCCGTAGATTTCCGTTTTTATTATTAACACTAGTGCGTGATATTGCAGTCTTTTTATTTAGGTACATATAAATTTTTTAATTCTGTGGAAGTATGTCAAATAATAAAGATATTAATATTGTTTTAATTTTAATTAAAAGTGCAAGAATGAGAGTCGTTAGCAAAAGCCATTTAAGAAGCCTTTAAAAAAAAACAGATAATGTATACGCCAACAAACAAACATTTGATACAATATTATTTATTTAAATTGTTTCTGAAATTTTTAAGTTTTTTGCAACATTTAGGTTTAACAGGCTGCCAGCTATTATAAAGCCAGCCCACTTTTTGCAACATGCAATGTAATATTTTTTGTTTGGTGTAGTATATAATATAAAAATGAAAAATTAGGAATAAATACGTTAAAAATGTTGACTAATTTATTTTATTACGAAAAAATGTTACATGAATGAATGATCTTTAGGTGTCAGCTAGTTACAAAAAGTTGTTTTTCACCTATAGTGTCAACAATTAAATTTTCGTTGATTTAAAACTAACTGACTTATGGCTGACTTAAAAATATTGCTAGCTTCAAAAAGTTAACTGAAAGTTAACATTTAGCTAGCTAGCTGTAAGTTAGTTGAAAAGTAGTGTAAAGTCGGACAATTGACTACTTCCTAGGACATCACAATGTTAAAATAGTTAGTTGGTTCCATTGAAAAGTAATCCAAGTGTCAGTCAGCACTAGTTGAGGAATAGTTAACTTAAAGTTAGTTTAAAGTTAACTGATTTTCCGACAAAGTGGTTAGCTCACATACAAACATATCAGCAAGTAAAGTGTGTAAGTGTGTGTATGCATGTACTACAGGGCTGCTCAAGCACAATAAAAATGTGTTACAAAACATCGTAGTATTTTCAAGTACTATCCATCGTCTTCTTTCACATTTCGAAACAAACACTTCAGTGCCGAAATCTTCTAAACACACAAACGAATACTGTCTTATAAGCATTTAGAACAAACAGAACCAAACACAAGTAAAACCAAATGAAATAGAACAAATTTGAAGTAGAAACTCAAGCATTGAAGTAATGTTCTACTTCAGTTTTGTTTGTAAAATTTGTTGTTGTTGTTCATGGTTTTTGTCCTTGCATTAGAGCACAAGTGCTGTATGCACAGTATGCTCATGTGTGTGTGTGTGTGTGTTGTTGTTCATGGTTTTTGTCTTTGTATTAAGTACAAATATTTAAGACGCAATATGCTCAAATGCCAATGTGCTTGCTGCTATTCATCGTTTATTTGCTTTATTGTTAGGTTTTGTTTTGGATTTTGCTTGGAACTACTACACAATAGTGAGCAGTGTTTTTTTAGAACATTCTGTGCAGCCCTTTATGTACATATTTTCTATACAAATTTTTTGACACACCAGGCGCTCAAGCAACAACAAATGCCTATGTTTTTTTGCATTGTTGTATTTATTGTAATCCCAGTTTCAACTGGTCAAATGAATTCGCCTTGACGATATATTATTTATTTAATTTATTTATTTGTTTTTTTTTTTATTCATTTGTAGTACATGTAGCCTATTGGCCAATATAAATAAATTACAATACTAAATTCCACTATGAATAAGCAATAACCGAAAAATTACTTATGTCAAAATTTATAAAATGCACACAAATAAAAATAACATAAATAAGTTTTTTACACAAACGAAATGCCTGTGGCTTTTTATTTATTTGCTTTAACAGAAATATATCTATATTAACTACATGTAAGAGACTGGCGACACATTATTTAAAAATTAATATGTAAGCGCATGTACTATGTTCCTTTTTTATTCTTTGTGAATGAATTTTATGCAATATATTGTTAATAAAGTTTGAATAAAAAAAATAAGTTTTTGCACTTTACGGATCAAAAAAGTACCGATTCAAATGTTGATTTAATATCAAATTCAAAGGCGATAAATGTAACTGTTAATATAAGGTGTGTTTCTTTACTCTACTTTGGGATCCCGCGGGATCCCAATTTGCACGAAAAGCGTTCCCGTACTTTAAAATTGGGCAAATGAGAGCGGTTTTGAGAGAATAGTATGCTTCCTCTTCTTGCACTAAATAGCCCGTACTTTTTCTTCGGGCTAGTTTGGGCAAGTAATTAAGCAATCAGCTGTTCGAAAAATAAACAATAGCAAAGAAACAAAGTACATTTGAATCAACTCGTATACAAATCATTTCAGTGTTTTTATATAAAAATTAAATAAACAGGAATGTACAAAAGACCTTAAAAGCTAAAAAGTGAAAAATATCACAGTATTTTTTCGTAAAACTAAGTGACAATTTTTTTTGCCATATCAAAACACAGCATATGTTTCTTTTTGGGCTAGAAATTTGGCATTTTGCGTTCCCGTACTTTAGGTAAATTTTATCTGTATTTGAGAGTAACTTATGCATGCTCTCTTTTGCCCGAAACTTGCCCGGAAAGTAAAGAAACACACCTATATTGTACGCACCCTGTTATCAGTTAACTTACCATATCATTTATTTAATATGCACACATCATTCAAACAAGTGCTAAAAGTATTTCGGCGATCTGGCATTTTATTATTGTTTTCACCAATCAGCTGGTCTAAAACAAATATAAAAAAAATAGTCAGAAAAACAACGTAAATTTCAACAAAAAAGAAAGAAAAAGTGAAAACATTTGTGCTAGAAAATGCAATTGAAACCATAAACCAGAAGTAAAACAATTTTATTTGATATGGATAAAACAAATATTGTGAATACGTTTACAGAGGTATTGGATCAGTTGCGAAACACGGAATGCAGGTAAATGAATCAATTATGTTCGATTTTTAATGCATTGTTTTGCAATAATAATTATGCACTTTACCTTTCTCAATGTATGCAGTCAAAAAGAAAAAATTACATGTTTCCAACGAATATCGGAATGTATCATTTCGCCGGTGATGGCGGCACACCTTAATTATGCCACGTACTGCAGCAAAGCCGTCAATATTCTTTTGCTCTTTTGTGAAGATTTGGACTCTGTGGTTCGCATAAGCGCTGAAGAAAATCTAAATAAGATTTTTCGTGTGCTGGAGAAGACCAAGGTTAGCCGTATTTTAATGGATCTGTATGGTGAGATTAAACGAAATGGAAATCAGAGGTGCGTGCGAATTCTGAGAAATATTGTTGAAATTTATTATTTTAATTTTATTATTGCAATTTATTTTTTATTGCAACTCTTCATATATATGTGTACCATACGTATACATGTTGTCTGAGAGCTTTGATTATATATTCCTTTTGCAAAACCAAAACTTGGTGCTGTATTAAATTAATAATATGTAGTTAGTTGTTTTGGAGTTTAAGTCTCTTTAAGTAGCGTTTATCGATAGTTAATTGTAAATTTAGAAGTTGGCTGGTGGTATGAAAATAAGTTCCACCAATAATATTATTAATTGAAGTCCTGTTCTCAGATCATTGATGAATGTGGTTGAAAGGTCCAATTTAAGACTGGCCTTAAGGCCAGCGCACATAGAATCCGCCAAATGTTATACGTTGATATTTTCCACTGATAACTAAGTTAAAATGCATGAATTCTTATGCGTTTTGCCACATTCCGTAATTCTCCGTAAACGCAAAGTATTAAACATGGTGCAATTAATTGCACCATGGTATTAAAGTTGAGCAACTTTGACATCTGTCAGTTAAATTTTTGGTATATTTTGTTTTAAAATTTTAAATTAAAATGTTTCTTCAGCTCAAGGTCCTTTTTGCTTTTTTTTTAATTTTTAATGTATTTTTTTCAGTATTTCGTCTTTCTTTGGAAGCCTTTTTCAGGAAAATTTGGGTTTTTGTGTGATGAATTCAATAAAATATTTTATTGAATTTATCACACAAAAAACAAATTTTCCTGAATAAATCTTCCAAAGGAAGACGAAATAAAAAAAATATACATTAAACATTTTTTTTTAAACAAAAAGGATCTTGAGCTGAAGAAATTTTTTGCAAATAATGAATTAAATAAAAATCAAAGCAAATAAGATCAAGAATTTAAATTAAAAAGCAAATCGTGTTAGATTTCTTGTGCTGTGTCTGAAAAATGAATAAAAATATTATAATCAAATTAAAATAAAAAAACAGTGGATTTTATATCCGTTACTGGCAGTCTACATTAGACATGAAGAACTGTTAAGACACTCATTTGACTGTTCGATTGTTACATGGTGGAGTACACGTATGTTTTGATTTTTCATTATTTAACACATCATCACTTTTCATGCCCTATTTTATAGTTTCTGGGAAAATATATTTTTATTGCAAATCTAAAATAAGAATTTGAACTTTTTTTTTTTTTTTAGAAAATTTCTTTTAATTTGAAACTATTTTTACTTTTTTATTGTTATAATTAAAAAAAAATATTTCTTGTCTTTAGCCAGGATTGAACTTGAGCCAGACGAACGATACCATCATATAATATTAGAAATATTTTGACTTCTTTCAGTTAAAACTGAGATTTTAAAACAGGCTTTTTAACAGCCGTGTCAAGACGTCTAGAAAACAGTAACATTTGCTGTCCACACCTGACAATAACAGTATTTTACTATTCCTTTTAGTGCTCTATTGTCAGGTGTAGACAGCACTTTAACACAGTACTGATTGTGTAAAGATCATACGGATAACGTAGTACGGATTCTATGTGCCCCGGCCTTATGTCTAAGTAAAACTGTATATGATTTTAATTTTGGTATACATTTATTTTATGTATATTTCATATGTATGTTTCATATACATATATGTGAGTTTTAAATCTGCCTTATTTCAAAGCCAACATGGAAACAACCATGATCATGGAAACAACTTTCTAAAGTAAAATTTTTAGTTTCTGACTCAAATAACCTTAGATATCTGAAATCAAAAATTGACTGCTTAACCTTACGAATCACAATCAATCAACAATACGATTTTGATGATACAACGAATTTTTGGAGTTTGGTATATTAAACCAAGGCGACATTTTGTCGACGTATGTTTACGATTCCTGTAGTAAATTGTTTCACAAAAGATTCGAGACTTTGGAAGCATATTTTTTCCATGATTTTGTTTTGAAAAATTTCGTTACGCTTAGGCGGCCACAAAACCACACATTTTGTCATAACTTCAACTAATTATTTTTTCAACTGTGAACCTTAACATCTCAAATTTTTACTGGGACTTCAAAGTCTCAGAAATACCATTAATGATTAATAAAAAATAAAAATTATTAATCCCGAAAAAAGTTTAAATTTCACGTCAACTTTCAGGTCTTTACGTATTTGTTTGAGAATATTCGGCTACTATGCTCCACAAATACGAGAACACAATATTTTATGGTATGCTCAGAATTTATTGCCTTGCCTAAAGGTTATAAGCAAACGGAAGGAAACCCTCTTGCAAGAGACTTTAAGCGAATTCGTATTAAAATTTGGTAAACATATTCAACAAGGGTTAACCGACAGTGAAACATGTAAACTATTTGAGGTAAATAAATGCATATGTGTATACAAAATGTGTATTTTATAACCAAATAATATTATTGTAAACATAATTTAAGGCTTTCTTCGAAAACATTGGCTCCGATTGTGCGGTAAAAAGAAGATGCACGGCTCAAAATTGTATAAATTTAATAGAGCATGCTTGCAATAAATCGTTAATGGCCAAATATGCCCTCAACAAAGTTATAGGTTAATTATAATTAAACATTCATCATTGCTTGTTACTAATCTTAACTTTTTTAGATCTTCTTCTCTGCGATCATCAAACAAACACCGTAATTGGCGTTTTAGGTTTCCTACGCCAACTCGTTGTTATTATTATCAAAGGATATTCTTGGAATGCCAATGATAATGAAGATACATTTTCTACTCGAAAGTCAGCCAACTTGTCAAACGCAGAAGAGGCCCGCCAAATTTTAGAAATCTATGATTATTGCTTACACCTCGTGGCAACAACACCTTTAAACCAACATTCTCTAATAAATGCTTCTTTGGAAGCAATCAACTCGATCTTACAAAGCTTAGATGGATTAACAGCCAAAGACAAGAAAAATAATCCACAATTATCCCCCTTATTGTTGCAACTAATGAGTGGTAAAGATTTAAAACATGTGGATTATCTTAAAAATAAGGGAACTATTAAACAACAAATTTTTAATCTTCAAACTTTTGGAACATCGAAAAATTGTGTGGAAACAGATAAAGGTTTGTGAGTGAGCTTCAAAAAGCTTCAGGTGCTTTCAAATTGAGAAAGTATTTGATCAACCACTACTTTTGTTTTATTGTTTAAAATAAAATACGGAAGAAAGTACAGGGTGCCTGCCGAGAAGGTATACTACTCGCAGTAATTCCATTGTAATTCTGGCTGTATGCGATATGAAGCCGTGTTGTTGATACCACATGTTAATCAAGTCCAAACCATGCATTTGTGGCGTTAAAAAGTTTTCAATCATATCACGATATCGCTCCGCATTCACAGTTGCCGTTATGCCGTTTCATTTTCTAAGAAGTATGGTCCAATAATTCCTTCTCACCAAATTGCACATCACACTGCCACTTTTAATAGATGGAAAGGAGGCTGATGAATAATTTGAAGGTTTACCATTGCCCAGATCCGACTATTATGTTTATTCACATATCAATTCAAATGCAAATGTGCCTTATCACTCATGATTTTTTCATGAAAATCAATGATTAATTCTGAAAAAATGTTTTAACGATTAAACCACGTTTCCACGTGTCTACTTCACGACTGCCAAATATGAATTGTCAAGTCTAATGTTTACGGAAATGGTGGTAAAATAAAATTGTGTACCTTCCTGGCGGACACCCGTTAGTACTCGTGTTTATTTTGTAATGGTTTATACTTATTGTCTCTTCTCGGGAATACTATTCCTTAAAACGCCCTTATTTGATGAAATATATGCTCAAAGTGAAAGTACCTTTATAAGTACAAATAGTTTAGTTAAATACTAACATGCTGTTTAAAAAGTGTATATTAAAAATTATATTATGCTTAATCTTGCCTTGTGTGTTTCTAAAAAGCGTGTGATTTAATAGTGGTATTCGGCTTTTTTTCTTAAATTATGTAGGTCTTTGGTCTTTCATTGTAATAAATAGCTGTTATTGAATGAACTTTACATCAAGAGCTTTTCTGAGCAAAATATTGAAAAACTACATGAGTGAGCAATACAACTATATAGCAGAGCTTTCTATTTTTTATATTAATTTAAGCAAGATATTTTATTAAGTTTAAGCCTAAATTGGGAATATTACGAGACGTGTCTTTTTTTTTATTTTAAATTCTCATGTAGTTTCTATCGACCAATATATGCAGGAGTGCAAAAAATTAGAAATTATTCACTTCGGCAATTAATTTTTAAACATATTTATTTATTCGTCATTACCCATTCCATAGACTATGCGACCCTCGCTACAACATGTTGGCTTGCCGAGTTGTGTGTTTTGCGCACAAATTGTGCGGCATTAATTCACAACTTCATTTCTTAAAAAATTCTGTTGAGTATATAAAAATAATAGCAATTCATAATAAAGTTGTACAACATGCTTCTAAATTTTATAACCAGTCGATACAACTTAAACAAAAAAAATCAAAACTTTTTAATCGTTCGTACAACCGAGACACGACGACCCCACACACTTTACAATCTAATAACCAACATCGTCATGTTGTACAACTAGTCGCGTAGTCTGTGGCTTGCTTTAGAAAACTTATTTTCTTATATAAAACACCCAAACAGTAGAGACTAACTTGTTCGAATAAATTTTTTTTGCTTGATTCTAGTAGTTAAATTTAGCAATTTTTGGGAACGCGTAGGGGAAAAATATGACTAAAAGAAAACACAAAAAAAAAAAGAACTTGAATTTATTCTTAATTACTTTAAATATATACATACAGCTTGAATCTAAGTATTTAAAAAAAATTATTGGTAAAAATCTATTTATGAGATGCTGTAAACAGATACACTTTAGTATTCATAATTTCGTTCAGAATAGCTCTGTGTTCAAAAGACTTACTATTTTAACATGCATTTTTTAAAAGTATGTAACGTTAAAAGTATATTAAATATTTTATGTATATAAATAACTAGCTGTGTCCGCAGCGTTATCCACCGGAGTAAATTTTTGCTTTACTATAAGAGTAAAAGTAAAAATGCACAGAACGCTCCAAAATAATCAAATACGCACAATATTTTCTGTTCAATGTGGGCCGGACATGAATTTCACAATTTACATGAATTCTTATGTCACCCACAATTCGTTGGCTGTTTTCGTTTCAATTCAAATCATCATGAACTGTCACGGAAATATATGAAGTTCATTGGAATGACAGTGGTGCCACGTGTCGAAAATTGGTTGTTTCAACTTCGAAACTTTCGTTGGCTCATGCACAACAACTTTCCTAAAGATTATTCTACATATATATATAGACAAACATTAATTTTTATATATAAATACAGATAAAATCAGAACGTTTCATAGAAAGATTTTTTCGCAATATAATGTATAAAAAAAGAAAAAACTTTCCACTCAAAATTACGCTTTAATAGTTAGTTCGTTTCGAAAAGTAGTACTTTTGCGATAAGTACCTTTTATACACGAATGCCTTAAATAAAAACATAAGTACCTTGTGCAAAAAGAACTTTTTATAAAAAATTTCTTAAAGTGCTAACTTTTATGTACTTACCAAACCTGGGTTTCAAGGTGCTAATTTTATCTTCATGTTAATTTTTTTTTTAATATAAAGATGAGATTAGGACTTTGAAAGACCGGTATTAAATTGATTTTAAAAAGGCCGAAAGCAGGAATAAAACCTAATAGATTAACTTTTATATATACATAAATTACCTTTTGTTTAAAGGTGATTTTTACGAAAACTACTTTTTACAAAAAAGTACTTTTTATAAGGAAAAAATATATTATACAAAGAAGTACTTTTTATACAACTTTACCTGTTATAAAAAATAACCTTTAATAATTTTTTTATAAAAAGTATCGTTTAGAAAATAGTACTTTTTATTTTTTAAAAGTACTTTTAATTAAAAAAAAACTATAAAAATTGACCTTTGTAAAGAAAATAAACCTTTTTTGAAGAGAGCAAAAAAAAGTTAACGTTCAACTGTAGACAACTTTTTAACGTTAGAGGAGCAAATAGCTTAATATTTTTTTGTTTTGATAAGTTCTAACAAATACTTATATTTTCTAATAAAATTTAATCGAATATTTTTTTCGTTTTTAATCCTGCCTGTCTATTTGTGTCTGCCTATTATTGTAATATTATTTCTGTGTCTGTGTATTGAACGAAATAAACAACAAATCAAAGTAGACAAAACTATATTACAAACATCTAGTGATATTTTATTACAATCACCACATAAGACAATAACAACGACAACAACTCCAGATGCATTATTGTCTTCGCTGCAACTTCTAAAAAGACATACAGCACGCAGTATAAGTGAATGTGTTGATATTGATTATGTAGATGAGCAACAAAATGACGGAGCCGGCAACAACAGCAACAACAATAATGACGACGATGAAGATGCGGAGGATGATTTCACAACATTGTCTGAAACGAATGAGTCCCAATATACAAACGCATCCTCGTCTCTGTTTACAAGTGCAAACAATGAATTTGCCACAAAAACAACCTCTTCATTGGGCTTAATCAATGACACTATTCCTGGTCATGGTGTGGTGAAAGTAATAGAAAAGCGGCCATACCGCAAGGGAACAACAGATGATGCACAAAATTTGCTTGTTAACTTTTCTTCATCCTCAGATGATGAGAAATCAAATCAATTGTACAATGCTGACAATGAATCTATCAATAGTATTGAATCTAAGGCGGAAATCTCAAGAGGTTTAGTTGTTGAGGGCAGTACTGCGAAAACACATTTATATACCGAAGATGAAGCGTGTCAACACGTCGATGATGTGGATGCAAGTGCCAACACCACTAATTTAAAAGCAAATAATGATGCATTTACTTCGTTCTTTAATAACATTAATGCAGGTAAATGAATAAAAAATTTAGGTTATACATACATACAAGTAACATAAAACTGTACGTTATGCAAATATGTAAGTAAATATGTATAATTACTATATAATATAAAATTGACAAAAATTTAATTTAATCTTAAGTAATCGTTTTGTGGGTAGTGTAAATGCTTCTGATGACATAATTTGTATCTCCATATACATATTCATACAAACACTAGTCGGCATAAGTATTGTGACGAAATAAAAATTGTGTATTTTTACGTTTGCTTTCTTAAAAATTATTGTTTATTTTTTTCCTTTTTATTTATAATGTATCAGCAAACAAATATTATTTTGTAGAAACTGAAAAAGATGTAAATTAAATTGTAATTTCATATGTTAACATACATACGAGTAAGTATTTTGACAAAAATATAATACTAAGATGACAAAAGTAGGGAAAAGAAGAAGCAGTTAGTAAAATATATATCGTCCTTTGGCTTCAATAACTTTTTGAAGGCGTCTTGGTACTGAATCCACTAAATTTTTAAAAATCTCTGAAGGTATTTCTTCCCATAAAGAAGTGACTTCAAAAATTGTCTCCTCCCTGGTTTTATTTAACGAAACTGATATTTTACTTTTCAAAAGAAGCCAAATGTTTTCTATAATATTTAAATCTTGACTTTGAGGTGGCTAGTCTAAAGTATTAACACCAATATCCTTCAAAAACTTGGTAATCATCCAGTATTTGTGGCACGGGGCATTATCCAGTTGCAGGATAAATGAAGGCGTTTCTGCTGAAAATATTACAAATTGCGTTGTAAGTTATTTAATGGGCACTTTATCGTTCACGTTAACTAATGTTCAGTTTAACTATGAGGAACTTTATCGTTAGATTGTAATAATAGCCATAACGATAATATATTGGAAACTAAAATGACTTTTTATATTAAAAACTATGTTGCATTTACACTTATTTACACGCCCTCGTAGTTCTGAAACTTTCACATTAAATATTTTAATTATTTTATAAGTTGTCTTTAACATGTCACAGCCAAAAGCATTCTAGTGTAAAGTACGTATTTGTTTTAATCTGGAAATTTTTAAGTTTTCTTTTTAAAAGAAAATTTACAAATTTTAAGTTTTCCTCTTTCATACTTTCCTTTCAATATATCACAAATGATGTTTATGGTCTTTTCGTGTTTTCGAAGTTTTAAATACATTATTTTTATACCAACCTGTTACAAAAAGCTTTCCTTTCTAAAAGGATAGTTAAATGAAATGCAAGAAATTTGCTCCATAAAATACTATGTATATATTAATGTATGTATCAACACAATAGCATGTTGAAAGAAACGTTTTCAAACTGCAGCCATATGATCGTTTAGAGTTTTGTTTCGAAAACATGAAAAAATAAAAATTCATATAAAAACTTTTGTACAACTAAAATGCAATAGAAAAAGTAAACGACAAAGTGTTTTTCAACAGCACTCACACATACATACACAACCAATTGAAGCAACAAATTCACATTGTAAAAAGCATCCACAAACATTCAAGTGTCCATTTCATTTTTGTAAACTTTCATCACAAGGATGTTGCATGTTAAACTATAATTGTTGTTTATTTTAAGATCAACCCGCAGTTATATATTTATATGCGTATGTACATACAATATGTATGTATGTGTGTCGGAATGTTCATTCAATTCAGCTGCTTGCAGGCATTCATGCATTGCAGGGATATTGAAAACTTCCTTTCTTTTCCGTATTTCTCTACTCACACATTTGTACTCGTATTTTCCTTATTTGCTGGCACACTTTTGCACACTAATTCTCATACCAACAAAATGTTTGTTCAAAAGCATGTTATAAGGTTTTTAGTGTGTTGTGTTAATAGTTTATGTCCTATTAATGGTATACTTGTATGTTTTTTATTTATTTTTTTATTTACGTTCTGCACAAACATTTTAAGATAAAACTTTTTCTTTGCCTTTTATAATTTTTATAGCATCTGAATCGGTAACAAAACTCTTTCGTCCTTCTGCATCATCAACCACAAAAAATATTACACCATCAACCAATTCTACAACAATGGATACTGTTTCATTGGCTTCGAATGCCAGTTCGCTTAAACGGGTGGATACTGAAATTATAGAATTTATTGATGAATCTTCACCTGACACAAGTAAAACTTTTCCAACACCTTCGACGGCCATTATGGGTGAAATACGTTCACTGGATTCCATTGAATCTTCTCTGTCAAATAAAGATGTGAAACCAAAAATAGCAGCGGAGAGCACTGAAACTCCAAAAAGAGTTGTTAGTAAGTATATGTGGAAGTTTTGAAGCAACGAGTGATTCAATTTAAACGTTTTATTTATTGCACTTAAAACATAACTTCAAAAAAAAATTATCATGCGGTCATGGCGGTTCTCGAAATATTCGCGAATTTTTAATATATTACAATTCGAAAATTGTAATGAATAAAACAAATTTTTCCATGTCATGTGTAACTTAGATATGTCTGGTGATATCATTTTGCTGGAAATTCAAGTTTCCAACAATCATTCGGTAAATGCGAAGTGATAAAAACCTATTTGGTTTAAAGGTTTGGTTTACCAATATATATTTCATGATCTGAACATACAGTACGTATATATATTTTTTAGAAAATACAAAATGACAATAACCGTTCTCTATTGACCAACAACATTATGACCATCATTGTTTTTGAATACATATGGACTAGTGACTAGTAATTTCCTGCGGATGTTATGGTGCCACGAAAAAAAGCTGTTGAATTATCTTCACTCCAAATGAGACAAGTTTGCTCCTTTACGTACCCATTCAAACAACAGTTTGAATTGAAATTCATTATCACGTTGTGCTTTAGTCCACTTGCTAACGTTGCTCTCATGTAATTCTAACCATAATGAAATGTAAAACAAATTAAATGAAAAACTACTACCTGCTGATAAATGGATTTGTCAAATAAAGCAGTATTGAAAACTTAAAGTTGTGAAGCTCTTAAAAAAACAGCTGCAGGCAATAACACCCCAGGAAATAATACCCAACAATTTCATTTGAAATAAAACCCCAATTTTAGAAAGAAATAAACCCTTAACAAAATCAAATAGTATCCCAGAAAGAAATGAAACAATGCTCCATTATTCCAGTCTTATTTTATTTGAAATAAAACCCCAAATTTTTAAATAAAATACTTACCTAAAACAAATTTAAAATTCCAAGATAAAAAGTTCTATATATAAATTTGCAAAAAAAAAAAAGATAAACTATGAAAGTTAAGTAATTATTTGACTTTTTTATATTGTATCCAAATTTATAATTTTCATATATAATATTAATTCCAAACATTTCTACATACATATATTTTAATATTACAACAATCTGAATTATAATAATCATATACATAACTTAAGGACGTTAATACACATAACTCTATATATTGTCTTATTAGTCGAAAATTGTTGCAATACCTTTAAAATAAAGGAAAATACGAGGTCTAATAAAAAAAAATAATCGTTATTTTCAAATTTCGTGAGTTACGTATGTTCGGTTTTCGCATTTTTTTCTGTTATGTTGGTATACATGTCTGTTATATATGTTAGCAATATCAGCCATTTTGGATTGTCAGTTTGTTTTTGACAGATAAAAAAATCGATCAAAGAAACTGTATTAAGTTTTGTGTCAAAAATTCAATTAAAGGCGCAAGGACATTTGAAATGTTGACTGTGGCGTTTAGCGAGTCTACTATGAGCAAAACATAAGTTCATTTGGTGCATAATCGGTTTAAGGAAGGCCGAGAAGATGTCAATGACGATGCTAATCCTGGTCGCCCGAGCACGTCAACAACCGATGAAAGCATTGAAGCAGTGAAGAAAATAATTTTGGATAATCGTCGAGTCACTATCAGAGAGGTTGTTGATGATGTTGGCATATCGTTCGGCTCATGCCAAGCAATTTTTACAGATGTTTTAGGCATGAAACGGCAGCGAAGGTTGTTCCAAAATTTATTAATTTTGAGCAGAAACAACGTCGCATAGACATCGCTCAGGAGCTGTTGAACATCGTTAACGACGATCCAAATTTCCACAAAAAGGTCATAGCTGTTGACGAATCACGGGTATATGACTATGACATTGAAACCAAAGCACTATCATCCCAATGGAAACGTCCAGAAGAGCCAAGACCGAAAAAAGCGCGTCAAGTTCGGTCAAATGTGAAGGTTTTGTTCCCTGTTTTCTTCGATTACAATGGCTTGGTGCATCATGAGTTCTTGACACCAGGTCATACGGTCAATAAGGAATACTACCTTGAAGTTATGTGCCGTTTGCGCACAGAAATGTGGGAAAAACAATCATAGATTTTGCACTATGATAACGTACCAGCTCCCACATCGATGCTTGTGCATGAGTTTTTGGCGAAAAACTAAACCGTCATCATGCCTCAACCACCGTATTCACCAGACTTGGCCCCTGCTGACTTTTTCCTCTCCTCAAAACTGAAGACAGGGATGAAAGGAAAACGTTTTGCTACGATTGAGCAGATAAAAGAATATTCGAAAAAGTAGCTGTTGGCGATACCAAAAAGCGCATTTCAGAAGTGTTTCGAGAATTGGAAAAAGTGCTTGGATAAGTGTATTATATATGAGGGGTATTACTTTGAAAAGGTTGCGATAGTTATTGAAAAATAAATAAATACTTTTTGAAAAATTTAATATAACTGTTGTTTTTTGATCGCACCTCGTACAATCAGTTTTTTACACTCACTAACATCCAACTGCTTTTGTTTGTGGGAAAATATTAGAAATTCCCTTTCTCAGTGTTCATTACTTAAGGCCTTGTTACACTATCATACACGATCGTGCGATCTACTAAATAAAGCATGTGTGCTGAAAAAGTACTAAAAATGCAACCGAGCAACAGAGTTTTTGACAAATCGTGCGATTTGAAAAATTTTATGAAACTTTTCAAAACATTATGGTTTCTGTGCGATCAGTGTGGTATATATTGTGAAAAATATAAGAATATTGTTTGTTCCTCAAGAAAAATATTTAAGTAATGTAAAATTATTATGTTAATAAAAGTTTTTAGTTGTTTTATTGTGTATATAAATTATTTCAATCATACTTGTTCCATAAAATTAACAGAGCACGCATTTTGGTAATAAAACTCAATAATTTGCAAGCGTTGTTCGTTTGTAAGACGATTCATGATTAAATTATAGTCCAAACTGAAGATGTTTGACAGTGACACAAGGTACAAAACGTGCGTGAGCTGTCAAAACTAGTGTTGCCAAAAAGATAATAGCAAAAAAATCACTTGTTATAATAGTGTGGCTTACAACGCCATTTTGAAGCGATTTTTTCAAGTCGGCCAGGCTTTTGAAACAGTTTCCTGTGAATGAATCGTACGATCGTGTAGGATAGTGAATCAGGGCCTTTATGATTAATCAGCGCGATCTGAATGCTGAGAAGTAATCATTACAAAATTATTTTTTTATGAATGGTAAACGCAAAAATCTTTGAACTGCAAAAACGGTACCGATTACTATTATTTGTAACATGTATTACATTTTCGTTATAAACTAAAAATGAAATAATCCCCGAAATATTTTTTTAGGGCTTTCTTCCATTTCTAATTATTGGGGGACTATTTCATATGAAATAATGCCCCAATAGTTAACAATGAGTTAATACATCAACAAATTAAATATCACCCCAATAATCGTTATTATTGTTCTCTGTACATTTTTTGGGGCATTATTTCATTTTTAATTTGGGGTTTATTTGCTGGGGGTTTTATTGCCTGCCGCCTTAAAAACACCCAATATTATCTGAAAGAAATCTAAATGTAAACGTCCGTAAAAACAAATAACAAATAAGATACGAGTTGCTTTACATTTTTCATGTACCCGAATAATACGAGTTGCTTTACATTTTTCATGTACCCCATTTGTGGGCAAAGTATACGACACCTACGGCTTAGTTGTTTGAAATTTTCGAAGCATGCTTTCAAAAACGCAGTAATATTCCAAAAATTTACATTTGTATATACTACATGGACTGAAAAGCGCCGTGCCTAGCACATAGATGGCGATAGTTTTATTACCTTTTTTCAGCTAATACTAATCTTCAAAAGACAGCTGTTCAAAAATTCATGATATTCTATTCATTAGTTTGTGAGTTATTATACCGTTCAAGCGAAGCAATGGCTTGAAAAGTGTTGTGGCGACTCTGCTCCATCAGAAGCAACATTAAAACGTTAGTTTGCTGACTTCAAACGTGGTCGTAGAGACACCGATGATGCCGAAAGCAGTGGACTTTCAAATGAGGCGGTAACACCAGAAAACATAAACAAAATTCACAAAATCGTTTTGAACTATCGACAAGTGAAGTTGCGTGAGTTAGCTGACATCGTAAATATATCAAAAGAATGTGTTGGCATTATATTGCATAAGCATTTGATTATGAGAAAGTTCTGTTCAAAATGGGTGCTGCGTTTACTTACTGTTGACCAAAAATGAAAACGTGTTGATGTTTCTGAGCAGTGTTTGGCCACGTTTATATTTAACAAGCCGCAATTGTTGCTTCGATGTGTGACAATGGATGAAACATGGATTCACCACTTCACTTCGGAATCAAAACTATCGTCATCTGAGTGGACATCAACTGGTGAACCTGGTCCAATGCGCCCGAAAGCACTACAATCGGCTGGAAAGGTTATGGCATTGGTATTTTGGGATGTGCGAGGTGGAATATTCATCGACTATCTTGAGAAACGAAATACCATTAACAGTGAATATTATATAGCGTTGTTGGAGCGTTTGAAAACCAAAACTGTAAAGAAACGATCGCATATGGCAAAGAAAAAAATTATGTTTTTCATCAAGACAATGCACCGTGTTTCAAGTCAATCAAAACAATGGCAAAACTACATGAATTGAACTTCGAATTGCTCCCGCATCCACCGTATTCGCCAGGTTTGGCTCCCAGTGCCCAAAAAAATGCTCGTCGCTAAGAAACTTCGCACGAATGAAGAGGTTATCCCTGAAACTGAGGCCTATTTTAAGGCAAAGCATTGGCATAGAAATGTTAGAGCGGCGCTGGAATGATTGCGCTGCTCTTTATGGAGATTATGTTGATGAATAAAGCTAATTTTGAACCAAAAAAACCGTGTTTTCTTTGTTAGAGCCGGCACTTTTCAGCCCATGTGTTACACCATTAATCATATATACATATATGTTATTTTTTGGCTTTGATTACTTTGAAGCAGCCGTAAATAATTTGTTACTCCGATTTCAATACAATATTTATTTTGCCAGTTCACTGCAATAACAACAATGCGGAATTAGGCAAAAAAAAAAAAAAAAAAAAAGTTTCACAGTACTCTTGCACTGTTGAAATCTAATATCTACTGGCTTTGTATGTATGGCAGTATAGCAATTTTTGCTATTAATAAGGAATATAAGACGATCTGTTTCTAGGCAGTAATAAATTGAAGAAAACAGCATTCTACTAACAGGTGTTTGTGGCACATTTGTTAACATTTCGGTTCTAAGGAAATCGTATTTCTTTATTTTAAACACACTTGCATATGATCATTTCGTAATTTTTTTTAAAACATAAAAAGCAGAGTAATATTATACATATAAGGTATATTATGCGGTTTTGTAAGTAACATCTTGTTAAGAAAAATTTTGGCTTTGCACGAATTCTGGCTAAAATACATACGGTGAATAATTGTAAACACCCAAACAATTTCGTGTATGAGAAATCGATTGCCCTTTGATGCTTAAGAGCTTTACTGCCTCCAAAGGATTATAGTAACATTTTAGCTAAACATTAAAAAAAGTTCATTCAAGTTGCAGCAGCTAAAATACGCAAGAGAGAAAAAATAAAAGCCCCCTAGAAAATAGGAAATCAATGATATTACTCGTATTACATATTTTTATTTTTTATTCTGACGTGCACCACCGCTTTCCGGTTATATATTAAATAAATATATCTAATATTATATGATGATGGGTGGGTATCATTCGTCTAGCTCGAGTTCAATCCTGGCTAAAGCCAAGAAATATTTTTATTTATAATTATAACAATAATTGCCGCGATCAATAACTCTTGATCAAAGAAGACAGGAAAAAATAATTGAATACACTAAAGCTGGGGGACAACTAGCTGTTTCACAGTCGCTACACTGTTCATCAGCACCCATTAGGATTCGAACTTCCAATACGGAGTACTTAAATTTGATATCAGTCATATTTGCCAAACTACCACAAAATAATCGTATGTGTGTTTAAAAATTTGTCATTCCCCTTCGTCCTTTATAAGAACAAACAACTTTCGATGAATCTTTTTCAATCAGCTGAAAACAATTAATTTTTTAGTCTAACGTATTTTAAAATTTTTATTGACGGCTTCTTGGTCGGCATGGTTACTAAAATTATAGATGAAACCATGATATAAAAAATACAAGGTAGTTTCATTCTCTTCTTATTATTTGTAATAAGGATTTTTGAAGTTTATTTTTACAGAGATAAAGCATGATATAAAAAATATCATGGATGATTCGATTCACCAAATAAAAAAGTCATACATACATAGTTTGATAGAAATAATATATTCTTCTATTTTTGAATTATAACGCTGAAGTTTACAAATATTATTATTAAATATTGAACGCGTTACCAAATATTTCTTAAAACCTTCCATGTTATTATCTATCCCTTAATTTATTTTACATGGTCTCACTTTAATTAAACATTTTACTTTGTAATAACAGTAACAACATACATAGTAGTGGTAATGGGCACGTGAACCTGGTACGGTGCACCAGGTACACTATGTTCACAACAAACTACTTATTATCAAACACTTTTATTATCAAACATTTTATTGGAATAAATAATTGTATTTGATCACCTTGATGAATTTGCTTTCAACATATTAAAATTCTTTATATATATATTTATTCTTTCCACATATAATATTTTTTCAGAAAATCCTTTTCTTACATCAACTTCTCCACTTCAAGAGAAATCAGATTTTGACCAAATTCAGCTGAGTTCTGATATTGGCTGCGTATATGAACAAACTATATTGTACTACACAGCACGTTTGGTGTCGGCTAGATTTCTGTTGGCAAGCAATGCTAGCGCTCTGTACGATGATATCTCTGTAAGAGTATCCATCAAAAGTGTATCTCTCAATGTAATTGGCCAATGCGTGCGTCTTTGTCCAGAAATTTTAGCAATTTCTGTAAAATTTATGGAACATGAAAAGCCGAAAGAAAAGTCGCCGGAGGTGAAAGATGTCGGTCCGATAGAATCTCATAGTCCCTTACAAATACCAAGTGATAATAGTTCGAATGTAGGACAGGACTATGAGCATCTGGAAGTTGTAACAGTTTTGAATACGGAAGTAGCAAGAAAGCCTTCATTTTCTCAGTTAGATGTGTTTAGTGTTGACGACAACGAAGCACCTTTACTGGAAATAATTGATGACCACTTTGGCAAAAGTACTACGGATTTCAATTTCAGTCAACCTGCTGCAAAAATGACTCGTAGCGCCGATCCCGTCTTATTTAGCAAACCCGAAGATCGTGTAAAAAACTCTCCTATTCTGAAAACAAAAAAGGATTTAACAACTTCAGAAATTATTTCATCGGACAATAAGTTTCAAGATTTTGTCGAAATAACTAAAGCTGAAGAAGACAGACCTCCATTAGATATGGCTCCACCCAAACCTCCTAAGCGTACCAAGACAATAAAGAAATCGAAAAGAGAAGCTGAACTAACACAAAATAATTTAAATAAACTACTTGGAAATGAAAAACAATTTTTGTACCAGGTTTTGTTTTACTACAATCATGATGATCCCATTTTAAGAGCTGGTGTTCAAACAATAATAGGTCACTACTGTCGTTCTTCGCAAGCTGGTCTGTATACGAATTCGATCATAAATTTACAACATTTATTGGCTATTCTTTGCGTGGTAAGTTAAGAACTAAATAACTCAATAAAATAAGTTAAATAGAGTTATAAGCCTTTTACTATTGCAGAAACATTTGTTTAATAGCCGTATAGTGCAAGACATAAGTTTTTAATACCAAGCTTTTAAAGCAAAACAAAATTTCTTTAATTAATTCTAGTGTTGTTGCTAGTCATCAACGTTGCTCCCAACATTTTTAACGCAGATTTTTATCGACAAGTTCGTAGTGTTGGGCGAAATTCATTATTCGCTCCATTTACTGCCTAAAACAATTACTGCTTAAAACATTTCCAGGTCGTATACTCTCCTGTTTTGGTGATAAGAACTGTCCCCTAGATCGTGTGACTTAATACCATTAGATTTCATTTTATGGGGTTATTTGAAATCACAGATCTATGACAACGAGTCCACAACCATACGGCAGTAAATGAAGAGATTTAACGTGGCATCAATGAAATTCAGACATATTTATACATATCATTTGATCATAGGAAATTGCGACAAACGAGTGCGAATGTGTGCGAATAGCAGTGAGGGCCATTTGCTCGAAGGGTTATTTCACATATAACTCTATCCTATGTACTTTACAATTCAATAAACAAAAAATTAACAACTGTGTTTTCTACTTAATTCAAATCTCGCATTAATTTTGGAATACCCTTTATTTGTTGAACTCAACAATATAATAATAAAGATTTTGGAGTTTCCTTTTCCTTGCTAGACTACAAATAACCGGTTAACATTACTTGACATTAAACAAGAACAAGAGAAGTCTTTCTAGCATAATTATTTGAAAAATTATTTGAAAAATTATTTGAAAAAATATTTAATTGTTTTTTTTACAAAAATGTGCGTAACTTTTCGAATTTTATTTTTTATTTTAATCATAAACTTTTGCTTGCTTTTAGTTCGTACGAATTTTATCAAGCATTAAATTTTATTTATGTATTATATTTTTTTTTCAATTTTTGTTTTGCAGGGCCTTCAGGATGACATCCATACAGTTGTTATACAAGCTTTAAACACATTCGATAAAATATTTCCATATGTGATTTACACGTACATGTCAGAACCGTCATCATCTCTGTGTCAAAAAGAGCAACGAAAAAAACAAGAAACTCATAATAAAAGGAAAAATAAACAACAAGAAAACTCATTGAAAGTTGAAAAATCATATGAAAATGCCTCTGGAATAACACAAACAGATAAAACAGGAACTGATACTACTGCTGCCACTAACTTTAAGTGTATTTCGGGGCACTTCAACGATAATGATGTGATTATAGATGCACTTTTGAATGCCTTTCAATTGCAAACAAAATTTAACAATGACTTCAGTAAAAATTCGGGTCCCAATAACACAAACACAACGAATGAAGTCGATGATTTTGTTAGTGGACATGCTGTTAATGATATTACCAACACAACCAAACTCCCTTCCCCATCTTCTCAACAGCAAAAATTTGATACGCAGCACCATAATGTAACAACAACAACACCATTTCCTTTATCCTGTCTTACAAGTCATGGTTCTTGTTGTTGCGGCAACAAGCCCAGTTCATTATTCGTATCACCAAAATTGCTTTTGAATAAACTTCGTCTATGTCACTACAACAAATATTGGTTGGTCCAAAATAAATATGCTGAAGTTATTTCAAATTTAAATTATGCTTCACTACGTTCTTATTACGGAAATAACTATACCAACAACACGAACAGCAAAAACCACAATAAATATACCACTGGCAAATGCAATTGCTGGTGTTACCCATCTTCAGACACTGATGCGTCTTATAATGCATGCTCCAGCTGTCACTCACATTGCTGTTGTTGTGGTAACTCCTTAAATGGGCCTGTAGATGATGGAGATAATGCTGATTTTGTCTGCAACTTAGAGGTTAGTATTCTTATTGTTATTTTCTTTTCATTTGGTATTGTGTACCCATTCTATTTCCTTTTTTTTTCTTTATTTAATCAAACAGTTTTCTTAACATTTACAAACAACTATTAAAATGTTTGGGTTTTCGCATGTTGATGTGCAGCTAAATATTTAAAAAAGATGTGTGTACATACTAATATATTTTTTAATTAAAAAGAGCAAACAAGACTAGTGATGACGAGTTTTTTAAGAACTTGTGATTCCGTAAATTAAAAATGTAAAATTTATAAGTATTAGGGTGGTCGAACTTTTAATTTATTTGACCGGTTTTATATCGAGTTTCTTGGTTTTATTAAACCCAAATTTTTCAAAGTCCATGTTTCGATTTTTTGATATCTGAATACAGAAAATATATACAGCTTTTTTTTTTGTGTTTCCCATCTGTCTATATATCGGCTTTTCATAGAAGCTAACCTAATCAGTAGACTTGGAAACGTGTGAAAATATGGCCAAACATTTAACTTACACTTTTTTGTTTTCAAAATGAGTATTTTTTTATATTGGACCAGTACTCAAGAGATAACATATGCAGTGCATAGTATTACAACTAGTAAAATAGGTTATAATGAGGAGAAAAGAGGGAGTAGTATTAGTGGACACTTGATCTAAAACTGTCATTACAACGCGGAAAGACCAAAGCAAACGTTATAACATTAAAGTGTTGGAATTAAATTATCAGCGGCTCTTACTCTTTGTTTTAATTTAAAATATTTTTAAGTATAATTCTATTTTCAACGTCTACATGTGACCGTATTAGGTGTGTTTCTTTACTCTGCCTTGAGATTCCGGGGGATCTTAATTTGTACAAGAAGCGTGCCCGAACTTTAAAATTTGACAAATCAGAGCGCTTTTGTGAGAACAGTATGCTCCTCTTCTTGCACAAAACAACCGGTACTTTTTCTTGGTGCAAGTATGGACAACTAGTTAAGTAATCAACCAATCAACAAATAAACAATGAATAAATAAAAACAAAAAATTTAAATTTATTTAAATCAACTCATATAATAATCTGAATACAATTATATTCATAACGGGTGTCCGCCGGCAAGGTATACTACTCGCAGTAATTCCATTGTAATCCTGGCTGTATGCGATCTGATACCGTCTTGTTGATACCACAGGTTAATCAAGCTCAAAGCATGTAGTTGTGGCGCTAAAAAGCTTTCATTGATATCACAATATCGCTCCCCATTCACAGTTACCTTTACGCCGTTTTCATATTCATTTGCATTTCAAGAAGTAATGCCCAATGATTCCTCCTGACGATGATCATCCTTGTCACCCAAGCACGTCAACAACCGATGGAAACATTGACGCAATGAAGAAAATGATTTTGGATAATCGTCGAATCACTATCAGAAAGTTCGCTGATGATGTTGGCATATCGATCGGCTCATGCCAAGCAATTTTTACGGATGTTTTAGGCATGAAACGTGCATAAGCGGAGATTGTTTCAAAGTTGCTAAATTTTGAGCAAAAACAACGTCACATGTACATCGCTCAGGAGCTATCGTCATCAACGACGATCCAAATTTCCCCAAAAAGGTCATAATGTGCCATTGAAACCAAAGCCCAATCATCCCAATGAAAGCGTCCAGAAGAGCCAATACCGAAAAAAGCACGTCAAGTTCGGTCAAATGTAAAGGTTTTGTTCCCTGTTTTCTTCGACTGCAATGGTGTGGTGTATCATGAGTTCTTAGCACAAGGTCTTACGGGCAATAAGGAATACTACATTGAAGTTATGTGCCGTTTGCGCGAAGCAAATCATCAGAAACGCACAGAATTGTGGGAAAAACAATCATGGATTTTGCACTATAATAACGCACCAGCTCACACATCGATGCTTGTGCGTGAGTTTTTGGCCAAAAACAAAACCGTTATCATGCCTCAACTACGGTATTCATCGGACTTTGCCCCCGCTGACCTTTTCCTCTTCCCAAAACTGAAGACACCGATGAAAGGAAAGCGCTTTGCTAGGATTAAGAAGGTAAAAAAAATCAAAACAGGAGCTGTTGGCGATACCAAAAATATAATTTTAGAAATGTATCGAGGATTGGAAAAGACGCTGGCATAAATGTATTATTTCTGAGGGGGATTACCCTTGAAGGGGACAATATAGTTATTGATGAAAAAATAAATTTGTTTATCAGTTCTCCTATATTTTATTTTAGCCAAAAATACTCTCCTAATTGATGTTCCAAGGTTCAGAAAATACACAAATCGAACACGCAATATACTGTTCAAAACTAATCAACACATACATATTTTTATTTTCATATCAATTATGTGTGTCTCTACATGTTGATCGATACCAAATACAACTATGTATGCTGTTTTATTGTAATATTTAGTTGCGCACACGAACGTGAGAAGTTAGATTTGTAACAATAAAGTATATGTACGATAAACAAGTTTTAGTGTAGTTTTACATTATGCTCGTATACGTGTACAGCACGATAAGAATTTTCTCGAATGTTTATATTTTAAGTTCATATACGTGTATGGTAAAACTTACATGAACGGTGCAAATACATACAGTTTTGAAATTGTTCACAGTAAAACTTACGATAAAAACCAAACAGCAGTGCGTCAAATGGCGGAAAAATTGTATGGACATTGTGGGTGACAAAATTATTTTTGTGAAAGTTTATGCCAACGGTCTGAAAAAAATATATATTTTTTTTGAGCTCCGGGCTGATAAAATGTCCTTACGAATTATAAATTTTTTAGTAACTTCGTCATTTACGAAACGATTTTCAATATTCTTTTGGAAAAGTTTGTCAACGGGATTTTGTATATCGGATAGGCAAATGCCCGTCCAAAAAATATATTTTTGAATAATTTCGACACTTATTAGTCAATTTTCAAAACTCTTTTATTAATTGCAAGTACTGCTCATACTTGGGTCCCATTCAATATTTTTAAAGAAAATGTCCGTCCGAAAAAACAAATGTTATAACTCTGTAATTTTTATAGTCATAAAGCAGCTCTCGACAGCTCTCGCGTTATCGAAATTATTTCGTAAGTGCGGCCGGCACACTTGCTGTTTTTGTTGTTCGGCCTTCCAAAGTTTTCCATCGCGCTCGCACTGGTCAACGGTTTTCCTCAACTACCTGTATTGGTTTACAGTTTTCCTAGAGGTGTTTGGTTGTTAACAACGCTGCAACTTCCTATGTGAAGGCATAGGTCGTTGTAGTTAGTCACAGCGACATTACAAGTGTACTGTTAATACCACATTGGGCATATAGTCTCCGTCAGCGAGCCCATGCTGTGCAACTTTGTATTTGTAACTATACAGTTGCAAATAAATTTGCAAAGTATAGGATGCACAGCATGGGCGGAATAACTTAGACCTTATGCCCACGATGGTATTAACAGTATTTCTTTTGCGGCGCTGTGACTAACTGTACCGACCTATGCCTTCGCATAGGAAGTTGCCGCGTGGTTAACAACGAAATACCTCACAAAAACTGTAAACTACTACAGTTAATTGAGGTAAACAGTTAACCAATGAGAGTGAGACGCAAAACTCTCGAAGGCCAAACAACAACAAGCCTGACCGCACTTAAGAAATAATTACGATGACGCGAGAGCTGTTCCCCAGCCCAGAGCTGCTTTACGACTGAGCTTACTTTGCAAACTTGATTGCAACTGTATAGTTAAATAAATAAATAAAATTTCATATACAAAGAAATACAAAAAAAAAAAAAAAAAAAAAAAAAAAAATTGGACATTGAACGAAATAAGGCTAAAACTGTTTCTTCTATTGGAATGAGCATTCGAATATAGATCGATATATGTACCTACTTGTATTATAAATATTAAATAAACATAACTAGTATTAAGTTTTTCACAGCAATGCGGTGCTTTATTATCTCAACTGAGTAACATCAAAATGTACTTATTTGTTAAGACTTCTTACTAGTTTTGTAAATATTTTACCAATAGTTTAAGAAAATGTAAATTCTGTACACAAATGTCTATATTGGCGTATTGTGCCTTGAAGCATAAATAAATAAAAAATACTTTTTTTTTTTATTTTCGAACAAATAAATACTGAGGGCAAATAATAATAATAGACATTTGCTAGCTAGTAAAGCAAATAAATCTCATATAAACTTTGAAAACCAACAATTGCATCTAATGCTTTTGTAAGTTTGTTTGTTAATACGTTTGTTGATTTGCTTAAAAAATTTAATCTTGTTTCTTTGCTTTGCCTTTCTTTGGTCCATAGAAATTTACTTTATTGTGAAAAAAAAGAATATAAAAAACATACATAATGAACATCCTTTTTCCGTTCTCGTTACAGAATTCATTTATTGATGAACTTTTGCAATTGGTGGGCGAAGATGATGTTCGTGTTAGAGAACATGTCTCAAAATGTTTGTGCAATTTTATTTTACAAAATGCCAAAAATAGCAGCCTTCAACAGCAAACATCGTCACAGTTTCCACAAAAGAAAATATCTTTTAATAACAATGATAAATATTCCCTACACAAAACTTATATTCAAAATCTAAAGTTATTGATTAACTTCTTAGACTATAGTATCTTTAATGACATGTCACCAGCACTAAGATGCTTATTAAATCCACAACAAGAACAGCAAAGTGACATTTTAACTAGTTTGGATACGATGTTTATGGGGTCATCTTCGTCATACCCCGCAACTTTCTCGTCTTGTTCATTTAATACGGATTTGCCAAAAAGGGAAGAAATTGAAACAGTTTTAGCTAAAGTTTTGTATCGCCTAACGAATAAATTAATGTCGCTGGAAAATAAAACTCTTCAGGTATGTACTCGTAATTTTAGATATTTTATTGGTGTATTAAACTTACTTTTGATGTTGATTTTTTATTTTTTTTTTGTTTACATTTATTTCTTAGTTTGGCATAATTTTGTGTACAAAATATTTGCTAACGTATTTTTCATTTGCCGATTATTCCTCTGCCTGGACCGAGTTTAATTTTATGGAAATCTTCGTTAAGTTTTCCCAGTTTAACTACAACACAGCAGTTGACTTAACATGTCAAAGTGATTTGATTGATGTTAGCAGTAAACTAATTGTTGGTAAGTAAGAGACTACAAATTTATTTTTGATACAGGAGCAACATTGTTGTTAATATGTAGCTCTACAAAGGAAAACAACTTTAGGCTGCTCTTTCACTATGATATCTACAATACATAGTTCGGTTCAGGGTGCAGTTTCTTTACACCTTGGATTTAGTTTTAGAGGTACATACATATGCATATCGTTATGCATAAAATCGCAAAAATAGATTATCATTAATTACAAATAACATTCAAGAGCAAAAATTGCCTAAAAAAATATATTAAATATAATATAACTCCCATCTATATATAAAATAAAAGATGTGTGTTTAGTCATTAACAAAACATTAAAGACATCTAGTCCAAATAATAAAAAAAAAGTTTGTAAAATTTGTTGCATGCTGTGAAAGAGTATTCCAAAGACAAATACGATACAGAAAAACTGCTATTCAGAAACAAGGCACTGATACTTGGGAATTTTTATTTTTCTTTTACCCTTTCAAGATCAGGCAAAGCAAATTTTTTTAAATATAAATTTCGGCTTCTGAATGTATGTGAAGCGAGTTTAGTTTTCTTACCTTTAAGATGAATGACCGCGCCTCCTTAGATTATAAACGTATCTTACTATGATATTAAATAATACTGCAAATTTCCTCTTACTAACACTATCACAACAAGAAAACAATTCATAGCCATATACGGTATCAAGTAAGTTTTAGCAAGTAACATTCTTATTTTTAAAGGTGTAAAATATTGAACTGACCATAATGTTCTCAGTTTAGCATACGATCTAGCAACCAGTGCGCTAAAATGATCTGTATATTTTGGACGCTCTACTACCTAAATTTTCTGTCCATTGACTACAATATCAACTTCTGTATAGTTTTTTTTTATGAATCAGCAGACATTTAGATTTTTAGGATTAATCTTTAAGCAGTTTGCAGATGCCTACCTTTCCCAAGCTTAATCTTGTTGGAAACAGTATTATTCATATGCACTGAATCTCCCCAGGTTTGCTTTGGTGTACATCAAACCACGACACTCTGGTATTTGGACATATAGGGGTAGAAGTTGCTCGTTTGTTTTAACGAACAGGAAGCTGCATGACATACATACAATGTATTGGATTTCCGAAACCCTTATCAAGGGTTAATTGGCAGAACGGGGATCAGCAAAGCCTCCGGGAGGTTCTGCTTGCAGGACATCTTGGCTGATCATATTTTAGCTGATATATTGCCTGCAAGAGTCTGGCTGTGGTTTAAATCTAAAATCGTTTCCCTGATAACTATGGTGAAAAAAATTATGTCAGAAATAGGGCCAGAAACAAAAATATAAATTGAGTTTTTGTGCAATTTAGTATTTCGTTGAGCTCGCTTTGTTTTTAAAACTGCGTCACATCGCCTTTTAATAAAGTCAACAAGTTTTTGACATCTTTCAGGCGGCATGTTTTTCCAAGCATCTTCAATAACTCTCGAAAACTCATTTATATTTTTGGGTTTTGCTTCTGAAAGTGCTATTTTACATCCCGCCACAAATTCTCTATAGAGTTAAAGTATGATAACTGTGCAGGCCACCCCATAACTCTGTTGGAATTTTCTTCAAAAACTGTTTTTGCGAGGCATTTCAGAGACATTTTGTACTCAGCGTCTACATATTTCCGAGCATCCGTGATATTCTTTACAAATATATTGGATCAACACCATAGTAAGAAAAGCAGGCCCATACCATTATGTTGGAGCCCCCATGTTTCACAGTCTTAACTATAGGTGGTACTCTTTGGTTTCAAAGATTTCCAAGTCTGCTGATGTTTAGGGTAGCTGCTATGAAATATCGACATACAGACAGCTAGGAAACGTAGAAAACAAGCGGTTTATAATTTTTGATTTTTATTAAAATTTGTATATCTACAAAAAGAAACTGCAATTATTTGTAGTGCCGCCAAATGCATACTGAGTAAAATTTCTGTCACAACACTTAATAAGCAGGAAAATTACCGTTATGTTTTTACTGAAGCTTCTAGCGATCATAAAATACGAAAACAACCGTGTTCAAAAACAGGTGTAAATAAAATGCAATTCAATGTTAAAACAATACAGCAACGTGCTGCTATTATTTATACCCCAGCTGTAAGTTGTGCGTGTGTACAAGAAAGTAAAGCGAGAACCTTAGCTTGCTATAAAGAATTTCATTCAATTCAATTGCTTTAGAATGCTAGAGTAGTATTAAAATAATTTTGCCATCATCTAGTTTAAGCCGATAGAAAAAGTGATAATTTTTTTTAGTCTGATATTTCGCCAACAGTTTGTTAGCATCGGTAGGAAAATTAAACATTTGATAAATAGTTATTTAAAAACCACAATTGTCAAAAAATTCTGGTTTGCAGAAAATTTAAACTTAAAAAATATCTAACAATATTAACAAACTAAAAATAACACAATTCAAATTAACTTATTCTGCAACCAACACATGCCTGTTTAGCTAGATAAAAATCGGCAATTAAATGAATTTAATACATGGTTTAAATAAAATAAAACCCCATATTATATTTTTAGGTGTTTTTCACGATTTGGACTTTTTTCATTTTCATACATGACAAACGGCTGATTTATATTGATAACTAGTGATTATTATACTTTAAATTAAAATTTTAGATTAAAGAAATAAGCAAACAAATTTGCACGAAAGAAAAGTAAAATGAGAAGCGCAAATTACTCTCTCATAAGCATTCTCATTCTTCGAATTTGCTCAAATTTCAACAATAAATTTTTTTTGCAATTATACGTACGTGCAAAAATACAAAAGCGGATTGATATTGAAACTACGTAGCGCTAGATGGCAGCACAAACAAAATTCCGATCTGTCAAAAGTCAGCTGTTAAAATTTCACCCAAATTCATCGATTAGTTTATTTCGCCAGTCGCTAGAAGTAAGCAACTTTTGTGTTTCTTGTAAAATGGAAAAAACGGAATTTCATGCAGTGGTTAAACACTATTATTTAAAATGGAAAACGGAGAAAGAGATAAAAGAAAACATTACGGTGAGATTGCCGAATAACAAGAAGGCCAAAAGAGGTGGTTACTGCAAAAAATTTCAAGAAAATCCTCGATATCGCTATGAATGATCGCCGAGTCAAGTTACGTGAGATTGTTGAAGTGGTAAACATATGAACGTGTGTTCAACATTTTGCATGATAATTTGCATATGAAAAAGCTATCAGCAAAACGAATGTCGCGTTTGCTCAGTGTCGAATAATAAGGAGTTCGATAGACCACTTCTCAGCGTTTGGACATGATAACGCGTAGTCCTGTTGATTTTTGAAATCGATTAATAACTCAATCGAAACAATGGGTGGTAGCTGGTATAAGTACTCCGAAGAAGGTGAAGACAGTGAAATCGGCTGGCAAGGTTATAGCCACTGTATTTTGAGATGCATACGGAATATTGCTCATCGCAGGAAAGTATTATCGTGCATTATTGGATTAATTGGTTGATACAATCAAGAAAAAACTACCACATTTAAAGAAGAAAAAATGGCTCTTTTTCAAGACAACGAACCACTTCACACAGCATTAGATACGATACTAAAATTACATGAAAAATTGTCCAGATTTAGCTCCTAGTGACTTTTTCCTATTTCCAAACTTGAAAAAATGGCTCGGAGGAAAAAGATTCATCTCAAACGAAGAAGTGATTACCGAAACTAACGTGTATTCTGAGGGGTTCCCAAAATCGTATTATTCAGATTGTATAAAATAATTGGAATATCGTCTTACTAAATGTATTGAGCTAAAAAAAGACCATGTTGAGAAATAAATGGTTAAAAAAAATTTTTTTTTTTCTACTTAAGTAGCTTTAATATCAATCCGCCCTCTTAGTTGTTCAATTGTTTAAATTAAGTGCCAATTCACGGATAGCGTAGCTGTTCGTTCTTTCGCACAATTAAAAACAAAAACAACATTCAAAATTTTGTTATATGTAACTGTGCGAATGAACGAACAGCACTAAGTAAACTGGCGCCAAGAAAAAATCTCCCGTTACTTTCACGAAAATAGTTCATTCAGGCGATAATACACTTACTTATTCATTAATTTTTAACCAAAAATTAAAACAAACTACCGATTATTTTGAAAAAAAGTCATATATGTATATTTTTTTTTTGCTCAAACTCCTAAATGTTAATTTTATCCACAAATGCGGCTTGTTTTTAATGTCTTATTGAAAATTCATGCAAGAGTTTTTCGTAACACGAATGAAACATTTCTCGTAACATTAATGTAAAAAAATTTCGTGAAAAAATGTAAACGTCGTGAAAAATTATAAACTTGCGTTTAGCAACATTTTTGTTTCATTAAAACTTTTCATCAAATTAATGCAGGATTGGTGAACGAAACGGCTACATTCCCATAATGAGGCATTTTTCCTTCAGTGAAATCAGTATTGTTTTGACTCTTGTCAAAATAACTGCATTTTTTATTTGGCTCTCGAAAGGTGAGTTCTTACTAGTATTCTCAATTGGATAAAACATTATAGCTACGATATTTTTTTTGATAGGCTTTTATATATAGTTGTAGCAAGTACATATAAAAAAATAACGATGTATTTTGGTTCTCTTTGCGTCTTCTGAGATAGGTTATACCGAAGTTTAACTGTAATTGCACACTGCACAGTTATTATTGGTTCATAAAATTAAAATAGAAGCACTTTGTTGCACTGTGTAATAAATCGGTGGTTAAATAATAGGTGTGTTCCACGTGAATAACAATTTTTGTGCAATTTTGAGAGAGTAATTTTTTCATTTCCTGTACAAATTAGCCCGAACTTTTTCTTTAGGTAAGTTCGGACTAGAATCAGCTGTTTTATGTTTACATACATATGAAACTGAAAATTTGCAAGTTGGAAAAAGTTTTTGTTCAAAAATTAGTTAAAATCAAAATAAAAGGTTGTCCAAACTAAAAATAACGTTGTGAAGTTGTAAACAGAACATGCTTTTGGCTTTTCATTTTATAAATATGTAGTATAAAAATCTATTGAAAATTTCACATTGCTTTTAATTTAACAGCTGTTGCCAGTAATGCAAATCTTTTGTTTATATGATGTTATGCGTTTTGAGCTTCTAAAACCACTAAAATATACTATAATCTAAAAAGTAAGTAGCACTACTATTGCAAAATGCACAATTGTGGTTTTGGGTAAAATTTGCAAATTTAGAGAGTAATTTGCTTTTTACTCTCATTAGTCCGAACTAGTCCGAGATCTCGTGGAACACAGCTAATGTAAGAAATTATTAAGAATGACTGAATTTAAATGTTGCAACTAAATTTCAAAAGCAATTTACAGGGTAAAATAACTGAGTTTTTATTCGCTATTTTAGCTTGTCGATATATAGATAGCTGGAAAACATAGAAAACAAACTGTTTATAAATTTTTTAGGGTAAAATAACTTTATTCGAAGTATTGTTTTTATTGCAATATTTAAAAGTTATTTTGTAATAATATAAATTTGTTTGTAATAATATAAATAAACGGTTTGTCATAATATAAATAAATATGTTGTTATTGCAGGTTCATTAATATTTCAGCCAGATGTCCGTGGCAATAGTGACACCAATTTGAGTCTTCTTAAGCATATAATAAAAATTATTAACATTTATTATCATATATTTACGAATCAAAAGCCTTTTGCAATGGCCAGAAGCCAAAAAGTTGAACTTTTTAGTATCGGCCATTTTGGCAATGAGTATGTCTATATAAAACTTTATCAAACATTAAAAAGTGCCTACGATAATTATAAGGTAAGTATTTCGTATTTCATTTACTAATTTGTTTGTACGTGTTGTGTTTTAAACACAACTGCTATATTTTGCAAAACTTCTACAGAAAAACATATTTATGTACAATGTTTAAAGAATTTGGTTTTTATAAAAATTTCTTTTCTTACTTTTTTGTTTTGTTTGGTAAAAAAATAATAAAAAACAAATTTATCAAGATTACCATTAATGAGGAAGCTGGCAGCAAATTAATTTCCCTTTTAAAAACATGCTTAAACTCAATGAGTGCATGCATTGAAATGATGCCTCATGAGGCGGCAGCAAATGCTTATATTGTTGGCGGCACTAGTGGCAGTGGTGGAAGTGCTGTTGCCAAAAGTGCAACGGATGTAAATGCTGTATTGTTTCCAAATGCAATGCCAACTGGAGGAGCATCCATGGTTTTAGCAGCAGCAACAACTACGGGAACTTCTACAACAACAGTTTGTAGTGCGGTATTGAAATTAATTGAAGAAACTCTTCAGTACTTGACCAAAGTCATAAATTATGCACCAGAAGAGAGCTTAGCATGTCTGCGACAACTGTTGAAATATTTGTTTGCTAGAAATTATGGCAACAGACAACAACAACAGCAGCAGCAACAACTACAAAATAGGCAAGGCCATTACCCAACAACAAAAACAACTATAACAACACCGTTTATAAAAACCTTTTTTAAGGCCAAATGCAAAGAGTTACATTGCCTAAGCAAAGATGACGGCTGTAGAATAACAACAATATTCAACAAACAACATACAAATCAACCACCGCCATCATCATCATTATCTTCTGCTGCAGCAGATTCAACATCACCCCCTTTAATGTTTGCACACTTTCCTCAACATCCATTATCAACAGCCACAAAAACAGCATCTACAACAATTGTACCACCACCAGTGCAATTACTAACGAAAGAAACTTCCGTTTTGCATGATTATGATTCTTCTTCTCTTAATAGTCCTGTCCTGGGAGACGATGCTGCTAATGCTTGTTATAGTTCCTCTGAAAGTGTTGTTGGCCCACAAGATGATTATCTATTGTTGGCAGAACTATTTGCAAGTAGTTTAGAATTTCACACTTGGAAATCAGAACATGAGTCAGAGTTATCCAAACATATAAAACTCTTTGAGCCTTTGGTCATACATTGCTTAACGGTAAGTACTACATACTATGTACATACATACATAAATCTTGTGCTCGTTATATTTTGAAACACTCTACTCCATGATTATTTTTTTTACTACTATTTACCGTTAAGCCTTCATATTTATTTATTTGTTTTTTTTCGGTTTGTAGCTATTTCTTAAATGTAATGGCAGAGTGCAAGCCCAAATATTGGAGCTGCTAGTAATATTGTTAGATTTTAATGTTACCTACAGTATATTGGACTCAAAGAATGTAATATTTGACAACATTTTGAAAAGCTTGGATATAATTGAGAGTGGCATAGCACGGTGAGTAGAAATCTTAAATTTAATCAAGAATATCTACAAAATTTCCAGTCAAATAATTTTGCATACAATAGCCATAGAAATGGAACTGTTTTTTGCCATGATTCCATAAACTTACTGTCTGTTTGATCGAACAACTAAAAGAAGTATTAATATCATAAGATCTGATTCTTAATCGTAGACCTTTGATTAAAAAAAAAAAAATATTGCACACTCTGAAACAGAGAATTAAAAAACGTGAAATAAACAAAATCAGTGAAATATATTTTTATCTTGCTCCTTTAAATATTTGCAACAACTTTCTCTAGCTCAAGGTACTTTTTGGTATTTTTATTCAATTCAATAAAAAAATAAAAATAACAAATAAATTAAAATTAAATTAAATAAAAAAAAAAAAATAAAATAAAATAAAATAAAATAAAAAAATAATAGTTTTATCCTAATATTCTTCGAACTTCTTATATATTAAATAATTTATATTTTTGCAACTTAAGATCTTTTATTTACCGTAACATTTTAATTTTCCTGAGGATGATAGCAAACTGTTATCGAAATATCGAAAAGAAGACGAAAAAACGTAACTTTTTGTAAAAAACATAAAAGATCTTAAGCTGCAAAAATATTATTATTAATATAAAAAAAAATAATACACAAACAAATTTTTCCTGAAAAAGTCTTCCGATGACGAAATATCGAAAAATAAAAAAACCAAAAAGGACCTTGAGTTAGCGAAATTTATTGCAAATATTACAGTGAAATAAATAAATACAGAAAATTCTACAAAAAATTTATTTTTCTTTGCTTCTAATGTACGTTTAATTTAAAAATAATAATACAAAAAGACTAATCCGAATCGGATGCTAGTTAAATGCATTTAGCAATCGAATGCTTTCCAAATTGCAATAACTTGTATACTGGTGGGTAATTATAGACGATTGAGAATGTATACATGTATATTAGGGTAGTTCGATTGGAAGGACAAAAATTTGTCGACATTGCGCCATCGATTTTGCGATAGCTTGTAGCATAAAATATCCACTACAACATATCAAAAAAAATTTTTTTTGAGGCGCGCAATTTTAAATCTTCTGACTTTTTATCAACTTTTATTTTTAAGGTTTTTTAGTAGGTAATACAGAAATCGACTAAGTTTTTAATATTCCTTTCAAAGGTGAAATTTATTTATAAATTATTACTAAATTAATTTTTATGAAATTGAAGTACACTATTTTGTTTTGCTATTATTTTGATAAATATTAGTCTTGACAGTTTATATTTGGCAGTCGTGAAGTAAACAACTGGTTTTAATCGTTAAAACATTTCATCAAAACCAATCATAGGTTACTGTTACTATAAGAAAGTTACGCAAAATTTATGGAAGAAACAACGTGCCACCAAAACGCACTATTTATCGTGTAGCGAATAATTTCGAACAAAAAGGGTAAGTGAAAGCTCCAAGCATGGACAACAACGTACTGCAAGACCGGCTGTAAACATTACTGCTGTTCAAGAAACTGTTTACATTTGTTTCCATTTAAGATTCAGTTGACACAAGAGCTTCTTCCATAAGACTATTTACGCCGCCGTACATAGGCCAATAAGTTACTGCACGCCCATGACAACCCCGATTTTCATGAAAAAATGAGTGACGAGGCATGTTTTCATTTGAATGGATATGTAAATAACAGAATAGTCAGTTGTTCTGGGCAATGCAAAACTTCTTTTTGCGGGATATCTAAAAAGCGACGTTTATGCAAACAATCAGAAAGGCAAAATATTCGTAATGAAATTAATGAAAATACCACGTGAAACGCCTTGTTCTTAAATGGGATCGCATTTGTGAGGCCTACAAAAGCAGCCATTTATCAGATATTGTAATTCCATAAGAACATAATACAAGGACCCAAGTTGGCTGGTTTCATGAAACTGGTGGCCTGTACAAATAAAACATTTATCAGCGCATGAGCTTTCATTTAATCAAAAATTATACTAACAAATTAGTATACTATCCCGGCGAACACCCTGTAGATGCATGACTGCCAAAAATAACTACTTGTATATATATTAAATAATACCCATGTCATTACTCGACTACTTCTAAGTAGTAGATAAATAGTATAATATTGAAACATTTGGGTTGCTAAAGGGTGTTTTACGACTATTATATTATCATCAATTTAACCTTTCCTAATAAAATGTAAGAACAAACCCCCATCGGTTACCAGCAGCGTCTTAATTGTTCGATGTTTTAAAACAAAAAGCTGAAGAAAATACCGATTTTGTACGCAATCTGATGATGAGTGACGAAGCTCATTTTTATTTAAATGGCGTTCTTTGGATTTAACCGTTTCGCTACTATGCGATGCTCAGAATGGGTGGCGCTCATAATATATTAACTCCTCATTTCGTGTTTTGGAAACATCACACAAATTATGGGGAATTTTAAAATGAAATACAACAAAAAAATTATGTACGTACATATATATTCAAGTTTCTCCTTATATTTTAAACCAGTCTAAGCAGATTTTATTCATGTTCGATAACGAAATTCGCTGAATCAATTAATAAATTGTTTGAATGCGGATCTGTAAAGTAATTGGTGTATTCAAACAAATGTTCAGTAAACATAATTATTGATCGAAAGTAACTATTTTTTAAGCAACAATAAAATACGGTATCCTAGGTTATTTTATTTTTTTTTTTTTGATATGCAAACAAAACTTTTTAACTTTATAAAATTAAATCTATCGTTGTCATGAAAAAATTTTAGAAAACCAAAAATTTTTTGACAAGAAAATTTTTTGCAGAAGAGTGAAATCTTAATAGAGATCGGATGGTAAACGTTACGGGCACAGAGCCAATACAGAGTTCCAGAACAAACACTTTTAGGAGTAATCGTTTGAGCTTGTATTCATTGAAGGTACAATAGATTCTTATATAGATACGACTACATACAATTAATTTATTTAGATAAAAAATTTGTTTTTGTATTTTAATATAATTTTTTCTGCGTAAGTAAATCTATTTGTACTTTTAAATATTTTATTTGAAGAAGCGTCATTCTTTGATGAAAACTCTTTACAATAGTAACTAGGCAAACGTTTAAGTGGTTTTAACTATTTTTTCAATCGCAATCTTTTAACAAAAACTCTAACTGTTTTTTTTTATAAATTATTCATCATAATTTTCCTTTTTCTTCATATCCTTTCAGTAACGGTCTTGTTTTGATTCAACCGATCACTAAGTTCCTCATCAAATTGTCTTCGAAGAATGAAAGAAATTTAATAAACATTCCAAAAATAATAAGTATTATTAACAATTTATTAGCAAATTATAATATCAGAGATGTTGCAATACAAGCTTTAAAAACTTTATCTTATGAAATATTCTTAATGACTTCCACCATTTCAAAACAACAACAACAACAATCCCCAATTACTTCCAAAGATATACAATTGTCTTCTTTAATTGCGTCTGCAACAACAGCAACATCATCTGCTTCAGCAAAGCAAAATCTGTTAAGTGGTGACCCAAATTCATTGGCCGCTTTCACAGAAAATCTTTCCACACTCAACAACGAACTTGACACACAAAAAGAAGTCATTCTGGGCATGCTGGAGAAATTCATTGAATCCAATGATTGCCAACAAGTGCTAAGTTTACTATTGCTAATTGAGCAATTGCAGCAACAATATGAACAAAACAAAATGTTAAATGATGCCAATAAAACAACAGCAGCAACAATAATGGTTGATGCACCAGGCGTTGAGGTTGGTGGCAAAAACATTAGATGTTATGAAAACAAACAACAAACTTATACAACATGCTTGCCAAATCTTGATACAGTTTGTAATATGATATGTCATTCAATCTGCTTAAATCGTTTGCACATACAGGATTGGAACGATTTCTATCTGCTTGATACATTTTTTAAAAATAATAACAAATATTTATTGGGCAATAGTAAAGAGTTTATGTCCCTGCTCAAATATATAATCGAAGGGGTAAGTAAATTTTATATATATTTCAAGCACTTGTTTTCAATATGTATGTATTCACACAGGTGCTAAAAACGCGTATTTCACTACGAGTTAAAAGCATTGAAACTTAAATATGAATGTGAATTACATACAGTTGTGGTGAAACTACTAGGTTGTATGGGCTGATAATTTTGTGAATCACTGAGTCCCAGTGTGGTTACATTTTTGTGTTAAAATGTTAAATCTAATAAAAAATTTAGCTCTTAACATTACTAAGACTCCGAAGAGCAAAATACAAAAAAAAGTGTATTATGTGCTGTTTTAAAGGAATTTATGATACCAAATTAAAAAGCGATAATTTGTTGCATCTTTCATTGAAACTGGAATAATTTTTTTTATGAAAAGAATAGAGTTAGGACCATTATTACAATCTAACGATAAAGTTCTTGATAGTTAACCTTAACACTAGTTAACGTGAACGATAAAGTCTCCGTTAAATTTTTCCAATTTCCACAACTGAAGTGACAATATTTTCAGCAGAAAATATGGCATCTTCAAATGTTTAAAGTTAACTTTGAAATTTACCATGAGAGTTATCAATAACTTTTCAGGTTAATGTTAACTTATAATAACCAAAAAAACTTATCTGTAAGATAAAATCCTGATGTTAACTATTCGACAGTTGTAAAAATGACCCTTAAAGAGACAGAAACTTTTTAAGAAAAAATACGAATATTCTTCTTTTAAAGGCACTTTCGAAAGCAAAATTTATATTAACCAATCTAAATATTTGGCTTCGTACCATTCACCAAGACATGACGAAAATTTATATCAGTTGTATTGGTAGCACCAATATTTTTAATGTAGATAGGGCAATAGCTTATTGTACGGGTGCTGGTCCCCCCGGGGCGCAGGTTTCGCCTAACGCACTCAGCTTTCTGGGGCAATAAAAATAGGAATTCCTCCAACATATGTTGTTGTGAAAACGATTATCGTGGGTACCTGCCATTATGGCCTTACCCACGGTGATCTAATCACCGGGTGAATACAATGCGTCTACCAGCGCCGCCATACATGACAAACTGTCATGCATGAGTACCAATTCGATCACATGTTGTTTGGAAATGATCTCCCCCTTGGTTAGGAGCGGAGCCTTTCTAATACTCCTTCCGATCTATGGGTCACGGCACCCGGTTGCAATGCAACTCCACACCGAGCTCAATTGAACTCTCCCCGCGATTTGGGTTTAAACCACAACCACCACAATACTCCCCGAAGGGCCGCACCATAACCGGGCAGGAACAAGTTCCTGGGGCTCCCGGTTCCCGTGGTACCAGACTAAGTCTCCGGTCAGACTTCGTAGCCCAAGGACTACTACCAGTAGAGCCCCAAACGGCTCGGGGACTGGTGACCCCCTGCAACCATACTTACAGTAAACAGCACACAGGAACACAGCAATAACAGCAAACAGCAACATAAAACAGGAACAACAAGAACGTCAGCGACAACAGCAAAACAGCAGCCACATAACGAACAAACTGCATCACCCGTAACAAAAAACACAGACGGGTACACAGCACAATAAACAATAAACAACACAAACGTTCAACATTCATCCTCACGGATGAGCACATTGGCCACCCCCCTGTGGCCCAGCCCTTTACAATACGAACAAAACAAAAACAGCAATTAGACATGCCCCCCTCACGGAGGGACTTACAACAAAACAACGTTGCCAGCAACTCTGCAACTAACAGCAAACAGTAACCAGCAAACAGTAACCAGCAAACAGCAAAACAGTACCTACCTCGGTCTCCGCCTGAACACTTCACGGGCATACGCGCCCAACGCGCCAAAGGACGCGCCTTCCGCCAAAACCCTACTAAAATCCCAATGGTCGCCCGGCCCTACTACGCCCATTCCCTCTAAATCCCTAATGTCATCGTAAAGACGACATTCGACCAGAACGTGTCTCCAGTCCTCAGGACCCCCACCACAACTGCACAGCGCAGTCTCGGACAGGCCTCTCTTATGCAAGAATGTATTGAGGGAACCATGCCCCGTGAGCAAGAAGCCCGTACTGAAGCCAAATTCCGGCCGTCCCACAACAAAATCAGCCTCGCGAATGAATTCGTGCGTTACACGCCCCTTTGAACTACTCGCCCATCGCGCCCGCCAGGCAGACACAAGACGCTCCCAAAGGAGTGCCTTGATCTGACTGGGTTCCCTATTAACCACAAGATCAAGAGCAGAAAGCCAATCATGTGGACGACTTTCATGTTGTTGTGAAAACGATTAACGTGGGTACCTGCCATTGTGGCCTTACCCCACGGTGATCTTAACACCGGGTGAATACAATGCGTCTACCAGCGCCCCCATACATGACAAACTGCCATGCATGAGTACCAATTCGATCTCATGTTGTTTGGACATGATCTCCCCCTTGGTTAGGAGCGGAGCCTTTCTAAAACTCCTTCCGATCTTTGGGTCACGGCACCCGGTCGCAATGCAACTCCACATCGAGCTCAAATGAACTCTCCCCGCGATTTGGGTTTAAACCACAACCACCACGATACTTCCCGAAGGGCCGCACCATAACCGGGCAGGAACAAGTTCCTGGGGCTCCCGGTTCCCGTGGTACCAGATTTAAGTCTCCGGTCAGACTTCGTAGCCCAAGGACTACTACCAGTAGAGCCCCAAACGGCTCGGGGACTGGTGACCCCCTGCAACCATACTTACAGTAAACAGCACACAGGAACACAGCAATAACAGCAAACAGCAACATAAAACAGGAACAACAGGAACGTCAGCGACAACAGCAAAACAGCAGCCACTCAACGTACAAACTGCATCACCTGCAACACAAAACACACACGGGCACAAGGCACAATAAACAAAAACAACAAAAACATTCAACATTCATCCTCACGGATGAGTACATTGGCCACCCCCCTGTGGCCCAGCCCTTTACAACACGAACAAAACAAAAAACAACAATTAGACATGACCCCCCTCACGGAAGGACTTACAAACAAAAACAACATTGCCAGCAACCCTGCGACATCAAAACAAAACAGCAGACAGCAACCAGCAACACAGCAAACAGCAACCAGCAAACAACACACAGCAAAGTACATGACACCAGGAACAGCACAGGGCACAGGAACTGTGCTCTATGTTCCTCATGGTTGCCTACACTAAGACTTCAACCACAACTGCAACCAACTCCGCCGACGAGAGACGCACACAGTCACGCGCGAACCTGCGGTTCAACAAACGACGGTTCCGGAAATGGCAACAACAGGGAGGCTACCCTCCCTAACTTGGTCTCCGCCTAAAGACCTCACGGGCATACGCGCCCAACGCGTCAAAAGACGCGCCGACCGCCAAAACCCTACTGAAATCCCAATGGTCGCCCGCCCCTACTACGCCCATTCCCTCTAGATCCCTAATGTCATCATAAAGATGGCATTCGACCAGAACGTGTCTCCAGTCCTCCGGGCTCTCACCACATCTGCACAGCGCAGTCTCGGACAGGCCCCTCTTATGCAAAAATGCATTGAGGGAACCATGTCCCGTAAGCAAGAAGCCCGTACTGAGACTGAAGCCAAATTCCGGCCGTCCCACAACAAAATCAGCCTCGCGAATGAATTCGTGCGTTGCTCGCCCCTTTGTACTATTCGCCCATCGCGCCCGCCAGGCAGACACAAGACGTTCCCAAAGGAGCGCCTTGATCTGACTGGGTTCCCTATTAACCACAAGATCAAGAGCAGAAAGCCAATCATGTGGACAAAGCGGTAGCCCCTTCCGAACCTTGAAGGCGATCGCACGGCGAATCACCTCCAAATCAAGGGGAGCCACCCCCAGCAAGACCTGTAGAGCATCTGTTGACACCGTCCTACAAACTGGCATGCAAGCAAGCATCGCAGTTCTCTGGGCGGACTCTATCTTATTGCGGCCAACAACAGTCATGACTGTCTCGTACCACACAGGTGCACCATAAGCTGCGCATGCAACAAACAGTCCACCATATATGGTACGAGTAGCCCGCCTGCTGAGGCCGCATTCACTTCTGAGGATGCGCCTAACTTTACCTACTACAGCAGTAAGCCTGTCCCTCACATATGAAAGGTGAACCATAAAGTTCAACCTCTCACTCACGATTATTCCCAGGTATTTGACTTCCGTCGCATACCGGAGACTAATGCCGCCAGAGCGAACGAGTGACAACCTGCCTTTCAGCAGCATTGCCACGGTCTTGTCCATAGCCACCTCCACACCCACACTATCGCCCCACTCGCGCACAACACGCATGGCCCTCTCACCCCGGCTTTCCAGATCAGCACGAGACTGTCCTTCAACCAAGATGAGCAAGTCATCCGCATATGCACACAGTTTGAAGTCACGCTGCAACGACCTCAGCAGGGAATCCATCATGAGGTTCCATAAAAATGGACCACAGATGGACCCCTGCGGACAGCCGCGTACAACGTCCCTCCAAACCGTGTCGCTGGCGCCCACCACACAGGCTTTCCTACCGCAGAAGTAACTCTCCCATAGAGCGAGCTCCCGAACAGCCCACACTACGTAGTCTATCGAGAACTACACTCCACAGGAGATTGTCAAACGCACCCTTGAAGTCTACGAAGAGTCCCAGTACATATCTTTCCGCAGAGCTAGCAACACTTGACTTAACATGCAGCCAGGCATCGTCAACAGACCTCCCCTCCCTGAAACCGAACTGGAATTCAGACAGTGCTGCACCCGGACACTCTTTCAGTCGAAAGACCATTATCCTCTCCAGTACTTTTCCAAGCACTGGAAGAAGACTAATGCCCCTATAAGAGCGAGGATCAGTCCTCACTTTTCCGGGGGACTTTAAGAGCACCACAACACGTGCCTTCTTCCAAGCCTCAGGGAAGTAGCCCTCACTGAGACACTTCGCAAATATTGACTCCAGGTATTCCGGTTTGGCCTTCCAGATGCTTTTACACATCTCTCCAGTCATACCGTCTATACCCGGAGATTTCCTACTCTTGATCCTGTGGACACAAACTTCTATTTCGGATCTCTCCAGCGCAGGAGGGGCGGCTCCCTCCCTAATGAGAGGAGGGCTACCGCCCGCCCGTACAACCGGAAAGAAAACCCCCAACAACGCTCCCATAATATCGCTCCAGGAAGACAATGTTACATTGTCAACCTGGAGGCTTCCTACTTCTAAACGCCTGTGTCGACCCGAACAAACGCGATAGACACGACCCCAAGGATCGTCCCTATTTTCACGCACGAATTCCCTCCACTCGTCTTCTTTTACCCTACAAATTCTATCCTTATATTCCCTCAGGCTTGCCAGATATTCAACCTTACGAATAGCTAGATCATCTGCGTTAGACTGCCGGGCCCTCTGGAATCTCTTCCTGAGGCGCCTGACACTCCTCCGCATCAGATCCAGTTCATCGGTCCACCACTTCAGCGCATCATTCACCGCGCACATCCAGTCGTCAATCTGGCCAACCTGAGCGTCTATACCCAATTCCCTGAATTCATCTATTGGCTGTACCATAGCAGCCGCCCTAACACTATTCCCGTAACCGCCCCAGTCTATATCCCTTTTATGCCACCCGCGAGGTGACCCAGATATCCAACTCCGCCGGCGATAAGTGAACCGAATCTCAATGAGATTATGATCACTCACACCAGCGTTGTCACATACCCTCCAGCTGAAGTCGAAGTATGACAACGCCAAGTTATTGGCAATTGTCACATCGATATCGCTGCGGCCCTGTGGAGCGTCAAACGTGTACAGATCACTAGCCTCGTTTAACACCGAAGCACCAACTGTGACCAGCCATTCGCCGAGCATGATTCCTCTAGTGTGGTTCATATGACCAGGCGCATGCCTGGGCATTTTACTGAACCACATAGAGGAACATGCATTTGCATCCAGGCCTAGAATAACGGGTGCACTACTCGCTAGGAGTAGGACCGTATCCATGTACCGAATGTACGGCTCCAAAGGGACGGCAAACCTGCAATACAGGCTTGCAAAGAGCACCCGCCCAAACTCCCCCTGTACAGCAACGCAGACCCCCCACCTGGTACAGCTCACGACCGTACAATCGACCCCCGGGTCATCCACCACTACCGCAGAGTTCCCCTCCAAATCGGGGAAAACCCGCATACCCCCAGGAAGCCCCCTGATGTCACCAAACCGGAGGTACGGCTCCTGCACTAAGGCAACAGCCGCACCCCGTCGCCGCATCGCCTGCCCAAGTTCGCACGTGGCCACGTACGACTTCTGAAGGTTTTGCTGTATTACAACCGCGGTATCCATCTTAATGACGAGCGTTCACCCTAGCAACCATGGTCGCATAGACCGGGCACGCTGCAGACATCATCATGTGATCCGCCTGCAGTCCCTTGAACGCACAGTTCCTGCACCGCAATTCGTTGGGGCATCGGCTCGCCCAGTGGCCAGCGTCGCCGCACCGTCTGCATACGTCGGACTGGAACTTGCAGTCACGCACCCTGTGGTCAAAACCCAAACATCTATAACACGCGGGGATGGGGTCCAACGTTCTTACCGCAAACCGGAACCATTTCACGTATGCCCCCGTCGCCCTGAGATGATCTGCAACCCGCGGCGTGCATTCAAGGGTCACGTTAGTAGTGCCCTCCTCCACCTTCCAGGGTGCGGACTTTCATGTTGTGTGGGATTTTCGAAACCCTAACCAAGAGTTAATTGCCAGAACGGAGATCAGCAAAGCTCCCGGGAGGTTCTGCTTGCTTGGTCCGCTGACCTCGGCTGAAACGTTCTGGCTGTGGTTTAAATCTAAAATCGTAAGACAGGCAATTACTTTTTCTGATAACCTTGGTGCATACCGCTTTTCGGGGGATAATAACCCTCGAAGTGCTGTTGTCTTGGAACCGATACCTGTACTGTAAGGAACCATGCGTGATAGTTAGACGGGTGAGTTGGTTAAGAGCTGATGTTCTTAATGGCTTACCAACTTATTAAGCCTTGTCTTCCGTTGATTGCACGGAAATTTTAATACATGAGAGATCAGAAGGCCTGAACTTTTAAGTAAAAAGTTTATATGGCTACAAAATTACGGCAAAATCTTGCGACCTGTGTGAACCAACTAAGCCACATGGGTGAATAATTCATCCCGTGGTGTTGGGCGATTAAAGCAGGTGCTGATGTAAATCAATAGCACATCCTGCACGGGTTATTGCTATCAACATACAACTGAAGTTGCGACCTGAGTGAGCCTTGCAAGCCAAACGGTGGGTTTGATGAATTGTGAATAGTTCATGCCGTTGAGTTGTATGAATGCCGACCGGGTAGTAGGTTTTGCTTTGGCGTAAACCTAACCGGAATATACAGGGGTACCTCATTTGTGGTAGCAAACAAAACTCTTAGCATGACTTAGGTTGTGCTGAGACCTTCGAAACTCACACCATAACGCGGATCAGCACGCCTCCAGAATCTTCTATTTTGCAGACTATCATGACGTTGGTCGTGGTTAAGGAACCTGATTCTTGGCTAAAACATTCTGGCAGTTGTTTAGGCTTTATATCGCACGGAGTGTATTATTATTAGATTTTCCGGCTTATTATAGTCACCGAGATGCTGTTGACTTGTAACTGATAACTGTAACGTAAGGAATAAAAGTGATAGAAAGATGTCTGAGTTAGTTAGGTGCTGATATTTTTTTATAAACTACGGGCTACCAAATCGCGAAGTCTAGTCTTCTTCTGGTTGCTTGAATAGCATAAAGTATAGATTACAACGCTCCATCCTTTTTTTTAACAAACATATAAACTGCGAAGATGTTTTTTTTTGTCTGCAATAACACTTAAAGTCATTGGCAGGAAACGAACTTGTTACTTCCAGTCTGGTGATTAAGTACTCTACCAAATCAGCCATCGAGGCACCCGGTTCGTTTAATGACTAGAAACATATGATAAGTTGTCATCTATGTGAGCCTTGCCAGCCATATGTGTACGCTGGTGAGCCGTAAGAATTGGCCTACTGTCGGATATTGAGCTTTTGGTAGGCGAGGGATGACGTATGTACTTATATCAAATACATATCTGCACTTTTAAACCTAGCATACTGAATTTTCCTCCCTTTATGACATAAAATGAATAAATAAAAAAAGCGTGTGTAAACTGGCTTGAACAGAATTTCTATTTTAATTAAAAGCTATCTTATAATTTATACGTCCTGAACACTATTATCGTCTACGGTGTTTTGGATAAGCACATTGAATAAATCACAACTGATTCGACAGGCGTTGCTGAAACTCTTATAGTATGGTAGCTCTTATTGGAAGATCTAATATGGAACTAAGAACTACTCTAAAGATATTAGTAATTTCGTAAAATTAAATTGAGGTTTTAAGTAGAAAATATTAAAAATTTTGAACGTTGATCTCGGTTTTTCTTTATAATCTCGGTGCTTTATAATATCCCAACAAACAAGAAATCACACATTTCATATAAAATGAATAGCATTTGATATCAAACATAATTTTAACATTTGAATTTAAATTAAGAATCATTTGAATATACGAGTAAACATTTGATAATGTTTTATCAATTTCATTTTGAATGTAACTACCAAACAGCAATTACTGAAAAAATATCAACATTTAAAATTCATTTACAAAAAAATTTTAAGACTTCGGTATAAATTAATCAATGTGACTAGATTGCGAGTAATATGCAATTAAATGTGACCAAAAATTGGTTTTAAGATAAAAAAGTGAAATAATGAGATTGTCTGATTTGAGCACTAACTACTGTGTTCTTTCGAGAATTTCGAAACTGAGATAAATAATAATAATAAAAGAAAGTTCAAATTGAAAATGGCAAATAAATTAAAACAAATATGAATTTGAAAAGCAAAAATAATTTTTTTATTGTATTCCACATCACAATCCGCGTTTTAAAAGCAATTGCGAATTACATTTGAAACCAAGTGGAGAATAAATTAATGTCTCAATTTGAAAATAATGTTCCTCTTTTTTTTTGGTGAGAATACTATGTTTTTTTTATTTGAATTCAAATCAATATCACACGTTTGTCGTTTGAAAAAAAGTTTGATTTCACATCATTCTCAATTTGAAATCAAACCTTGGTGTTTGTTGGGATGCCATTAAAAACATTAGTGTATGTGTGTATAGTACATATGTATATGCATATACTTTTTTCCTGTGAAAATAAAAACAAAATTTTCGAACAAATAAAACATAAATGTAATTACAAGGTAAAAACATTTCACACTTCTATGAGTCATTCTCGTATTTATGTATTCCATTCAAATTTTTTTTATCAACTTTTTATATAAGTGAAAATGGTGTGCATTTTCAAACGTACATACATATGTATGTATAAATGTGTGTGTGGCTATGTAGGTATGTAAGCATATTTGTATGCATATGCATACTATTTTTACCGCTCTTTACTATGTTTATGCCCATGGACTACAAGTATATTCATGCATGGGTATGGGACAAAATTAAACTTTTGTAGTTTAACTCTGTGTAACGATCTAACTTTTTTCCATTTATAAATGTTGTTTTATTTATTCGCTTTTTTCATTCACCATGTCTAATGCTGGCACCTCAAACTCAAAATCAACTTTTATTATTTTTTGGATGGCTTTGTGTGTTTGTGTCGTGATGCCTTATTTTGCCAACATCAACTTTTTACTGCAATAACTGTGTGTGGGGGAAATCATCATCGTCGTCATCATCGTCATCATTATCGTCGTTGTCGTCTCGTATACAATTTGCGATGAACAATTTAAACAACTTTTTTTTTCTACTTGCTGCTACCGTTCCGGCTCCTGTTACATACGACTAATACTTTAACTCAACATTTTGCTATTGGCCATGCCACCAACATAAACACACAATACCAACAATACAATTTTCTAACACTGCGATAAAAACCGTTACGTACATACGTATCTGTTATTCGCCTGAAACTCGGAATAAAAAAAAAAATATGAAAATTATTTTGAAAAAATAAAGGATGTTGCAAACTTTAGTGATTTATCGTATGCAACGATTATCCTGTCGAATGTAATCCTCAAAACCGAGGAAATTTATTTAGTAAATCACATAAAGCTCTATTTGAAAAATCACCCAACAATAGTGGAAAAGTTAAGGCAAAAACAACAGCAAGAAAAAAGTTCTGCTGATGCCTCATCGCACTCTTGGCTCCTGGATATGAATCCGACGACATCAAAAGCGGCTGCAGCAACTGCAGCTGCTCAAGCCGCAGCTTTGAAAACACTAACAACAAGCTCAAGTACAATAAATGAAATTAACTATTTTGCAACAGTTTTATGTGATGTCCTCCTTGAGTGTCTTCACACCATACTTCTGAAACGTGAATGTTTAGCGCGTAACAACTCCTTAGTCTTTGTCTCCACGTCTGCCTTCTCTAGTTCATACAGCCAACAGTTTACCATACAATATTGTCGTCTGGTATGCCATTTTGTTAAAGTTTTGTATCAACTATGTTTCAACTCACGTTTAGAGGATTCTATGCTTGCCGCAATCCGTTTCACTTTATATGCTTGTGAATCAAAACTGTTAAATGAATACTATAATTTGTTGACGATGCACTCAACACAAGGATGTCCAACATCTACATCGACAACATCAATGAAAAGTTTGCCCGAATTGGATGTAGAAAATTCGTTATTACAATTGCAACTGGAATTGTATAATTTATTAAATACTCTCGGTATATTGGATCCGTTGGCCTTGTTGCAGCGTCTACAATGGGATGACATCAGTAATCATGTAAGGCGGGCACTTTTAAACAAAGTTTGCCATCAAAGCGAGGTAAGCAAGAAATTTGTAAAAATATTTTAATTAATGTGTAAGAAACGTTGTATATCTGGTCGTGTGTATTTATAATTATATACTCTGTTGTCAAGGGCATATGCACATAATAGGTTGTCCCAAAGAAATTATAATATTTTGAAGTATTTAAGAGGAAGAATTTTTGAGGCTGTTCTCAGATTTTTTGGATAAGGTTTAAAATTGGCTAAAGTCGAATTATTGCCAAAATTGGATTTGTTGGTCTTTTTTGACTATTTTTCGTAACTTTGTCAGAAACCTCGATTTTTTGCTCTTTCGAGTAGTCAATTTAAAAGAAAATTTTTTTGGACAAGGTTTAAAAGTAGCTAAAGTTGAATTATTGCCAAAACTGGATTTGTTGGCATTTTTTGAGTAGTCTTCGTAACTTTGTCAGAAACCTCGACTTTGTGCTCTTTCGAGTAATCAGTTTAAAAGAAAAATAACAAAGCTTTATTTGTGGGGAAAAATAACAAAGTTTTATTTGTGAGATATACGTTCTTCACACACAGAAAGTTTACTTTGCGAATTCTTAGGTTTGATGGTGACAAGGGAAAATAAAGAGTATAAGGGAGCCACTCTCATTTCCCCTGCTAGGACCAAACTGTAGACGTTGCAAAGTAAACAAATAACAATTAAACATTGGTTTTGCTGATGCAAAAATTATTTATTGGGACTCCAAGACTAAAAAAAACGCTTTTCATTCGCGAAACCACTTCGTTTACCATTCTTTCGTTAATAACATAAAAAGTTTCATTTCGGTTATGAAAGTGAAAGAGATGAAAATTCTTGTTATTTTTTACGACGTCATTTATGTTAGGAAAATTGTTTAATTCGTGTTGCGAAAAGTATTTGCTACTAAACAGTATGGTAAATATAATGTAAAAAAATTATAAAACTTGTTCAATTATCTCTGCTGTCTTGTTTGATCAAGAGTGCAATTATTAGAACTCAAATATTTTTTCTGTCTTCTTTGAGCAAGAGTTATTGTTGTAATTAAAAATAATCTGTGTTGACTGGAAGTGGATTCGAACTCTTAACCTAACAAATAACACCATGCAACTGTTTCATAAACGAACACATTTAACAACAAAATCGTAACATCAGTCCAATTACTAATGAAAAGTCCGTGGGAGTTTTTTCATTTTTCCCTCCCTCCAATTATGCATAAAAATTAAGTATGATGTTTTTTTATTTCTTTTTTTCTCGCTATTAACTGAAAACACTAAAGGGAGTATAACTCTTCAATTTCTGTGGTTAATTTCAATTGAAAAAAATACTTTACTTTGACGAAAAATAATAAACAAATTCCGGGAGGAATAAAAACACTAAAGGGAGTATAACTCTTCAATTTCTGTGGTTAATTTGAATTGAAAAAAATACTTTACTTTAATGAAAAATAATAAATAAATTCGGAGAGAAATAAAGTCCGTGAGAAATAAATTCCATAACAATATTCGTAATTGGTGTGTATACCTATGAAAGTTTGTTTTTCTCAGTGTAAGATCCCCCCGGATAGCAGGTTTTGTCTTAGTGTACACTAAACCACAGCACTCTGCTTTCTGGAGCATAGAACAAGTGCAACACTCGCATGATTATTGTTTTGTTGGACTTTCGAAACTCCAACCAAGGCAAGTTAAAACTGGCAGAACGAGGATAACCAAACCCCCCGCAAGGTTCTGCCTTGACCACCTCGGTTCTAATCATGGTTGAGGTGCCTGCCTTGACTGAAACATTCTGGTTGTGGTTTAAAGCTAAAATCGCAGGAAAGGGAACTACTTTTGGTGCATGACGATTTTGCGGGGACCCTCGAGGTGCTGTTGCTTTGCAACAGTTACCTGTACTTAGGTTAGACGAATGAGTTGGTTAGGGGCTAATGTTCTTAATGGACTTCGACCTACCAACTTATAAAGTCTTGTCGTTCATTGACTGCTGGGAAATGGCATGCAGGAGAGATTAGAAGGCCCGAGCTTTTTAGCCATGAGCTATATGGTTACAAACTTGTGCCAAAAAGTTAGGACCTTGTGAGCACTACATGCTACACGATTGGTCTGACACACCTTTGCACCTTGAAATGAAATTGAATCTGTTGGTGCGAGCTTCCAAAAAATAAGTCTATCTTTAAAAATTATTCCGTTTATTTCCCTACTTTTAAGGTTATCTTCAGCTAAAATCCGTATGTTATGTTGACCGTAAAATAGACCAATTGCGCAATACATACTTCGAACAGAGCCATTATCTTTAAAATAAATTCGCATAATTTAGAAGGGTTGTTCAGTCTATTCATGTTGAAATGCCAAATCAAATTACTCGTATACATAAATTGACCTCCAGTTAAAAAATGATGCCAAGTTAAATTTTTATATTTACTTCTGTAAAAAACAACATTTGGTAATAAGTTTTTATATATAATTTTTTTATATTATTCTGGCTTTTTTTGAGACAGTATATTTTTTCTATTAAATGTAATATAAAAAATCATCTCAATATATATATTTTTTCCTTTACATAGAAAGTGGTAGTGTGCTTAACAACGAAATACCTCTAGAAACTAGACAAACTAGACCGAACAACAATAACAACCAGAAAAAATTACGATGACGCGAGAGCTGTTCTTCAGCCCAGAGCTTCTTTACAACTAAGCATATATATGTATATGTTTTTGGGACACCCTAAAACGTATGCTTTCTTGTAAATGTATGCAGCATTAAAAATACGTTCTGTGCGTCCTTGACAACATTTACCTGATCTTATATTATAAAATTTTTAGAGTTTTGTCAAATTCATGTAACAAAGAAAAGCTGTTTGATGATTAAACTTTTTGTTAACTTTGTATTTCCGTTGGATACGAAAAGTTTTAAGCAATTGCTTATAAAATTTGTTTGAATTTGTTTTCTTTTTGGAGCATATTTAAATATTGAAATTTATTTTTAAAATAATTTTTAGTAGCAAATAAAAATTCAAGGATTTTTCTTACCTGACCTTTAACTATTTTCGTGTATTGGGAACGCGAAAACAATAACATATACAATGAAAATATTACTACATATACTACGTACTCGAATACGGATTTTAGTTTCTTTGTCGTTTCTTGAATTAAGAACGATTTTTATCATAATTTCATAGTTCACATTTAAAAAGTAATACTATACCTTTGTGACCGTTACACTACAAAAATTCTCAAAATAATGAACCGTATTTATTGTAGAAAATTCTTAGTTGAAAAATGTTGTCCGAACACAAATTTTAAAAAGACAAGAATAGCAATAATAGAATTTTTAGTTCGGGACAACTGTATCGTAGCCAGAAAATTATTCAAAATATTGTAGGTAACTGTATTTATTGAAAAAAACTCAGTCAAAAATATTAACCTGACATAAATTTTGTTCGAAACTAGATTATGACCTTTTACGACTTAATGCTTATATACATTTATGTGTGTAATGGATTGCAAAGTTTTCCCTTTTAGCAATTTAAAATGCGAAGGCAATATGCAATCCTCTAGATATTTGAGTAGGTCAATGTACCGGAGTTGGTAGCGCGATATCCATTTAAGAAGTTAGTTATTCAATCAACTCGCCTAATGTTCCTGACTATCTAGTTCCTTACTATACAGATGCAAAACAACATCTCATCGAATGCACTTGGGTTCCCGAAAACGGTCATACTGTGGCAGTGATGTTAACTTTTATTTTCTAAGTACATTACGACCTTAAAAAAATTACCGTTTTTTAAGCAAAATTACCGCACTGAAAGTTATTTAGCCAAACTAACAATTAAGTGGTTATTTTAAACATTTGTTGAAAGAGCTAAATGAACCAATGTTACAAAGTACTTGATTTGTTACAAAGTATTGGCTTATATGTATCTTAATCTAGTTCTGGTTATCTCATTAAAAAATCAAATTTGCAATAATTTACCAAGTAAATAAAAACTAAACATTTTTTTTCTTGTACTGTGTACAAATTTTACCATGTAAATGTGAAATGTATTCAGAGAAATCCGAATTCAAAATTTGTCAAATGGTCGGTAAATTTTTGTTTTCAAAAGCATTTCAGAAAATTCTTCAGTTTCAACACATCTTCGCCCAATTTGTCTTTTGTTTATGTAAAGCAAAACAAATGAAAAACTTATTTTTATATAAATCAAAGAGCTGTATAATCAAACCAGTGTTAATAATTGTTTACATTATTTGTTTACACAGATGAATTCGTTACCGTTTTTTGCTCTTAGATGATGTAATTTTAACTCATTTATAACTGGAGTGACCACAATTCAATAACTTTGGCGATTCTTACGAAGTGGTAGTAAAATTATAGTATTTTTAATAAAGCAACTATGATTTTAGAAGTATTAAAAATTAAACCCAAGAAAAACAACTTTTCTGAAAATTACCGAATAGGTAATAAAAATACCGTGCTACCGTTTGAAGGACAAAATTACCGTATAATACGGTAATTACCGTACAGTTAACATCACTAATACGCCATAACAATAAAACGCAACGCCTGTTATGTTAAACTACAAACAAAACGTTTCCCCCAAGGTAGGTGTCTTAACCTATGATCAAAATGGCCAAAAACCAAAGCCGTATATACTTTTCCTAAAAATTTGATTGCCACGATTGTGATATGTTTCAAAAAGCTAATTGCACCCGTTTGGAATACGCCTGCTTACCGTGGGAAGTATACACACACACAGACAAATTTGCAGATAAAAAAGAGTTTTTCATAACGCACTTCCAATTTTTCAATTTGAGTAAACCAATACCTGTGTGAGATGCTGAAGCGTAAATCCATTAGAAAAACATAACGGCAGTTCATGACCAAGCCATCAAACTTCTGTAGTGCTTCTCGTCATTGGTGATAGGACAGTAAACGTCATTCTCCAAAAACAGAAAACCAACCAAGGTTACTATTAAAAAATAAACAAATATATACAGTTGTTTTTTTGTGTTTACTAGCTGGCTTTATGTCGACATTTCGTAGGTGGTTACCTATCAAATCTACTAATGATGAGATTTGCTCCTATGAAATGTCGACATATAGACAGTTAGGAAACACAAAAAACAGCTGTGTATATTTTTATTTTTTTTTACAGAAAAGAAGAAAAATGGGCCAATGAAATAGCCTAAAATCTCAACAAAAAGCATTAGACGCTGTTTGATCTTCTTCGTGTTAAGTATGTTTCTAAATATTGCAATTTTGTTTAATAATGCTGAAGACGACTTCCTGATAAAAACTTTTGTCAGTTTCCAACTGCATTGTCGTTGTTCATGTTCATTCACATACGTTTTCTTAGTAAGTTAAGTTGTGTACTAATCGTTACGCAACATTCGTAAATTTTAAGTTTGCGAAATATCGAGATCTAGTGCACAATCTAGTGCACAATACTTCGAACTCTGTTGGATATCGTCACTGACAGTGGAAATGCTATGTTACGAATAAAATGTTAATTTTTATAAAAATAGTTTTTAGTATAGTACTCGTAGCACGAAGTGGTCTTGAACGTTTTATTCATCCATGGTGATTTGGTAAATTGTCTAAATAAATGACAGTCAGTTATTCTCTACAGCATGATAGATATCACCTGTTAAAGCTCCCTCTTGGATGACCGTGTTCTTGTTTTGGTTTTGCTTAGTGCCATTCAAATTTCGCTTTTAAATAATGTCAATCAGTTTTATATTTAAAACTCGATATTGTGATTGCGCGGAACGCTGCAAAAATATACGTGGACAATTCATGAAAAAGGGTTACATGATTTCTGCTGCGTTTTTTCGTAGAAAACAAAATGAAATGTATCTGACAAATTTTTATGAAAGCTTTGAAATAAAACAAATTGGTTTTATTTCGCGCCAGCTTTTAAAGGAACGGCTAACATAAAATTTTTTTTATTTGTAAATCAAATGTAGTATACTTAAAAACAAAAAACTTGTTAAGAACATGAGAGAGGCATTAAACGTCTGCATGATTACGCTCAAAAGATATTTGAATATATTCATTTGATTTTTGAACAAATAAGGATTCTTACCATACACAATTGAATATGCAGTGACTCATGTTTTATTTTACTAAAAACATGAATGAATGCATAAGCATAATGCTTCGTGAAGAAGCAAATACAACCACATTCGAATAAAACGAATATAAGAAGAAAAAGTTTCAAATACATTATCATTCGAATGAATGTAAGTAGTATTCGAATGGTTTCATATTTATGCATGTAGTATCCTATTAGTAATTTATTTAATAACTTTTTAATTTTCAGATTTTGAAAATTAACGGCCTTATGTATAATCAAAATCCTTGTGCTAACTATCTAGCTACAAAGTTTTTTGTGTGTAAATTCCCATAAGGGAAAGATAGCAGCTAGTTAGTTAGCAAAAGGTTTCTTATTATACATAAGGCCGTAATTGTATTCGCAGCGTAAGAGAGAAGTAAACCTTTATTATAAAATTAAAATTATATACGTATTTCATATACTATCAAAGTTCTTAACAGAATTTTGTACTTTGTAGTGTAATGAATGTAATGCATTTGCAAGCTTTGGATTTTTAAATTGAATAAATCAATATTCGAATTAAAAAGAGTACATGAAATAATCTATTTATTACGATCAACTTTAAAACGCAATACAATCTCTTTTCTGTTCCCACTCGTTTTACTTTGTACTCAATATTTGAATGTTTTTAATGTGTATATAAACAAATGAATATATTCATGGAGCCTATTAATAGGCATCATGTTTTATATGTCATATATTCCGTCTAAAAAACAACATTTTCCGCAGTTTTGAACAGAGTACTTATCTTAACTCTTTAATTGAACTGTAATTGTATATTGAGATAAAATAAAAATGGCTTAAAGCATTAATATAAATATAAAAACCGTTAAGTGTGACTGAATGTTCTTGATGTACATAACCTTGTGAGCAAATGAGTATGTTTTTAGTGATTATTATTTATCCTTTCATTAATTAGTTAAATCTTCTTTAGTTATGCAATATAATTTTTATATTTTTCTTTTCATTTTAGTCTTTTATTTCATGTTCTTATTTTATAAAAATGTTTATAATTTTTTTCTTTCTTTTTCTATTATCCTCTAGCCAAATCCTATTAAATGGGAGCCGCAACAAGTGCAACATTTATTCAACGGGAATTTTCTAAATATTTTAATTATTGAACAATTTGCATTCATGTGCTATTTATGCGAAGTGGATGAAGAAAATTGCTCATTATTTCAAACAATGGTTTTAAATAACATTAAGCTACTCAATAAGGTGGGTGGAAAATAAATGATAGCAAAAGGAAATTAAAACAATAAAGAAAGTTATGAGTATTAAAGGCATTGGAGTACTCAATTATAAATTATTATTATAATTTTATTTTTTTGCTTTTATTTTAAACTACTTTTATCAATTCAATCAACTATGAATAGTTCATTTCGTTAGACTACTGTCGTATATACATAAATCTAAATTGAATCTACTTCTGTTTGCTTGTTTTTGTTTCATGTCTTTTTTGTTCTTTTAGCATTCCATTGTTTACCTGTTACGTCTAGTGGAGTATTTCTGTAAAGAACGAGTCGACTGTTCGAGATTATGTTTTGCTAGGTTTTTACAAATTTTAAATAATTTATATAAACTATTGGCATCCGAGGCAACGTTAGCATTCTCATCATCCAATAGGCCACTTCAATTACAAATCGAGCGTTTAGCTAGACGTTTAATCGTTGATGCTTCTTCAATGCATGATAAAAATGCCATTTACGATACATTTATAAGTTTAACGGAAGAAGGAGGAGAAGTCAAAGACGATGAGGATAAACAAAACGGCACAGACATTACAGGAACATCGACATCGTTAGCAACAAAAATAAACCCAACAGTAACGACAACGACAACTACATCAACATCATTCTTAAGCGAACAACTACAATTTATAATGTAAGTGATTTTGATTTCTTCTTTATTTATTCTTAGTACCTGTACCAGTGAATATAACGATGCTTATGATTCTATGTTTTCAATTAAACAGCTAATACTCATTTGACGAGCTAAAATATTGAAAACAGAGTATGAACAGAAGTAGCAACATGATAATTTATTTATATTTCATAATTTTACAACCGAATTTTTAAATGCAAGTCGAATTCATACCAGGTACATGCAAGAGCAATAAATACAACACTACAAAAAATAAATCTTTTTCAAATGTCAAGGGAAGAGAATAAACACAAAAAGGAATTAAAAAAAATATATAATAAAAAAAAAAAAAAATTACAAGAAAAGACAAACTTTTAATTATTTCGTGAAAATTAAAGTCTCCGATCATAGAGCTTGGAGTGGTGAAAGTGGCCAGCCAAGTTGGTGATGATTTTGGATGATAGCTGGCTCTCAGGATACAATACATAATATAAAACATTGTTAAAAATTTTTTCTTTCACATTTCTATTAACAAAAATATACAATAAAAGAAAAACTTAGTTCTTTCGTGAAACTTAAAGTCTCATATCAAAGAGCTTGAAAAGGTGAAAGTGGCCAGCTAGATTGGAGAAGATTTTAAAGCATACCTGGCGCTCAAGATACAATATATAATTAAAATTTGTTTTCTATTTTGTTTTAATTACCCCATTGACATCTGAAACAGATTAAAACTAAAAAAAAAGTTATCAGCTGCGCTGTCAATTCCACCTATTATGAATTCGCCTTGCATGTATGTAAGTTGGATTAAACAGGTTGCCAGCCATTGAAAAAAAGCTATGTATATTTTGAGAATTATTTGCTTCGGCTCACTAAAGAATACAGTGGAATCTCGAAAAATTAACCGATATGTTCGCAGCGTAGTTAACTTTTTCGAACTGTTAATTTCTCTAATTTTCTAAGTAGATTATAATTTGAAAAAATAAGATAAAATATTGAAATCAGCTGATAGAGGATTTAGTTAAATAGGTATTTATGTTGTATATTTTGTACTAATATCTGAATGTAAAAAACTCAAGAATAACAGGTTTTACGCTGAAACTACAGAACAATTTTTTATAATATAGATTTTTATAGATTTTTTAAATATAGATTTTAATTAAATATAATCCAAATAGAATATTCGTCTTTATCGATTTTCAACGGTTTGTTAACAAAGAAAAAAATAGTTCCCTGTTTGGTGAATAAATTCATTCATATTGCATACAAAAGGGAATCTTCATTTCGGGGTGTTTGATGTACATAGATAAGTATCTTCATATAATCACAAAGAAAATAATCCAATAGGGTTAAATCATACAATGTTGCTCAGCAAGTAATTAAACGTGAAATCTTTCTGTACTCCAGCCCATCCGTTGCTCTCCTGTAAATCTATCTATAATAAAATGTCAAACCTAACTAAATCGGCTGTTATCAAGTGAAGTGTTGCGAATTCAAAGTTGTGTAACCCTAAAAAACATACTATAATAGACACCATGGCCCTAGCACGTTACCTTATGTATGATGAAAGCGTTGTTGTAAAAAACTTCCCAAAAGATGATTTATGTTTTTCTGAAGATAAATTCTTAGCGAAATATGGAAAATAAATACTGTTGATGTTTTTTATAAAAAAAATAAAAAAAATGCTAAAATAAGAAGTGATAAACATAAACAAGATTGAATAATATAAATATCGAAGATAATTTTTTTACGGAAAATTGGAATCATGGATAAATTATTGCTTTTTAAATAAGGACAAATGTTAATACGTTTGTTAATTAGTTAAAAGAGTTCGCTAGATTTCGTTAATGTAGAGATTTTCTTATCGCTTGTTTTGTTCTGGAAATATTTGAAAAAACTTTTGTATAGAAACATTTGTTAAAGAATATTGCATAGTTTATACAAATATAAGATGTTGCACTTCTGTTGAACACAATACTGTTATCAATAAAGGAGCAATACTTCTTTATTGCAACATAGTCATATCTCAAAAAATGGTTTTTCGAGTTAATGCAGAATTGTAAATATTACTACCTTTTTTATTGTGGCAAACATTTATTCAAATTACTTTTAAACTTTTAGGAGATATTTTGTAAAAAAAATTGCTTAAAATTTGTATGGAAACAAGCTTTATTTTAGTTATGACTATGTTGCAATAAAGAAGCGATATTGCCTAAAGCTATTGCAAATATTTATCTAACTCGTCAGCAGAGCATTAAATGTACTATTGATATAAAATTCAAATGTCTTAGCTTTTAGAGGGCCCTTTATTCAAAACATCTCCTTGGTCTTACGTACATATGTATGTATGTATTATGTATCGTCTTTACCTTTTACATTTTATAAACTTTATGCATTCCTTAGTTAAGTGCTTTATTTGATTTTATATTCCTCTCTTTGATTTTCATTCTCATTTTAATAGTTTAAATGATTTGGAAAATTCCTCTGATATTGAAGACGATGATGTTAATGCTCCTTTGGGAAGTGTTTCAAATATTGTAGACGAGAAATGGATATTTAATCAGGTGAGTTAAAGGATTCCAATAAAAATTAAATCACATGAAAATATGGATGGGCATTAATAAATCTCTTGGGAAACTATACCATATTTTTAATTGCAGCCTTGCAGAGTAATTTTCATATAAAATAGACAATGTTAATTTAATTAGATGAAATTAAATAGAAACTTGAACACTTTTTTGCAAACGAATATAAGTGGTTTGCAAATTATTTGAAATAGTTGTATTTAAAATTAAATAACATAATTTAAATTCTAAATATGTATGTAAGTAAAAATGTTTATATTGTAGTAACTGGATCGGAATTGTTAAATGAAGTAATATAGTGCAATGTGTACGTCAGATTTAATACCTGATACAGTCGAACACAGTATGTCCTAGGCTCAATACAATGAAACAATATCAGTTAAGAATGTCACTGCAAAAAGTGCAAAATTTGTCTTGGTTTTGTTTTTTTTTTTTTTTGCTTTACCGTACCTTCTCGTTAGGTTAAACTCAATAAACTAATATGCTATCATAAAGACGCTTTTCATTGATTCACTCTTTTGTTATACAATATATCAGTGGACGAACTTTACTTTAAACAAGTATTTTTATTCATAATTCTTTTAAACTATTGTCAATTTTACTAAAACAAACAGGTATTTCCATTCAAATCGAGAGGGTTCGTTATAATATTGCTTTACTTTTCTGTAATGTTATTGTACTCTTATTTATACGGGCCTGTGCAAATTTGCATTAAGTATGCTTGTTTATTTTACCAATTTGTTATAAAATTTTTTTATATGTGCTTGTTTATTTTATTAATGAATCTTATCATTGGAGTTAATTAACCATTATAAATACCAAACTATGTTTAGAAATATAAATAATGGCCTCTTATTTTTAGATTTATAATACAAAGAGTTCAAGTGCGGTAGCAAAACTAAAAAATTCTCAAAATGTCTCAGTAATATTGAACTTTTTCACATTAAAATGAAAAGTGGTATTTTTAAGAAAGCTGTAGTTTTTTTAACACCCTGATATTAGTTTCACTAGTATGTTTGTTTGTTAGTATTTTTGCAAGACTCGAACGAAACCCATGTCATATGACTGATTATTACATATGTATGTAGGTATATAAAACAGCATACAGTATTGCTACTTTAAGGCGAAAACTGGAGTTGCCATATTGCATTGGAGGACTTTGGGAATTCTCGAAAACGATTTTGGGAATTCCCAAATAATTCGGAACAACTTCGCTAACCGGTTTGGAACCTGTTTTTCATATTCGGTGCGCGTTTTTGCCGTGGACATGGATCTGAACTATAAACGGTAATTGGCTTTAGTGCGAAAATTGGGTTTGTCGTATTGCTTCCGGGGAAGGCAGGGAATTTTGGGTATTCACGAAGCCAATTTTGAGAATTCCCAAAAAAATTCGGAAACACTTTGCTAACCGGCTTGGAACCGGTTTTTCAAACTCGGTACTCCTTTTTGTCGTTGAACATGCATCTGAACTATAAACGGTCATTTGCTTTAATATGAAAATTGAAGTTGCCGTATCGCTTCTGAGGAAATGGGGGATTTTGACGTTTCACGAAGCCGACTTTGGGAATTCCAAACAAATTCGGAACCGCTTTGCCAACCGAATCGGAACCGGGTTTTCATATTCAGAGCGCTTTATGGCCGTAGAGCATGTATATGAACTATTAACTATTATTAAAAATTGAAGTTGCCATATTGTTTTCGAGAGAGTTGAGAATTTTGGCGATTCCTGAAGCCGATTTGGCGAATTCCGAAAAAAAAATTTGAAACGCGTTATACGGATAAATATCAGGTTATATAGGTAATTTTTTGATATTGAAGCGCGTTTTGTAGTTTTTTAAACTATATTTATTTAATGCACACTACGTGCGCTTAACAAAACTAACAATACCCAAATTGACAACTTATAAATTTTAAGTTAATGTATAATAAATAAATAAAATATTTATTGTATTGCCGCTTACGTATGACATAAAATGTCAATCCAGTGCTCAATTAATCTAATGACTTGAAATTTCAAGAAATATTTTCTCCAAACTGCGGCTGATCTCATCGATGACGCATTAGATTTTGGATTTGAGCTTTGAAATTGTTTCAAATTAATTCTCATAATACCGATTTTTCTCAAAGTCGAAATAAGATAGTCGTATGATCTTGGTGGTTAGTTTTCTTAAAACTAGCCACCTAGAATTTGTTTAAAACAACTTGTTATAGCAAATTTTGATTGTTTCATGCAGCTGGCACCGTCTTGCTGAAACCAAATGTTGTCCAGTTTAGATCACAAAAACTCTGTTATTATGTTTCTGCGACGTCCAGTTGTTGACATACACGTTTATAGCAGCAATTTTCTCAAGACGTCGACCAGCGATCTAGTTTCTTGAAAATTTTTGAACTCTCTTCGAATGATTGACACATAATGTGCACTTCCTGTACAGAGAATACTTCGCAAGGTCTCAGTATAATTTTTCAAATATTTCTATTAAATTTTCGCAAAGCGCTCCATATTTAACAATCGGAATAAACATATGTGGCAGCTGCCAAAATTCAGAGTTGCCACTTACACAAAGAAATTATACAAAATTTAAAAAGTGCACTCTAACTGAGTCACCCGATAGGCTATCACAAGTGTCTATTTTCACCTCTGTAATATGTTTCATATGTATATTCCGCTTTTTAACTGTTTTCTGTATTACCCCCAAATAACATGTTTTAGTTCGATGATATAAGGTGGCACCGGCACTTCGAGTGGCTTGGTACTTAAGACTGGGGGAAGGCGAATATAGCTGTTAAGTCTTGCAGTTACTCGCTAAGCCGCAGAAAGAGCTTATACAACACTCTGGATAAGTCACGAATATGGTGCTTATTTGTCCAAAAACTCGTATGTCTCGACTGCCTAATAATTCCAACACAGCTAATGATGTTGTATAATCTTACAAGGTATTGTTGTCCTATAAAATCGCCTTTGTTTTTATTTTGAGACATTTAGACTCCTGTTGTAGCTCAGAGGCGCTGAATAACCTTCTTTTGACAGACCCAAAAGCTACAACAAAGTTTTTTGCTTGTTTGTAGAAACTCCCAGAGTCTTTGGCAGGAGTCGAACCTACGATCTTGAGACTGTTAGTCTCGCGGTACCCCAGCTAACTTTTAGCATATTTTAAGACTGGACAAAAAAATGCAAAAGCAAAACAATTTGTAGTAAGTAATTTGTGCTATGTAATAAACATGCATGTTAACAGAAATTAGTGCCAAGGTGTTCGTTCGCACAATGACACGTAGAAAAAATATATGGTTGATACGACAATATTCTAAGGACAACATACTATTGTTGAATATTATGGTTGTACCCAATAATTATATATTGTTATATTTAAACCTCATACACACCATAGTATTGTAAAAAAACATATTATAAGTAACCGTACTATGTATGGGGTTAAAATTGTTATAATAACACATAACCATGGAATTAATTAAATTCACTAAGTAGTTGTAATACTCAACCATATAATTGTACTAACCATTCATATTATTCTCATTGTCACCCAATTGCTTTCATTAAATAACCATAGTAATGCTGTAAATAGCTTTATTGTTATATTATAAATATATCATTCCTATAATTTGCAAAAATACATATAACTACATACATACATATAATTAACTAAAAAAAAAAAAAATTATTGTATAAAATAAATATAAATAAACAATTGAGTTTATTCACTTCATTAGCTTTTAATATTGATACCAATCAAAACATTATAAACAGCTTCTAAAATAATTTAAAAAAAAATCGGATTTCATCTCAACCGAATTAATGCACAAATTTCTTTTTGGAAGCTGAAATATCCATTAGTTGTAATTAAACAAAAAATAGTTATTAAGAATTTCTTCTGCAATTGCAATTTTAAATGTCACATTTAACCATATTAATATGGTTGCATATATATATTATTGTATTCAGCATACATATTTATGTTTATATCTTAATAAACATATTTACCTTTTTATTTTCGCGAATACTCATTATGTAATTTTGCAACTATTTCACTGACACATGTATATACATATATAAATTTGTATTTATTTTTATTGAAAAAACACAAAATATTTTTTGCTTTCAAACACAAACTGAAAGAAAAATATATGTCAACAATTATAATGAAAATATCGTTAATGAAAACAATAGTAAATTTATTCAATAAAATCACTTTTGCTCCATGTGAATCAGCGTATCATACATATGATAAAAATAATTATTTTGGTATTGGTTGTGATAAAAGCTATTGTTGTTTTCAAAACATTTTCGCAATTTTGATTATTGTATGCAACTATATCTTGGAATATTAAGACGTAAACAATAGAATTACAGAAATGCAAACTATAAAATATTCATAGAAAAACAAACTATAATTATATTGATAAGGCATCGTTTTTAACAATAATACATAATGTTATAGAATATATACTAATGTTGTTACAACCATACAATTTTAAGCTCTCTTTTTTCTGCGTGTGCGCTTAAAATAATTACAAAATTTTGAATGTTGTATTAGTTTTAAATGTAATGGAGCAAACGAAGGAACAGCTTCATTATCCGTGAACTGAGGGAAATAAAATTTTAGCTATTTTTCTAAGATTCGATGAGGTATTTTTTATTAGTTTATTCGTTTTATTAGCTTCTAATATTAATACCAATCAAAATATTATAAACAGTTTGTTTTCTATGTTTTCTACTTGTCGACATTTCATAGAAGCTTCCATAATCATCAGTAGATTAGGACATCTTTGAAAGATATTCTCAAAAATTCAACTTTATACATCTCTTGTATTTTTACTTTGAATATTTTTATTTAAAAAACAATTGCTGCATACTCTAAACGCCACGATTGCAACCAAATATGAGTGAGATTAATGTTAGATTCTTGAGGTACGCAATAACTTGTGCACATTACCGTTTAACGTTGGCAATAAAAATCTGTTCATTATCTATTTTAAAGCATACGAAACAATGATCTTGTAGGCCCACGAAGTTCACCAAAAGAATAATAATCTGTTGATGTAATAAGCTTTGGACAAAAGATTATAATCTACGTTCACTCAAATGTAACAGTTTTGCTATAAACGAAACCAATAAAAATTTATGAAAATATCAAAATTCAAGCTTTTTTTAATAATTTAATTTAATTTAATTTAATTTAATTTAATTTAATTTAATTTAATTTAATTTAATTTAATTTAATTTAATTTAATTTAATTTAATTTAATTTAATTTAATTTAATTTAATTTAATTTAATTTAATTTAATTTAATTTAATTTAATTTAATTTAATTTAATTTAATTTAATTTAATTTAATTTAATTTAATTTAATTTAATTTAATTTAATTTAATTTAATTTAATTTAATTTAATTTAATTTAATTTAATTTAATTTAATTTAATTTAATTTAATTTAATTTAATTTAATTTAATTTAATTTAATTTAATTTAATTTAATTTAATTTAATTTAATTTAATTTAATTTAATTTAATTTAATTTAATTTAATTTAATTTAATTTAATTTAATTTAATTTAATTTAATTTAATTTAATTTAATTTAATTTAATTTAATTTAATTTAATTTAATTTAATTTAATTTAATTTAATTTAATTTAATTTAATTTAATTTAATTTAATTTAATTTAATTTAATTTAATTTAATTTAATTTAATTTAATTTAATTTAATTTAATTTAATTTAATTTAATTTAATTTAATTTAATTTAATTTAATTTAATTTAATTTAATTTAATTTAATTTAATTTAATTTAATTTAATTTAATTTAATTTAATTTAATTTAATTTAATTTAATTTAATTTAATTTAATTTAATTTAATTTAATTTAATTTAATTTAATTTAATTTAATTTAATTTAATTTAATTTAATTTAATTTAATTTAATTTAATTTAATTTAATTTAATTTAATTTAATTTAATTTAATTTAATTTAATTTAATTTAATTTAATTTAATTTAATTTAATTTAATTTAATTTAATTTAATTTAATTTAATTTAATTTAATTTAATTTAATTTAATTTAATTTAATTTAATTTAATTTAATTTAATTTAATTTAATTTAATTTAATTTAATTTAATTTAATTTAATTTAATTTAATTTAATTTAATTTAATTTAATTTAATTTAATTTAATTTAATTTAATTTAATTTAATTTAATTTAATTTAATTTAATTTAATTTAATTTAATTTAATTTAATTTAATTTAATTTAATTTAATTTAATTTAATTTAATTTAATTTAATTTAATTTAATTTAATTTAATTTAATTTAATTTAATTTAATTTAATTTAATTTAATTTAATTTAATTTAATTTAATTTAATTTAATTTAATTTAATTTAATTTAATTTAATTTAATTTAATTTAATTTAATTTAATTTAATTTAATTTAATTTAATTTAATTTAATTTAATTTAATTTAATTTAATTTAATTTAATTTAATTTAATTTAATTTAATTTAATTTAATTTAATTTAATTTAATTTAATTTAATTTAATTTAATTTAATTTAATTTAATTTAATTTAATTTAATTTAATTTAATTTAATTTAATTTAATTTAATTTAATTTAATTTAATTTAATTTAATTTAATTTAATTTAATTTAATTTAATTTAATTTAATTTAATTTAATTTAATTTAATTTAATTTAATTTAATTTAATTTAATTTAATTTAATTTAATTTAATTTAATTTAATTTAATTTAATTTAATTTAATTTAATTTAATTTAATTTAATTTAATTTAATTTAATTTAATTTAATTTAATTTAATTTAATTTAATTTAATTTAATTTAATTTAATTTAATTTAATTTAATTTAATTTAATTTAATTTAATTTAATTTAATTTAATTTAATTTAATTTAATTTAATTTAATTTAATTTAATTTAATTTAATTTAATTTAATTTAATTTAATTTAATTTAATTTAATTTAATTTAATTTAATTTAATTTAATTTAATTTAATTTAATTTAATTTAATTTAATTTAATTTAATTTAATTTAATTTAATTTAATTTAATTTAATTTAATTTAATTTAATTTAATTTAATTTAATTTAATTTAATTTAATTTAATTTAATTTAATTTAATTTAATTTAATTTAATTTAATTTAATTTAATTTAATTTAATTTAATTTAATTTAATTTAATTTAATTTAATTTAATTTAATTTAATTTAATTTAATTTAATTTAATTTAATTTAATTTAATTTAATTTAATTTAATTTAATTTAATTTAATTTAATTTAATTTAATTTAATTTAATTTAATTTAATTTAATTTAATTTAATTTAATTTAATTTAATTTAATTTAATTTAATTTAATTTAATTTAATTTAATTTAATTTAATTTAATTTAATTTAATTTAATTTAATTTAATTTAATTTAATTTAATTTAATTTAATTTAATTTAATTTAATTTAATTTAATTTAATTTAATTTAATTTAATTTAATTTAATTTAATTTAATTTAATTTAATTTAATTTAATTTAATTTAATTTAATTTAATTTAATTTAATTTAATTTAATTTAATTTAATTTAATTTAATTTAATTTAATTTAATTTAATTTAATTTAATTTAATTTAATTTAATTTAATTTAATTTAATTTAATTTAATTTAATTTAATTTAATTTAATTTAATTTAATTTAATTTAATTTAATTTAATTTAATTTAATTTAATTTAATTTAATTTAATTTAATTTAATTTAATTTAATTTAATTTAATTTAATTTAATTTAATTTAATTTAATTTAATTTAATTTAATTTAATTTAATTTAATTTAATTTAATTTAATTTAATTTAATTTAATTTAATTTAATTTAATTTAATTTAATTTAATTTAATTTAATTTAATTTAATTTAATTTAATTTAATTTAATTTAATTTAATTTAATTTAATTTAATTTAATTTAATTTAATTTAATTTAATTTAATTTAATTTAATTTAATTTAATTTAATTTAATTTAATTTAATTTAATTTAATTTAATTTAATTTAATTTAATTTAATTTAATTTAATTTAATTTAATTTAATTTAATTTAATTTAATTTAATTTAATTTAATTTAATTTAATTTAATTTAATTTAATTTAATTTAATTTAATTTAATTTAATTTAATTTAATTTAATTTAATTTAATTTAATTTAATTTAATTTAATTTAATTTAATTTAATTTAATTTAATTTAATTTAATTTAATTTAATTTAATTTAATTTAATTTAATTTAATTTAATTTAATTTAATTTAATTTAATTTAATTTAATTTAATTTAATTTAATTTAATTTAATTTAATTTAATTTAATTTAATTTAATTTAATTTAATTTAATTTAATTTAATTTAATTTAATTTAATTTAATTTAATTTAATTTAATTTAATTTAATTTAATTTAATTTAATTTAATTTAATTTAATTTAATTTAATTTAATTTAATTTAATTTAATTTAATTTAATTTAATTTAATTTAATTTAATTTAATTTAATTTAATTTAATTTAATTTAATTTAATTTAATTTAATTTAATTTAATTTAATTTAATTTAATTTAATTTAATTTAATTTAATTTAATTTAATTTAATTTAATTTAATTTAATTTAATTTAATTTAATTTAATTTAATTTAATTTAATTTAATTTAATTTAATTTAATTTAATTTAATTTAATTTAATTTAATTTAATTTAATTTAATTTAATTTAATTTAATTTAATTTAATTTAATTTAATTTAATTTAATTTAATTTAATTTAATTTAATTTAATTTAATTTAATTTAATTTAATTTAATTTAATTTAATTTAATTTAATTTAATTTAATTTAATTTAATTTAATTTAATTTAATTTAATTTAATTTAATTTAATTTAATTTAATTTAATTTAATTTAATTTAATTTAATTTAATTTAATTTAATTTAATTTAATTTAATTTAATTTAATTTAATTTAATTTAATTTAATTTAATTTAATTTAATTTAATTTAATTTAATTTAATTTAATTTAATTTAATTTAATTTAATTTAATTTAATTTAATTTAATTTAATTTAATTTAATTTAATTTAATTTAATTTAATTTAATTTAATTTAATTTAATTTAATTTAATTTAATTTAATTTAATTTAATTTAATTTAATTTAATTTAATTTAATTTAATTTAATTTAATTTAATTTAATTTAATTTAATTTAATTTAATTTAATTTAATTTAATTTAATTTAATTTAATTTAATTTAATTTAATTTAATTTAATTTAATTTAATTTAATTTAATTTAATTTAATTTAATTTAATTTAATTTAATTTAATTTAATTTAATTTAATTTAATTTAATTTAATTTAATTTAATTTAATTTAATTTAATTTAATTTAATTTAATTTAATTTAATTTAATTTAATTTAATTTAATTTAATTTAATTTAATTTAATTTAATTTAATTTAATTTAATTTAATTTAATTTAATTTAATTTAATTTAATTTAATTTAATTTAATTTAATTTAATTTAATTTAATTTAATTTAATTTAATTTAATTTAATTTAATTTAATTTAATTTAATTTAATTTAATTTAATTTAATTTAATTTAATTTAATTTAATTTAATTTAATTTAATTTAATTTAATTTAATTTAATTTAATTTAATTTAATTTAATTTAATTTAATTTAATTTAATTTAATTTAATTTAATTTAATTTAATTTAATTTAATTTAATTTAATTTAATTTAATTTAATTTAATTTAATTTAATTTAATTTAATTTAATTTAATTTAATTTAATTTAATTTAATTTAATTTAATTTAATTTAATTTAATTTAATTTAATTTAATTTAATTTAATTTAATTTAATTTAATTTAATTTAATTTAATTTAATTTAATTTAATTTAATTTAATTTAATTTAATTTAATTTAATTTAATTTAATTTAATTTAATTTAATTTAATTTAATTTAATTTAATTTAATTTAATTTAATTTAATTTAATTTAATTTAATTTAATTTAATTTAATTTAATTTAATTTAATTTAATTTAATTTAATTTAATTTAATTTAATTTAATTTAATTTAATTTAATTTAATTTAATTTAATTTAATTTAATTTAATTTAATTTAATTTAATTTAATTTAATTTAATTTAATTTAATTTAATTTAATTTAATTTAATTTAATTTAATTTAATTTAATTTAATTTAATTTAATTTAATTTAATTTAATTTAATTTAATTTAATTTAATTTAATTTAATTTAATTTAATTTAATTTAATTTAATTTAATTTAATTTAATTTAATTTAATTTAATTTAATTTAATTTAATTTAATTTAATTTAATTTAATTTAATTTAATTTAATTTAATTTAATTTAATTTAATTTAATTTAATTTAATTTAATTTAATTTAATTTAATTTAATTTAATTTAATTTAATTTAATTTAATTTAATTTAATTTAATTTAATTTAATTTAATTTAATTTAATTTAATTTAATTTAATTTAATTTAATTTAATTTAATTTAATTTAATTTAATTTAATTTAATTTAATTTAATTTAATTTAATTTAATTTAATTTAATTTAATTTAATTTAATTTAATTTAATTTAATTTAATTTAATTTAATTTAATTTAATTTAATTTAATTTAATTTAATTTAATTTAATTTAATTTAATTTAATTTAATTTAATTTAATTTAATTTAATTTAATTTAATTTAATTTAATTTAATTTAATTTAATTTAATTTAATTTAATTTAATTTAATTTAATTTAATTTAATTTAATTTAATTTAATTTAATTTAATTTAATTTAATTTAATTTAATTTAATTTAATTTAATTTAATTTAATTTAATTTAATTTAATTTAATTTAATTTAATTTAATTTAATTTAATTTAATTTAATTTAATTTAATTTAATTTAATTTAATTTAATTTAATTTAATTTAATTTAATTTAATTTAATTTAATTTAATTTAATTTAATTTAATTTAATTTAATTTAATTTAATTTAATTTAATTTAATTTAATTTAATTTAATTTAATTTAATTTAATTTAATTTAATTTAATTTAATTTAATTTAATTTAATTTAATTTAATTTAATTTAATTTAATTTAATTTAATTTAATTTAATTTAATTTAATTTAATTTAATTTAATTTAATTTAATTTAATTTAATTTAATTTAATTTAATTTAATTTAATTTAATTTAATTTAATTTAATTTAATTTAATTTAATTTAATTTAATTTAATTTAATTTAATTTAATTTAATTTAATTTAATTTAATTTAATTTAATTTAATTTAATTTAATTTAATTTAATTTAATTTAATTTAATTTAATTTAATTTAATTTAATTTAATTTAATTTAATTTAATTTAATTTAATTTAATTTAATTTAATTTAATTTAATTTAATTTAATTAATTTAATTTAATTAATTTAATTTAATTTAATTTAATTTAATTTAATTTAATTTAATTTAATTTAATTTAATTTAATTTAATTTAATTTAATTTAATTTAATTTAATTTAATTTAATTTAATTTAATTTAATTTAATTTAATTTAATTTAATTTAATTTAATTTAATTTAATTTAATTTAATTTAATTTAATTTAATTTAATTTAATTTAATTTAATTTAATTTAATTTAATTTAATTTAATTTAATTTAATTTAATTTAATTTAATTTAATTTAATTTAATTTAATTTAATTTAATTTAATTTAATTTAATTTAATTTAATTTAATTTAATTTAATTTAATTTAATTTAATTTAATTTAATTTAATTTAATTTAATTTAATTTAATTTAATTTAATTTAATTTAATTTAATTTAATTTAATTTAATTTAATTTAATTTAATTTAATTTAATTTAATTTAATTTAATTTAATTTAATTTAATTTAATTTAATTTAATTTAATTTAATTTAATTTAATTTAATTTAATTTAATTTAATTTAATTTAATTTAATTTAATTTAATTTAATTTAATTTAATTTAATTTAATTTAATTTAATTTAATTTAATTTAATTTAATTTAATTTAATTTAATTTAATTTAATTTATTTAATTTAATTTAATTTAATTTAATTTAATTTAATTTAATTTAATTTAATTTAATTTAATTTAATTTAATTAATTTAATTTAATTTAATTTAATTTAATTTAATTTAATTTAATTTAATTTAATTTAATTTAATTTAATTTAATTTAATTTAATTTAATTTAATGTAATTTAATTTAATTTAATTTAATTTAATTTAATTTAATTTAATTTAATTTAATTTAATTTAATTTAATTTAATTTAATTTAATTTAATTTAATTTAATTTAATTTAATTTAATTATAATTTAATTTAATTTAATTTAATTTAATTTAATTTAATTTAATTTAATTTAATTTAATTTAATTTAATTTAATTTAATTTAATTTAATTTAATTTAATTTAATTTAATTTAATTTAATTTAATTTAATTTAATTTAATTTAATTTAATATAATTTAATTTAATTTAATTTAATTTAATTTAATTTAATTTAATTTAATTTAATTTAATTTAATTTAATTTAATTTAATTTAATTTACTTTAATTTAATTTAATTTAATTTAATTTAATTTAATTTAATTTAATTTAATTTAATTTAATTTAATTTAATTTAATTTAATTTAATTTAATTTAATTTAATTTAATTTAATTTAATTTAATTTAATTTAATTTAATTTAATTTAATTTAATTTAATTTAATTTAATTTAATTTAATTTAATTTATTTAATTTAATTTAATTTAATTTAATTTAATTTAATTTAATTTAATTTAATTTAATTTAATTTAATTTAATTTAATTTAATTTAATTTAATTTAATTTAATTTAATTTAATTTAATTTAATTTAATTTAATTTAATTTAATTTAATTTAATTTAATTTAATTTAATTTAATTTAATTTAATTTAATTTAATTTAATTTAATTTAATTTAATTTAATTTAATTTAATTTAATTTAATTTAATTTATATTTTAATTTAATTTAATTTAATTTAATTTAATTTAATTTAATTTAATTTAATTTAATTTAATTTAATTTAATTTAATTTA